>OY757016.1:122866312-123590921 GCA_963580285.1 Lucinisca nassula | reverse complement strand
TTGCCGTTCTTGATAAAAAAACCTAGCTTTGCATATAGTGCAGATCCAGACCAGATGGCTTCTGAGTCTGATCGGGATCTGCACTGTTTGAAATTACATAAGCTATCTGATTGGTTTAAAGTCAGGAAAGGGTGTGGTCGGATAAATAAAATAAATAATAATAATAAATGATGAAATAATAAGTTTGTTACATGAAACAGTATGTTTGCACAACGTAATAAGTTTGTTGCATGAAACAGTATGTTTGCACAACGTTTTGCTCCTCTTTATCCTATTGTATAACCCATCGCGACAACGCGCCTGTATGGTTTCGCGCCTGTATGGTTTTGACCTCCTTGAACCCCACTTTTACACAGTAAAACTGGAGTTTACAGAGGGTAAACCTTATTTTTCTTGTTTCTGCTCTGGGCTGGATTAGGGGTGCTCGTTAGAGCCGCATCGATAAGGCGGTTCGTGCGGGCACCCGCGGTCTATGTTTTGGGCAGAGATTGGAAATTGTTTCCAATTTCTTTTGTTCGGCGATAGGATTTGCAGTGTATTTGTAAAGGCGTGTTTTCGCGATGCTGAGAGAAATAAAATTTGATTTGATTTTTGTTGATTGACAAATTCGAAGAACACAATGCTATAGATTGGGTGCTGTTTCAGCGTCGCATGCTCAAAACACAGAGAGAGAGAGAGAGAGAGAGAGAGAGAGAGAGAGAGAGAGAGAGAGAGAGAGAGAGAGGAGAGAGAGAGAGGACAGAGAGAGAGAGAGAGAGAGAGAGAGAGAGAGAGAGAGAGAGAGAGAGAGAGAGAGAGAGAGAGAGAGAGAGAGAGAGAGAGAGAGAGAGCTGGTTGTTTTGTTTTGTTTGTGTTTTATTTATTAATTTTTTATTTTATTTTTTTTTTTACTTATACTTTGCCGCCGAACGTTGCATATTTGTATCGCTCCTCTTGTTATTACATTTATTTGTAATCAGAGTGAATAAAAGATTTGATTGATTTGAATGTATTTTTTACACGAATCCTTGTAATTTATCCTCCTTGTGCAATTCCAATACATACAGAAATTGTCGGCCCCAGCCCATCGATGCTTGAAGAAAGAGATGGGCTGCATGAGGCTTCCACGCAGACTACACAACTACTGGGTAAAGCGCTTAGAGGATTTAAGCCTGCCCGTGCAAAGCGATGCGAGGCAGCCCGCCCATACTTATAAACCCTTTTGGTTTCATTGGGTGACAGGGCTTGAGATGTCATTTCATCTCAATGACGGGTAAAAGTCCCAAAAATTGGAAGCAACGTCTCCAAAATGACCTATACTGTGTTGAAGGGGACGTTAAACCTCAAATCAAACAAACAAACAGAAATGGGCACAACAGGAAGCTCAGTTAAAAAGTGGCTTTAGTGTATATTTAACCCATAACAACCCCTACTTTTGCAAACAGAGATGAGGTCCTACACTGTTTGTCATGCAGCTTGTGAATGATGTTAAGAAATTTTAATGTTTGGCAGTCAGCAATGGCTGTGGCTAAATTTCTTTATTCAGCAGGATAAGGGTTAAGACTTGTTGTTTTTTCTGGGTTTCTTCTCTTTTTTACCGCCCATTTTTGTCCAGTTGTGAGGAAGGTTTCAAAATTTAAAAGGCTGGACCCATAAGGTCTCCTGGGAGCACGCAAAAATCCGCCCAAATATTTTACTAACCGTCGAGTCGAGCAAATATAAGTGGCAAATATTTTTGAGACTTTGAGTGGAATGCATACACCTTCAGGGGAGGCAACTCCTTCAAGCGTATTTTAGTCTCCCATGTCAATAAGGGTCAACTCTTAAAGGAAAGAATTTGCTCCTGAGGAGTATATCACTATTTCGTGGGACAAAGCTTATAGAAAAGCAAACAGGAAGTTCCGAAAGTTGTCCCCTTTTGAAAAATGGTGGAAAATCTGCCAAGTCATTCCCCTCAGAATTCATGTCACCAATAACAGACTTTAATTGACCAATATTTCTGCGTTTCTGTTGACTGTTTGTTTACTTGATTTGAGGTTTAACATCCCCATTAACATTATTTAGGTCATTTTTGAGACATTACTTCTAGTTTTGTGTGAAATTTTACCCAACAGTTAGATAAAATGACATTTCAATCCCAGTGAAATGGTCCCAACTCGCCAGGGCAGGCTTAGGGACTTTATGGCTAAAGTTAACAGACATCTGAAGCGTTGCATGCTGTGCCAGTATTATAGGCTGTTGTGTTAGGCAGCACCATGAACATGTGTCTCGTAAGGATCCGAAAGACTTTGGGGCTTGAACCATATGTAATAGAATAACCGGGGTTAACAGAGGTACATCTTACTTTTCTTATTTCTGCTCATAATATAGATTGTGGGTACTCGTTAGAACCGCCTCGATTAGGCGATACTAACGAGTATCCACAATCTATATTTTGAGCAGAAATAAGAAAAATTCGATGAGGCGATACGAGCATCCACAATCAATATTTTGAGCAGAAATACACACAACGGTACGTATAGGTCATTTTGGAGACGTTGCTTCCGACTTTGTGGGACTTTTACCCGACATTGTGATGAAATGACATCTCAAGCCCTGTCGCCACATCGAGGTTTTAACGAGTATCCACAATCTCTGTTTTGAGCAGACTATAGATTGTGGGTACTGCTAGTTAGAACCGCTTCGATGTTTTAACGAGTATCCACAATCTCCTTTTCAGCAGTATTGAAAATCGATTGTAACATAAAGTGACAGCGCTATTGTCCCGCCCACGCTTTTAACGTTCAAAGACGGTTGTCAATCATCGCAAATACCAGTTCAGAAGCACGTGATGGAGAGTTCAAAACGGTGCTACAAAGCTTTCGGCACGTATTTGATATTCGTCTCAAACAAGATCAAAAGTGCGTCTGAGAGAAGGCATAGTGCTAACTTGCCGGTTGCGTTGTTGTATATATGAGAGGGTTCATAATGAGCCATCTCATCAGGATCTATGATATTTGCCATGCTGTAAATTATTTTTTATCAGTTACCCCTTATATTAATTGTATTGTAACATATTGACCTGATAAAGATATACTATCTCAGAAGTGTGTTTTATCAGGTCAACATGACATTGCACTTCTATGAACTCTATGAACTGCACTGCTGGAAAAACCAGTGCTTCAGCTGAAGTGCACGACCCGCCGGATGCTTTTAGCTTTATGAGTGTTACCATATATGGGTATGGTGGCCATTTTGGTCATGTGACCTGGCCTAAAACGGTTCCCGCAATAAATGAGCCTTATCGTAAGGAGCAAAAATATATCTTATACTTTAGTACTGTATTCTGAATCGTTTGCAGGATAAAATGCATTCTCACTTTTCCAATACAAAAGCATATGTGTCAAAGTTTGACCTAGGCACAAAGAAGGTCAAGGTCAACCCAGGGTCACCATTTTAGCAATTTATGATGGGCCTACGTCCCAGATGTTTTTTATCAAGTTTCGTGGAAATCTGCCCAGTGGTTCTGGAGAAGACTATTTTTGAAGGGTTTTCCCCATATATGGCTTGGCAGCCATTTTGGTCATGTGACCTGGACCCCATGAGCAAATTTTGGTTTCCTCCATCCCATACAGGCTCCATATGAAAATTGACTTCAATCGGCCCAACGGTTTCCGAGGAGAAGCAGTTTGAAAATTTTCACATTTTTCGCCTCAGCGAGGCTATACTAAATGGAATGTAATATTTCGCAAGTTCATTGGTTAGATCTCTTTGATATCTATCAGTATGCCAAAAATTGTTTAAATATTCCAAGCGTTTAAGTCACTATCATCAATTTTCACAAACGGGTTACGGACAGACAGACAGACCATATATGGCTTGGCGGCCATTTTGGTCATGTGACCTGGACCCCATGAGCAAATTTTGGTTTCCCCCATCCCATAGAGGCTCCATATGAAATTTGACTTCAATCTGCCCAACGGTTTTCGAGGAGAAGCAGTTCGAAAATTTTCACATTTTTCGCCTCAGCGAGGCTATACTAAATGGAATGTAATATTTCGCGAGTTCATTGGTTAGATCTCATTGATATCTATCAGTATGCCAAAAATTGTTTAAATATTCCAAGCGTTTAAGTCACTATCATCAATTTTCACAAACGGGTTACGGACAGACAGACAGACCATATATGGCTTGGCGGCCATTTTGGTCATGTGACCTGGACCCCATGAGCAAATTTTGGTTTCCCCCATCCCAAAGAGGCTTCATATGAAATTTGACTTCAATCTGCCCAACGGTTTTCGAGAAGAAGCAGTTCGAAAATTTTCACATTTTTCGCCTCGGCGAGGCTATACTTAATGGAATGTAATATTTCGCAAGTTCATTGGTTAGATCTCATTGATATCTATCAGTATGCCAAAAATTGTTTAAATATTCCAAGCGGTTAAGTCACTATCACCAATTTTCACAAACGGGTTACGGACGGACAGACAGACAGACCATATAGGGCTTGGGGGCCATTTTGGTCATGTGACCTGGACCCCATGAGCAAATTTTGGTTTCCCCCTTCCCATAGAGGCTCCATATGAAATTTGACTTCAATCGGCCCAACGGTTTCCGAGGAGAAGCAGTTCGAAAATTTTCACATTTTTCGCCTTGGCGAGGCTATACTAAATGGAATGTAACATTTCGCAAGTTCATTGGTTAGATCTCATTGATATCTATCAGTATGCCAAAATTTGTTTAAATATTCCAAGCGGTTAAGTCACTATCACCAATTTTCACTAACGGGTTACGGACGGACAGACAGACTGACAGAATGACACGGTGATTTTAGGGCACTCTAGAAAATCAACCGACTTCAGTCGGTCGCTTTTTCCGCGGGTCGTGCAATTGCCAAAACTGTAAGAGTGTACTAGGAGATTAACTGATAAATAGAATACCAGATTCATGTCATTTAATATCAAGTTTATCAGGCTTGGCTTTGAGAACGCATGTAGAATCACTCGGCAAGCCTCACTATTCTACAAGCGTTCTCGAAGCCTTGCCTGATAAACTTGATATCAAAAGACACGAACCTGGTACATTTATTCTCTATGACTAAGCCCCCTATTTACAACAAGAATTTTGACGAAGGCTATGTCACGCCTTTGTATGTGTGTGTGTGTGGATGTCAGGGGATCTGGGCAAAGTCACCAAACAATGAAATCTAGGTCAAGGTCAAACATGGATGTTTGTATAAAAGTTGTCATTCCTAGATGGTAGCTTGTAACAAGTTTCATTAATGAAGCTCTTATAGTTCTTGAAAAATTAACTTGACCATATGGGTGAACACTAGGTTTGACCCAATAGTTGACAGTCACTTAACCATGAAATGTAGGTCAAGGTCAAATATGGATGCTTGCATATGTTGTTGCCATCCCTAGATACAGTATAACTCCAATATATCGTGTTCCGATATTTCGCGATGTCCAATCTATCGCGGTCGCGCCGTGGATCCCGTTTTTTTTTCCCTTAAAAATTCATAATTAAAAAAATTAGAGTTTTAAGTTGGTAAAATTTATTTAAAACCAGGTTAAACCAGGCCCCAACAGCGTTTGACTTTTCCCGGCCAGCGTCTGCTATTTGGCGCCAAAACATAACCATTCACGAGATCGCAGAAAAGTCCGTTTTTATGATGCAAACATCTACCGTTAGATGTAGCTAATTGTCTGAGGAGGGATTAAATCATTTTCACATTGATTGTGGATTAAATTTTATGATTGGAAGATAAACGCCAATTAGAGACATAACTTGACCATATTTTCACACCTTATCGACACGCACCGCAGGGTGGCAATTATATGACAGGGATTAACAATAGTGTCATACCTGAACGGTGATAGATACACAGATGGTTTGTCTCTCAATTGACAGTGCAGCAATTATTGCGATTTACTTACTGGTCTAGTTTTACTTTATTTAAGGACTCAAAAAGACTGACAGTTGTAGACGATTTTTTTACACTTGCCCGCAATCAAAACACAACTAGAGCTGTCAGTGAAACTGACTAGGGCCCCGGCAGCGCTATCAGAAATTTGTGGACGGACAGACGGACGGACAGACAGACAGACAGAGTGATTACTATAGGGCACCCACACTTTCAGTGTGGGGCCTTAATAAAATGATAGTTTTGTTGTTGTATAGTTTTTGTATAGACGTTAAATAATTTTTTTCCAACCGCTACTTTCACAAATGCCCCCGCCCAGGGACCTACCTCCCCCCTCCACCCCCCCCCCCCCCCCTGCAATCACCTTAAGGTCATGTGGCAGGGGCGGGGTTATGGCTGAATGAAACTTTTGACATGTATCTATCATCATTCCAAATATGTAGCAAATCCATCACATGGTTAAAGAAATATGAGCTCTCAAAAATATAATATAAAAAATTTCTATGTCTGTGACCTTGACCTTCAGTTAAGGGGTGAGGGGTATGGCTCAATGAAACTTTGGACCTGCAACTATTGTCATACCAAATATGAAGCAAATCCATTATAGAGTTTGGAAAATATAAGCTATTAACATACTTAATTTTGAAAATTTCTACGTCTGCGACCTTGCCCTTGAAGTCATAGGCATGGTTGGGGGTATCACTGAATAAATCTTTGGACCTGCATCTATCATTAAACCAAATATGAACCAAATGAATCATAAAAGTTAAAAGTTCAACGTGGTACAAATACCTTAACCTGAGTGTTAAACATTAATAAAAATTTCTAAGTCCGTGACCTTGACCTTGAGACCATGGGTAGGTGTGGGGGTATTGCTGGATAAAACTTTGGACCCATATCTATCATCATACTAAATATAAACCACATCCATTGCATGGTTTGAAAAATATGAGCTCAAGTTCTACCCTGACCCAAAACCTTAACCTGAGTCTCAAAACATTAAAAATTTCTATGTCCGTGACCTTGACCTTGAGACCATGGGTAGGTGTGGGGGTATTGTTGGATAAAACTTTGGACCCATATCTATCATCATACTAAATACAAACCACATTCATTGCATGGTTTGAAAAATATGAGCTCAAGTTCTACCCTGACCCAAAACCTTAACCTGAGTCTTAAACATTAAAAATTTCTAAGTCCGTGACCTTGACCTTGAGACCATGGGTAGGTGTGAGGGTATTGTTGGATAAAACTTTGGACCCATATCTATCATCATACTAAATATAAACCACATCCATTGCATGGTTTGAAAAATATGAACTCAAGTTCTACCCTGACCCAAAACCTTAACCTGAGTCTAACAGGATTACGTACGTACGTACACACTTTCGTACATTCGGGCGCACGTACCCACGGACGCACGTACGGTAAACCTAAAAACTATATGCCCCGGGCATCATACGATGCGGGGGCATAATAAAAACTCAGGGGTAATAGAATTAAACAAACTAAGTTCGATAAAACAATTTGTGAAAATCAAAATACACTATATAAATCAAGACAAGACCCACTTTTCACATGGGTTCGATTCCTGCCGGAGTCAGCAATGTGGATATGTAAACTGACCGGCTCAAAAATGACCTAAAATAGTGTTGACTGGGTGGTTAAACTCCAAAACAAACAAACAAAACCCACTTTTCATGACAAACGTTGGTTTAAAAGGGTTTTGTTTGAGGTTTAACGTCCCCATCAACACTGTATAGGTCATTTTGGAGATGTTGCTTCGTATTTTGTGGGACTTTTACCCGACATTGAGATGAAATGACATCTCAAGCGCTGTTGCCCAATGAAACCAATAGGGTTTATAAGCATGAAAGGTCCGACATGCACTGCTTTGCCTGACAGGCTTAGAACCTCTAAGCGGTTTACCAGTACGCGTTTGCGGTCGGTTTCAGCTCTGCGTGGAAGCATCATGCAGCCCATCTATTTCTTCAAGCCCCGATGGGTGGGGGCTGAAGGTTGATATGGGTATATCTATGCATTACATTAATGTTAAGTTAAGCATAAAATGTTAATGGCAAGATTTGCATAAAGAATGGGGTTTTAAATTAATCATGTTGAAACAAGGTTTGTAATACATGTACTTCAATATTTTATCAATACATGTATTGCATTTAACCCTTATCCTGCTGTTCACGACAACCCCTACCTTTGCAAACAGCGTATATCCAGATCAGATGGCTTCTGAAGAAGCCATCTGATCAGGATCTACACTGTTTGACATTCAGTTTGTGAATTTGAACGAAAATGCTATATCCTGTAATCTGACTGGCTGATAGTCAGAAATGGGTGCGGTTAATTTAAATATTCAGCAAGTTACGGGTTAATATTGCATTCAGGTGAGAAATCTTGACAGAAAGCCAGTATAAATACACTTCAATTATACAGTCTTGCCATATGACCCAGTCTCGCCAGAGTTCAGACAGAATTCAAATAGACTACCAGGACCCAGTCTCACTAGAGTTCAAACAGCCAATCAGAACCCAGTCACACCAGAGTTCAAACAGCCAATCAGAACCCAGTCTCACTAGAGTTCAAACCGACAATCAGAACCCAGTCTCACAAGAGTTCAAACAGACAATCAGGACCAAGTCTCACTATAGTTCAAACAGACAACCAGGAATCAGTCTCACCAGAATTCAAAGAAACAGTCTCACCATAGTTCAAACAGACAATCAGGACTCAGTCTCACGAGAGTTCTAACAGACAATCACAACCCAGTCTCACCATAGTTCCAACAGACAATCAGGACTCAATCTCAACAGAGTTCAAACAGACAATCACAACCCAGTCTCACCATAGTTCAAACAGACAATCAGGACTCAGTCTCACGAGAGTCCAAACAGACAATCAAGACTCAATCTCACGAGAGTTCAAACAGACAATTACAACCCAGTCTCACCATAGTTTAAACAGACAATCAGGACTCAGTCTCAACAGAGTTCAAACACACAATCACAACCCAGTCTCACCATAGTTCAAACAGACAATCAGGACTCAGTCTCACCAGAGTTCAAACAGACAATCACAACCCAATCTCACCATAGTTCAAACAGACAATCACAATCCAGTCTCACCAGGGTTCAAACAGACAATCACAACCCAGTCTCACCATAGTTCAAACAGGCAATCACAACCCAGTCTCACCATAGTTCAAACAAACAATCAGGACTCAGTCTCACCAGAGTTCAAACAGGCAATCACAACCCAATCTCACCATAGTTCAAACAGACAATCACAACCCAGTCTCACCAGGGTTCAAACAGACAATCTCAACCCAGTCTCACCATAGTTCAAACAGGCAATCACAACCCAGTCTCACCATAGTTCAAACAAACAATCAGGACTCAGTCTCACGAGAGTCCAAACAGACAATCAAGACTCAATCTCACGAGAGTTCAAACAGACAATCAGGACTCAGTCTCACCAGAGTTCAAACAGACAATCACAACCCAGTCTCACCATAGTTCAAACAGGCAATCAGGACTCCGTCTTACCAGAGTTCTAACAGGCAATCACAACCCAGTCTCACCAGGGTTCAAACAGACAATCACAACCCAGTCTCACCATAGTTCTAACAGACAATCAGGACTCAGTCTCACCAGAGTTCAAACAGACAATCAGGACCCAGTCTCACCCTAGTTTAAACAGACAACCAGACCCAGTCTCACCATAGTTCAAACAGACAACCAGGACCCAGTCTCACCATAGTTCAAACAGACAACCAGGGCACAGTCTTAAGGGAATTCAGACAATCAGGACCCAGTCAAACCATAGTTCAAGACCCAGTCTCACCAGAGTTTAAACAGACAATCAAGACCCAGTCTCACCATAGTTCAAACAGACAACCAGGACCCAGTCTCACCATAGTTCAAACAGACAACCAGGACAGTCTTAAGGGAATTCAGACAATCAGGACCCAGTCAAACCATAGTTCAAGACCCAGTCTCACCAGAGTTCAAACAGACAACCAGGA
This sequence comes from Lucinisca nassula, assembly GCA_963580285.1. Lineage (NCBI taxonomy): Eukaryota > Metazoa > Mollusca > Bivalvia > Lucinida > Lucinidae > Lucinisca > Lucinisca nassula. The sequence continues at coordinate 123,581,001 of OY757016.1, read as the reverse complement.
CCCAGTCTCACCATAGTTCAAACAGACAACCAGGACACAGTCTTAAGGGAATTCAGACAATTAGGACCCAGTCTCACCAGGGTTCAAAGACCCAGTCTCACCAGAGTTCAAACAGACAATCAAGACCCAGTCAAACCATAGTTCAAGACCCAGTCTCACCAGAGTTCAAACAGACAATCAGGACCCAGTCTCACCATAGTTCAAACAGACAATCAAGACCCAGTCAAACCATAGTTCAAGACCCAGTCTCACCAGAGTTCAAACAGACAATCAGGACCCAGTCTCACCAGAGTTCAAACAGACAATCAAGACCCAGTCAAACCATAGTTCTAACAGACAATCAGGACTCAGTCTCACCAGAGTTCAAACAGACAATCAGGACCCAGTCTCACCCTAGTTTAAACAGACAATCACAACCCATTCTCAACAGAGTTCAAACACACAATCACAACCCAGTCTCACCATAGTTCAGACAGACAATCAGGACTCAGTCTCACCAGAGTTCAAACAGACAATCACAACCCAATCTCACCATAGTTCAAACAGACAATCACAATCCAGTCTCACCAGGGTTCAAACAGACAATCACAACCCAGTCTCACCATAGTTCAAACAGGCAATCACAACCCAGTCTCACCATAGTTCAAACAAACAATCAGGACTCAGTCTCACCAGAGTTCAAACAGGCAATCACAACCCAATCTCACCATAGTTCAAACAGACAATCACAACCCAGTCTCACCAGGGTTCAAACAGACAATCACAACCCAGTCTCACCATAGTTCAAACAGGCAATCACAACCCAGTCTCACCATAGTTCAAACAAACAATCAGGACTCAGTCTCACGAGAGTCCAAACAGACAATCAAGACTCAATCTCACGAGAGTTCAAACAGACAATCAGGACTCAGTCTCACCAGAGTTCAAACAGACAATCACAACCCAGTCTCACCATAGTTCAAACAGGCAATCAGGACTCCGTCTTACCAGAGTTCTAACAGGCAATCACAACCCAGTCTCACCAGGGTTCAAACAGACAATCACAACCCAGTCTCACCATAGTTCTAACAGACAATCAGGACTCAGTCTCACCAGAGTTCAAACAGACAATCAGGACCCAGTCTCACCCTAGTTTAAACAGACAACCAGACCCAGTCTCACCATAGTTCAAACAGACAACCAGGACCCAGTCTCACCATAGTTCAAACAGACAACCAGGGCACAGTCTTAAGGGAATTCAGACAATCAGGACCCAGTCAAACCATAGTTCAAGACCCAGTCTCACCAGAGTTTAAACAGACAATCAAGACCCAGTCTCACCATAGTTCAAACAGACAACCAGGACCCAGTCTCACCATAGTTCAAACAGACAACCAGGACAGTCTTAAGGGAATTCAGACAATCAGGACCCAGTCAAACCATAGTTCAAGACCCAGTCTCACCAGAGTTCAAACAGACAACCAGGACCCAGTCTCACCATAGTTCAAACAGACAACCAGGACACAGTCTTAAGGGAATTCAGACAATTAGGACCCAGTCTCACCAGGGTTCAAAGACCCAGTCTCACCAGAGTTCAAACAGACAATCAAGACCCAGTCAAACCATAGTTCAAGACCCAGTCTCACCAGAGTTCAAACAGACAATCAGGACCCAGTCTCACCATAGTTCAAACAGACAATCAAGACCCAGTCAAACCATAGTTCAAGACCCAGTCTCACCAGAGTTCAAACAGACAATCAGGACCCAGTCTCACCAGAGTTCAAACAGACAATCAAGACCCAGTCAAACCATAGTTCTAACAGACAATCAGGACTCAGTCTCACCAGAGTTCAAACAGACAATCAGGACCCAGTCTCACCCTAGTTTAAACAGACAATCACAACCCATTCTCAACAGAGTTCAAACAGACAATCAAGACCCAGTCAAACCATAGTTCTAACAGACAATCAGGACTCTGTCTCACCAGAGTTCAAACAGACAACCACAACCTAGTCTCACCAGAGTTTAAACAGACAATCAAGACCCAGTCAAACCATAGTTCAAGACCCAGTCTCACCAGAGTTCAAACAGACAATCAGGACCCAGTCTCACCAGAGTTCAAGACCCAGCCTCACCAGAGTTCAAACAGACAACCAGGACCCAATCTCATCAGAGTTCAAGACCCAGTCTCACCAGAGTTCAAACAGACAATCCAGTGTAGCAATTGACAATGAGGACCCTGTCTTGCCAGAATTCAACCAGACTATACGGACCACAGACATCATAATGACAACCCAGTCTTGCCACAGTTAAAACACATAAATGGGGGATTACGTTTTGCAGTAAGTAAAATTTAGGTTAACTGCCAGAGCATAATGAATGCTTGGCTATAGATAAGGTTCGTATTTTCTGATATTTGAAGGATAGTTTTTGTCATTTCTCCATAAAAACCTATGTTATGGGTATTCATTCATTTCTCCATAAAAACCTATGTTGTGGGTATTCATTAGAACCGCCTCAACGAGGCGGTTCTAATGAATACCCACAACATAGGTTTTTATGGAGAAATAAGGAAAACTATCCTTCAATTATCACAATATACGAACCTTATCTGTTGCTATGTGCATGCTTGGCATATTTATCAGACTCAACCTAGCATTATCATGCCATGCCACAGATTTATTTCTTGATTTCCATTTCAGTCAGTAAAAGTATTATAAGCTCGCATTTTCTTTTTTTCTTATCTTGCAACATTTTAAACAATAATTAGGCTATCATACAAAAGCATATGGTAACCTGGTTCTTGTTGATAAGTGAATTAAACGATTAAAACCTGCCAGCTGAGCAACTCTTAAGGGGAAACTGGGTCTCACAGGCTAAGCAACAAATTTAAACCTCTTCAAAACAGTTTGGGGTATATAGTTTAACTCTTATACTGTTGAAACAATTAATTTAGCCACACCCATTCCTGACTGTCCACCAATCAAATAACTTGATACATATATATGTTCAATTCACAAACTGCATGAAAAACAGTGTACATGTAGATCCTGATCAGATGACGTCTTCAGAAGCATCTGATCTGGATCTTTGAAGAAGCCATCTGAGCTATCTTTTTTTTTTTGTTTTTTTTTTTTTTGGTTTTGGTTTGCCGGCCCTTTCAAGATTATTTTACTCATATCAAGCTGATCGTTAATCAGAGGTGGGCGAACACTGGAGTACCACATGACCTTCCTTTGCAGAACTTGGCATCTCCATGTGACAAGAGCCAGACTCGAACCACAGCAGTGAGAGATCTAATGATTAAGAGTCAGCGCTCTTATCCATTAGGTCATGGAGGCCTGTCTCTGATCTGGATCTATTTGCTAAGTTAGGGATTGTCGTGATCAGTAGGATATTTTCTTTTTTTTTTTTTTTTTGGTTTGGGTTTTACGGCCCTTTCAAGATTATTTCACTCATATCGAGCCGATCGTTAATCAGAGGTGGGCGAAAACCGGAGTACCCGGAGAAAAACCACCTGACCTTCCGTTGCAGAACTTGGCGTCTCACACGTGGCTCGAGCGAGGCTCGAACCCACGGCGGTGAGAGACCTAATGACTAAGAGTCAGCGCTCTTATCCACTAGGCCACGGAGGCCCGTATTTTCTTTTTTATCCATTGTTCATATTTTCTTTCATAACTGATCGGTAAATACAGCTCACTGTAAACAGAACCATTCCTGGGGCTAAATTTAGTTATTTAGTTATTTAATCGATTCCCACCCTTTATGTATAAGCCGGTCATAGTATAAGACTTTGACCTTATGACGCCCGGTCGGGCAAGTGCAAAAAAATCGTCTACAACTGTCAGTCATTTTGAGTCCTTAAATACGGTAAAACTAGACCAATAATTGCTGCACTGTAAATTCTGTGTATTAATTACAGTTCAAGTTTGACACTATTGTTAATCCCTGTCATAAAATTGCAACCCTGCGGTGCTTGTTGATAAGGTGTGAAAATTTTAAATGGTTCCAAACATTTGTTTAATGAAAGAGATACACACAATGACATTAAACACGTGTGGGGGTGCTAGCGTCGGATGACATCATTTACCGATCGCGTGCAGAAAAATGGTAGCGGTGGTTTGTGGGCGGCGATTTATATCAATTCAAAAATCACCGATTGGCTTTTTCCATATGTCTAGTCTTCGCCAGACATTGCCGGAAAAAGGCTTGCAGTCCATGACCTTGGCTATAAGACGGGGTCATTTTTGGGGCTCATTTTGGAGGGAAAAATCATCGTTTTATGGCCGAATTTTTACGGTAGGCCGAGCTAGGATTTCGGCGACTCACCCAGCTGTTGTTGTTGTATACGACGCTTTAGTGTAAGCCGCCCAGCATTTACAAGATTGCGTATTGAGTGAAAACCAAAACAAACTTTACCATGGCCAACTACCAAGTCGTTGTAAATCAAAAAATGAAAAACCGATATCTAGCAACATTTCAGGTTGCAAAAGATGACAGTCGCAAATAAAGCGACTGAGGCCATCAGTCTAATACAACATTTAATAGCATTTTCAGATAGTATCTTTATTTCCCCTCATAACATTGGGACAATTCTTTTAAGTGCCTTTGTTTTGTAAGTGCATGAGCAGAAATAGGTTAAACGATATTTGCCCATGGAAACTCCCTTCTCTTTTCCATATATATTGTGGTTTTCCAATTACCAGTGTGTTTCATATTGCTACATAATATATCGTGATACGTATCGTGATACGCAGTAACCGTATCGCAATATATCGTGATATGAAAATTCTGACAATACCCATCCCTAGGCACTATCCAGAAACAAAATAAGTTTAGAAAAATATGTGAAGGGGGAATAACTCTGGTAATATTTGGCGGACTGTAACCTAAAAAAAATATGCATTGCTCCACATAAGTGTCTTACTATATGTAAAGTTTCAGCTTCATCAGAGAGTTATCCAGAAATGGAATGTTTAGAATAATTTGTGAAAGGGGTATAACTCTGGTAATATTTGGCAGACCGTAACCTCAAAATAATATTCATTGTTCCATATCATGGTCTTACTGTATGTAAAGTTTCAACATCATCAGATTCTGATCTAAAATGTTGCAGGAGTTAACGGAAACAAAATGTTTACACAATTTTTCAAAGGAGCATAACTCTATTATCATTTGGTAGACCATAACCTCGAAACAATACACGCTGCCCAACATCATAGTCTAATTATATATGAAGATTCAGCTAAATCGGATGTAAAATGTAGGAGTTATCCGGAAATGAAAAGCTAACAATAAAATTCAAAGGGGCATAACTCTTTTAATATTTGGTGAACCATAACCTCGAAACAATATGCGCTACCTCACATCATGGTCTAACTATGTACATGTATGAAGTTGCAGCTTGATCTGATGTAAACTGTAGGAGGAGTTATCCGGAAATGAAAAGTTTACAAAAAATTTCAAAGGGACATAACTATTATTATTTGGTGGACTGTAACCTCGAAACAATATGCTCTGCACCACATCATGGTCTAACTATGTATGATGGTTCAGCTTGATTGTATGTAAATTGTACGAGGAGTTATCAGGAAACGAAAGGTATACAAAAAATTTCAAAGGGGCATAACTTTATTATTATTCGGTGGACCGTAACCTCGAAATAATATGCACTGCCCCACATCATGGTCTAACTATGTATGAAGTTTCAGCTTGATTGGATGTAAACTGTAGGAGGAGATATCCAGAAACGAAAAGTTTACAAAAAATTTCAAAGGGGCATAACTCTATTATTATTTGGTGGACTGTAACCTCGAAACAATATGTGCTGCCCCACATCATGGTCTAACTATGTATGAAGTTTCAGCTTGATCGGATGTAAACTGTAGGAGTAGTTATCCGGAAACAAAAAGTTTGCCAAAAATTTCAAAACTCTATTAACATTAATATTTGGTGGACCGTAACCTCGTTGTAATACATGGCTGCCCCACATCATGGTCTAACTATGTATGAAGTTTCAGCTTGATCGGATGTAAACTGTAGGAGGAGTTATCTGGAAACTAAAAGTTTACAGACAGACGGATGCAGACAGACAGGACGCATGGACAGAAGGACAGACAGAAACCGGGGGGCATAACATAATATGACCGTTTTTTGAAATGGGCGTATAAAAACTATATGCCCCCAGAATCTCGATTCCGGGAGGGGGGGGGGGGGGGGGGGGGGGCGCATAAAAAAGCACCTTATCTGGAGCTATGGTTGTTTAACTAGCATGGTTTTAGCCTTGAACCTAGTCTTATCCCACTGTATACTAATGGACTGTTCCATTGCTATATGTTGGTGCATTTGCCATAAAAGGGGTGTCAGGCCAATTTATTTTGTTTTCATTCTATTTTTAAAGGAAAATTCATTTAACAAATTAATAGTGTAGGCCCTGATCAGACACCGCGTTCTGCGGCGTCTGATCTGAGCCTGCATTATTTGCCAAGGTATCCCTTTAGGGGTTTCTCCGCAAGCAATTGGTTAAAAATGTCCTTTTCTCCAGAGCTGACTCAAATGAGTTTTGTTTGTTTGAATTGAGGTTTATTGTCCCCGTCAACACTGGATAGGTCATTTTTGAGATGTTGCTTCCAATTTTGTTGCGACTTTTACCCAACATTGAGATGACATCTCAACCCCTACTGTCCAAAACCAACAGGGTTTATACGCACGGACAGTCAGACTCATACCACTTTGCCCCAGCAGGCTTAGATCCTCTATGTGTGGTCGGTTTCAGCTCTGAGTCAAAGCACCATAAAGCACAATCTATTTCTCCACGGGAGCCCAGTTCAAATGAGTTCATTCAGTAGAAGCTGAGAAACCAGCTTACTGCAAAACTTAAAGGTGCTGATCTTCACAAATTAAGTACACCAAAACCTCTTTAAAGCACTTATGACTACTGTTGGGGTCAAAAGCAGAAACTGTTATAGTTAAACAACCTGTTTATCAAAACAAAAATGTATAAATTATATATCATTTTTCTACATAATCTCTACATTTTTTTTATCTATCATTATACCTTTTTGGCCAAAACGGTGTATAATTAGGTGAGGCACCTCTAATGAGAACCCCTATAACATTATGTATCTGGGCAGAAATAAGAAAAATAATGCATGTATGTGGATACCCATTCTTATCTGGGGCTATGATTAGGGCCTTCCTGTTTGTTTAAAGTAAGGAATCAATGTAAAACTTGCAATGAACAAAATAAGCCTGACACCCTGACATTGTAGCTGGACCTCTTCAAAGACTTTGGGTCAGGGAATCTACCTTAAAAATCCTAACAAGAGGGCCATGATGGCCCTGGGTCTCTCATCTGATCTATTTTGTTCAAATGAAATTGTAGGTAATATAGGGTCAAGTAGAGTGTTTGAGCAAAATGGGTACCCTGGCAAACAGTGCAGGCCCAGATCACCTAAGGAGAGTTCTGTTTTGAATTTCTCTTCTAGGGTAGGTCCTAGAATTCTATCGAATTTTTCTATGCTCAATTTTGGGAAAATACTAAGACTTTAACCCATTTAGTACCAGAAACCCCAAAATGGGTACCCTGGCAAACAGTGCAGGCCCAGATCAGACGCCGCAGATCCGGGCCTCCACTGTTTGCACAATGTTTAGCCATTTTCCAAATAAATTTTGAAGAATACACAACCTGACACCCCTAAATTTAGGAATGGACTCCTGCTATATATAAGGAGGAAGATTCCATTTGGTACAAAAAGGGTTAAAGTGCCCTTCAGTCATGTGTCCGGCTCAAATGTCCAATTCCAGGGGTCAGTCCACCATGAAGGTCAACTCTGGTCATGTTTCATAAGGTGTTTTTATAAGGAATAGTAACTGATCTCCAAATTGTGACACCTTGTCCTAATTCTGCCAGAGCCAGTCTGATCTGGGTCTAAACTGCTTCTGAAAATACTAATACCTCTGGTAACATTTGCATGGTCTCAGTCACTGCTTTGAGTAAAATGGATAAGGCCTAGTCAGCTTGACAAGCTTCTTAGTGGTAAAATTTTGAATTGTTCTCTAATTGCTAGAAAAATTTACAAAAGCTACTTTTCAAAGCTACTCAAATTTCTTTAGCAAAAATATCAGTATATTTGCCCTTTTAACCCATTTTGTACCGGAAACCCCAAAAGAGGTACCTTGGCAAACAGTGCAGGCCCAGATGAAATGTCGCAGAACGTGGCATCTCATCAGGGCCTACACTATTTGCAGGAAGTTCAGCCATTTTCCAAATCAATTTTGAAGATAACACTACTTGACACCCCTAAATTTTGAAATGGACTCCTGCTATATATAAGGAGGAAGATTCCATCTGGTACAAAAAGGGTTAAAGGATCAAAATTTTAACAATACATGCAAGTCAACTACCGTTAATTAATGGCAATGACTGTTAGACTTGGACAACTGGACCCAAATCTCACTTATCTGGAATATTGTCCAGCACTTTTTACAACAACTTCGGTAAAAATCCTAAACAATCAAACATCTTAACCTTTACCCTGCTGTAGGCGACAAGCCCTATCTTTGCAAACAGTGTAGATCCAGATCAGATGGCTTCTGAAGAAGCCATCTGATCAGGATCTACACAGTTTGACATTCAGTTTATGAATATGTAGAAATAAGCTGCATCAAGTAATCTGATTGGTTCAAAGTCAGAAATGAGTGTGGCTTAATTAAATATTCAGCAGGTTAAAGGTTAAGGACTTGCCGTAAATCTCCTAAAATTTTGAACAATTTGTTTCATGATCCAGCAAGGAGTCCAAAAGGTGCAGACTGAATGGCAAACAGTGTGGACCCTGATCAGACTGCTACTTTAGGAGCAGTCTGATCAGGGTCTGCACTGTTTGGTTAGGCTTATATGTCCCAATACCTAGGATCATTACGGTAAGTTACTTATTGCTATTTGCAATGGGTTCTACTCTTAACAAGCAAATTCTTCCTGTTAGAGTAGACCTCTATTGACTTGGAAGGCAAAAAAAATTTTCCAGAGTTCCCTTCCTTAAAGGGACTGACCTCCTCCTTAATAAGTACTTACTGTCATCTAACGGCAGAGGATAGCCATTGGTTGCTGGTCTGTACTGGATTGCCTCTGAAAATATAAACATCAAGACATGAGAAAAACCTGCGTTTTGTTGTCTGCCCAGTCAACACTATTTAGGTCATATTGAGACTGTCAGTTTAACATACCACACTTTTCCTGGGAACGCCTAAACATAAACAGTTAAGCATTACAGTACACATTCTTTACCCAGAAACTGACGACTGCCCTTTTTGAATCAGCGGAAGGAACAGAATGCTGTAGAAAAAAATCATTATCAGTCTACGGCACCTGTGAACACACATCAGATGCAAACCCAGTTGAGCTACTGAGTTTTTCCTCCACCATTAAACATGTAACTCACTCAGAATCACTTTACACATAAATTTTAAATTACCTACTTTGGCAACTTTCAAGGCCCTTTTATGCGCATGTCTTCTTGTTCCTGTAAGGTTGTTGTTTTTTTTTTGTTTTTTTTTTGTTTTTGTTTTTCAGATAAAATAAAATATATAAATCTTCCTCCTTATACATAGCAGGAGTCCATTTCAAAATTTAGGGGTGTCAGGTTGTGTTTTCATCAAAAGGGGGAGTTCCAGCCGATAGTAAATTTCCATAGGGGTCTGCCCAAGCATAGATTTTCATGATACTGTGCATAATTACTGCTTGGTAAATGACTGTTCATTATTTAGCTATTTCACTCTTATATCTGTTTTCGTTATAAATCTACAATGTTTTGTTTATGTCCACATCTGAAAGTAGGGGTACCCCCAAACTAGTGTATATATACATTCCACCTTTTGATGTTTTGGAGTTATTTTGTTCTCAGGCATCACTGTAGTCATCTGTGATTATCTTTGTATCACATTTAGCATTGTTTAGGCAAAGTTTGATACACCATGCTCAATTTCATATGGAGCAGACCCCAGAATTCACACCCATAAAATCTTTTGGAGTATGTTTGACGTTTGATTTCACACTGTTGCAGTTCTTGTCACCCCATCATTTTAATATGAAAATTGACCATATATATGTAGAAAATTTTATCAAACTTTCTTGAAAATCTGAGACCGGTAACATACCGCATTTGAACATAGAATAGTAATGGTCAGAGTTTTAAATTGTTTCAAACCATTTGTAGATATCATATGGTGCGACATTTTCAATCGAAAAATTTATTGCCAATATATAATAAACGTAAATATATGTATGTTTTTATGATGGTGTATAGTATGAGCTCATATATAATCAGCATTTGAATCGATTATGAAGCCCTGATGAACACCAAAAACACAATTCATTTCGAGCTTTCGTTAACAATTCAATCAGATCTTATTTAAAAAATACTTCATTTTAGAACAAGGGTTTCTGCATTAATGTAATTCTAAATAGAAGTGGAGACAATGCTGAAGCTTAGTATGACAAAGATTGTTGAAATGGTAAGTAAACTGGATGGTTCTGTAAACCAGACAATTTTACTTGACTCTAAGAAGTATGTACTTAACTGATGCAGTGATCTTAAAAAAGTTTGAAAAGTCTGATTGTCATACTGGAATGGCACAGGTTGCTTGAATAGCCAAGAATAATGATGTTTGTATTATGTTTCAGCCTGGTAGGTCATAATAACACAGACAATAGTTTCTGACCTTCTGGCCCACTGTATACACAGATTACTAGTGACAAAATGGTACTGTTGTTTTTGGCTCACTCTGACAATGCCCCTTCAGTCTACTTCAATCGCACTAACCGTCACCTTGTAAGAAAGTTATATTCTTAAATATGATCATCTATGTTCTAAAACATGATCCAGAAAACAAGCAGTTACTTTTGGAAAGCATTAATTAATATAATAGAGAAGACTTAATTCAACTTTCAAACACGTTCACAATTTAAAACAGCAAACAGTACATGTGCTAGCAGTACTTTAGAAAAATGTGCCAATGTGCTAGTGGTACAGCAAACAAGTGATTCATGCCATTTGTAAATCTTCGCCCCGTCCATTGGGGCTTGAAGAAATTGATTTGGCTGCATGTTGCTTCCACACATAGCTAAAACTATCCAAACAGGAGTACTGGTAAACCGCTTAGAAGGACTAAGCTTGCCCAGGCAAAGTGGTGTGAGTCAGGCCGTCCAATGTATTTAAGCCTGGTAGTTCTTAGGGAAGCAGGGCTTGAGATATCATTTCATCTCAATGTCGGGAACAAGTCCCACAAAATTGGAAGCAGCATCTCCAAAATGACCTAAATAGTGTTAATTGGGGATGTTAAACCCCAATACAAACAAACAAACAAACCATTTGTAAAACCGATGAATACAGAGCCAGAATACTTGACATAGATGACAAGTATTGCTTACATAAGACAACATATGAAAATGGTATTTCAGCCTCTAAATACAATAGCAGCTATCAAATAAATGTTTTACAGCAACTTGCCTTCCATCTATATCATTTCGGGAAGTGTATGCAAGATGATAAATGTGAAAATAGTTTCAGTGTGACTAGTTTTGCATTTGTTTTGAAGACTAAAACATTGCAGCAAACACTTTTGCTTATGTTATAATGAACGAGCTAAAAATGCAGAAAATGCTCTTAATGGTCTCACAAAACCATCTACTAGTTCTCATCTACTATTTAAAACCCAAACTAAAAAGCATTCTCTGTCGAACAGTGTATTGTTGTGTGTGTGTGTGTGTGTGTGTGTGTGTGTGTGTGTGTGTGTGTGTGTGTGTGGTGGGGGGTGGGGGGGGGCAGAATTACGTAAATGCATATGTTAAGCTTTGCATGATAAGGTGACACTATGTGGTCATTAAAAAACAATAAAAATATACTTAAAGAAAATCTGGTCCCCTGATATTGCAAATGACTTCATCACAAAAATATACCTAAACACAATCAAAAACAATGTTACCGGTTTCTGATTTTTTTAAAATTTGTTTGCTATATAGAGGATATATGTTTGCTACATGTATATAGAGGATATATGTGGCTAATTTTATGTGTAGTATCTTGGGGTGACAAGATTAGTAACACATCTAACACTTGGGATAAACATTTTACTTTTTGTAAATTTTCATGAAAAATTTAAGAAATTTTTAAAATAAATTCATCAGAAAAACAAGGCATCGCATGCGATACAAATCCCCTCGCACAGGACAACTTTGTGTGTGGAAAACACTGAAATGGCAAAAGTCCAACTTGCTTGAGATATTATTGAGATATTATCATATGCAACATTTGTGTAAAGTTTGTTTAAAAATCCATCAATAAATGTAGGTTCTAGAGTGATGACAATGTTTCTCTAAAAATAGCCATAGTGACATTGACTTGAGGCCATGACCGCGAAAGTAGATCTTAATCAAGATATTATCATAAGCAGCTTTTGTGTGAAGTTATATTAAAATCTGTTAATAAATGTAGGCAGTAGAGCGATGACAAAGTTTTTCTAAAAACAGCCAGTGACCTTGACCTTGAGGTCATGACCTTTGTTTGTTTGTTTGATTTGAGGTTTAACGTCCCCATCAACACTGTAAAGGTCATTTTGGAGACGTTGCTTCCAATTTTGTGGGTCTTTTACCCGACATTGAGATGAAATGACATCTCAAGCCCTGTCGCCCAATGAAACCAATAGGGTTTATTAGCATGGACGGTCCGCCTCGCACCGCGGTTCCTGGACAGGCTTAGATCCTCTAAGCGGTATACCAGTACTAGTGTGCGGGCCAGATTCAGCTCTGCGTGGAAGCATCATGCAGCCCATATATTTCTTCAAGCCCCTATGGGCGGGGGCCGAAGGTCATGACCTTGAAAGTCAAAGCAACTCGAGATATTATCATAAATATTTGTGTGAAGTTCTATTAAAATCCGCCACTAAATGTAGGCGCTACAGCCATGACAAAGTTTTTCTAAAACTAACCACAGTGACCTTGACCTTGAAAGTCAAACTCACTCGAGGTATTGTCATAAGGAACATTAATTTTGTGTGAAGTTATATTGAAATCGGTGAAGAAATGTAAGCGCTAGAGCGATGACAAAGTTTTCCTAAAAATAGCCACAGTGACCTTGACCTTGAAAGTGGAACTCTCTAGAGATATTGACAAAAGGAACATTTGTGTGAAGTTATATTGAAATCGGTGAAGAAATGTAAGCCCTAGAGCGATGAAGTTTTTTCTAAAAATAGCCACAGTGACCTTGACCTTGAGGCCATGACCTTGAAAGTCGAACACGCTCGAGATATTTTTATAAGGAACATTTGCGTGAAGTTATATTGAAATTGGTTAAGAAATGTAGGCACTAGAGTGATGACAAAGTTTTTCTAAAAATAGCTACAGTGACCTTGACCTTGAGGTCATGACCTTGAAAGTGGAACTCGCTCGAAATATGTCATAAGGAACATTTGTGTGAAGTTATATTGAAATCAGTGAAGAAATGTAGGCGCTAGAGCGATGACAAAGTTTTTCTAAGAATAGCCACAGTGACCTTGACCTTAAGGCCATGATCTTGAAAGTCGAACTCGCTCGAGATATTTTTATAAGGAAAATTTGTGTGAAGTTATATTGAAATTGGTGAAGAAATGTAGGCGCTATGGTCAAAGTTTTTCTAAAAATAGCCACAGTGATCTTGACCTTGAGGTCATGACCTTGAAAGTCGAACTCACTCGAGATATCGTCATACAGAACATTTTTGTAAAAATATATTAAAATCAGTGAAGAAATATAGGGGCTAGAGCGATGACAAAGTTTTTCTAAAAATAACCACAGTGACCTTGACCTTGAGGTCATGACCTTGAAAGTCGAACTAGCTCGAGATATTGTCATAAGGAACATTTGTGTGAAGTTATATTGAAATTGGTGAAGAAATGTAGGCGCTAGAGCGATGACAAAGGTTTTCTAAAAATAGCCACAGTGACCTTGACCTTGAGGTCATGACCTTGAAAGTCGAAATCGCTCGAGATATTGTCATAAGGAACATTTGTGTGAAGTAATATTGAAATTGGTGAAGAAATGTAGGTGCTAGAGCGATGACAAAGTTTTTCTAAAAATAGCCACAGTGACCTTGACCTTGAGGCCATTACCTTGAAAGTCGAACTCACTCGAGATATTTTTATAAGGAACATTTGTGTGAAGTTATATTGAAATTGGTGAAGAAATGTAGGTGCTAGAGCAATGACAAAGTTTTTCTAAAAATAGCCACAGTGACCTTGAGGTCATGACCTTGAAAGTCGAACTCACTCGAGATATTGTCATAAGGAACATCTGTGTGAAGTTATATTAAAATCGGTCAAGAAATGTAGGTGCTAGAGAGATGACAAAAGTATGTAAGTACGTACGTAAGGGACAAATGCTATATCCCCCCTCACAACTATGTTGTGCGAGGGGATAATTAAAAGTCCTAGACACATTTATATTTTTGGTATTATATGAATCCTTATAGAGTTCTGTTGCCAATCAAAGCAACAAAATTTGAAAACAATCCAGCTTGTTGATTTAAGAATGAAAAGTTCACAGGTGTGTATGACCTCTACAGGGGATTACCTTGGGGAGCTCTTTAATCAAATAAAACAAAGTTATATATATAGTTGAAAGTGAGTGAGTGACTTTTAGTTTTACGTCCCACCAACAGCTAAGGTCATACGGAGACGGGACCTCGGTTTAAAGACTCATCCGAAAGTCTGGAGAAGCCCGGGATCGAACCTGCGATCCCTGGTTTACAAGGCGAGTAGCGTAACCACTGCACCACGGAGGCTTAGTTGATAGAGTAAACAACAACTGAAGTTTCAAGAAAATCTGTGCATGGGCATTAACCACAACGATAACAATAATTCCACAGAAAGCGGCGTCACACCTGGGGGAAAATCACAGGAGCCACAATCAGAATGTGGTTATCAAATAAGTTTATTTCATTCTCTGCAGTTGATAGATGACATAAAATGTGTCAAAGTCACTGGACAACAAAATACAGGTCATGGTCATCAGGTCGAGGTATCTGCCGCATCAGTACATTGAGGAAAAGCACAATGCAAGGTTTGGTGGTTGTAGGCCATATAGTCAAGAGATGATAGGGAATGTCGACGTAAAATGTGTCAAAGTCACTGGAGTGTATAATATAAGTCAAGGTACCTGCCCAGTCAGTATATAGAGGAGAAGCACTATGGAACATTTGGGTGGCTGAAGGCCTTATAGTTGAGAAGATGTGGAACTTCAACATAAAATGTGTTAACGTCACTGGATTGCAAAATATAGGTCAAGGTCACCAGGTCAATTACCTGCTGAGTCAGTACAATGAGAAGAAGCACTATGCAAGGTTTGGCTGTTGTAGGCCTTGTATTTGAGGAGATATCGAACATTGACGTAAAATGTGTTAAAGTCAATGGAGTGCATAATATAGGTCAAGGTAATATAGGTCAAGATCTGCCTAGTCAGAATATCGAGAAGCACTATGCAAGGTTCGGTGGTTGTAGGCCTTGTAGTTGTGAATATATGGAATGTCAAGGTCACTGGAGTGCAAAAAATAGGTCATGGTACCTACCAAGTCTGTTCGCTGAGGAGTAGCACTATGCAAGGTATGGTGGTTGTAGTCCTTATAAATAAGGAGATACCTAACGTCAACGCAAAATGAGTCAAAGTCACTGGAGTTCAAAATATAGGTCTAGGCCACCTGGTCAAGGTACCTGCAGAGTCAGACTCAGTCAGTATATCTAGGAGAAGCACTATGCAAGATCTGAAGGTTTTAAGCCTTTTATTTGAGGAGATCTGGAACAGGTGCGACAACAATCACCATGCTCAAGACCAGAGTGTCGTAGCTCAATGGTTAGTGCACCAACCTCTAAACCTGTGCTCCTTGGTTTGATCTCTGGCAAGTGGGGATAAATTTTCGGTGTTCTAACTTGCTCCATCGGTATCTTTAGTGTATGTTGCAGATCCATACCAGACAGCTGAGGTTATGTTGGGCTGGTCAGTTACCTTAACTGTTCCTGGACAGGCTTAGACATTCTTGGCAGTTTACCAGTGCTGGTGTTGATCCCTGGCAAGTGGGGATACCCCTGCCCACCCCCGACAGTAACTGTCGACAGCTGATGGGTCAATGGCAGCATCCTCAAGCAACCATCCATCTCAAGCTGTCTCCTAAGAGATGACTGTGTACTGTATAGGAACATAATTATACTCTCTGACTGTCTTATTTTACAAGATGACTTGGACCGACTAGCACAGTGGGAGGCTGATTAGCAGATGAAGTTCAATGTGGCCAAATGTCATTCGATGAGGGTGTCACGACATCTTCCTGACAATCACTACACCACCAAACTTTGGAGCACGTTCAATCTGCCAAATATCTTGGTATCACCATCACTGACGATCTGGATTGGGGTCATCATATTTCAGAGATTACATCCAAAGCAACCAGGACTTTAGGATTTCTAAGAAGTAATTAGGCAGACAAAGGATGTTGCATATAAAACATTTGTTCGCCCTCAACTTGAATATGCATTGCCCATTTGGCATCCCCATGTTAAACCCTCAGATTCATAAGGTTGAGAAGGTTCAGAGGACAGCAGCTGGATGGACATATCGGCAATGGCGAAATAAGAGTAGCGTCGGAGACATTCTTAGTGAGCTGGAGTGGCCGTCCCTTGAGGCCCATCGTGAACAGTCCTCTTTAACCATCTTCTGTAAGATACATTTTGGTATGGTGTTTCTGGATAAAGATAAATACTTGACCCCTGTGACAGCTTCAACTCAAACTAGAGAAAGCAACCAGTGGGTCACGTACACCCCCGGCCAGTGCCACCCTCTGATATATCTTTCGAGCTTGTATGTAATATGAATGAAGTCAAGAAGCTATAAGAATCTATAAATGTGCTTGTAAAAGCTAAACCAAGCATAAAATTTCTAAATGGACCAAGGGAGTGAGGGATCAAAGTTAATGAAGCAGCAGGGTGGGGTATGCACCAATGAAATCTTTGGACTGGTATGCAACATTGATGCAAGTATCAATTGAATTTTTCTTAGAGTTTAGAACATACAGCCATCTATAAACTTTGTCATAAAACTTTAACGAACTGTAAAATTTCTAAGTCTGTGACCTTGAGGTCAAGGTCACCATGGGTGGGGGGCAGGGACATGCATCACAAAATCGTTTATCAAACATGAAGAGAATCTAACATGTGGTTACAGAGATATCAGCAATGAAAAAGGTTGAACACAAATGACTGCCCACCCAGGGGCTTGACCCAGGGGCTTAGATATTCCATATGAAAGGTTATGGTATAGAGATATACTTTACCAAACATGAAGAGAATCTAATATGTGGTTACAGAGATATCAGCAATGAAAAAGGTTAAACACAAAACTTTGACATAAAAGTAGACGAACAGAGAGAGGGACAGACAGCCCACTCAGGGGCTTGACCCAGGGACTTAGATATTCCATATGAAAGGTAATGATATAGAGATATACTTTATCAAACATGAAGAGAATCTAACATGTGGTTACAGAGATATAAGCAATAAAAAAGGTTTAACACAAAACTTTGACGTAAAAGTAGATGAACAGACAGACAGACAGCCCACCCAGGGGCTTGACCCAGGGGCTTAGATATTCCATATGAAAGGTAATGGTATAGAGATATACTTTACTAAACATGAAGAGAATCTAACATGTGGTTACAGAGATATCAGCAATGAAAAAGGTTGAACACAAAACTTTGACGTACAAGTAGATGAACAGACAGATGGACAGACAGCCCACCCAGGGGCTTGACCCAGGGACTTAGATATTCCATATGAAAGGTATTGGTATAGAAATATACTTTACTAAACATGAAGAGAATCTAACATGTGGTTACAGAGATATCAGCAATGAAAAAGGTTTAACACAAAACTTTGACGTAAAAGTAGATGAACAGACAGACGGACAGACAGCCCACCCAGGGGCTTGACCCAGGGGCTTAGGTCAAGGTCACAGGTCAAATTTTTTTGCATGAATGTAAAGCTTTTGTCACAAGGAACATACATGCTAAATATGAAGGCTGTATCTCAAGTGGTTCAAAAGTTATGACCAATGTTATTTTTATTCTTTTAAGAAGGTCAAAGGTCAAGGTCACAGGTCAATTTTTTTTGCATGAATGTGAAGGTCTTGTCACAAGGAACCTTCAGGCCAAATATGAAAAGTAGAAGTAAAACAAAGATCAGGAATCGATACAATTAACTTACTCCACCCACCAAAGACACCAAAGGGAAAGAAATACAATCATTAAGTGACCAGACCATAATGGAAACCTAAACAAAGGAAGGCCATAAGGACAGTTACTTTCCCACAAAATGGCCATTTGGCCATCCAAAATTAAAAGACACAAGTGATACACACAGAAAGTAACAATTAACAACATAAATCGCCACAGAAGAACTGCCTTGGAACGGTCAGTGGAAAGATTTCCACTGGGGGGCTTAAACCGATTTTACGTGGCCACAATCCTCGCCCTTACTTCCATCGCGATTTAGACAAATAATTTGTTCAGTCCGCATGAAGGCCTCCTAACTCATCAGTGCAACATCTCCGTGAACACAAAAAATCAAAGAACCACAGAGGTGAGACAACGGTGAGGACTCGACAGCAAGAAACCACTGAAATGCTGGAGCAAAAGAAAACCAACAGTTAGACTCCGATGGACCCGACCAGAGACAGAGCATCAGGCACCAATCAACATTACCAAGAATTAGATCTCTCTAATTCTCAATAAGCCTTTACGTTGGAGCCGTCATAGAATCTGAGGCCTGACCCACCAGCGTGCAATTAAAGAGGGAAAAAGTTGTCAACCGTGATTGGGTTAACTACCATGCATGCAGTCTGTCGTATAACATCACTGTTGTACCCAATCTTTTTATATCGAAGAATGATTTTACGAAATTGGGTGCTGAAGTCATTACGGTTATATATTTTTCTGAATTTATATACTAAGTCACCATAAAATTCGGGTTCCGATAGACCTTGTTGCAGAAGAGATTTAAGTCCAATATTGAATTTTGAAATTAAATCAGAATGGCGTCTATAAAATTTTGAAAATGCTTTGCGTAGTTTATGGTACCGATAACCCTGATTAAGGAGTTTAGCAGTTAATAATTTATTACGAGTGTTGAAGTCAGTTACATGACTACACACTCTAGCAAATCGAATTAATTGTGAAATATAAACGCCTTAGGATGGCGCACGAGGAACATCATCATCTAAAAAAGGAAAATTTACAATCTCAAAATCAAAGTCATCGTGTTTATCATAAATTTTGCACGAAACAAACCCATCTATAATAGATAGATGTAAATCCAAAAACGGGGCCTCGGTATCAGAAGAATTTGCTTTATTTAATTGTGAAGTTCTTGGGGGTAAATCTGACTGATCAAACCAACGAAAGAGGTATTATCAATATTTAATAAATCATCTAAATATCTAGAAGTGGAGCTAAAGCTCTATCTCAAACAGTTCAAAAGTTATGGCCAATGTTAAAGTTGTCCACGTACAAACCAACAAACAAACAGACAGGGCAAAAACAATATGTCCCCGCTATTGCTACCGGGGACATAAAAAGGTTTAACACAAAACTTTGACGTACAAGTAGATAAACAGACAAACAGACAGACAGCCCACCCAGGGTCTTGACCCAGGGGCTTAGATATTCCATATGAAAGGTAATGGTATAGAGATATACTTTACCAAACATGAAGAGAATCTAACATGTGGTTACAGAGATATCAGCAATGAAAAAGGTTTAACACAAAACTTTGCATTAAAAGTAGATGAACAGACAGAAGGACAGACAGACAACCCACCCAGGGGCTTAGATATTCCATATGAAAGGTAATGCTATAGAGATATCCTGTACCAAATATGAAGAGAATCCAAGCTGTGGTTACAGAGATATGAGCAATCAAAAAGGTTTAACACAAAACTTTGACGTAAAGGTTGACGAACGACCGAACAAACGAACAACGAATGGACGGAAAGACGAAAACTATATACCCCCTGACATACTTCGTATGCCGGGGGTATAACAAGGGCATCAAAAGTAAATAATACCCAATATCGCAGGTTTTTGTTTGTTTGATTTGAGGTTTAAAGTCCCCGTCAACACACTATAGGTCATTTTGGAGATGTTGCTTCCACTTTTGGGGGGACTTTTACCGGACATTGAGATGAACTGACATCTCAAGCCCTGTCGCCCAATGAAACCAATAGGGTTTATAAGCATGAATGGTCCGCTTCACACTGCGGTTCCTGGACAGGCTTAGATCCTCTAAGCGGTTTACCAGTACTAATGTGTGGACGGTTTCAGCTCTGCGTGGAAGCATCATGCAGCCCATCTGCATGTATTAAGACTCAGTACATGTATGATTCATATGTGAATAACTTGGTTGGTGACATCCAGTCAAATCCTCGAGATTTTTATTGGTACATTAATGGTCAAAAGAAGGACACCCAAGGTATCCCCCCATTGAAAAAACAAAATGGAACAGGCATCACTGAAACTGAGGCAGAGCAAGCAGAGGAATTAAATGGTAAGTTCAGGGATGTGTTCAACAAACAAGAGGGCCCAATGGCCCTATATCGCTCACCTGTGTACCAGGAAATCATAAGTGTAGGAGACCACTTGACATTGCTACATACTAAATATCTGAGCTCTGCCGGCCATATGGCTTTGGAGAAGAAGATTTTTGATTTTTTTTCCAGTATAAGTCCATAGGTCAATTTTGACCCAAAGGGCATGGTTGGCAGGATTTATGTAGGCGACCATTTTATGTTGCTATGCACTAAATATCTAAGGTCGGCACTTCATGGTTTCAGAGAAGATTTTTAAAGCTTTTTTTTTTCCATTATAAGTTTATTGGAGTTAAGAAGCCACAGGATTTGGCCAATTTGAACCCCAGGGGCAAGACTTAGGCAGGATTCATGTAGGCAACCACTCCATGTTGCTTCATGCTAAATACTTAAGCTCTGGGCCTTTCGGTTTCACAGAAGAATATTTTTGAAGTTTTTTTTTCCATTTTAAGTTTTTTTCCATTTTAAGTCCATCCATAGTAGCTAATGGGCCATGGGTGTGGCCAATTCTGCCCCAAGGGGCATGATTGGCAGGATTTATGTAGGTGACCTGGGCCCTGTGGTTTCAGAGGAGAAGATTTTTGAAGCTTTTTTCCATTAGGAGTCTATGGGAGCTAAGGGGCCCCGGGACGTGGCCCATTTGGACCACAGGGGCACGATTGGCAGGATTTATGTAGGTGACCACTTACCGTTGCTACCTGCTAAATATCTAAGCTCTGGGCCCTGTGGTTTCAGGGCAGAAGATTTCTGAAGCTTTTTTTCCATTAGGAGTCTATGGGAGCTAAGGGGCCCTGGGGCGTGGTCCATTTGGACCCCAGGGGCATGATTGGCAGGATTTACATAGGTGACCACTTGGCTGTTGCTACCTGCTAAATATCTAAGCTCTGGGCCCAGTGGTTTCAGAGGAGAAGATTTGTTTAGCTTTTTTCAATTAGGAGTCTATGGGAGCTAAGGGGCCCCGGGGCCTGGCCCATTTGGACCCCAGGGGCAGGATTGGCTGGATTTATGTAGGTGACCACTTGCCGTTGCTACATGCTAACTATCTAAGCTCTGGGCCCTGTGGTTTCAGAGAAGAAGATTTTTTAAGATTTTTTCCATTAGGAGTCAATGGGAGCTAGGGGCCCCAGGACATGGCCCATTTGGACCCCAGGGGCATAATTGGCAGGATGTATGTAGATGACCACTTACCATTGCTACATGCTATATATCTGAGCTCGGGCCCTGTGGTTTCAGAGAAGATTTTTGAAGCTTTATTTCCATTAGGAGTCTATGGGAGCTAAAGGGGCCCCTGGGCGTGGCCCATTTGGACCCCAGGGGCATGATTGGCAGGATTTATGTAGGTGACCACTTGCCGTTGCTACCTGCTAAATATCTAAGCTCTGGGTCCTATGGTTTTAGAGGAGAAGATTTTTGAAGCTTTTTGTTCCATTAGGAGTCTATGGGAGCTAAGGGGCCCCGCGGCGTGGCCCATTTTGGACCCCAGGAGCATGATTGGCGAGGATTTATGTAGGTGACCACTTGCCATTGCTACATGCTAACTATCTAAGCTCTGGGCCCTGTAGTTTCTGAGAAGAAGATTTTTGAAGCTTTTTTTTCCATTATGAGTCTATGGGAGCTAAGGGGCCCGGGGCGTGGCCCATTTGAAACCCAGGGGCATGATTGGCAGGAATTTTGTAGGTGACCACTTGCCGTTGCTACATGCTATATATCTAAGCTCTGGGCCCTGTGGTTTCAGAGAAGAAGATTTTTTTAGCTATTTTTTTCCATTATGAGTCTATGGGAGCGAAGGGGCCCCGGGGCGTGGCCCATTTGAAACCCAGGGGCATGATTGGCAGGAATTATGTAGGTGGCCACTGGCCGTTGCTACATGCTAAATATCTAAGCTCTGGGCCCTGTGGTTTTAGAGAAGAAAATTTTTGAAGCTTTTTTTCCATTATGAGTCTATGGGAGCTAAGGGGCCCTGGGGTGTGGCCAATTTGGACCCCAGGGGCATGATTGGCAGGAATTATGTAGGTGACCACTTGCCGTTGCTACATGCTAAATACCTAAGCTCTGGGTCCTGTGGTTTCAGAGAAGAAGATTTTTGAAGCTTTTTTCCATTATGAGTCTATAGGAGCGAAGGGGCCCCGGGGTGTGGCCCATTTGGACCCCAGGGGCATGATTGGCAGGAATTATGTAGGTGACCACTTGCCGTTGCTACATGCTTAATACCTAAGCTCTGGGTCCTGTGGTTTCAGAGAAGAAGATTTTTGAAGCTTTTTTCCATTATGAGTCTATAGGAGCGAAGGGGCCCCGGGGCGTGGCCCATTTGGACCCCAGGGGCATGATTGGCAGGAATTATGTAGATGACCACTTGCAGTTGCTACATGCTAAATATCTTAGCTCTGGGCCCTGTGGTTTCAGAGAAGAAGATTTTTGAAGCTTTTTTTTCCATTATGAGTCTATAGGAGCTAAGGGGCCCCGGGGTGTGGGCAATTTGGACCCCAGGGGCATGATTGGCAGGATTTACATAGGTGACCACTTAACATTGTTACAAGCTAAATATCTAAGCTCTGCGCCCAGTGGTTTCAGAGAAGATTTTTTTAATTTTTCCCATTATAAGTCCATGGGAACTATATGTTGCCATGGCAACCAGAATTCCAATCTGATCAGCCCAAAAACCTTATGCAGCCTTTCCCCCTACCTGATGATGCTTCACATGAAATTTGATCAAGATTGGCCATGTGGTATTAGAGATATACTTATTTCAAATTGTTTACGGATGCACGGACGGACGCACGCACGCACGATGGACAAAAAGTGATCCCAAAAGCTCACCTCGTCACTACGTGACAGGTGAGCTAAAAAGAGCACAACCATATTCCCTTGCTTGAAAGGAGGGCCCCGTTCATGGAGAACAATGTTGTAGCTAAAGAGGGTGTAATCAAACTTCTGTAAGGCCTGAACCCTTCTAAAGCATTAGGACATGATGAGTTGCATCCCAGAGTCCTAAAGGAACTTGCAGTTGAATAAGGTCCGGTTTTTCGCACCACTTTTTCAACAGTCACTTGATTCGGGTGAAATTCCCAAGGAATGGTCTCTAGCAAATATATGCCCATTGTACAAGAAAGGTGATCGAACTTGTGCTGGAAATTATCACAATGTATCACTCACATGTGTACCTTGCAAACTTTTGGAGCACATTCTTTGTTCAAATGTACTGGCCGACCTTGACCAACATAAACTATTATCTGATAGACAGCATGCTTTCAGGAAGAACCATAGCTGTGAAACACAACTGGTGACAGTGATAGATGATTGGGCTAAAATCTTGGATAATAGTGGACAAAGTGACACACAGTTATTCATCTTGGATTTTGAGAAAGCTTTTGATACACCTTCTCATGAGCTTCAGAAAAGCAAACTTAATGGATATGGCATTGGTGGCAAAACTTTAAAATGGATTGATGCTTTTCAATGCCATAGAGAGGTTGTTAAGGCCAAAACAAAATATATGTGTGGTTCCGGTTACCCGACCGTGCCTAACTTTTTCCCGCCGACCCTAATTATTTTTCTATCATGAATATTCCAAACATTTTATGTGCAAAAACGGTCTTTGAATTTTTCATGGTTAAAGTATTTTAGTACATATTCATTAAAAAGCGCTTTCATTAAAGGACAATCTGGTCGTATTAACGCATGAAAATGGTGTGCGTCTGCCAAAAAACAACAACAAAAAAACATCAAAAACATCCGTGTTTGTCTCTAAATAACTGTGAGCCTAGAAAAACAATGCATATCGTAAGCATCGCTATTTAAAAGCTGTTTTTTATCAATTGCCGCGAGCTGCCAGTTAACGGTAAGTGCATGACCCGTGCTAATCAATAACAATTAGCCAGTTACAGTTCAAATGGGTCAGGGATATGGCACGTGGCTACTTCTGAAGAAGCCGACGCTTTGAAGTAACCCATAATTATAATCCAAAATCTCCAGTACTTAGCACATTCAAGACCGTTCATGCAAGCCAATAGAACCACCACCGGAAACAAAATAAATAAGAAAAAAACTACTACCATAGGGTAAAACGTCTGTTGTCTCCTGTGATCAACAGGTATTTTCCATGGACCGGTAAGAGAGGCAAAATTAGGAAGCGGTCGGAACCCACAAATTTTGAATGCAATTTGTTTTCGGAAGCGCAAGATGCATAAACCCATGTCTCGGACGCATAAAAAGGACAATGGCGCACATTTATTGCGGTATGATCCCTCGCAATAATCAGATTACTTTTGTGACAATAAAAATTATCCAAATTATGTTTTACCACCTGTAGCGATAATCAGACAAGTGTGCACGCTTCAACAAACATAAATAATGCAGACGGCTTGTGTAAATCTCTCAAGTATTTTCACGTTCTCCATGAACAGAAAGCTAAGCCTCCACAGATGCGCAGGCTGATCGTAGTCTTCGCTGGTCACACATATATAGTTTTTGTCATGCCGCGCTTAATTTCCCGCCGTCATTTTGAACGTGCATTTGTTGCAGTCTGATTTTTTCCCACGTTTTTCAACAACACGTCATCGATAGTTTGCACACACGGTCTTCGCATCCAATTTTTTGAAAACATGACAGTAAACTGTGCGACAGGTGAAGTCACAGATCAGCCTGCGCAGTCTTATCAGTCTTTGCTCTTTGTTCAAACCTGTTGTAGTATGGCTTCTGCGATATGCAGAGAGCAGCAAACGAAAAGCTCGATGTGCAGGCTGATCTTACGTTAAAAGATTTTTTTCGTGAGTGCAGGAAGCAGTTTAACCTGTTGTAATATATGTCCGATAAAGACGGTAGTTAATGAGCTAGGGTGTCATATGATGGTGACATCAGAAATGCTTTCCGCGAAATGCACTGAATGCGTATGCGCACACAGAAAAGACTCAGATCAGCTTGAAGTTCTGCACAGTCTGATCTGAGTTTATTGTTCACAAGGTTTCATTTCTCGGAAAGTTTAGACACTCGCCGATCAGACTGGCCGCATATGCACATGATAACACTGGTCAGGTAAATTTTCACACCTAATCGTTTAATTGGTATCACTTACATGTACACTGGTCATCAAATCTTAAAGTGAGATAATTTGGAACAATAAACAGCGGGAATTAGCGGTAAACCATCAAACAGGCAACAATCTATTGCTAAAAAAGTGTCTAAAATATCCATTTTCTCCATTCTTTAAACAGGCATGACGTTGTTATATTTTGGTCATTTGATTTGAGGTTTAACGTTCCCGTCAACACTGTAAAGGTCATTTTGGAGACATTGCTTCCATCAGCTCCAGAACATACATGTACGTTGTGGTTTCTTATTACAACCACCTGAATGGCATGGTTCTTTTGAGTTTCCACACTGTACAAGTTTGGATTAGAGTCATTAAAAGAGGCAGTTAGGGAAACATGCAACTATGATGTAGTGTACACGTGTGTAGAAATGTTTATGTTTTTTGTACAATCAAGATCAGGAACTTAACTTTTCAAAACGAAGGATTTTGGACTCCTGTTTTCAGAATCATTGTGAGATCTATCTATCTATCTATCTATCTATCTATCTATCTATCTATCTATCTCTCTCTCTCTCTCTCTCTCTCTCTCTATCTATCTATCTATCTATCTATCTCTCTCTCTCTCTCTCTCTCTCTCTCTCTCTATCTATCATGTTCAGCTTTAGGACCAAGTAAGACAGATACAAATGGAACAAGGACTACGATTTGAAAAGACTATAAATAAAATAGTTTCTGCTGGTGCTAATTGGTGGATGTTTAATTTGCAGCATTAAGCCGTTATAAGAAACTTTCTGATATCCGTTTACTCTGTCATTTCATCTTGATCTTTTGAACTTTTACATTTATCTTCAATGTATATATGGTACAATAACAGTTACAACACTATTCAAGATAAAGCAACCTTCACTAGAACAGCAAGTCCCAAAGGCTGACCTTTTGTAAAAGGCGAACACATACACAGGATGTCCAATCAAAATACTTTGTTCTGACTGAAGAAAACCCTTATTTTTGTAACTATTGGGACAATATGGATGAAAACTAAGCAATATTTATTATACTTTTATTTGTTTACAATGTTTTCAAGTACAATTATACAACAGAAGCAAAACAATATAACAAAAATAAGTGCAGTGTGTAGCATAGTATAGAAGGTGAGAAAAAAATAAAAATAAAAAATAAAATAATTTTCCTACCTACCTACCCTATTTTTGAAAACCATGTAATAGGAACCACACATATAATTTGTTTTGGCCTAATGGAAGTAAATCTGATTGGGCCCCTGTCCTGTCTGGGGTCTCACAGGGGACGGTTCTTGGTCCACTTCTTTTCTCCCTTTACATATATGACATCTCACAGGAAATTGATTCAGAAATAAGGCTTTTCGCTGATGACTGTGTTTGCTACCGAGAAATAAAAACTTTGGAAGATACAGTGAAACTTCAGTATGATATCGACAAATTGGGTAGCTGGGCTAGGAAGTGGGGAATGCAGTTCCAACCCAGTAAATGTAACATGATGCAACTTACAAGAAAGCGGATCAAAAAGATCAATGCTACCTATGTGTTGGAAGGAACTCTCCTTGAAAATGTAGAAAGAACCAGTGTTTCAGCTGAAGTGCACGACCCGCCGGATGCTTTTAGCTTTATGAGTGTTACCATATATGGGTATGGCGGCCATTTTGGTCATGTGACCTGGACCTAAAACGGTTCCCCCAATAAATGCGCCTTATCGTAAGGAGCAAAAATATATCTTATACTTTAGTACTGTATTCTGAATCGTTTGCAGGATTAAATGCATTCTCACTTTTCCAATACAAAAGCATATGTGTCAAAGTTTGACCTAGGCACAAAGAAGGTCAAGGTCAACCCAGGGTCACCATTTTAGCAATTTATGATGGGCCTACGTCCCAGATGCTATTTATCAAGTTTCGTGGAAATCTGCCCAGTGGTTCTGGAGAAGACTATTTTTGAAGGGTTTTTACCATATATGACTTGGCGGCCATTTTGGTAATGTGACCTGGACCCCATGAGCAAATTTTGGTTTCCCCAGTCCCATAGAGGCTCCATATGAATTTGACTTCAATCGGCCCAACGGTTTCCGAGGAGAAGCAGTTAGAAAATTTTCACATTTTTCGCCTCGGCGAGGCTATACTAAATGGAATGTAATATTTCGCAAGTTCATTGGTTAGATCTCATTGATATCTATCAGTATGCCAAAATTGTTTAAATATTTCAAGCGGTTAAGTCACTATCACCAATTTTCACAAACAGGTTACGGACGAACAGACAGAAAGACCATATATGGCTTGGCGGCCATTTTGGTCATGTGACCTGGACCCCATGAGCAAATTTTGGTTTCCCCCATCCCATAGAGACTCCATATGAAATTTGACTTCAATCGGCCCAACGGTTTCCGAGGAGAAGCAGTTCGAAAATTTTTACTTTTTTCGCCTCGGCGAGGCTATACTAAATGGAATGTAATATTTCGCAAGTTCATTGGTTAGATCTCATTGATATCTATCAGTATGCCAAAAATTGTTTAAATATTCCAAGCGGTTAAGTCACTATCATCAATTTTCACAAACGGGTTACGGACGGACGGACAGACTGACAGAATGACAGATTGACCGAATGACACGGTGATTTTAGGGCACTCTTAGAAATCAACCGACTTCAGTCGGTCGCTTTTTCTGCGGGTCGTGCAATTAAATACCTTGGTGTGATTTAAGGTGGAACACTCACATTAGTAATGTTTGCAATAAGGCAAATAGGACCCTTGGCTTCTTGAACATGCCCACAAGACGTAAAAGAAATGGCATACAAGGGACTGGTTCGTCCAGTCCTGGAATATGCATGTACGTCCTGGGATCCACCTGCTGTTACCCTCCAGGAGGAACTGGAGAAAGTCCAAAAACATGCGGCCTGTTTTGTAATGGGGAATTACTCATTTGAAACTGGGAGTATGACTGGCATTCTGGAATAGTTAAAGTGGGAATCTCTTAAAGAGCAGAGAAAACAAAGTAGACTGATACTTTTATAAAGGTCTAAAGGGTAGGGCCAGTATACCAATGGGTGACCTTGTTCCCCCTTCAAAGACAACACTTCGGAAAACTTTCATTAGCCCTCCAAAAAATCGGCACTAGGACTGACATCTACAAGTTTAGCTTCATCCCGGGTCACTGGAAAGACAGAAATCATCACAAAATTCACCCTGGGAAGATCAGAAATTACCATTGTATGATTGGATAGGGTTGGGAAAGACATGGTAGGGTAGGGTTTTGTCGGCTTCGGTCAGGTTGGGTTTGGTAGGGACGGGTTTGATCGGGGAATTGCCATGGAAATCACCAAAGTTGGGTAGGATACGATAATAAAATTATCATTGTAATTAATTAAGGTACAAATAAATTAGGGTAAGATTGTTATAGTATGTTAAATTGTCTAATTTTATTTCTTTAATTATCTAACACTTGCATAAACAATAATCGTCAGTTAATTAAGTATGCAAATCAAAGTCGTCGAAATCACACTAAGCATTGGCAGTATGTATTATTAATCAAATCATTATTGTTATTACTAAAGAAAAATTTAATTATATTGAGTTAGTTTATAAATTCAGAAAAATATACACTTGCAATGACTTCGGCAACCTATTTTGTAAGTGCCCCCACCCACCGGAGCTTGAAGAAATATATGGGCTGCATGATGCTTCCACACAGAGCTGAAACCGACCGCACATGCGTACTGGTAAACCGCTTAGAAGATTTAAGACTGCCCAGGCAAAGCGGTGCAAGTCTGACCATCCATGCTTATAAACCCATTAGGCTTCATTGGGCGACATTTCATCTCAATGTTGGGTAAAGGTAGCAACGTCTCCAAAATGATGTATAGTCTTGATGGGGACGTAAAACCTCAATTTCCTCAAATCAAACAAACAAATTGTGCCTACTTCATGATAAGAAGCTCCTCATTAAGGCGGTTATAACGAGTATCCACGATCTGTGTTCTAGAATAACTAAGAAAATAATGTCATTATATAGGAGTCCTACCCAATTTTGGTGATTTCCATGGCGATTCCCCAACCAAACCCGTCCCTACAAAGCCCAACCTGACCAAATCCAACAAAACCCTACCATGTCTTTCCCAACCCTATCCAATCATACAATAGTGATTTCTGAACTTCCATGAACTTTTGTGTGGTGATTTTGGTGATTTCTGTGGTGATTTCGGTCTTTCCGGTGACCGCTTCATCCCTAGGACAATTTCAGATTGGAATGTGCTCCCCTCTTCTCTCTTAATGTCTGCAGAAGGTGCAGATGACTCCATCTCTAGATTCACCACCCTTGTGAGGTCTAGGGACTAGTTCTGTTGGTCGAAGGTCCTGGTGAAGGATTTGACAGTAAACAATTCGGATCGACTTTAGAATCTGTCGGTCACTTCATATTACTTAACCCTTGACCTAACCCCAAAAACCTCTGACTAACCTAGCCTAACCCTAATGTAACCTTAACCCTAACCCCAACTATCAGCTGATCAGTGACCTAACCCTAACCATCAGTGACCTTATCATAACCTAACCCTAATCAGTGATTTTTTTACAAATTTTCAACTGTGCGTCCTGGGACTCGCTCAACCAAAAACCTGTGCGTCCCAAATCTGAAAGTATGAGTCCCAATATTTCGAGGGAAAAAAAGGAAGTACAAAAAAGATCGGTTCAGTATAAAGTGCCATTATTCATAGTTAAAAATAATGCGGTCTAGTATCTTTTATTTGCAATGAACAGAATCAATCATCAACTTGTGTTGTTTACTAGCTCAAAGAAATCCTGCTAAAGTGTACGTTTTTAAGTCTATTTTCCGTAATGTTTTTCTACTTTCGTTTTCGATAAATGCACACCGCAACATGTGCGTGAAATTTACTTCATGCACAATGGAGATAATATTCCGAACCATTATCGACAAAAGTTTCCTCCCCTGATTGGGACACCAGCTATCTAGGTTCAGGGGCTGACAAATCCATTTCCCGGCCGCCGGTTCACGTCCGAAATCGCGCCGGGCAGGTGCACTTTGATCTAAGGACGACCGGTCGGGCAAGTGCAAAAAAATCGTCTACAGCTGTCAGTCTTCTGAGTCCTTAAATACAGTAAAACTAGAGTAATTAAATCACAATAATTGTGCTGCACTGTCCTGCTTTGTCGACAATTCAGAGACAAACTGTCTGTGTATTTATAACAGTTCAATTACTATTGTTAATCCCTGTCATAATTGCAAAGTAAACATGATTGCCCTGCGGTGCGTGTCTTTCATTTCTGGCGATAAGCCAACTTGAACGAGGTGTGAAAATATGGTCAAGTTATGTCTCTAAGTTGCGTTTAATCCCCAATCATAAAATTTAATCCACGATCAATGTGAAAATGATTTACTCGCTCCTTAGACAATTAGCTACATCTAGATGCATGCATTATAAAAACGGATCGTGAATGGTTATGTTTTGGCGCCAAATAGCAGACGCTCGGCTTGGTGGGAAAAGTCGAACGCTGTTGTTGGAGCTGCTAGGGATAATTCGGGGGCTGTGCAAAGCGCTGTTTTCTATCCACCACCGTTCACAACCGTTTAGCTATTGAAAAAATATTTTTTAACCGGTTCCACACAATTTTTTAAGAACGGGATACAGCCCATTAAACAATGGCATTAAACACGTGCGGGGTTACTGGCATCGGATGATGTCATTTGACACATTTACCGATCACGTGCAGAAAAATGGTAGAGTTGGTTTGTGGGCGGCGATTTGAATGGCGGAAAACATTGATGTTCGCATTGAACTTGCTTGTGTGAAAGTTTGGGCTCATTTTGGATGGAGGGGATTCTCGTCTTGTGGTTGGATCATTAAATTGTACCTGTATCGATTTTTCGGTGACTCGTTGGGCAGTTGAAGGTTAGGTAAATGTGCAGTATTTTATCACTCCCGCCGATATTTACAGCAGTGAAAACGAAAGTTGGATTTTTCGCCCATGAAATTTTTGCGTCCGACGGACGCACATATTTTATGATCGTGCGTCCTCAGTCCTATTTGTGCGTCCTGGACGCAGGACGCAGGGGTAAAAAAATCACTGCCTAATGGTAAAAGTTTAATTTGTAGGTCCAATGTGGTCCCCTGCCTTATAAGAAAGTAAATCACACCAAATAAGGTCTTAAAACAAACTTCAATATCTCATTTCTAACATCCCAAAGAAAAATGATAGCCTTGGCAGAAGGATGGTTGGCTAGGATCCTGAACTGAGGAAGGGTATGGAAATTTTTCCGTTTCTGCTCCGCCATTTTGCTTTCTAGTGCAAGGGGGTAGCAACTGTTTTTCTCTAATTTGCATGACTTGACAACTATATTTCATTGTGATTTCCAATTTATCTTTAACCAAATACTTAACTAGAGATACTGTTCATCTGATGATGACGGTAAATTCTTTAAAATGTCTACATTTTACAATCTAATGCAAAATTTAGCTCTCTGGTCATTATGAATATGCAAGCATCCACTAACTTGTATCAAAGAGACAACGTGACCATTCATTCATAAATTTTTGAAGGGTGCTGTAAGCATTCTAAAAAACAACAAGATTTTTAGCTTCCACCAATGGGATTTCTGGATTCATTTTAGAGGTACACAAATGTATGCGCAGTTATATCCTAATTAACATACAGAATAATTGGGCCCTAATCATTATCAAAATTAGATTCATTCGGTATATGTAGCGTGTCAAATAATAATAGGGATCAACTTAAGTTTTTTTAATGGGTGTCCAAATTATTGAGACCACAATCCTTCAGCCCAGGCTTTTTCTTCTCCATGAATTTATCATTTTCTTAAATATTGTGGTCTCGTCCCAGTCCAGGCTTTTAGTATGTTATTTAGGGTGAGACCACATTTTCTGTTCTATATATATAGGGAGAGAGACCACATTTTTTAGATTTGCCATGAATTTATCATTTTCCTAAATAAAGTGGTCTCATCCCTATATAAAGATGAGACCACATTCCTTCAGCCCAGGATTTTAGTATGTGATTTAAGGTGAGGCCACATTTTCTTCTCTATATAGAAGTGAGACCACATTTTTTTGATTTGCCATGAATTTATCATTTGCCTTAATAATAATAATGTGGTCCCATCCCTATATAGAGATGAGACCACATTCCTTCAGCCCAGACTTTTAGTATGTTATTTGAGGTGAGACCAGATTTTCTCCTCTATATAGGAGTGAGACCACATTTTTTAGATTTGCCATGAATTTATCATTTTCCTAAATGATGTGGTTTCATCCCTATTTAGAGATGAGACCAGTCTCCCAGCAAGCTGTTATTATCCCCACGCTTTTCGAAGAAAAAGTGGGGATATTGTAATGGTCTTCGTCGTCCGTACGTCCGTCTTACCGGATAACTCCTCCTAGACGGTTATAGATAGAAACTTGAAACTTTGGGAACTGATAGATCTTTGGTCTGGGGAGTGCATGACACTTTCGGAATTTTGATCACACCCCTACGGGTGGACCCAGGGGTGGGGTCAGCGGGGGTCAAAAATCAAAATTTCCAGAACATGGTCGTGTAATATATCAAAGCGAACGGCATGGTGAGTAGAAATCATTACAACCAAAATTTGACCCCTGGGGTCAATTTTGAGGTCACCAGAGGTCAAAAACGGATTGTGACCCCTTTACCGGATAACTCCTCCTAGACGGTTATAGTTAGAAACTTGAAACTTTTGGAACTGATAGATCTTTGGTCTGGGGAGTGCATGACACTTTCGGAATTTTGATCACACCCCTACGGGTGGGCCCAGGGGTTGGCGCCCGCGGGGGTCAAAAATAAAAGATTTCCAGAACATGGCCGTGCAATATATCAAAGCAAAAGGCATGATGAGTAGAAAACATTACAACCAAAATTTGACCCCTGGGGTCAATTTTGAGGTCACCAGAGGTCAAAAACTGATTTTGACCCCTTTACCCCCATACATTACTGTTACCGGATAACTCCTCCAAGACTGTTATAGATAGGAACTTGAAACTTCGGGAACTGATAAAACTTTGGTCTGGGGAGTGCATAACACTTTCGGAATTTTGATCCTATCCCTGGGAGTGGGGCCAGGGGTGGGGCACCTTGGGGATAAAAAATCAAAGTTTTCAGAACATGGTCGTGTAGCATATTAAATCAAACGGCATGATGAGTAGAATACATCACAATCAAAATTTTACCCCTTGGGTCAAACACCCCTAGGGGATGGCCCAGGGGTTGGGGCCTGCGGGGAAGCGTGGGGATATGCGATGGCTTGCCATCGACTGCGCGATTCTAGTTCTGTCATTCTTTCAGCCTGGGCTAAATTGGATATTTTTGCCTTTGAGGCCGCATTTTTTTCACTTTATAGACATAGATCCATAAGAGAGCATTAATAACGGAATAAATCACATGTGGTAATATTTTTACACACTCCAAACAGTATCCAAATACCCCAAATGGAGCCTCTTTTTTGTTGTTGTCTTCCTCGTGATTTACCATTGGTTATTTATTAAAACAAAGATGTAAGATGCAACTAAAGAATAACTCCTCAGTTAATGTTTGAAAAATAATAAACTACAAAATTATAAACAGAAAAATGAACGTTTGTGGAATTTCTTGGCTGAATATAGTTTTAGCATGTGGTATGCAAATGAGTAAGTTACTGTAAGCATTCTCAAAATGATACGCAGCCGTCCTTCTAACAAACGTCCAAAAACCTGTCGATCCTGACAATCCTGCTGAGGTAAAAAAATCTGTATTCATCGGAAGCTAATAACAATTTACTATAATAAGTGAAGGAAATAATTTGGGTGCTCTTATCTCTCGCATTCAGAAGATTTTACAGTCTTCTCTAGAATAGAATGAAGAACAAAAAACATTGTTTTACGTAGATACGTCCCTTAATTTTTGCGCCATTATCAGAGGTAAAACTAGAGTGTATGTAATATACACCTGCCTAGAATGTCTGCGTATGGCAGTATATATAGAAAGAAAGAGGTCGCTTAAATTTTGGCACGTCATTGAAGGGCTTTACGTAAACAAGTCCGCCAAGTGCATGAAAATGGCTGACGTTCTACTGAAGTCTGGCATTCACAGTTTTATGATATAAATTTGCAATGTATGTTGGAAAGAAAGCAATTTTATGACATTCAAATGATTACTCCTCATAACTGAAGCCGGGTTTTCACCCTCTGTATCTGTGGCACCGTGAACGAAGTCAAAAACTGCTAAAATATATCGTGATCCAGATAGATCAAAATGCGACTGACCCTAGTGGTATTTGAGTTGCCCTGGTGCAAAAAGTACATGGTTTAGAAAAGGATAATAGGTCTCATTGTGGAGAGAAGATGTCCATGTTTATTTTGATACCAATTTTATCTGAGTTACTTACATGAATGGCTTCTGCAAGAGCACATTAATTTTTGGACCAGCCCCCAGGGGTCCCTGGAAGAGGTCAAAACGTGGGGATTTGCGATGGCGCGCCATCGACTGCGCGATCTAGTCATGTAATTAAGTAGGGATCTTTAACCTGCACAGGGGATGGTTCTCCCTGCACACTGGGCCTCCAGTTAACGTCCCAATCCGAAGGACGGTGCACTTTATGACATTCATCCCTGCAAATGATGCTAGTGTATCGTGTTCGGACACCGAAATTTTATCGCCGCTGCCGGGGATCGAACCCAGAACCTCTAGCATCAGAGGCAAGTGCGCTAACCACTGAGCTATCACGCTCCACATTGGACCTACAAATTAATCTTATGCCACCCTAATCATCAGCGACCTACTCATCTTTCTTTCTTTCTTCCGTTACTTCTTAACCTCATAAGAGGACAACAGAAGGGTATCCGGTATACCAAGTGCTAAAGGGGGTTAGCTGAAATAAAAGGTAAGCAAAGCAGGTGAAATGAGTTTATACAGTGCAAAAAGAAAGTTAGTATAGTTAAAAGATAAAACAGAATCTAGTGACTTAGGGGGACACATGCACCACCCGGCAGACAGCAAGACAGAACTGTGCCAAGGTTGGTAGCAAGACAATATAGGCTGGAAGAGCGTTCCAGTGTATAATTGATCTTGGGAAGAAGCTGTACTTGTAATAGTTGGTCTGGGTGGGGATTTGCTTGTATGCCAAAGGGTGGATAAATTTCGACTCTCTGCGATTTGGTGTGAGGTAATCTGAGACAGGGATTGCAACAAGGTCATGCGTGACCTTGTATAGCATGATAAGGCGATTGTCAATGCGTCTCTGATCTAGTGGACGCCATTGGAGTTTTCCAAGCATAGCTGTAACACTTGATGTGTACCTATAGTCTCGTGTGGCCCACCTGGCAGCTCTGCGTTGGACAGATTCGAGTTTGTAGATATCTGTAGCTGTATGGGGTGACCAGACACTGGAAGCATATTCCAATTGCGGTCGGACAAGGGTTTTGTATGCTGTGGACTTAAGGTCTTGGTTGTGTACTTTGATATTTCTTTTAATAAAGCCGAGGGTTTGATTTGCCTTTTTTGTGATATTGTCTATGTGCGTTCCCCAGCTGAGGTCGTCAGATATTGTGACCCCAAGGTACTTTGCAGCAGACACACTTTCAAGTTCAGTGTTATGAAGGAAGTATTTGGAGGGAATGGGTGTCTTCAGCCTGGTGACATGTAAAACCTGACATTTTGTCGGGTTGAAGTTCATGTCCCAGGCCTTTTCCCATAGCTCCAATTTGCAGAGATCTTCTTGAAGGAGATTTGCTTCAGACAAGGAGCTAATGCATAAGTACATTGCTGTGTCGTCGGCAAAGAGTCGGACTTTTGACCTAACCTGCTCTGGGAGGTCATTTATGTATGCAAGAAACAGTATAGGAGGTTTTAGGAATTCCGTTTATGACGTCATTCTTGCGCATGCGCAAAGTACTGGCCGTCAACTGAAACGGCCATCGCCATTCAAATGTATTGGCGGAACTTAAAATGCTAGCAATATTCAGACATTTTGAGAGAAAATATAACCGTTTTCATTGAAATAATGCCTCGAGAAGGAAAGAATGATATTTAACTTTCATTACCGAAATTCATTTATCCTAAATCCGTTTTTAATTGACGAAAATCTATTCGTGAATGACCCATGTAAATGGCTTGAGATACCGTTATTCACGAAATAAGTTTTTACGTAACTTTCGTTTTATTCGCTTTCAGTTTCTATCTATCTATCTATCTATCTATCTATCTATCTATCTATCTATCTATCTATCTATACAGATCGTTGGACAGATTTCTCAAGATAGATAGATAGATAGATAGATAGATAGATAGATAGATAGATAGATTAAATGTCCATACTGACAGTCGAAATAAAGTAATGACGGAGGGGCGTTGAGTCAATGTTGGTTCGACGTCATGCCGTCGACACCCACTTTAACTCATTTCATTGTCACAGGACCGTTGGCATGAGAGAGAGAGAGAGAGAGAGAGACAGAGGGGTTTGACTGACAAACTGGCAGAAGACAGACAGGCGACACACTGACCGACTGACTGAATGACCGACTAACAGACGGACTGTTAGACAGACAAATAAACATACTGACAGTCGAAAAAAACACAAAAAAACAATGCGTGGACTTACAGATGGGCGTCGAGACAACGTTGGCTCGACGTCATGCCGTCGACAACCACTCCAACTCACTTCAATGGCACGTGACCGTTGAGATGGTTTGACTGATCCCTGTATCCAAGAAGCCCATAAC
The DNA here is from genome assembly GCA_963580285.1 of Lucinisca nassula. Lineage (NCBI taxonomy): Eukaryota > Metazoa > Mollusca > Bivalvia > Lucinida > Lucinidae > Lucinisca > Lucinisca nassula. The sequence goes on along the minus strand of OY757016.1, from coordinate 123,543,575 downwards.
CCTTATTGTACCAAATGGAATCTTCCTCCTTATATATAGCACGAGTCATTTTCAAAATTTAGGGGTGTCAGGTTGTGTTTTCTTCAAAATTTATTTGGAAAATGGCCGAACTTTTTTTTGTAAACAGTGTAGACCCTGATCAGACGCCGTGTTCTGTGGCGTCTGATCTGGGCCTGCACTGTTTGTCACTTACACCTTTCGGGGTTTCCGGTACCAAATGGGTTAATGTAGACCTAAGGGCTGTGCAGGTTGAACCAATCTACAAATCTACCAGATTTTACTGTAAAATCTTGCACTTGCGAAGGAGTGTTTAACATTCTTATGCTCTGAAAGGGTGTTCTACGTTTGTTTTGAATTTAATGTTCCAATCCCACTGAGTCTTGATGGGTCCGAGCACTGGGCAAATGGCATTTTATTAAGCAACACCGTATTATCGCCAACGAAACGTTGTGACGTTTCATCGACGTTGCAAAGTCAAATTCAATGCATCGCTTTGAAGTTGGTTTGATGTAGACACGACGTTGTTGACACGCTACATGTCGGTTGACGTAGCGTCATTTAACGACAAACTGTAATTTACATTTGCCTGCGCTCGCTGATTGTTGGTACGCAAAGAGAGAGAGAGAGAGAGAGAGAGAGAGAGAGAGAGAGAGAGAGAGAGAGAGAGAGAGAGAGAGAGACCCTATTGGGTCGTATGTACAATATATCATTTTCGTAATGCGAAATTTCACATTTGGCAGCATATCGGTGTTTCTCCCATTATCTTACATTAGAGTTCTCCAAAAGTTTAAAAGAATTCCACTCTTTTACGCTGTAATTAACACTTTATCTGTCCCACTGCCTTGGAAGCAATACGACAGATGACGGCCAGGGCTTTTCCCGTTCTATTTTTAGAACCGGAAGTACGTCACGAAAAAAGCTCCTATAGGTCCGAGAACAGAGCCAACTCATAACATACTAAAAGCCAGTAAACAGTGGCGGACAGATTCTAAAGTCTAGTTCTGATTCTGATTTGGTCTAAAAATCGGCCCTTCTTTCAAGGCAATCTTTCTCACCTGGCTCACTAGTAGAGCTGCGAAGACAGCCAGGTTTCCAAACTGGCATCTTGCTGCAGTCGTATCACTCGACACATCAGATCAAATGAAGTATTCAAGAATTCTTGAAACAATTTCACATTTTCCAGCTCTCTGTTTACCGGTGACAGTGTCTGTTATTTCCTAAGCTATTTCATCCACCTGTCACTCGTGAAAATTTGCAAACTGTGAAACTTGGTGGTAGCGGTGTCGGGACAACTCGGCACATAGCAAACTCGGCACATAGCCAACTCGGCACATAACCAACTCGGCCCCTACAAACTCGGCACATAGCAAACTCGGCCCACAATAGTTATAATGGTTATTAAGCTGTACAGTAATACTTTATTTGCCTGTTTTATTACTATTGTTTTATATTAATTATATGTATGCTTATTTAATAAAAAAAAGTTTCTATTTTTTTTTTTTTTTTTTTTTTTTTTTTTGCATTTAAAAAAAAAAAATCATTTAAATCGATCAATAAGCTCTGGGTATGACTTAATTGCTACACTAATTATCTGATTAATCAGGCGATGACTAAAGCTTTGAATATGATATTTGGGACTCAATGCCACTCATGATTGCCCAGCCGAGTTGATGGGCGTATTGTCAAACAAGAGATTGCCTAGCCGAGTTGATGGGCGTCTTGTCAAACGATATTTTTTCCTTGTTTTCAGTAAAAATAGGTTGTGTGTGCTTGTTAGAACCACCTCATTGAGGCGGTTCTAACGAGTACCCACAACCTATGTCTTGTTTTTTTGTTGTTGTTTTTTTGTTGTTGTTTTTTTAAGATTTATTCGCTGGTAAATTTAAGAAACAACTTAAATATTTGAAACTTAAAAAGTTGAAATTTTATTGTAAAAAAATCTTCATATTTTGTTTTTTAATAAAGATCTACTCCATTAAATATTGATGTTTGGTACCTATTTAGTTGGTCCCTATTTCACAGGTAACTTTAATTTGATTATTTGTTTGGTTATGCAATTATCATTACCAAGTGAACAATAGATAATTGACCCAAACAGCTAATTATGTGCCGAGTTTGTATAGGCCGAGTTTGTCATGTGCCGAGTTTGTTATGTGCCGAGTTTGTTATGTGCCGAGTTTGCTATGTGCCGAGTTGTCCCACAACCGTGGTAGCTAGTCTGATTACCCCCAGGACACCAAAAGACGCCAGAGGACACCAATGCATTCCGTTAATGTGATTGTCATGGAGATGATCGTGTATACACTTATGATCTTTTGACGTGACTTTTTTGAAGTTTCTATCGGTCTATAACGGGAAAATTGTGGGTCAAAATGACTTCTGTTGTGCTCCAGGTTGTAGACATGAACACTCAAAGGGAGCAGTTTGCTATCTATCTATCTATCTTCATATACTGAGTCGGTCAAACTTGGCCATTACCTCAGTTGGATGGTGCGCTAAATTTAGAATTTAGCAAAAAAAAAAAAAAAAAAAAAAAAAAAAAACAAACAAACACACCCACTGGATGAGTTCTTAAAACTATTTACAATCTGCTTTCAGAGGTGTACTAAAACGCACACCTCTGGATCCCAATCTACACTATGCGGGCTTTGAACTCCTCTGCAGTTTTGGCATTTACCACAGAGGAGGGAAGACTATTCCACTGAGGAATAGTTCTAGGGAAGAAAGAATTCTTCAGGGCATCACTATAGGCCTGGTACCTACGATATTGACTGTTGTTTAGTTTTGATGCCCTTGTTTGAGTTGAAGTAGTCACAGGGGTCAAGTATTTATCTTTATTAAGAGACACTGTGTCAGAGTGAATCTTATAAAAGAAGGTTAAAGAGGACTGCTCGCGACGGGCCTCCAAGGATGGCCACTCCAGCTCATCGAGCATATCACCAACACTGCTTCTGTTCCGCCATCGCCTGCAGGTCCATCGGGCAGCCGTTCTCTGAACCTTCTCAACCTGCTGAACCTGAGTTTTAACATGGGGGTGCCAAACAGGTGATGCATACTCTAATTGAGGTCTAACCAAGGTTTTGTATGCAACACCCTTTGTCTGCCTAGGTGCAAAAGCCAAATTACGTCTAAGAAACCCTAATGTCCTAGTTGCTTTAGAGGTAATCTCAGAAATATGTTGACCCCAATCAAGATTATCAGTAATGGTGATACCAAGATATTTTGCGGATTGGACATGTTCCAAAGTATGCTGATGTAATGAGTAGTTGAATTTAATCTGCTTGTCTGGAGGGTGCCGTGACACCCTCATTGAATGACATTTGGCCACATTGAACTTCATTTGCCAATCGGCCTCCCAACGTGCTAGGCTATCCAGGTCATCTTGTAAGATAAGACAGTCAGAAGTAGTATATATGTTCCTATACAAAACACAATCATCAGCAAACAAACGAACAGATGACCTGATATTATCAGGAAGATCATTAATAAAAATCAAGAAAAGGACCGGTCCAAGTACCGAACCTTGTGGGACACCGGACAAAACAGGGACTGGATCCGACGCTTGGCCGTCAAGTACAACTTGTTGAGTGCGTCCAGAGAGCCATGAGCTAACCCACTTAAGTGTGGATCCTCTAATCCCATAATGATCTAGTTTGTACAATAGCCTCCTGTGAGGTACCTTGTCGAAGGCCTTTGCAAAATCCATGATAATCAGGTCAGTCTGTTTGTGGCCACGATTAATGGCCCCATCCAGATTGCTCACTATGTCATGGTAGAACTGAACTAATTGAGTTTCACAAGACCTTCGACTTCGGAAACCATGCTGGCAGTCAGCAAGAATGCTTTCAAAGGCTAGGTGCTTGTTAATGTTGCTGACTAATATATGCTCCAGGGTTTTGCAACAGATGCATGTGAGCGACACCGGTCTGTAATTCGCAGCATCATATTTTTCTCCTTTCTTAAAGACCGGGGTTACGTTTGCTTGTCGCCAGTCATCTGGTACAGTGCCCCGAGCAAGTGATTCATTGAAAATAAAGGCCAGCAGGGGAGATATTTCAGCACTACATTCCTTAAGCACCCTGGCATGCAGACCGTCAGGCCCAGATGCCTTATGTATGTTGAGCTTGTCCAACAGTTTTGCGACCCCTTTGGGGTCAACTGTTATGTCCCCCATAGAGGGGAACGGACTTGTACCTTTTGATGGTAGCTCACCGTCAGCTTCACGTGTAAACGCCGATTGAAACTGCTTATTACATATATTTGCCTTTTCGCGTGATTCAGTTTTCAAAATTCCATTTTCTCTAAGTGAAGTGATCCCAAATGATTCTTTTTTCAGGGACTTTACAAATGACCAAAATTTCTTAACTTTTCCATTCTTCTGGGGACCCTCGGGATCAATATTTTCATCATCAAAGGTAAAGATGCTGGAAACATGATTCCAATATGCATCTCTAATTACCTTTTGTACATGTGCTCTGAACCTTTTGTAATGGTTCTTCACGTCGGGATTGCTAGACTTACGAGCACGAAAGTACATTCTGTCACGTCTTCTGATTAGGTGTTTGATCGTGTTATCGATCCATGGTACACTATGCTTTGTTTTGGTCATTTTTATTGGTATGTACCTTTCCATGGCCGTCGTAAGTTCGGTCTTAAAACTGACCCACAAGTCATTTACTGACATGCGAGAGAGGTCAGAGGAAAGGAAGGAATCCTTAAATCGCGCCATATGGTCTCGCAGACCATCCATATCTGCACGCTTATATAAATATATTTTACGCGGGACCTGTCGGATTCGCTTTGCTTTTATGTCATACTCAATATAAACTATATCATGATCGGCCTTGCCGATCGGGGGCATCCCTTTGACACGACTAACTGGGGATGGAGAATTTGTAAATAGCAAATCCAGGGTTTTTTCTTGCCGGGTGGGTATATTTACGACTTGAGAGAGGCAATGTTCTTTTACTATATCCAAAAGCTGTTGTTGCGTTTGCCTTTTAGACACCCCATGGGGTACCTGCTGGTTGCACCATTCAATATCACCACAATTGAAGTCCCCTCCTACCAATATGTGGGCATTTCCATTTGACATTATCCTAGCCAAGGATGTATTGAAGGCCTCAAGATAATCTGGGTCAATCTGATCTGGTGGACGATAAAAAGATCCAAGGTACAGAGTCCTACACCCAATAATGTTCAACTTACACCAAACTATTTCACAGTCGGTGTCCAACTCCGGAGTTTCTGTGCAGAGCAGGTCTCTTTTAAATGCCACGAAGACACCACCATGGGCATCTCCAACTCTGTCTTTCCGGATGGCCTCGAATGAATCTGGGAAAATTTCCGAGTTTTTGATATCTGGGGTTAACCAAGACTCATTCCCCAAAATGATGTCTGGTTTAGCCGAGTCGATAATTGTGTGAATTTCAGCCCTTTTATTCTTAATTGACTGACAATTCATAATCAAGATTCTGAGGGGGTGGTTGAGGACCGCTTTTTTGGTCCTCGGTTTAGCTCCTCTTGGTTGCTGCACAATGGGCGAAGAAGCTGCAGTTGGTGGGCCAATATTGTCTGGTATCGGACTATCAGGCTCGGACAGGGATGATAATGGATCAAATCTATTATGAGTATCTAAAGTTGCTGAGTCACCAAATAGCGATGTGGAAAAGTTAGGCATTCCACATTTCAAGCAATCCCATGCCATGCTTGTACTCAATGGACTAGTATAAATGCTATACATAGTTGAAGACATGCCTTGACAGCCTATATGATACCAGACATTACAAGTATCACAACAAATTCCTCGGTCATCCCAACCAACACTTTCAGTACAGACCCCACATGGGAAATGTGTACTGTTACTTCGGGAATCTGGACCAGGATTAGTTTCAACATCCCAAGCATTTCCTATCATCACTGTAAATATGTATAAATAACAAAGTTTATTTGAGCCAGGAAATTCCTTAAACCTAAAAGATTTCTTTAGAATTGATACCGTGCACAACTGGGGTACATGAAACAAAAGGTTATGCTGGTTAGCTGTTGTACCTCTAGAGTCAGTGTAAACAGGGTAGAAGTCAATTGGAATTTGCTCATTCTACAGGTTTGCAGAAAAGCCTGAATGGTATACATTATGTGAACAAGTCCGAGAAATGAACACCCCCTTACATCCAATGTTATATAGAGAAAATTGGGGTTTACGGGGGTATCTATTATTTTTCTTATTTCTGCTCCAAGACATAGGTTGTGGCTACTCATTAGAACCGCCTCAATGAGGCGGTACAACCTCTGATTGCAGTGTAAATTAGAAACATATCACCGATTTTCATCAGAAAAGTAGCCATTTTGGAGATATGAAAAAATGCGCTAGGTAGCATGGATGTGTTACCGTAATGTAGAAAGGCATGGCTTTCAACAGTCTTTCCATTCCTCTCAGCCTTTATTATCCGTGATACTTTTGAAAGCCATGGCTTTCTATACCATTCAGGTTTTTCTAGAAACCTGTAGAATGAGCAAACTGCTCCCTTTGAGCGTTCAGACAGAGTATCAGGAACCAACCAACGTTACATTGAATTAGATCACTCTAATTCTCAGTTAGCCTTTACGCTAGAGCCGTCATAGAATCTGAGGCCCGACCCACCGACGTGCAATTAAAGAGGGAAGCAAAGCTGTCAACCATGATTGGGTTAACTACCATACATGCAGTCTGTCGTATAACATTTATGATGTATCCAATCTTTTTATATCGAAGAATGATTTTACGAAATTGGGTGCTGAAGTCATTGCATTTATATATTTTTCTGAATCTATATACTAAGTGACCATAAAATTCGGGTTCTGATAGACCTTGTTGCAGAAGAGATTTAAGTCCAATATTGAATTTTGAAATTAAATCAGAATGACGTATATATAATTTTGAAAAGGCTTTGCGTAGTTTATGGTACCGATAACCCTGGTTAAGAAGTTTAGCTGTTAACAATTTATTACGAGTGTTGAAGTCAGTTACATGACTACATACTCTGGCAAAGCGAATTAATTGCGAAATATAACTAGTGAGTCCATGTAAATCATGTGGGCCCCGGGGCGGGGCCATTTTTGGCCTCAGGGCAATAATTTGAACAATCGTGGTACAGGTCCACTGATGAAACTTCATACCAAATATCAAAGATCTGGGCCTTCTGGTTTCAGACAAGAAGATGTTTTAAAGGGTTTCCTTATTTAAGCCTATGTAAAACATGTGGACCCCGAGACAGGGCCATTTTGGGCCCCAGGGCAATAATTTGAACAATCTTGATACAGGTTCACTAGATGAAACTTCATACCAAATATAAAAGACCTGAGTCTATAAAAAGATTTTTAAAGGTTTTCCCTATATACAATAGAAGTGGAGGCAATGTAAAGTTTTTCCTATATAAAATAGAAGTGGAGGCAATGTAAAGTAGAAGTAAAACAAAGATCAGGAATCGATACAATTAACTTACTCCAACCATCAAAGACACCAAAGGGAAAGAAACACAAACATTAAGCGACAAGACCATAATAGAAACCTAAACAAAGGAAGGCCATAAGGACAGTTACTTTCCCACAAAATGGCCATATGGCCATCCAAATCAAAAAGACACAAGCGACACACACAGCAAGTAACAAACAACACCATAAATAAACCGCCACAGAAGAGCCGCCTTGGAGGGGTCAGTGGAATGATTTCCACTGGGGGGCTTAAATCGATTTTACGTGGCCACAATCTTCGCCCTTACTTCCGTCGCGAAAGCCTAGGTAAAACCAGTAGGCCCCGCGACGGGGACATTTTTGGACCCAGGGCTACAATATTAACACACTTGGTAGAGGTCCATTAGGCGAAGCTTCATACCAAATGTCAAAGACCAGGACCTTCTGGTTTCAGACAAGAAGATTTTTAAAGGTTTTCCCTATATAAGCCTATGTAAAACCGCGGGGCCATTTTTGGCTCCATCGCAATAATTTGAACAATCTTGGTAGAGGTCCACTAGATGAAGTTTCATACCAAATATCAAAGACCTGGGCCTTCTGGTTTCAGACAAGAAGATTTTAAAAAACGTTTTTTTTTTTTCCTTATTTTCCCATTTTCGTTGCCATGGCAACCACAGTTCTGCATGAAATGGAATTCTTTGAACAACTTTGAGAGAGTATCACCCAAAGATAATTTCTGCCAAGTTTGGTCAAAATCTTTCTGTGGTTTAGATGTCGTTTAAAGGAATCGTGAACGGACTGGCGGACGGACAGACGGATGGACGGACGGACGACGACGGACGGTTAGCGATCACATTAGCTCCCCCGGAGCCTTCGGCTCAGGTGAGCTAAAAATATAAGCGATACACACACTCAAAGACAAACCACAACGGAAATAAACCGCGGCAATAGAACCGCACTGGAGCGGTCAGTGAAACGAATTCCACTGGGTGGGGTGGGGGTTATATTGAAAGCCTACACATTTATAAAGAATCAATTTTCCCTCGAATCAATAGAGATTGGAATGCCCTGCCCGATTCGACTATTTCGACAGCTGAAGGTGGGGAGGATTGTGTAGCTAAGTTTACCATTTTGGTGAGTTCAAGGGACTAACTTCCCATATCACAGGTCCTGGTGTATGAATGTCATTTGATGTGTCACCAGTAACAATTATGATTCTGATACACAGCAATCATATCATGTAATCAACGGTAGGGGTCCTTAACCTGCACAGGGGTTTAATACCTTTCAGTGAAAGAAAAATAAATGCAAAACTATACATATAAAGTCAAAACCTTTAATATCAAATATTGCAACGCAATATACTGTAAACTCGTAACATTTGTATCGCAGTCAGTCTACTTGTAACTGACACACAAGGACATTTTCTGTTAAATGTCAATAAATAGTACAAGTTAAATGCATGAAAAGGCTATAAACATTCATACACACTAATTCGAACTTTGCAAGTTCAAAATGAGCAAATAATATCATCATTTCTGATGAAAGTATCAAAACTGGACTCATGAAACATTTTAACTAAATCTTATTAAATGTTGGTTAGTACTAAATATTTCTTTCCCATCCATCCATCAATCTATCAAACCATTTATCCATCCATCCGCCCATCAATCCATTTTTTCAGAACTTGCGATAAAATGCTCCGAGTATATAATCTAATTATTACATGCCTATAAATCTAAATAATACCTAAGAATTACATGTAATACTACCTATGCTAACTCCTGATTGTTAACTGATTAATTCACATAACGCTAAAACCTTCATGGCACATAATCCATTCAATACCTAGTTAACAAACAAACACATGCTTCTTGACGGAATCAATATGTACTCAATGAAGCTTTATGCTCTTGTTAATTTCTTTTCTATATACTATTTTAACCTATCAATTTATTAATACATTGAAGTAGAAGTTAGTTAATGAACTTAGCAATACGGAAACACTCCCGTGTGCTAAAGTAACACTTTTCTTATTTTTAGATTTAGCATTTTCAGTTGATTTTTTTTCTCATTTCTACTGGAAATAAAGATTATGGGTTCTCCCTATAAATGCCTCATTGATGCTGTTCTAACGCGTATCCACAAACTATTTTGTTTAGCGAACACAAGCAAAATTATTTCCCACTTGTCTCTGAGTATAGTGGATTTAAGGTTGCATTCATTACGTGCTGCTCTTTCAAATTAAGCCTCAATAATTTAACATCATTAATGAATTAATAAAGGCAGATGTAGTTAAAGCTTGGTTATCATTTATGTTGGAGACGCACCGTGATTTAATTAAATCTGATTGAAACCTTAGCATAAAAAAGTCATCAAAATAGACGATTTCTTTCACTCACGTTGACAACTGAAACTAAGGATAAGACTGTCTCCTCAGGCTAATGTGATAGCGATATACAATAGATAGATAGATAGATAGATAGATAGATAGATAGATAGATAGATAGATAGATAGATAGATAGATAGATAGATAGATGACTCGCCACTTGAGTGGTATTCATACTAAAACTAAGCTTTTTCGAGGGGAATGCGTGGGAAAATCCGGTGTCGCCACTTCATTGATATTCATACTGAAACAAAACTTCACGTGGAATGTGGGAGAGAATCGACAAAATTATTATTAGCAGTACTCAGAAATGTCTTTTTGTACATAATTACACTTTTTAAAGTAAAAAATCATTTAACAAAAATAAATAAAGTTGTCCCCCGGTGTCCCCACTTGAGTGGTATGCATACTGAAATAAAACATTATCGTGGAGATTGCGGGGGAAAATCGATAAATTTGTGATAAAACGTACACATATATTTCTTTCTTATACATAATTATACTCTTTTTTCAGATTTATAGATTATGGTGTCCTCCGGTGTCTTCTGGTGTCCTGGGTTAATCAGACTGACTGAAGTATGTGTTTTTGAAAAAGGACTGGTTCAGCCGGGTCATTATCGCTTAGGCGGCCAGAAAAGGCTTAAGCGATGATAACAATTCTGGAGCCCAAATATGTTCCACTGGAATCGTTTGCCTCCGTTTGCAGGAACTTTACCATTCTTGGCGGTAACACGATTCCCCGAAATCAACCGAAATTACTGCATGTGAGGAGGTATGTACGGAGATGGTTATTGGAATCAGTAACCATGCAAGTCACCATGCAATACGCATGCGCCGACTGGAGTGCTGGCTCCACGTTTTGCATTTCCGGCCTGATTTCCTACTTTCGATTTACTGACGGCCTTTATTGACACCGAGTAATTTGTTCACATGAGAATATTTGGGTAATAATTAATTATCAGAATCCTCACACACTAGAATAAGATTGTGCCATATGTTAATTCTTGCATATGGTATAATTGGGGCCATAATTTGTATTTATACATCCTCTGTCAATTGAATTGTCCGCTGGAGAGAAAATTGTCCATAAATTCGTCATGGTACTAGTGCGGCAAATGTGACTGGGAAGCTCCGTGGTGACTGGTTTTTGTTTTATTTGAGGTTTAACGTCCCAGTCAACACTGTAAAGGTCATTTTGGAGACGTTGCTTTCAATTTTGTTGGACTTTTAGTCGACATTGAGATTAAATGACATCTCAAGTCGTGTCACCCAATGAAACCAATAGGGTTTATTAGCATGGACAGTCCGCCTCACACTGCGGTTCCTGGACAGGCTTAGATCCTCTAAGCGGTTTACCAGTACTAGTATGCGGGCCGGATTCAGCTCTGCCTGGAAGCATCATGCAGCCCATATATTTCTTCAAGCGCGTATGGGCGGGGGCTGCCGTGGTGACTGGGAAGTATTGCAAGCCTTTTTACTATTTATTATGGAATGTAGATATCTAATTTATCATAGAAGATATATATTATATTAGATATCTTAATTATTATATAAGATATCTTATATAGCATATAAGATATCTTATATAATATATGAGACATCTTTATATCTTATTTATTATATAAGATATCTTATATAGCATATAAGATATCTTATATAATATATAAGATATCTTTATATATAAGATATCTGATATGTCATATAAGATATCGTGTATGCTTTATTAGATATCTTATTTTTTATATTAGATATCTTATATAGGATATGAGATATCTAATAAAGGATATAAGATATCTTATTTACAAAATGTAAAAGATAGCTTATATACTAAATAAGATAGCTAATATAGCATATGAGATTTCTTTTGTAGCATATCAGATATCTTATATATTGTATAAGATATCTTATTTATTATATAAGATCTGTTTATTATACAAGATATATTATTTAAAGATGGAAATAGGATATCTTATATGATACATAAGATATCTGATATATTATATAAGATATATTATATGTAATATTATATATCTTATTTGGTATATTAGATATCTTATTTAGCATATCAGATATCTTATATATTCCAGCGAATTAGATATCTTAAATCCTATATCAGATATCTTATTTGATATATTAGATATCTTATACAACATATAAGATATTTTATATAATATATAAGATATCTTATTTACCTAAATATATAAGATATCTTATTTGACAAATAAGATATCTAATATATTTTACCAAAAAACATAATGAAGTCTACCCCAAACTGCCAAAAGCATATCTGGAAATGACTACCCCCATTTATGCCTAACATTCCATTACCCATTTTGTGCCAGAACCCCTTGCAAACAGTGCAGGCCCAGATCAGATCAGGGCCTACACTATTTGCAAAACGTTCAACAATTTTCAGATTACACAACCTGTCATACCTAATATTCAAAATGGACTCCTGCCATATATAAGGAGGATGATTCCATTTGGTAAAAAGGGATAAAAGGGACAAAGAAATATTGAACTAATTATGCGAAAAGTAGAGGCAGAAACCATGCTGAATATATGCACAGTCTGGTGAGAGGCTTTGTTTTTTTTCTTCTTCAAAATACATGCAGCGAGCAGCGCTTGGCATAACTCAGAGTTTGAAGTTCAATTAAGACTTCTACTATCTGAAGAATCTTGTAAGGGAGGATTATTAAATTATACAAACAAAAGCAAGCTGGATTTATTATCTATATATCTCTCTCTCTCTCTCTCTCTCTCTCTCTCTCTCTCTCTCTCTCTCTCTCTCTCTCTTAAAAAAAAAAAGATGTATTGCACCTGTTTGGGAAACCCACACTTCAAGAATGCATTTATAATCAATTTTCTCCAGTTCTCTGTCTGTGTAGCAGTCTTTTGTGCATATAGGTACGAGAGGGAGCGACTATTATTTGTTATTTCTTTCGAATTTACATAGATGTCTTATATGTTGATTAAGATATCTTATTTATCAAACGTATATTAGATATCATATGTTTAATAAGATATCTTATACGCTTTAAATATCATATGTTAAATAAGATATCTTATACGCTTTATAAGATATCTTATATGTTGAATAAGATATCTGATATACCAATTAAGATATCTTATATACCAATATAAATAAGATATCTTATATAATATATAAGATATCTGATATGTTATATAAGATATCTTATATGCTATATTAGATATCTTATTTAGTATATTAGATATCTTATATAGCATATAAGATATCTTATATGTTTTAGTAATTAAGACAATCAGATATCTTATTTATATAAGATATCTTTGTTATATAAGATATCTTATTTAAGATATAAGATAACTTATATATCATATCAGATATCTGCATTGCTGAATTAAATAAGGTATATCATATAGGATATAAGATATCTACTTTAGGATATAAGGTATCTTATATCCTATATGAGATATCTTATATAATAAATAAGATATCTTATATAATAAATAAGATATCTACATTCCATAATAAATAGTAAAATGGCTTGCCATTGTGTAGCAACGTTGCATTCATAAGCTCTTTGCGACAAACAAAGTATCCTTCAACAAATACTTACCTACCTTCATTGATGAGGTGCTGTTTTACTATTTAATTGAATTTCAAGATTTAGTTATTTGCTTGTATTGGAGTTTAAAGGCCCAGGCATCCCCATTTAGGACATTTTTGAATGGGTCAGTTAACTTATCCACCCTTTTCCTGGGCAAGCTTATACGTTAGCGGTTAACTAATACAGTGCACATTCTTTCACAGAAACTGACAACTGCCCTTCTTGAATCAGCAGAAGGGAGAAAATGAAAATAGAAAAGATAGGAAGGAATGTTGCCGACTCCAACAGGAATCGAAAACGTGTCCTTCTGATCACCAGTCAGACCTGCATCTGACTGACCTACCAAGATATCTTTTAGTCAAATTATAGATAACTAAGAGTAACATTTTTTATATCTGTAATTATCGATATTTTTTGATATCATAAAAAAGGTAACCAATGATATGTAAAATATATTTCTTGATATCTATAAATTTATTTTATGATCTCAATTATTCCATTGCATATATAGATATCCAAAAAAAAATCCAATTATAGTTATCATTTCAAAGGCTGAATTATAGATATCACAATTTTCAGTAATTGATAGCAGAAAATATATTTTCGATATCAATAAATGTAATTATCGATATCCTAAAATGTTCTTCAATATTTGATATCTATATATCGAATAAAAGATATCTATAACTGAATTATAGATATGTCTTAACATATTTTAGATATCATAAAATATATAATAGATATCTAATATTATTTTTAGATATGAATGTCAGAAAATATTTTATGGATATCAATAAATGATATTTATGATATCCTAAAATGATCTTCTATATTTGCTATCTATATATAGAATAATAGATATCTATTATTTGAATTATAGATATCCTTAAACATCTTTCAAATATCATAAAATAAATAATAGATATCTAATATTATTTAAAGATAGTTAATAATAATTATTGATATCCTATATTTAATTACAGATATCTATAAATCAAATTATAAATATCATTAAAACAAATTACAGATATGTACAATTTACATTATTGATATCTATAATTATCTGTATTTTTTGATATCATAAAATGAAATCCAAGATATGTTATATATATTTCTTGATATTAATATATTTGTTTTATGATATCAATTATTTCTTTGCATATATAAATATCTAAAATCAAATTATAGAAATCATTTAAAAGGCTGAATTATGGATATCACAATTTTCAATAATGGATATCATAAAATACATTATTGACATCAATAAATGAAAATATTGTTATCCTCAAATGCTCTTCAGTCTTTGGTATCTATATATCAAGTAAAAGATATCTACAATTGGAATTATTGATTACCCTTTACATATTATAGATATCATGAAATAAATAATAGATATCCAATATCAATAATTTTAATTATAAATGTCTATAATTTGATTTATAGATATCTATAATGTGATTTATAAATATCTATAAATTGATATATAGATGTCTGTAATAAAAATATAGGATATCAACAAATATTATTATATATCTATAAATAATATTAGATATGTATTATTTATTTCATTTTATCCATAATGAGTTAAGGGATATCTATAATTCAAGTTATAGATATCTTTTTTTCAATATATAGATATCAAATATTGATGAACATATCAGGATATCAATAATTACATTTATTGATATCCATAATATATTTTTTGATATCCATTATTCAAATCTGTGATATCTATTATCCAGCCTTTAAATGGTATCTATAATTGGATTTTAGATGTCGTTATATGTAAAGGAATAATGGATATCATTAAACAAATTTATAGACATCAAGAAATATATATTACATATCAATGATTACATTTTATGATACCAAAATATTGATAATAATGTTAATTATGATTTGATATATAGATACCTAGAGTAAAATTATAGATATCTCCCAATTGTATTAAATAGTAATTCGGCAACCCATATTCATTTATCGTCCTAGGACTACCCCTGATAATGCAAGAGTCCTGTTATTTTTCATATATATTGTGTGTGTCATATATGCTTTGCAATGTATGGTACCACTGATATTGTAAAGTAGAAGTAAAACAAAGATCAGGAATCGATACAATTAGCTTACTCCACCCACCAAAGACAACAAAGGGAAAGAAACACAAACATGAAGCGACCAGACAAAAGTGGAAACCTAAACAAAGGAAGGCCATAAGGACAGTTACATTCCCACAAAATGGCCAAATGGCCATCTAAAATAAAAAGACACAAGTGATACACACAGTAAGTAACAAACAACAACATAAATAAACCGCCACAGAAGAACCGCCTTGGAACGATCAGTGGAAAGAATTCCACTGGGGGGGGGGGGGGGGGGCTTTAACCGATTTTACATGGCCATAATCCTCGCCCTTACCTCTGTCGCGGTATACACTAATTTTGTTTAGTCCACATGAAGGCTTCCTAACTCATCAGTGTAACATCTCCGAGAACATACAAATAAAAAAACTACAGAGATGAATTATACGACACCGTAAATCAGTATTTCTATGATAAATGATAAAACTATCAACATGACTCACACAGCTAATACCTCCATTCCTACAGCTTTAACAATGAATCTCACAGCTATCACAATGGCTCATATAACTGTCATCATGATTCACGCATCTCTAAGCGTGATTCCTACAACTATCACCTTGAGGAAAGCAGCTGTCACCACGGCACATACATCTGTCTCCGTGATTCATACAACCATCAGTATGTCTCGTACGGCTATAAGCATGACTCATACATATAGCTGTCGTCATGGGTCATTGAGCATTCACCGGGACACCTACAGCTGTCTCCAAGGTCCATACAGCTGTCGCAATGACCCATAGAGCTGCAAATATGACTAATACAGTTGTAACCATGGCTCATACAACTGTCTCCATGACTCATACAACTATCATCATGACTCGAACTGCTGCCAGCGTGACTGATTAAGCCGTCATCATCACTCAAAAACAGCTATCGCCATGACGTATGCTGACAGCACTATCATAGTGCTGCCAGCATAACTCATATAGCTATTATCATGGCTGTTCCAGCTGTCTCTGTGGTTCTTACAGCAATCACCACGACTCATATTGCCGCCACCATTACTAATACAGCGATTGCCGTGGCCTATTCAGCTATCACCATGAATACAGCAAACATCTACCACCATGTATCCTGTAGCTATTGCATTGACTCATACAGCAATTTGATCACTCGCACAGCTGTCACCATAATTCATTCAGCTATCAGGACGACATCTACAGCTATCACCAGGAATCATACAGCGCCCACAATGACTCGGATATCTTAATTTCAAATACAACTGCCACCAAGATATATTCCGTTTGCAACAGTCATACATGTATATCCTATAGCTCTCAGCATGAATTATGCGACTGTAACCATTGTTCATATACCTGTCACGACGACTCATAGGACTGTCACGATGCCTTTCAGCTGTCACCATAACTCATAGAACAGTTAACATGGCACACACAGCAGTCACCATGATCCGTACAGCTTTAACCATGACTCATATACAGATATCAACATGCTTCATTCAGCTATCGGCATGTATCATGGCTCGAACAGCTGTCGCGATGATTCATACAGCTGCATGACATGATGGCTAATACATCTGTCACAAATCACGACTCATATACAGCCATGACCATGGCTACCACTACCATGATGCATACAGCTATCACCATGACTGATTTAGCTGTCACCGTGAAATATACAGGTATCACCTCGCCCCATACACATGTCATGATGACTCATACGGCTATCACTAGCACACACAACTATCATTATGACTCATACACCTGTCATCATGACTCTATCACATATCACTCCCTAACACTTTGACTCGTTTACCCATGCTATGACTCACACAACTGTCACACTGACCAATACAGCTGTCACGATGACTCGTACTTCTGTAACCATGACTCATCATGTTGTCACGAGTTGCAGACGGCATGGCTCCTACAGCTGTGACGACGCCTCAAACAGTTGTCAGCAAAACCCATGAAGCTAATAACTACTACCATTATACAACACCGTAAATCAAACAGCAGTCATCTTAGCTCATACGGCTGTCACGATGATGCATTCAGCTGGTACCATGGCTTATACAGTTGACACAATGACTCATAAAGCTTTCACAATTACTTATCATATAGCTATAACCGTGACTAATACAGCTATCACATCGACTAATACAGCTCTAACGAAGACTCATAACATTACTTATACAGCTATCATGATGGCTCATACAGCTGACTCATGCAGTTGTCACCATGACCTACATAGCTATAACCATACATCTGTCACCATGACGCCTATATCTATCAGCACGACTTCTGTAGCTTTTACCAAGGCTCTTATTGCTACTATCATGACTTGTACAGCTGTTAACATGACACCTATAACTACCGCCATGACCTATACAGCTGTCATCATGACCAATATAGCTGTTAATATCACTTTTACACCTGTCATCATGACTCACACAGCTATCATCATGACTCCTACAGCTGCCACCATGACTACTACAACTGTCACCATGACTGCAACAGCTGTCAGTATGACTCATACATGTATGACGATGACTAATAAATCTATCACTAGGATTCATATAGGTATTATTTTAAATATACTCAGAGGCAATAAAAAGTAAACAGTTTTTTATTTGGAATACCCGGTCTTATATTGCTGTCTGTCATAAAATATGCCTATGTCCGTTTTTCCCAAACGTCTAAGTTTGTAGAAGTCCAATTCTTTTCCTGTTGCAGTCATCCATGATGGAGTTATTGCCCTTAATTGATAATCAATATTTCCAACAAAATCTCGTGTTGTACATGACATTCAAACTTATGCGCATCGCACAAGTCATGTACGAACGTTCATCGATAAGACGCCATCATTACTTTGCCATTAAACCCAAACAAACAGCTTCAAACTCAATTGTAATTTCTGCCTGTTCCGGATTATCTCCCTTTCAATTAAAATCATAGTGAATGAAATGAGTCTTTTTTTCAAATCGTGTAAGATATTCATTTGAAACTTTCACATAATTTTTGTTTTACTCGGCATTTTTATACTTACTCCATAGTGATGCCTCGAAAATTACTCAAAGAAAAGTTAATCACCAGTACAAACAAATCCCAAAGTAACATAAAGCATTTAATCAAAGGAAGAACGTAAAAGGCGAAAATGACATTTTCTTTGACAAAAAATGTTGCATTTTACCTTGTGTTTAATTTAAATATGGGATATATTCTTGCCAATCAGTTCCCCTTCTTTGAATCTGTTGCAGAAAAAAAATCATTTATTGAATAACACTTATTCGAAACACATGTTTAAAGGGAAACTATTCAAGACAAAATATTGGATGAGAGCCCCCTGTCCATTTCAAGTGACGAAATTTCATTATCCTTTAATCAATTTTAACGGAAACTGCTGCAAATCACGCAGAAGTGGTTGTTCTTATTTATGATGCCACATATGTATGTAGAGAGGGAGACATTGGGACGCAAATCAGCGTTCAGTAACCTGTATACTTACTTTTGCCTCTCAGTATATGTTTGTAAAATATAAATGTCCCAGAAGAGCAACAGTACTATTTTAATTGAAATGTTAGAAATAACTGTGGTAATATTTACATATAATATTTACAACTTTGTGCTTCTTTGGCCCATTGTAGTTTAAATAGTCTTCCTGTGCTAATTGGTTGCACATACACATGTCACTGATTTACTATGCTATTATTTCATATATATAGTGTATGCCATGTATGCTTTGCAGTGTGTGATACCACTGATATTGCATTCAGTATTTCATTTGTAAATAATAGAATTATCAAGATGACTCACACAGTTAATACCTTCATTCCTACCGAATTCACCATGAATCCCAAAGCTATCACAATGGCTCATATAACTGTCATCATGATTCATGTATCTCTAAGCGTGATTCCTACAGCTATCACCGTGACGAAAGCAGCTGTCACCCTTGCACATACATCTGTCTCCGTGACTCTTACAGCCATAAGTATGTCTCATACAGCTATATGCATGACTCATATAGCTGCCGCCATTGTTCATTGAGCCTTCACTTGACACCTACAGCTGTCTCCAAAGCTCATACAGCTATCACAATGACCCATACAGCTGTCACAAAGTCTCTCATACACTATGTCTTCTGTAGCTATTGCAATGACTCATACAGCAATTAGGACACTCACACAACTGTCACCATAACTCATACAGTTATCACCATGACTTCTATAGCCATCACCATGAATCATACAGTCTTGGATATCTTAATTTCATATACAGCTGCCACCAAGACTTATTCCTTTTTCAACAGTCATATCTCCTATAACTATCAGCATGGATTTTACAGCTCTAACCATTGTTCATACAGCTGTCACCATCACCTATAAGGCTGTCAACATGACCCACACAGCTTTCTTTACGACTTCTATAGCTCTCACAATCACTACTTCAGGTGTGAGCATGAATCTTACGAAGATAACCATGACACCTTGTCACCATGACTCATAGAGCTACCACCATGACTCGCATCCCTTCCACTAGGACTTATATAGCTTTCATCATGTCTAATACAGCGATCACAATAACTAATACAGCTGCCACGGCGATCCATATCATGACTAATACAGCCATCACGATAACTCATACAGATGTCAACACGACACAAACAGCTATTACCATAACTCATGCAGCTATTACCATGACTCGGATATCTATCAGCACGACTTTTAAAGCTTTCACCAAGACACATATAGCTACCACCTTTACTCATTCAGGTGTTACCTTGACTTTTATAGCTATCGTCATGACCTAAGCGACTGTAACCATGACCAATACAGCTGTTAACACTACTCATACAGCTGTCACCATGACTCACTAATCTATCATCATGACTACTGCTGTTGTCAGTATAACTACTACAGCTATCAATATGACTAATGCATCTTTAAAAATGGCTTATACGACCGTCAGTATGGCTTATACAGCTATCGCCAATGCTTACAGCTTTCACAGAGACTCTTACAACTGTCACCAAAATTCATGCAGCTCTAATCGTGATCCCGACAGCTATCACCATGACGAATACAGCTGTCACCACAGCTCGTACAGCTATCTCCGTGACTCATACAGCCATCACTCTGTGCTCATACAGCTTAAAGCTTCGCACATATTGCTGTCGACAGGGTTCATACTGCAAACACTATGTCTAATACAGCTGTAACAATGAACCAGATGACTACGTCTAAAGCTGTCTTCATGCCTCATACAGCTATCAGGATGACTCGAACAGCTGTCACAATCACTCATTCAGTGACCACCATGAGCCATATAGCTATCACCATCACCAATACAGCAAGCTCCAGCCCATCGGGACTTGGAGAATTAAATTAAGATGCAAAGTGTTTCCACGCATAGCTGAAACCGACCGCACTCGAGTACTAGTATACAGCATAGGTCTAAGCCTGTTCAGGCAAAGTGGTGCGAGTCGGACCGTTCATGCATATACACCTTTTGGTTTCATAGGGCGGCAGGGCATGCGATTTCATTTCATCTCAATGTCGGGTAAAGGCCCACAAAATTGAAAGCAACGTCTCGAAAATGACCTAAATAATGTTGACGGGGACGTTAAACCTCTATTCAAACAAACAAACAAAAAAACAATACAGCTATCTCAATCACTCATACAGCTATCACCATGAGGGTTGTAGCTATTACCGTAACTCATAAAGCTACGAGGGTAGGCTAAAAAGTTCTGAGCCTGACCAAGATCCAATGGTTTGTCCATGCTGAAAGTGCCTTATTTTTCAACATAGTCTCCCTTCCTGTCCACACACTTCCTCCAGCGATGCTGGAGTCCTTGGATCCCAGTGGTATAGAAGGCCTCATCTTGGTCCCTGAAAAATTCCTCCACAGTAGCTATCACCTCCTCGTCTGACCGATAATACTGCCCAGCCAAGTGCGTTTTGATGTTTGGAAACAGGAAATAATCTGATGGAGCTAGATCAGGTGAATACGGTGGGTGATCGACAAGTGTGAAGCCACAGTCATGCACAGCAGCCATTGCGACAACCGATTTCTGAGCAGGCGCATTGTCCTGATGGAACAAGACCCCTTTTGTCAATTTTCCGGGTCGTTTAGCCTTAATTGCTTTTCGCATTTGTTTTAGCAGATCTGCATAATACTCCCCATTAATTGGTCTGCCCTTTTGAATGTAATCTATGAATATTATACGCTTGGCATCCCAGAACACTGATGTAATCACCTTCCCTGCAGAGGAGACGACCTTTGCCTTCTTTGGAGGGGGTGAGCCAGGGTGCTTCCATTGCATGGATTGTCTTTTGGTCTTTGACTCAAAGTGATGAAACCCAACACTCATCCTGAGTGACAAAACGGTCAAGAAAACCATCTTGGTCTGCTTCAAAAATAGCCAAGTTGGCTTGTGACAGGTTCAGTCTGGTCAGGCGTCAAAAGCCGTGGCACCCATCTGGCGGAAACCTTCGACATTCCTAACTCACTGTGTAGAATGTTCTCTATTCGTTCACGGGAGATGCCAACAGTGTTAGCTTACTGATTCACAGTTAAACGCCTGTCATCCATCACGGCCGTGTGCTCTTGGCTGATGGTTTCCTCAGTTGTTGCCGTCGTGGGTCGTCCACACCGGTCATCATCTTCAAGGCTGTCCTTGCCCATCTTAAAATTTCCTGCCCACCTTTTTACGGTTGCATACGAAGGAGCACCATTCCATAATGTAGCAACCATATTGGTATGAATGTCCTTAGGAGCTAACCCCTTTTTATGGAGGTACTTGATGACACCACGATGCCAGATTTTGTCAATTTTCTCAAAAACGTGTTAGTATCAATTTTCAAAGTCTAGAATTTCTACGTTATTGCAGGTAAACTTGAACTCATTTGAGTCAAATCAAGAAATAAAGGTTTGGATTTAATGAATACAAAATTTCATGGCTGTTCGATGCCTGCTTCTTGGTCAGGCTCAGAACTTCCCAGCCTACCCTCGTATTAAGATGACTCATACAGCTGTCCCTAGGACTCACACAGCTATCACCACGACATCTATAACTATCACCATGAATCATACAGCTACCACCACGATTCATACAGATATCTTAATTCACATACAACTGTCACCACGACCCATAGCGCTTTCATCAGCCATATCTCCAGTATTGTCACTATGAACCATTGCTCATACAGCTGTCCATATCAATATGACTCACCTAGCTTTCCTCATGACTCCTACAGCTGCCACCATGACTTCTTCAGATGTCATCATGTCTCATACAGCGGTCGCCATGACACATACAGCTTTTAAAATGACTCATACACCTATCAGCACGACTTCTAGACGAATCATACGGCGCCCAAAATGACTCGGATATCTTAATTTCATATATAGCTGCCATCAAAACTTATTTCGTTTTCAACAGTCATATCTCCTGTAGCTATTAGCATAAATTATGCAGCTGTAACCATTGTTCATGTAGCAATCAACATCGCTTATAAGCCTGTCAACATGACTCACACGGCTTTCTTTACGACTTCTACAGCTGTCACCATGATTACTTCAGGTGTCACCATGACTCTTACAATGGTACCCATGACACTTATAGCTGTCACAATGACTCATACAGCTATCACCATTGCTCGCATTCCTCTCACCAAGACTAATATAGCTTTTATCGTGTCTAATACAGCGATCACTATAACTAATACAGCTGCCACGACGAGTCATATAATGACTAATACAGCCATCACGATGACTCATACAGCTGTCAACATGACTCATACAGCTGCCACCACGACACATACAGCTATTACCGTAACTCATACAGCTTTTACCATGACTCTGATATCTATCAGCACGCCTTTTTAATCTTTCACTAAGACACATACATATACCGCTATTAAACATTTAGATGTCACCTTGACTTTTAAAGCTATTGCCATGACCAATACAGCTGTCACCATTTCCAATTCAGCTGTTAACATCAATCATACCATGACTCACACATCTGTCATCATGGCAAATGCTGTCTTCAGTATGACTACTACAGCTGTCAATATAATTAATACACCTTTCAAATTGGCTCATACGGCTGTCAGCATGGCTTACACCGCTATCACCATGACAACAGATTTCACCGTGACGCTTACAACTGTCACCATAATTCATGCAGCTCTAACCGTTATCACTACAGCTATCACCATTATGAATACAACTGTCATCTTGGTTCATGCAGCTATCTCCGTTACTCATACAGCCATCACTCCGTGCTCATACAGCTATAAGCATCGCTTATATTTCGTCAGGTGCCATAAAGCTTACACTATGCCTGATGCATTGAATAACATGATTGAATAACATGAGTATGCCTAAAGCTGTCTTCACGCCTCATACAGCTATCAGCATGAATCAAACAGCTGTCACAATGACTCATTTTGTGACCACCATGATCAATATAGCTATCACCATGATTAATACAGCAAGCCCCGTAAACCTCTATTCAGATCAACAAAGGAAAGACTAATACAGCTATCGCAGTCACGCATACATCTATCACCATGATTCTTGTAGCTATTACCATAACTCATACTGCTATTAAGATGACTCATACAGCTGTAACCGTGACTCCCGCAGCTACCACCACGACTTCTCCAACCATCACCATGATTCATACAGTTACCAGCATGACTATAACGATATCTTAATTTCAATAACAGCTATCACCAAGACCCATAACACTTTCATCAGCCATTTTATCTCATGTACTGTCACTATGATTCGTGCAGCTGTAACCATTGGTCATACAGCTGTCCATATCAACATGATGCACACAGCTGCTGTCCTCACGACTCCTACAACTGTCACCATGACTACTTCAGGTGTCATCATGTCTCACACAGCGGTCGCCATGACACATACAGCTGTCATCATGACGCATACAGCTATTAGCATGACTCGCATAGCTCTCACCATTGCTCACACAACTGTCCCCATGACTATTACAGCTAGCCCCATGACTTACAATGTTATCACCATGACTCATTCAGCTGTCACCACCATTAAAGCCTCCGCGGGTGTATCGGTTAAGCTACTCGTCTTAGAAACCAGGTATCTTGGGTTCGATTTGGGCAGATCATATTTTCTTAGTGCAGATTATGTTTCCTTTTCCTTTGGGATCATACGCCTTGCAAACTATATTGCTGTTTCTGAAGGTACTCAATAAAACCGAGTCTCCGATTTTCGTTCTTTTATTTGATT
Source organism: Lucinisca nassula (assembly GCA_963580285.1). Lineage (NCBI taxonomy): Eukaryota > Metazoa > Mollusca > Bivalvia > Lucinida > Lucinidae > Lucinisca > Lucinisca nassula. Next base: position 123,518,757 of record OY757016.1, on the reverse strand, counting down.
TGTTTCCAAAGGCAACCCTTACCTCACTGCAGCTGGTGTTAAGTGCCGTGTGGCGGCCGTAAAAAGTCTCCCCGTCCTTCATCATAGTGCAGATTATATTTTATTAGCCTCTGGGATCATTGCGTTTGAAAATCGAATATCGCTTAAGCCGGTGGTAGGAGGCGTATGCAGCCTTGCAAACTATATTGCTGTGTATGAAGAGACTCAATAAAACCGAGTCTCCGATTTTCGTTCTTGTATGTGTTCTTTATTTCCAAAGGCAACCTTTGCAGACTTTCGGATAAATCTTTAAACCGAGGTCCCGTTTCTATATGATCTTAGCTGTTGGTGGGACGAAACATGCCCCAGCACGCAAGCACACACACACACACACACACAGAGCTGTCACCATGACTTAAACCGCTGCCACCGCGACGACTACAGCAATCACTACGACTGGTACATGTATGTATCACTACCACAGGGACACATTCATTTATTGTCATGGCTCTGGTAGCTATTACCAGGACTTAAACAGCTTCCAACATTACTCCTATAGCTATTCCCATTACTCATACTGGTGTTAATATGACTTATACAGCCATCACCACAACTCACACAGCTAGCACATTGATTCCTAAAGTTATCACCATGACTCATAAAGCTGCCACTATGATTCATACAGCTGTCCCTATGACGTATAAAGCTGTCACAAGACCAATACAGTTGTCACAATGACTATCACAAGAATCACATAGCCCAGATAACCCTGTACACTATGATTTTCTGTTCCGTGTTGTAGTCCTTGCTTCCAAAGGATTATTATATATGACTTCACCACAGCTTGTATTTAGGGAATGTGTGGCGGCCGTCAAACGTCTCCCTGCCCTTGATCATAGCGTGGGTTATATTTTCAAGTCATTTTGGATCATTGATTCCACTGCGAACATTTGAGAATAGTTGAGGGTCACTGGCTAGGCCTAATTGTGGAAACTAGCTAGTCTGTCCCAGAAAAAACTTGTACACTACGGGTTTCGGTCCCGTATTGGAGCCCTTGCTTCCAAAGGATTGCCCATTATATAGAACATCATACAGTTATTACCATGTATCAAATGGCTATCAAGATGTCACCCTTAGCTGCCTTCATAACTCATACAACTATCATCATGATTCATTTAGCTGTCATCATGACTCATTCAGCTATCCCCACGAATCATATTGCTATCACGATCACGCCTGTATTACCTTTGCACATACAGCTATCACCATGACTCATACAACTGTCAACATGACTCATGCAGTTACCACAAATACTCATGCAGCTGTTATGATTAATCTTCAAACTCTCACTATAACTCAAAAAGCCATCACCATGACTCATACAGCTTTCACCATGAATCATATTTTAGTCTTACTCTTATAATTACTCTTATAGCTATCACCATTTGTTATACAGCTATCGCCATGATTCGTACTGCTGTAATTGTGTGTCATACAGCTGTCCCCATGATTCATATACCGTCGCTACCATCATGAATCATATAATTACTCTTATAGCTGCCATCTTGGCTCATACAGATATCAGCATTGCCCATGCAAATGTCAACAAGGCCATGAATCTGTAAACATTACTTATTCAAGGCGGTTCTTCTGTCGTGGTTTATTTTCGTTATGGTTTGTCTTTGGGTGTTTGTGTCGCTTATATCATTTTATTTTGGATAGCCTATTGGCTATTTTGTGGGAAAGTAACTGTCCTTTTGGCTATCCGCTATTGATGTTTCCATTAGGGTCTGTTGTTTCATGTTTGCGTTTCTTTCCCTTTGGTGTCTCTGATGGGAGTTGTAGGTTAATGGTATCGATTCCTGATCATTGCCTCGCCTTCTACATTATTATGATCAGCTAGTGTACTACATGTATCTAACAATCTTCAAGCCAAATATGCATGTTTGAGAGGTATAGATAAACACATAGTAGTTTTTCGTCACTTTTAGAATATAAAAATATGCAAGTATATAGGTATAACTTTAGCTCTATTGTGATGAATGTTACAAATTTTAAAATTTCTGTAAAATGTATAGATCTGTCCATGTTCATTATGCCCCCAACTTCAAAGAAGTTGGAAGGACATATTGATTCTGCTTCGTTCGTCCGTCTGTCCGTCCGTCCGTTACGCTTTTTATGCATAACATAACTTAAGAACCTATATGCTAGTGTTTTGAAATTTCATATATGGATACCTCATAGAAAATTAGGTGACACGTATTATTTTCTCATCCCTATCAAGAGTTTGAATTTTTCTTTTTGATAAAATCTTTTCAGCAGAATATCTCAAAACCTAGAAGAGTTAGAGCCTTGAAAATTTGTGAATAATTTGGTGGTGATGATTAGATGACTTCATTAACTTTTGACTAAATTCCGAAAAATACTTCATGAGTAATGACCCTTTGTTACTTTGGGTATTTGTGCATTGTATGCTTTGTGATACATAGCATAACTTAAGAACCATGTATGCTAGGGCTTTGAAATGTAATATATGGATTCCTCATGGAAAATTAGGAGACACGATTTTTTTTCTCATTCGGATTATGCCCCTTTCAAGAGTTATTGCCTTGATTTTTATTTTGATAAAATTTTGTCAGCAAAATATCTCAAAATCCATTGAAGCTAGAGCCTTGAAAGTTGGTGAATAGATTTGTGGTGATGAGTTATGATCCGTTGTCACTTTGGACATTTGTACATTGTACCTCTGTATATTTTGTGATGCATAGCATAACTTAAGAACCGTGTATGCTAGGGTTTTGGAATTTCATATATAATCTTCTCATGTAAAATTAGCAGACACGTGTTTTTTTCTCCTCATCCGGATTATGCCATTTTCAAGTGTTATTGCCCTTGATTTTTTTTTATAAAATCTTGTCAGCAAAATATCTCAAAAACTATAAGAGCTAGAGCCTTGAAAGCTGGTAAATAGATTGGTTGTGATGAGTATATGACCTGATGAACTTTTGACTAAATTCCGAAAAAAATAATTCATGAGTTATGGCCTTTTGTCACTTTGGGTATTTGTACATTGTATGTTTTGTGATGCATAGCATAGCGTAAGAAACGTGTGCCAGTGGAGTCGATAGAGTGCTGGACTACGAATCAGATTGTCGATTATGAATCAGAGGGTCGTGAGTTCAAACGCCGGTGGAGGAATGGAAATTTGTTTGTTTTTTTTTTCTTTTCTTTTATTTTTTTCTTCATAAACACACATAAACAGTTATCATCTCCCTCGCACAACCAAGTTGTTAGGGGTGGGGATATTGCATTTATACATGTATACCTGTGTGTGCGTGTGCATGCATGCATGTGTGCATGTATGCGTGCCTGCATATGTGAGTGCATACATGCATGTATGTGTGCATGCTTGCATTAGTGTGTGTATGCATGCTTGCATGAGTGTATGTGTGCATGCATGTGTGCTTGTATGCATGCTTGCGTGTGTGCACACTCATGTACATGCTGTATGTATGTGTGCATGCAAGAGTGCATACATGCATTTGTGTGTGCGCATGCAAGCGTGTGTGTGCATGCATATGTGTTTGTGCATGCATGCATGTTTGTGTGCATGTGTTTGTGCATGCATACATATGTGCATGTGTACATGTGTGCACGTTTGCATGACTCGCATCCCTCTCAAAAATGACCATTAGTATCTGTCAGTCTTTTATATTTAAATTGTGATGGAATTTTCCTTGTGTTTCAGAATCAACATCGAGGGGAAGAAGGACAGTAAAAGACGCTAAAGGCTGGAAGCATTGAAATGAATTATAATTAAGAAATAAATGAAATATTGTCTGGCAACGAAATTCAGTTGTTTTCTTGCTTACTTTCAGTTTTTTTTTGGGTCATGCCTGCTTTTAACATGGCACGACTTAGGGACCTATTTTTCTGTCCATTTGTTTGTTCATCCACCAGCACACAAAATAGATGTGAAGGCAATGATCAGGAATCGACAAATAAACCCACAAAATTGGAAGCAACGTCTCCAAAATTATCTTTACAGTGTTGACGGGGACGTTAAACCTCAAATCAAACAAACAACTCATAATTTCTCCGAGGGACTTACAAATTAAATTTTGCAAGTCCCAAGACTCACCATTATTTCGAAATACTTAGGAAAACTGTGTTTTGTACAAATAATTTTGCAGTGGAACTTAGAGATTGGGACATAGCGAGTTCACAGGACTCATTAGAAAAATGTAAATAGATCATCAATATGCTGATAACCAGTGCAAGTATAGTGCACATTCGTCTTTTAGAAACTGACAACGGTCTTTAGATAAGCAGAAGAGGTCGAGATGCTATAGAACATAGTTCGTGATCAAGAACACTTGCAAGAAACATCCTCAGCCTAGAGAGGATCAATCGCACGAGCTGATCATTAGCAACTTGCGCATTCAACTGAGCCACTGAGATACTTTATGGTCACAAAGCTGCTGTTGAAATAAATTATGCCTATACTGTTAAAACAAACTAACAAGTCCGGGAAATGCATACCCATTTAGACCCCACTTCATATAGATGAAAGTAGGGTTGGCAAGGGCATACATTTTTACCATAATCCTATCCACAGCATAGACGTACTATGTACTCATTATACCCCCGGTATACGAGGTATGCTATGGGATATAATGCTTTCGTCCTGCCGTTCTTCCGTCCGTCTTCCCGTCTGTCCGCTCCAACAAATGGATAGTTAGGTGGCTATGTAAATGGACAGAATCAATGTAAGTCAATAGGATTTATTCCATTAGACACCGAAATTACTTCTTTTCTGTGGCTAAAAGTAGCCACTTAAGTATCGATCCTGCCAAAGATAGCCACATAACTATCCATTTGTGAGAACGTCCGTCCGTCCATCTGTCCGCCGATGTCCGTCCATCCTTCTTCCGTCCGTTAACATTGTGGTTAAAGTTTTGCGTCAAAGTTTCTAAGAGATTATATCTTCTGAACCCTTTGATAGATTTAGTTGATACTTACACTGAAGTTACATACTGGTCTAAAGATATCATTGATGCATGTCCTAGCCCCACAGTGACCTTGAGGTCAAGGTCAAAGACTTAAAAAATTATATTTGGTCAAAGTTTTATGACAAAGTTTATAGATGCCTGTATGTTCTAAACTCTAACACAAATTCAGTTGATACTTGCATCAATGTTGCAAACCAGTCCAAAGATTTCGTTATGTTTGTCCTTCCCCCACCCAAGGTGATCTCAAGGTCACAGACTTAGAAATTTTACATTTGTTTAAAGTTTTATGACAAAGTTTATAGATGCCTGTATGTTCTTAACTCTAAGACAAATCCAATTTATACTTGCATCGAGTTTGCTTAGCAGTCCAAAGATTTTATTGATGCATATCCCACCCTGCTGCTTCAGTAACATTGATGCCCCCAACCCTTCAGTAACTTTGATGCCCTCACTCGGTGGTCCATTTAGAATTTTTATGTTTGGTTTAGCTCTTACAAGCACATATATAGATTCTTATAGCTTCTTGACTTCTTCATTCATATTACATACCAGCTCAAAAGCTATATTAGAGGGTGGCGCTGGCCTGGGGTATACGTGACCCACTGGTCGTTTTTTTTCTAACTGCTTCGAAGAGTCTGTTCTAATGAACACCATTTATCTAAATTCGAAGCAGAATTAAGAAAAGTGTCACAAACTTCCATAGATGGAGAAAAATTGACAGAAAGCAGTGTAAGATGTGTGTGTTTTCACAATGGGCCCCATTGACAGAAGTACTGAATTGAAGAGCTAATGCATTTTCCAATGTTTTATAATGTCATTAAAATTGTGATTAAAGCATCAAAACTAGATGGCGCAGTCGATGGTATACCATCGCAAATACCCGATTTTTCTGTGAATAACACTAAAGATATGGCAATGTCATATTTTTTACCTTTGACCCTGGGGCCATGTTGTCGTCAAGGTCACACGAAAAGTATTCCAATATGTTCTACTTCCAAGGGCTATCCAATAATCAATTTTCGGCAGTGCAATCCCAACAGGTTAGAAGATATGATAAAGTCATACTTTTTGACCTTTGACCCAGGGGTCATGTTGGGGTCAAGGTCACACGAAAAGTATTCCAATATGTTCTACATTCCAAGGGCTATCCAATAATCAAGTTTCGGAAGTGCAATCCCAACAGTTTAGAAGATATGATAATGTCCTACTTTCTGACTTTTGACCTTGGGGCCACGTTGGGTTCAAGGTCACAAAAAGTAACCCACTGCCATCTACATACCATGAACTATCCGCATGCAAAGTTTCGAAAGTGTAACTTCAGTGGTTGCAGAGGAGATCCATTTACAAGAAACGTGACGGACGGACAGACAGACGGACGGAAGACCCTCACTCAACTCTGGTACGAAAACAATATACCCGATTTTTCTTTGAAAAAGCGGGTATAATAACATTGATGAAATCATTCGCAAATGTAAGCAGAGAAACGTTTGATAATTAAGGCGTAATTATACCTAATTTAGTGACACAGAGGCCTTTCTGATATTTAATCTTCATCAGTGTGTCTCAACCCCAAAGTTCTGAAACCGAAACGGATGATGGACAAGATCCGGCAAACACAGCACATCCCCCTCCCAGCACACACCGACCGACGTAGCTCGTGAGACAGGTCAACTGGAGGCATCAGGCAAGAGACGCCCTTGATAAATGACGTTTTTGAAACATTGCCGAAATATTCGCACAATAAAATGACGTCTGTAAACGTGTTAGAAACGTTAATGGAATCGAACTGAAGGCAATGATCAGGAATCGATGCAATTACGGCTTACCGCTTAGAAGATCTAAAAAGTAGAAGTAAAACAAAGATCAAGAATTAATACAATTAACTTACTCCACCCAAAAAAGACACCAAAGGGAAAGAAATACAAACATTAAGCGACCAGACCATAATGGAAACCTAAAGAAAGGAAGGCCATAAGGACAGTTACTTTCCCACAAAATGGCCATATGGCCATCCAAAAGTAAAAGACACAAGTGATACACACAGTAAGCAACAAACAACAACATAAATAAATCGCCACAGAAGAGCCGCCTTGGAACGGTCAGTGGAAGATTTCCACCGGGGGGCTTAAATCGATTTAACGTGGCCACAATCCTCGCCCTTACTTCCGTCGCGATTTAGACAAATAATTTGTTCAGTTCTTTCCAGGAAAAGTGGTGCGAGAAGGACCGTCTTTTAAACCCTTGCGGTTTCTTTGGGCGGTAGGCCTTTAGATGTCAGTTTATCTCAGTGTCAGGTAAAAATCCCTCAAAACAGAAAGCAACCCCTAAATCTCCTAAATGGTGTAGCCTTGGACGTAAAAACCAAAGACAAACAAATCTCAGCTATTGCCACAGTTAATATGGCTATGATCTTAGCGCACAGCTATCATCACAGCAAAAATGACTGTCAACTGAGTCATATACATGTATGTCTACACGGGTGAGTTTCACAGCTATCACCACAGGTAATGAGGCTGTTCCCTGAGTTATACGGCTGTCACCACAGGTTGAATGGCCAGGTAGAATGGCTATCACAACTGATGCCGTACACAGCTTTTACCATTAATATTTTGGCTTGTATGGCTTTGAACTTATTCTCACAGATATCACCGCATGAAATATGGCTATCAACTGAGTTTCACAGCTACCACCACAGGTGATATGACTGGAACCCAAGTTTCACTGCTATCACCACAGGTTATATGGCTAACTTTTCAGTCTTACAAATGTCACCACATGTTATTGATCAATGGCCTCTGTCTCACAAAAGTCGCAATGGGTAGTATGGTTCCTAGAGTTTCACAACTATCAACAAAGTCAATATCGCTATCACCCGAGTTTTTCAGGGATCACCACAACACGGCAGGTAATATGGCTATCACCTCAGTTCCACAATGTCACCTTGTATATTATAGCAATAACTTCAGTTTCACCGCTGTCACTAGAGGTATTATGATTATCACCTTAGGTTCACAGCTATCACCACAAGTAATATGACTAACACCTGACTTTCTCAGCTTTCCTTCACAGCAGGTAGTATGGCTATCACCAGAATATTCATATATATCACCAAAGGTTATTTCGCTATCACATCAGTTTACAGCTGTCACCATAGGTAATAATTATAGCAATCAATTATGTTTCACCTTTTCACAACAGGAAGTATGGTTATCGGACGAATTTCAAAGCTATCACTGCAGGTAACATGGCTATCACCTAAGTTTAACAGCTGTCACCACAGTTCATATTGTTTTCACCAGAGTTCACAGCTATCACCATAGGTAATATGGCTATCACCTCCGTTTCATAGCTGTCATCTCAGGAAATATGGCTATCGCCCGAGCTTCACAACAAGAAATATGACTATCACCTGATTTTCACAGCTATCATCGCAGGTAATACGGTTATCGCCTGTGTTTTACAGCTGTCAACAAAGGTAATATAGCAATCGCCTCTGTTCATAGCTGTCACTAAATTGAGTATGGATATCACCTGAGTTTCCCAGCTGTCACCACAGGTAGTAAGGCTGTTAGACCTGAGCAGGTAATATGGCTTTAACAGCTGCCACCACGGGTAATATGGCTGTCATCCCAGTTTCATATCTTTCACCTCGGGTAATATGGCTGTCACCTGTATTACACAAGAAGTAGTAGGACTATCACCTGAATTTTACAACTGTCATTAACGGTAATATACATATCACCTCGGTTTGGCAGCTGTCACCACAGGTAGTGCAGCAGTCACCTCTATCACCGCAGGCTATATATGGCCACCACCTGAATAACAGTTACCACTATATATAATATGGCTATCACCGCAGTTTCACAGCTGTCACCCCAGGTAGTAAGGCTTTCAGATTAGTCTTACAGATATCACCACGGGTAATATGGCCATCACCTGAGTTTCCAGTTTCACAGCTGTCATCACATGTGATGTGACCTAATGCGGACTTAAACGATTATTTGTCTAAACCATAAAAGAACCAAAGCCATGTACAATCGATTTAAGCCCCCGAGTGGAAGACTTTTGCTGACCGTTCCAAGGCGGTTCTTCTGTTGTGGTTTATTTTTGTTATATTGCGTCTTCGCATGTATGTATTGTTTATGTCTTTTTATTTTCTACAGCTGTTTGGCCATTTTGTGTGAAACTAATTGTGATTTTGGCTATCCGCTTGTGGTGTTTTCATTAGGGTTTAGCTATTTTATGTTCGTATTTCTTTCCCATAGGTGTCTCTGTTAGGAGATTTTGGGTAATTGTATTCGTTCCTGATCATTGCCTTCACCTCTATTTTTAAACCAAATTTCACAGCTATCACCAAAGGTGGTATGACAAACACCTCAGTTTTACGGCTGTCACCACAGATTATTAAGCAATGACCTCCGTTTCACAAATCTCAGAACAGGTAGTGTGGTTATCGCAGGTAGTATGGTTATTACCTGGCCGTATCGCTATCACATCAGACTGATAGCTATCACCAAAGGTAATATAGCAATCCACTGTGTTTCACACTTGACACAACAGGTAGAATGGTTATCACCTGAGTTTCACAGCTATCACTACAGGTAACATGGCTGTCACCTCAGTTTGACAGATGTAACCACAGGTTATATTGCTGCCAACTGAGTTTCACAGCTATCATCAGAGGTAATATGGATATTACCTCCATTTCATAGCTTTTACGACAGGAACTATGACTATCATCTGAGCTTCCCACAAAAAATAAGTATCACCTGAATTTCAGAGCTATCGTTACAGGCAATACGGCTATCATCTCGGTTGACATCTGTCACAACAGGTGATACAACAATCACCTCTGTTTCACAACTGTCACTTCAACTAGGATGGTTAACACCTGATTTTCCCAGCTGTCACAACAGGTAGTAATTAATGCTATCACAGGAGTTCACAGTTTTTTGTTTGCATTGGAGTTAAATGGCCAAATCAACACTATTTTGTCATTTTTGAGCCAGTCCGGTTACCTATCCAGAATTTTCCTGGAAAGAATGACCGTAGAAAAGATTTCATAATCAATCTCCACGAAAGAATACTGCCAACCCCGGCAAGCATCGAACCCGCGTACTTCTGATCGCCAGTCAGACGCATCACCGCCGGTAATATGGCTATAACCTCCGTTTTGCAGCTACCACCACAGGTTATAAGGCTGTCACCTCAGTTTCGCATCTTACACCTCAGGTAATATGGCTATCACCTGAGTTTCACAAGAAGCAGTATGACTATCATCTGAATTGCACAGCTAGCATTACAGGTTATATGCCTGTCACCTCAGTTGGACAGCTGCCACCACAGGTAATACAGCAGTCAAGTCTGTTTCACAGCTATTCCCATAGCTTGTTTGGCTATCCCCTTAGCTTGACAGCTATTCCCAGAGGCTATATGGTCATTACCTGAGTAGCAGTTACCACTAAGGTATTATGGCTATCGTTTAAGTTTCACAAATGTCGCCGTAGGTGGTAAGGCTTTCAAATAAGCCTCAAAGATATCACCACAAGAAATATGGCTATCACGTGATTTTTCAAGTTTCACAGCTGTAATCACAGGTAATATGGCTATAACCCCAGGTAGTATGGTTATCGCCAGAGTTTAACAGCCTTCGCCAAAGGTAATATCGCCATCACCTCAATTTCTTAGCTTTCATCACATCACCACAGGTTATATGGCTACCACTTTAGTTTCACAGCTGTCGACACATATTATATAGCAATAATTTCAGTTTCACCGCTGTCACTATAGGTAGTATGGCTATCATTTTAGTTTTCAGCTATCACAGCAAGTAATATGGCTATCACCTGACTTTCTCAGCTTTTCTTCACAAAAGTAAGATCGCTATCACCTAAGTTTGACAGTCGTCACCACGGGTAATACAGCAGTCAACTATGATTAATAATTGTCACAACAGTTAGAATGGTTATCACCCGAGTTTCAGAGCTGTCCCTACATGTAACAACGATATCACCTCAGGTTGTATTGCTATCATCTGAGTCCCATAGCCATTAATGTATGTAATATGGCTATCACCTCCATTTCACACTGTCACCTCAGGAAAAATGGCTATCACTAGAGCTTCACAACACGAAATGTGAAATTGTGCTGAAATCAACAGAACATATGGAAAAGCTGATAAACTGTGGTGATGCTGAGTTACCTGTTGTGATGCCGAGTTGACACTATAACCTGCGGTGATAATCTGTGTAACAGCGGTGATGGACATTTGGACAGCTGTGAAACGGTGCTGAATTATAAATAACCTGTGGTGGTAGCTATAAGACGGTGGTCATAGGTTACATCTTCGGTTACAGCTGTGAAATTGTGCTGAAATCTGATTAACCTGTGGTGATACCTGCCAAAGTTTGGTGAGAGCCAAGTATCTGTGTTACAGCTTTGAAAAAGTGCTGAAATCTTTAATCTGTGGTGACAGCTGTGAAACTGTGGTGACAGCTATGTTATCTGTTGTGAAGCGGTGAAACTGTGCTGAAATAAAAAAAAAAAGCTGTAAACCTGTGGTGATGCCGAGTTATCTGTTGTGATTGCGAGTTTTCCGTTGTGACAGTTATAAAACTACATGTATACTGAAGACTAAATAACCTATGGTGATATCTGTCAAACAGCGGTGATGGCAATTTAATCTATGGTGACAGCTATTAAACGATGCAGAATTATAAATAACCTGTGGTGAAAGCTGTGAAACTGTGGTGCTAGTCACGTAGCATGTGGTGGCAGCTGTGGAACTGCTGAATTAAAAAACACCAACCGGAAATATGTTCTATAAAAGAGTTATCCTTTGGAAGCAAGGAATAAACAACAGATCCTAAAAGCATGGAGTGCGCAAGTTTTCTGGCCCAGAACAGCTAGTTTCGGCCAATTAGGCCTCATCAGTGGCCCTGAAATAATTTCAAAATTCCACAATAAACCAATGATCCCGAAGGAGAAGAACATATGAACTACCTATGACGAAAGGCGGGGATACATTTTACGGCCGCCACACACTCCCTTAATGCCAGCTATAGTCACATCAAATATGTTCTATGAAATGCATAAAGTATACATGTATTCCTTGGCCAAACTAACTTGTTTCGTCCAATGACCCTCATCAGGACCCTGAAATAGTCCAAAAAAAAAAAAAAAAAAAAAAAAAAAATGTGAAACAGTTGCGATGGCCAGGCGACCAGTGGTGACAGTTTTGACCTGTGCTAAAATCTAAATAATCTAGGGTGACAGCTGTGAAACTGTATTGAAATCTAAATAGCCCGTGGTGATTGATGGCAAACTGTGGTGATAGCCACATATTAACCTGTGGTGACTGCTGTGAAACTGTGCTGAAATCTGAATAACCTGAGGTGATACCTGCGAAAGTTTGGTGATAGCCAAGTATCTGTATGACAGCTGTGAAAATGTACTGAAATCTGTATAATTTGTGGTAATAGCTGTGAAACTATGTTGACAGCTATGTTATCTGTTGTGCAGCTGTAAAACTGTGCTGAATTCAAAATAACACATTGAGAAAGCTGTGATACCGAGTTTCCTGTTGTGATGCTGAGTTCACTGTTGTGAAAGTTATAAAACTATACTGAAAACTAAATAACCTGTGGTGATATCTGTGAAACAGCGATGATGGCCATTTAACCTATGGTGACAGCTGTGAAATAAGGCAGAACTATGAATACCTGTGGTGATAGCTATGATAGTGGGTGTTAGCTACGTAGCTTGTGGTGAAAGCTGTGAAACTGCTGAATTCAAATAGCCTACTGTGAAATATGTCCTATAAAGGAGTTACTCTTTGGAAGCAAGGCATAAACAACAGATCAGAAAAGCATGGAGTGCACAAGTTTTCTAGACCAGAGCAGCTGGTTTCGGCCAATTCAGCCTCATCATTGACCCTGAAATATTTTAAAAATTCCACAATAAACCAATGATCCCGAAGGACAAGAAATTATAGACAACATAATTACGAAAGGCGGCGAGACACTTTACGGCAGCCAAAGACTACCTTAACGCCAGCTATATTCACATCAAATATGTTGTATGTAAGGTTTATCATTTGTAAGCAAGGAATATACAACAGAGCCTAAAAGCATGGAATGTACACGTCCGTGGTGATTGATGGCAAACTGTGGTGATAGCCACTTAACCTGTGGTGACAGCTGTGAACTGTGCTGAAATCTGAATAATCTTTGGTGATACCTGCGAACGTTTGGTGATAACAAAGTATCTGCGATGCTGAATTATAAATAGCCTGTGATGATAGCAGCTGTGAAAAAGTGGTGCTAGTCACGTAGCCTGTGGTGACAGCAGTAAGACTGTTGAATTCAAAATAACTTACTGTGAAATATGTTCCATAAAAGAGTTATCATTTGGAAGCAAGGAATAAACAACAGATCCGTGGTGATAGCCACTTAACCTGTGGTGACAGCTGTGAAACTGTGCTGAAATCTGAATAACCTTTGGTGATACCTGCGAACGTTTGATGATAACCAAGTATCTGCGATGCTGAATTATAAATAACCTGTGATGATAGCTGTGAAACAGTGGTGCTAGTCACGTAGCCTGTTGTGACAGCAGTAAGACTGCTGAATTCAAAATAACTTACTGTGAAATATGTTCAATAAAAGAGTTATCATTTGGAAGCAGGGAATAAACAACAGATCCGTAAAGCATGGAGTGCACAAGTTTTCTGGGCCAGAGCAGCTAGTTTCGGCCAAATAGGTCTCATCAGTGGCCCTGAAATATTTTAAAAATTCCATCAATTATCCCGAAGGACAAGAAAATATAAACTACATTGTGACGAAAGGTGGGGATACAGTTTACGGCCGCCACACACTCAATTAACGCCAGCTATAGTCACAGCAAATATGTTCTATGAAAGGCTTATCATTTGGAAGCAGGGAATATACAACAGAGCCTAAAAGCATGGAATGTACAAGTCCGTGGTGATTGATGACACACTGTGGGGATAGCCACTGAACCTGTGGTGACAGCTGTGAAACTGTGCTGAAATCTAAATAACCTGTGGTGATACCTGCCAAAGTTTTGTGGTAGCCAAGTATCTGTGTGACAGCTGTGAAAATGTACTGAAATCTGTATAATTTGTGGTGACAACTGTGAAACTGTGGTGACAGCTATGTTATCTGATGTGAAGCTGTAGAACTGTTTTGACAGCTATGTTATCTGTTGGGAAGATGTAAAACTGTGCTGAAATCTGTATAATTTGTGGTGATAGCTGTGAAACCATGTTGACAGCTATGTTATCTGTTTTGAAGCAGTAAAACTGTGCTGAAATCAAAATAACACATTTAGAAAGCTGTGATACTGAGTTTCCTGTTGTTATGCTGAGTTTATGTTGTGACAGCTATAAAACTATACTGAAAACTAAATAACCTGTGGTGATATCTGTGAAACAGCGGCGATGGCCATTTAACCTGTGGTGACAGCTGTGAAATGAGTCAGAATTATGAATTCCTGTGGTGATAGCTATGATAGTGGGTGTTAGTTACCTAGCTTGTGGTGACAGCTGTGAAACTGCTGAATTCAAATAGCCTACTCTGAAATATTTTCTATAAAGGAGTTATCCTTTCGAAGCAAGGCATAAACAACAGATCAGAAAAGCAAGGAGTGCACAAGTTTTCTGGACCAGAGCAGATGGTTTCGGCCAATTCAGCCTCATCATTGGCCCTAAAATATTTTAAAAATTCCACAATAAACCAATGATCCCGAAGGACAAAAAATTATAGACAACATTGTGACGAAAGGCGGAGAGACATTTTATGGCAGCCAAAGACTCCCTTAACGCCAGCTATATTCACATCAAATATGTTCTATGAAAGGTTTATCGTTTGTAAGCAAGGAATATACAACAGAGCCTAAAAGAATGGAATGTACAAGTCCGTGGTGATTGATGGCAAACTGTGTTAATAGCCACTTAACCTGTGGTGACAGCTGTGAAACTTTGCTGAATAGTAGAAGTAAAACAAAGATCAGGAATTGATACAATTAACTTACTCCTCCCATAAAAGACACCAAAGGGAAAGAAATACAAACATTAAGCGACCAGACCATAATGGAAACCTAAACAAAGGAAGGCCATAAGGACAGTTATTTTCCCACAAAATGGCCATATGGCCATCCAAAATTAAAAGACACAAGTGATACACACAGTAAGTAACAAACAACAACATAAATAAATCGCCACAGAAGAGCCGCCTTGGAACGGTCAGTGGAAGATTTCCACTGGGGGACCTATAATCGATTTTACGTGGCCACAATCCTCGCCCTTACTTCCGTCGCGATTTAGACAAATAATTTGTTCAGTCCGCATGAAGCCCTCCTAACTCATCAGTGAAATCGGAATAACCTGTGGTGATACCTGCGAAAGTTTGGTGATAACCAAGTATCTGTGTGACAGCTGTGGAAATGTACTGAAATCTGTATAATTTGTGGTGACAGCTGTGAAACTGTGGCGGAAGCTATGTTATCTGATGTGAATTTGTAAAACTGTGTTGAAATCAAAATAACATATTGAGAAAGCTGCGAAACTGTGGTGGTGCCGATTTACCTGTTGTGATGCCGAGTTGTCTGTTGTGACAGCTATAAAACTATACTGAAAACTAAATGACCTGTGGTGATATCTGTGAAACAGCGATGATGGCCATTTAACCTATGGTGACAGCTATGAAGTGATGCTGAATTATAAATAACCTGTGATGATAGCTGTGAAACAGTGGTGCTAGTCACGTAGCATGTGGTGACAGCAGTGAAACTGCTGAATTCAAAATAACTTACTGCGAAATATGTTCCATAAAAGAGTTATCATTTGGAAGCAAGGAATAAACAACAGATCCGTAAAGCATGGAGTGCACACGTTTTCTGGGCCAGAGCAGCTAGTTTCGGCCAAATAGGTCTCATCAGTGGGCCTGAAATATTTTAAAAATTCCACCAATGAACCCGAAGGACAAGAAAATAGAAACTACATTGTGACGAAAGGCGGAGAGACAGTTTACGGCCGCCACACACACCATTAACGCCAGCTATAGTCACAGCAAATATGTTCTATGAAAGGCTTATCATTTGGAAGCAAGGAATATACAACAGAGCCTAAAAGCATGGAATGTACAAGTCCGTGGTGATTGATGGCAAGCCGTGGGGTAGCCACTTAACCTGTGGTGACAGCTGTGAAACTGTGCTGAAATCTGAATAACCTATGGAGATACCTGCCAAAGTTTGGCGATAGCCAAGTATCTGTGTGACAGCTGTGACAATGTACTGAAATCTGTATAATTTGTGGCGACAGCTGTGAAACTATGTTGACAGCTGTGTTATCTGTTGTAAAACTGTGCTGAAATCAAAATAACACATCGAGAAAGCTGTGGTACCGAGTTTCCTGTTGTCATGCTGAGTTGCCTGTTGTGACAGCTATAAAACTATACTGAAAACCAAATAACCTGTGGTGATATATGTGAAACAGCGGTGATGGCCATTCAACCTATGGTGACAGCTGTGAAATGAGGCAGAGTTATGAATACCTGTGGTGATAGCTATGATAGTGGGTGTTAGTTACGTAGCTTGTGGTGACAGCTGTGAAATTGCTGAATTCAAATAGCCTACTGTGAAATATATTCTATAAAGGATTTATCCTTTGGAAGCAAGACATAAACAACAGATCAGAAAAGCATGGAGTGAACAAGTTTTCTGGACCAGAGCAGCTGGTTTCGGCCAATTCAGCCTCATCATTGGCCCTGAAATATTTCAAAAATTCCACAATAAACCAATGATCTCGAAGGACAAGAAATTATAGACAACATTATGACGAAAGGCGGAGAGGCATTTCCCGGCAGCCAAAGACTCCCTTAACGCCAGCTATAGTCACAGCAAATATGTTCTATGAAAGGTTTATCATTTGTAAGCAAGGAATATACAACAGAGCCTAAAAGCATGGAATGTACACGTCCGTAGTAATTGATGGCAAACTGTGGAGATGGCCACTTTACCTGTGGTGACAGCTGTGAAACTGTGCTGGAATCGGAATAACCTGTGGTGATACCTGCGAAAGTTTGGTGATAACCAAGTATCTGTGTGACAGCTGTGGAAATGTACTGAAATCTGTATAATTTGTGGTGACAGCTGTGAAACAGTGGTGGAAGCTATGTTATCTGATGTGAAGCTGTAAAACTGTGTTGAAATCAAAATAACATATTGAGAAAGCTGTGAGACTGTGGTGATGCCGATTTACCTGTTGTGATACCGAGTTGTCTGTTGTGATAGCTATAAAACTATACTGAAAATTAAATGACCTGTGGTGATATCTGTGAAACAGCGATGATGGCCATTTAACCTATGGCGACAGCTATGAAGCGATGCTGAATTATAAATAGCCTGTGGTCATGTTTACGGCCGCCACACACCCCATTAACGACAGCTATAGTCACAGCAAATATGTTCTATTAAAAGCTTATCATTTGGAAGCAGGGAATATACAACAGAGCCTAAAAGTATGGAATGTACAAGTCCGTGGTGATTGATGGCAAACTGTTGGGATAGCCACTTAACCTGTGGTGACAGCTGTGAAACTGTGCTGAAATCTGAATAACCTGTGGTGATACCTGCCAAAGTATGGTGATGGCCAAGTATCTGTGTGACAGCTGTGAAAATGTACTGAAATCTGTATAATTTGTGGTGACAGCTGTGAAACTGTGGTGACAGCTATGTTATCTGATGTGAAGCTGTAAAACTGTGTTGACAGCTATGTTAGCTGTTGTGAAGCTGTAAAACTGTGCTGAAATCTGTATACTTTGTGGTGATAGCTGTGAAATTATGTTGACAGCTTTGTTATCTGTTGCGAAGCTGTAAAACTGTGTTGAAATCAAAATAACACATTGAGAAAGCTCTGATGCCGTGTTTCCTGTTGTGATGCTGAGTTGTCTGTTGTGACAGCTACAAAACTATGCTGAAAACTAAATAACCTGTGGTGATATCTGTGAAACAGCGGCGATGGCCATTTAACCTATGGTGGCAGCTGTGAAATGAGGCAGAATTATAAATATCTGTGGTGATAGCTATGATAGTGGGTGTTAGTTACGTAGCTTGTGGTGACAGCTGTGAAACTGCTGAATTCAAATAGCCTACTGTGAAATATGTTCTATAAAGGAATTATCCTTTGGAAGCAAGGCATAAACAACAGATCAGAAAAGCATGGAGTGTACAAGTTTTCTGGACCAGAGCAGCTGGTTTCGGCCAATTCAGCCTCATCATTGGCCCTGAAATATTTTAAAAATTCCACAATAAACCAATGATCCCGAAGGACAAGAAATTATAGACATCATTATGACGAAAGGCGGGAGACATTTTACGGCAGCCAAAGACTCTAACCTGTGGTGACAGCTATGAAACTGTGCTGAAATCGGAATAACCTGTGGTGATACCTGCGAAAGTTTGGTGATAACCAAGTATCTGTGTGACAGCTGTGGAAATGTACTGAAATCTGTATAATTTGTGGTGACATCTATGAAACTGTGGTGGAAGCTATGTTATCTGATGTGAAGCTGTAAAACTGTGTTGAAATCAAAATAACATATTGAGAAAGCTGCGAAACTGTGGTGATGCCGATTTACCTGTTGTGATGCCGAGTTGTCTGTTGTGACAGCTATTAAACTATACTGAAAACTAAATGACCTGGGGTGATATCTGTGAAACAGCGATGATGGCCATTTAAACTATGGTGACAGCTATGAATTGATGCTGAATTATAAATAACCTGTGATGATAGCTTTGAAACAGTGGTGCTAGTCACGTAGCCTGTGGTGACAGCAGTGAAACTGCTGGATTCAAAATAACTTACTTTGAAATATGTTCCATGAAAGAGTTATCGTTTGGAAGCAAGGAATAAAGAACAGATCCGTAAAGCATGGAGTGCACAAGTTTTCTGGGCCAGAGCAGCTAGTTTCGGCCAAATAGGTCTCATCAGTGGCCCTGCAATATTTTCAAAATTCCAGCAATGATCCCGAAGGACAAGAAAATTTAAACTACATTGAGACGAAAGGCGGGGAGACAGTTTACGGCCACCACACACTCCATTAACGCCAGCTATAGTCACAGCAAATACGTTCTATGAAAGGCTTATCATTTGGAAGCAGGGAATATTCAACAGAGCCTAAAAGCATGGAATGTACAAGTCCGTGGTGATCGATGGCAAACTTTGGGGATAGCCACTTAACCTGTGGTGACAGCTGTGAAACTGTGCTGAAATCTGAATAACCTCTGGTGATACCTGCCAAAGTTTGGTGATGGCCAAGTATCTGTGTGACAGCTGTGAAAATCTACTGAAATCTGCATAAAATTGTGGTGACAGCTGTGAAACTGTGGTGACAGCTATGTTATCTGATGTGAAGCTGTAAAACTGTGTTGACAGCTATGTTATCTGTTGTGAAGCTGTAAAACTGTGCTGAAATCTGTATATTTTGTGGTGATAGCTGTGAAACAATGTTGACAGCTATGTTATCTGTTGTGAAGCTGTAAAACTGTGCTGAAATCAAAATAACACATTGAGAAAGCTCTGATGCCGAGTTTCCTGTTGTGATGCTGAGTTGTCTGTTGTGACAGCTATAAAACTATACTCAAAACTAAATAACCTGTGGTGATATCTGTGAATAAGCGGTGATGGCCATTTAACCTATGGTGGCAGCTGTGAAATGAGGCAGAATTATGAATATCTGTGGTGATAGCTATGATAGTGGGTGTTAGTTACGTAGCTTGTGGAGACAGCTGTGAAACTGCTGAATTCAAATAGCCTACTGTGAAATATGTTATATAAAGGAGTTATACTTTGGAAGCAATGCATAAACAACAGATCAGAAAAGCATGGAGTGCACAAGTTTTCTGGACCAGAGCAGCTGGTTTTGGCCAATTCAGCCTCATCATTGACCCTGAAATATTTTGAAAACTCCAAAATAAACCAATGATCGCGAAGGACAAGAAATTATTGACAACATAATGACGAAAGACTCCCTTAACGCCAGCTTTATTCACATCAGATATGTTCTATGAAAGGTTTATCGTTTGTAAGCAAGGAATATACAACAGAGCCTAAAAGCATGGCATGTACAAGTCCGTGGTGATTGATGGCAAACTGTGGTGATAGCCTCTTAACCTGTGGTGACAGCTGTGAAACTGTGCCGAAATCGGAATAACCTGTGGTGATACCTGCGAAAGTTTGGTGATAGCCAAGTATCTGTGTGACAGCTGTGGAAATGTACTGAAATCTGTATAATTTTGTGGTGACAGCTATGAAACGGTGGTGGAAGCTATGTTATCTGATGTGAAGCTGTAAAACTGTGTTGAAATCAAAATAACATATTGCGAAAGCTGTGAAACCGTGGTGATGCCTATTTACCTATTGTGATGCCAAGTTGTCTGTTGTGACAGCTATAGAAATATACTGAAAACTAAATGACCTGTGGTGATATCTGTGAAACAGCGATTATGGCCATTTAACCTATGGTGACAGCTATGAAGCGATGCTGAATTATAAATAACCTGTGATGATAGCTGTGAAATAGTGGTGCTAGTCACGTAGCTTGTTGTGACAGCAGTGAAACTGCTGAATTCAAAATTAGTTACTGTGAAATATGTTCCATAAAAGAGTTATTCTTTGGAAGCAAGGAATAAACACTAATCCGTAAAGCATGGAATGCACAAGTTTTCTGGGCCAGAACAGCTAGTTTCGGGCAAATAGGTCTCATCAGTGGCACCGAAATATTTTAAAAAATTCCACCAATGATCCCGAAGGACAAGAAAATAGAAACTACATTTTGACGAAAGGCGGGGAGAAAGTGTACGGCCGCCACACACTCCATTAACGCCAGCTATAGTCACAGCAAATATGCTCTATGAAAGGCTTATCATTTGGAAGCAAGGAATATACAACAGAGCCTAAAAGCATGGAATGTACAGGTCCGTGGTGATTGATGGCACACTGTGGGGATAGCCACTTAACCTGTGGTGACAGCTGTGAAACTGTGCTGAAATCTGAATAACCTGTGGTGATACCTGCCAAAGTTTGGTGATAGCCAAGTATCTGTGTGACAGCTGTGAAAATGTACTGAAAGCTGTATACTTTGTGGAGACAGCTGCGAAACTGTGGTGACAGCTATGTTATCTGATGTGAAGCTGAAAAACTGTGTTGAAATCAAAATAACATATTGAGAAAGCTGTGAAACTGTGGTGATGCCGATTTACCTGTTGTGATGCCGAGTTGTCTGCTGTGACAGCTATAAAACTATACGGAAAACTAAATGACCTGGGGTGATATATGTGAAACAGCGATGATGGCCATTTAACCTATGGTGACAGCTATGAAGCGATGCTGAATTATAAATAACCTGTGATGATAGCTGTGAAAAAGTGGTGCTAGTTACATAGCCTGTGGTGACAGCAGTGAAACTGCTGAATTCAAAAAAACTTACTGTGATATATGATCCATAAAAGAGTTATCCTTTGGAAGCAAGGAATAAACAACAGATCCGTAAAGCATGGAGTGCACAAGTTTTCTGGGCCAGAACAGCTAGTTTCGGCCAAATAGGTCTCATCAGTGGCCCTGAAATATTTTAAAAATTCCATCAATGATCCCGAAGGACAAGAAAATATAAACTACATTGTGACGAAAGGCGGGGAGACAGTTTACGGCCGCCACACACTCCATTAACGCCAGCTATAGTCACAGCAAATATGTTCTGCGAAAGGCTTATCATTTGGAAGCAAGGAATATACAACAGAGCTGAAAGCATGGAGTGTACAAGTTTTCTTGGGCAAAACTAACTAGGTTCGTCCAATGAGCCTCATCATGATCCTTATATAGTAAAACAAACAGTGAAACTGTTGCGATGGCCAGGCAACCAGTGGTGACAGCTGTGACCTGTGCTAAAATCTAAATAACCTTGGCGACAGCTGTGAAACTGCACTGAAATCTAAAAGCCTGTAGTAATTGATGGCAAACTGTGGTGATAACCACATAACCTGTGGTGACAGATCAAACTGTGATGAAATCGGAATAACTTGTGGCGATACCTGCGAAAGTTTGGTGATAGCCAAGTATCTGTGTGACAGCTGTGAAAATCTACTGAAATCTGTATAATTTATGGTGACAGCTGTGAAACTGTGATGACAACTATGTTATTTATTGTGAAACTGTGCTGAAATTAAAATAACTTATTGTGAAAGCTGTGAAACTCTTGTGATGCCGAGTTGCCTGTTGTGACTGCGAGTTTTCTGTTGTGACAGCTATAAAACTATACTGAAGACTAAATAACCTGTGGTGATATCTGTGAAACATCGGTGATGGCAATTTGACCTATGGTGGCAGCTATGAAACGATGCTGTGAAACTGTGGTGACAGCTATGTTATTTGTTGTGAAGCTGTGAAACTGTGCTGAAATCAAAATAACATATTGAGAAAGCTGTGAAACTGTGGTGATGCCGAGTTACCTGTTGTGATGCCGAGTTGTCTTTCGTGACAGCTATAAAACTATACTGAAAACTAAATGACCTGTGTGGATATCTATGAAACAGCGATGCTGGCTATTTACTCTATGGTGACAGCTGTGAAACAGCGCTAAACTTTAAATTACCAGTGGTGATAACTGTGAAACTGCAGTGATAGTCACGTACCCTGACAGCTGTGAAACTGCTGAATTCAAAATAGTATGTTCTAAAAGAGTTATCCTTTGGTAGCAAGGAATTAATAATAGATCCGATAAGCTTTGAGTACAAACGTTTACTGTGCCAGAGCAGCTAGTTTTTGTCAATAAGGCCTGAATTTATTTTCAAAATTCCACAAGAAACCAATGATCCCGAAGGACAAGAAAATATAAACTACATTATGACGAAAGGCGGGGAGACAATTTACGGCCGCCACACATTCCCTTAACGCCAGCTATAGTCACATTAGAACTGAAAAGCATGGAGTGTACACGTGTTGGCTAAACTTTCTAGTTTCGACCAATTATCATATCAGGACTCAGAAATATTATATAACAACTGTGATACTGGCGATGGTCACGTAACCCCTGGTGACATCTGTGATCTGTGCTAAATAACCTGGCGCAAGGGTTGTGAAACTCTACAGAAATTTAAATAACCTGTGGTGATAGATGGGTAATTGTGGTTATAGCTCTACAGCTGGTGCGATAGCCACGTAATATGTGGTGACAGCTGGACCACATAACCTGTGGTAACAGATGTGAAATTGTGCTGAATTCTGAATAACTTGGGGTTATACCTGCGAAACTGTGGTGATAACCACATAACCTGTGGTGACAGATGTGAAACTGTGATGAAATCGGAATAACCTGTGGTGAAACCTGCGAAAGTTTGGTGAGAGCCAAGTATCTGTGTGACAGCCGTGAAAATCTACTGAAATCTGTATAATTTATGGTGACAGCTGTGAAACTGTGATGACAACTATGTTATTTATTGTGAAACTGTGCTGAAATTAAAATAACTTATTGTGAAAGCTGTGAAACTCTTGTGATGCCGAGTTGCCTGTTGTGACTGCGAGTTTTCTGTTGTGACAGCTATAAAACTATACTGAAGACTAAATAACCTATGGTGATATCTGTGAAACATCGGTGATGGCAATTTGACCTATGGTGGCAGCTATGAAACGATGCTGAACTATAAATAACCTGTGGTGATAGCTGTGAAACTGTGGTGCTAGTCACGTAGCCTATGGTGACGGCTGTGGAACTGTTGAATTCAAAATAACCTGTTGTGAAATATGTTCTATAAAAGAGTTATCCTTTGAAAGCAAGGAATAAACAACAAATCCGAAAAGCATGAAGCGCAAAAGGTTACTTGGCCAGAGCAGCTAGTTTCGGCCAATAAGGCCTCATCAGTGGCCCTGAAATATTTTCAAAATTCCACTATAAACCAATGATCCCGAAGGACAAGAAAATATAAACTACATTATGACGAAAGGCGGGGGGACATTTTACGACCGCCACACACTCCATTAACGCCTGCTATAGCCACATCAAATATGTTCTATGAAAGGTTTATCATTTGGAAGAGCAAAACAACAGAAATGAAAAGCATGGAAAGTACATGTTTTGGCCAAACTTTCTAGTTTCGACCAATTATCGCATCAGGATTCTGAAATATTGTAATAAAAACTGTGGAACTGGCGATGGTCACGTAATCAGTGGTGACAGCTGTGATCTGTGCTAAATAACCTGGCGTTAGAGCTGTGAAACTGTACTGAAATCTAGATAACCTGTGGTGATAAATGGGAAACTGTGGTTATAGCTCTGCAGCTGGTGTGATAGCCACGTAATCTGCGATGACAGTTGTGAAACTGTGCTGTAATCTCCAAAATATGTGGTGATAGCTGTGAAAATGTGGTGATGACCACGTACCCTGTGATGACAGCTATGGAACTATGCTTGAAACTAAACCTGTGGTGACAGCTGTGAAACTGCAGTGATTATTATGTTGCCTGTGGTGACAGCTGTGAAACTATGCAGAAATCTAAATAGCATGTGGCAAGTGGTACATAATACTAGAGCTGTTAACTCTTCAGCCTGCCATTTCCGGAAAACTGATCTGATTGGTTAGGTTCAAACAGAAAAGTTCAAATATGATCTTTAGTCATCATTACAGTGTGGTGAGACTTTAATGTCAGAAGTCATATTTCTGTTAACGAGCTTTATCATTTGAAACCGAGATGCAGATGGGCTATGCTTTCTTGAATTTACACAGTCTTTATTCTTGTTGATAGCTACGGATGTCGTCAAAATTAAAGGAAAAGCTGAAATGTCTTGGCCCAAAAAAAATACAGCAACAACAAAAAAAAAAAAACTTAAGGAGTAAAAACATTTTGAAAATTAACTAAAGCAACCGGCTTTATCTGGAACATTGTCCCTACAAGGGACATTTTCCTTTTTCCATTGAGTATTTGTTGAAAGGGATAACTGTCATTGTTTCCCCTGCACTCTTTAGAATCGCCTTCGCGATTAAAATGAATATCCAAGTATGGAAAAAAGTATCCTTTAATTAATTATCCTTTAATCGTATAATCAAATACCCTCTTATCTATATCAATGTTTACTTCAAACTGAAGTCACATCAGGTAAAAACTTACCGCCAGTCCATTTAATAAAATACGATTCATTCCTTGAAAAACAAAACAAAACACATATATATAAATGAAGAACTGACCATTAATTGCATAACACTATTTAAAGCACTATTTAAACTGATCATCAATACATTTCAAATACATTGTCTGATTCACTGGCTGTGATATAAACTCCAGATTACTGGGTAATAAAACACTTTGTGGTTTCAGCATCTGACACTTATGGCCCTTGGCAGAAACTGTTAACTGGCTGCCTTTTAAACAAGCAGATACAAATCCACGGAAACAACTGTCCGTATGTATTTAATAGAGGGGTTTGGTGCTCTCCTCTAATAAGCTCTTCACTGTGGTGATAGCTGTGACACTGTCGCAAAAAAAACATATAATATGTGGCGACAACAGTTGTGAAACTATAGTTATAGCCAAATAAACTTTGAGAGTTGTGAAAGCTGTGAAAGTGTACTGAAATCTATATTATCTATGATGGGAGCTGTGAAACTGTGAGGTGATTACATCTGTGAATCTGTCCTGAAATATAATTTACCTGTGGTGATAGCTGTGACCCTGTCGTAAAAGTCATGTAATCTATGGCGACAACAGCTGTGAAACTATTGTTATAGACAAATAACCTTTGCGAGTGGTGACAGCTGTGAAAGTGTGCTGAAATCAATATTATTTGTGGTGGGAGCTGTGAAACTGTGCTGAAATATAAATTACATGTGGTGAAAGCTGTAAAACTGCCGCGATAGCCACGTAACTGTGGTGACTACCGTGAAGCTGTTCTGAAATCCAAATAACCTGTGATGATGAGGTTAAACTGAGCTGAAATCGAGATAACCTATGGTGATAGCTGTTAAACTGTGGTGATAGCTACGTAACATGCAGTGACAGCTATGAACTGCGCTGAAATTTATAAATAACCCATGGTAATAGCTGTGGAGCTTTGGCGATATACACATTACCTGTGCACACGTGACAGCTATGAAACTGCTGAAATCTATATAATCTGTGGGGAAAGCTGTGGAATTGGTGTGACCGGTGGTGACAGCTGTGAAATTGTGCTGCTAAAACCTATATAATCTGTGCTGCTAAAACCTATATAATCTGTAGTCATAGCTGTTAAACGGTGATGACACCCACGTAACGTGTGATGACAGCTATGAATCTGAGCTAAAAACTCAACAACGTGTGAGGAAAGCTTTGCTCTGTAATGATTATTGCGTTACCTTTGGTAACAGCTCTGAAACTGTGCTGAAATCTATAAAAGCATTTGGTGTCAGCTGTGAAACTGTGCTGAAATCTTTAAATTCTGTGGTGATATCTGTGAAACTGTGATGATGGCCATGTAACCTGTGATGTCAGCTTTGGAACTGTGCTAAAACCTTAATGAACCGTGGAACTGCAGGGATTATCACATAACCAATGGTGACAGCTGTCAAACTATGATGAAATATAAATAATATGTAGTGATAAACGTGTGGTGATAGTTGTTATATACTGTGGCGAAAGCCACGTATGAGACTGTTTAAATCTAAATAACCGTGTGATTTTAGCTGTGATATTGGCTTGATAACCATATAACGGGTGGTGAAAGAGCAAAACTGTTGTGATAGCAATATAGCTTCGGGGATAACTGTGAGCTGCTATAATAGCCATGTAATCTGTCGTGAGCGCTGTGATAGTGTTGTTATTTATTACCTATGGTTATAGCCGTGAAACTGTTGTGAAAGTAATATTACACATGTGACCTGTGGTGATAGTCATGGAAACTGTGCTGATTATCAAAATAACCAGCGGCGACAGCGCTGAAACTGTGTAAATAGCTATATAGCCTATGTTGATATTTCGATGACAGAAACGGTGGCGACACGTTTATAAGCTGCGATCCCTGGTTTATGAGACGGGGAGGAAAACCACTACACTATGTGGAGACACTTATGAAGCTGTGGTAATAGATATTTAGTGTATGGTGATAGCAGTGAATATGTTGCGAAAGTCATATAAAATGTGGTTGCATATGAGAAACTGCAGTGATAGTAATATAACATGTAGTGACAGATTATAAATAATGGTATTTTGAACCTGAGATTGTGCTGTAAAGCTGTAATGATAACCTTAAACTATGTGGTAACAGTTTTGTAATCGAGTTAATTTCATATTCCCGATGTGACTGCCTTGAAACTGTTATAATAGCCATATCTCTTAAGGTGACCGCTGGACATAGTAGTGATAGTAAAGTAAACATGTCGTGTTATAGCCAAATATCTTGTGGTGGCAGCTGTGAAGTAAGTGTTAGTCACATAACCTGTTGTAATAGTTATGTTTCAGTAGTAGTGGCCACATAACTTGTCGTGACAGATTACATATAGCTGCAATATAGGGGGGGGGGGGGTTGGGTGAGGCGAAGGTGTTGCATCAACTGGGCGCCAAGTGATATTGGCTTACAGTTAGGCAAGGCTTGCTGGCCTAGCAGCAATTAAGGATAGAAGGTAACGCTGGTATTTCTTCTATTTCTTCACTTTCATTTATTTAGCGCTGTCTCTGCCCACTCTCATTCATCTCCTCTACTTCTTCATTCTCTTTTCTCTTTTTTTTCTGGGAGACGACACAAAGTGACCCACAAGGGTTGACATGTCGTTAAACCCCAACACAATCAATCAATAGCAGCGAAATTGTAGTGGCATCCACATAGTATGTGGTTATAGCTGTTAAACTGTACATAGGCATATAACCTGTGGTGATAATTGGTAAACTGTGTTGATAACCATAATTCATGAAAAAAAAAAAAACAGCTGTAAAACATTCGATAGCCATGTAAAATAGAAGTGGAGGCAATGATCAGGAATCGACACAATCAACCCACAGCTCCCATCAGAGACACCAAAGGGATGGATTAACACGCATGAAACAACAGACCCTAATGGAAACACCAACAGCGGAAAGCCAAAAGGACAGTTACTTTCCCACAAAATGGCCAATAGGCTATCCAAAATAAATAACATAAGCGACACAAACACCCAAAGACAAACCATAGCAAAAATAAACCGCGACAGAAGATCCGCCTTGGAACGGTCAGCGGAAACGAATTCCATTTAGGGGGCTTAAATCAATTTTACGTGGCTACACTCCTCTCCATTACTTCCGTCGCGATTTAGACAAATAATTTGTTCAGTCCGCATGAAGGCCTCCTAACTCATCAGTGCAACATCTCCGTGAACACTAATAATCAAACAAGCACAGAGATGAAACAACGCTGATGACTCGACAGCAAAAAGAAAAGCAACAGTTAGACTCGATTTCACCCTCCAGTAAAAATACTGACCGTTCCAAGGCGATTTTTCTGTTATGGTTTATTATTGTTACAGTATCTTTTTATTTTGGACAGTCATTTTGTGGGAAAGTAATTGTCCTTTGGTCTTTCCGATTGTGGCGTTTTCATTGTGGTGAATGTTATGATTATGTTTCTTTCTCTTTGGTGTCTTGGATGGGGGTTGTGAGATAATTGTATCGATTCCTGGTGATTGCCTTCACTTCTATTTTGTGGTGACAGCTGTGCAACTGTGGTGATACCCAGCTAACAGTTGTGTTTTATAAACGTTTTCAAAACGTCAGAAGGGACGTCAGGTAACTTTCGCTTGGATATATGCTGCAGCGTTAAACTAAAGATCAATTTTAATGTTTAACCGCCAGCTGTGAAACTGAGGTGATAGCGATATAACCTTTGGTGATAGCTGAGAAATTCAGGTGATAGTTGTGAAACAGAGATGTTTGCTATATAACCTGTTGGGACAGCTGTGAAAATGAGGTGTTAGCCGTATGCCCTTTGGTGAAAGGCTGTAAAAGTAAGGTGTATCTATACTTCCTGTGTTGAAAGCTGTTAGACTGGGGTGAAAGCCAAAAGACCTGTTGCGACAACTGCTAGTCTGATGTGATATCCGCACTTCCTGTGATTACAAATGTGAAACTAATGTCATAGCCATATTTCCTATAGTATATAACCCAGGTGATAACCATATTATTTGTGGCGACAGCTAAACTGAGGAGAAACAATATAACCTGTTATGATTGCTGTTTAACTAACGCTATAATAATCTGTGGTGAACGCTGTGAAATTCACACGATGGCCATAACACCTGTGGTGACCGATGTGAAACCGAGGAGATAGCCATACTACCAGTAGGGAAAGCTCTGAAAGCCATACGATAGCCATATTAGCTATGGTGATAGCTGCGAAACTAATGTGAAAGCCATTTTACCTGTTTTACCTGTTTTGTTTGCTGCGAAACCCATGTGATAGCCATACCACCTATGGTGACAGCTGTGAAACTAATATTACTGCTACATAATCTGTGGTGACCACTTTAAAATCTTAGCGGATAGCCATATTACCCGTGGTGATATCTATAAAACGGATGTGATAGCTATACTACCTGTGGTTATAGATGAGAAACTCAGGTTATAGCCTTATTATCTGAGGATTATTTATTTATCGTGCTAACAGATTTGAAAGTGAAGTGATTGTCATGTCATATGTGCTGTTAGCTGTGAGACTCGGGTGATGGATAGAAGCCTCCGTGGTGTAGTGGTTACGATAGTCGCCTTGTAAACCAGGGATCGCAGCATCGATCCCGGGCTTCTCCAGACTTTCGGATGTGTCTTAAACCGAGGTCTCGTCTCCGTATGACCTTAGCTTTGGTGGGATGTATAACTCAAACACCCACTCACTCAGTTGATGGACATTCTACCTGTTGCGATAATGGAGATACAAAGGTCACTGCTATATAACATTGATGACAGCTGTGAAACTGATGTGATAGCTAAACTTCCTATGGTGATAGCTGTGACACCGAGGTGATAGCATCTTACCTGCGGTGATAAAGTAAAACTCAGATTGTAGTCATATTACCAATGTTGAAAGCCGTGAAACGATGCGATAGCCATTCTACATTTGGTGATAAATGTAATGCTGAGGTGATAGCTGTGAAACTCAAGTGATAGCCATACTACCTCTGGTGAAAAATGTGAAACACAGGTGATTTCTATTCTGTCTCTGGCGATAGCTGTGAAACTGAGGTGATAGACATATTTATGTGGTGACAGCTGTAACTCTGATGTAAAATCCAGCTGTGAAACTAATGTGATAGCTTTATTCCCTGTGGTGGTAGCTGTGAAACCCAGGTGATAACCATTCTACAGGTGGTGACAATTTTGAAACACAGGTGAATGCTATATTACATGTGGTGAAAGCTGTTTTCTTGTGGTGATAGCTGTGAATACGAGGTGATAGCATATCACCCGAGATGACAACTGTAAATGTCAGATTATAGCAAGATTACCTGTGGTGACGTCTGTGAAACTGAGGCTATAGCCATACTACCTGTGGTAATAAGTGTGATGCTGAAGTGATAGCTGTGAAACTCAAGTAATAGCCATACTACCTCTGGTGACAATGATGAAACACAGGTGATTGCTATATTACCTATGGACGACAGATGTGAAACACAGATGATAGCCATATATCTTGTGGTAACAGCTGTAAGTCTGATGTCATATGTATACCATCTTTGGTGACAGCTGAGAAAGTAATGTGATAGCCATATTACCTGTGAATATCAAACTATCAATTAAGAAAGCTGAGAAACTCAGCTAAAAATGATGTAATCTGTGGTAGAAGCTGTAAAACTAAGGCGACAGCCATGTTACCTGATTTGATTGCTGTGAAAATCATGTGATAGCCATACTACCTATATTGCCAGCTGTGAAACTGAGGTGATTGTTATATAACCTGTGATGACAGCTGTGCACCTCAGGTGGCAGCCATATTACCTGTGGTGATAGCTGTGACTACCTCTGGTGACAGCTGTAAATAAGAGGTGTTTACTGTATTACCTTTCTTTTACGACAGTTGTGAAAACTGAGCTGATAGGTTTTGTGTGTGAAACTGGGGTGACAGCAAAGTAGAAGTAAAACAAAGATCAGGAATCGATACAATTAACTTACTCCACCCATCAAAGACACCAAAGGGAAAGAAACACAAACATTAAGCGACCAGACCATAATGGAAACCTAAACAAAGGTAGGCCATAAGGACAGTTACTTTCCCACAAAATGGCCATATGGGCATCCAAAATAAAAAGACACAAGTGATACACACAGTAAGTAACAAACAACAACATAAATAAATCGCCACAGAAGAACCGCCATGGAACGGTCAGTGGAAAGATTTCCACTGGGGGCTTAAATCGATTTTACGTGGCCACAATCCTCGCCCTTACTTCCGTCGCGATTTAGACAAATAATTTATTCAGTCCGCATGAAAGCCTCCTAACTAATCAGTGCAACATCTCCGTGAACACAAATAATCAAAGAAACACAGAGGTGAGACAACGGTGAGGACTAGACAGCAAGAAACCACTGAAATGCTGGAGCAAAAGAAAACCAACAATTATACTTCGATGGGCCCGACCAGAGACAGAGCATCAGGCACCAACCAACATAACCTTGAAATAGATCTCTCTAACTCTCAATAAGCCTTTACGTTGGAACCGTCATAGAATCTGAGGCCTGATCCACCGGCGTGCCATTAAAGAAGGAAGCAAAGTTGCCAACCGTGATTGGGTTAACTACCATGGATGCAGTCTGTCGTATAATATCCATGTTGTACCCAATCTTTTTATATCGAAGAATGATTTTACGAAATTGGGTGCTAAATACTATCTTTAGCGACAGCTGTAAAAATTTAAAAGAAAGACCCAGGGAGCGCCACAGTCACAAGACACAGCCCACTCACGACAGGAAGAGGAAACATACACAAAACGAGAAAAAATACGAGTGTTTATGAAACGGAACAATCAGCCCTCTCTTCCCCACAGGGGGTGATCAGACCATTAGAAAACACTAAACAACAACTCACAACAAATTCGCAGATATGCGATGATAGCCATGCTACCTGTGGTGATAGCCATATTACCTGTGGTGCTAGCTATAAAATGTAGGTGAAAAACTGTGGTGACAGCTGTCAAATTAAGGTGATAGCCATAATACCTTTGGAGATAGTTGTGAAATTCAGGTGATAGACTTTGAAACTTAGTTGATAGCTTTATTACATATTTGGGCAACTATTACTCAAGTAATGGCCATATTAACTGTGGCGATAACTGTGAAACTAAGGGGATCGCCATACTAACTCTGCAAACAGCTGTGAAACAGAGGTGACAGCTGTACTACCGGAAGTGACAAGCCGAAGCGATAGGCATATTACCTATAATGATAGTTGTGGAATTCAGATGATAGTTATACTAAGCATAGTGAAACTCAGGCGAAATATGTGAAGCTGAGGTGACAGCCATATTACCTGTGGTGGTAGCTGTAAAATTGAGGTTATAGCCACATTACCATCTGTGATAGCAATGAAGCCAGGTGATAACCATACTAGTTGTAGCGACAGTTGTAAAACAGTTGTTATTTCTGCATTACCTCTTGTGACAGCTGTCAGCCGATTTCATAACCGTTTTACTTATGATTATAGCTGTGAAATTCAAGTCATAGTCATATTTCTTGTTGTGAATCTCAAGTGATAGCCATATTTCCTGAGGTGACAGCTGTGAAATGGAGGTGATAGCCATATTACATGCAGTTATAGCTATGGAACCCAGATGATAGCAATATAACCTGAGGGGATATCGTTGTTACCTGTAGGAATACATCTGAAACTCGGGTTATAACCATACTAACTGTTTGACAATTATGTATCATAGTTGACTGCTATACTATCTGTGGTAACGACTGTCAAACTAAGGTGATAGCAATCTAACTTTTGTGAAGGAAAGCTGAGAAAGTCAGGTGATAGCCATATTACTTGTTGTGATAGCTGTGAAACTAAAATGATAGCCATACTACCTATAGTTAAACGATTGCTATATAATATATGGTGACAGCTGTGAAACTGAGGTGATGGCGATATTACCTTTGGCGATGGCTGTTTAACTCTGGTGATAACCATACTACTCAGGTGATGGCCATATAGTCTGTAGTGATAGCTGTCAAGCTAAGGGGATAGCCAAACAAGCTATGGGAATAGCTGTGAAACAGACTTGATTGCTGTATTACCTGTGGCAGCTGTCAAACCGAGGTGACAGGCATATTACAGATGATAGTCATACTGCTTCTTGTGAAACTCAGGTGATAACCATATGACCTGAGGTGTAAAATGCGAAACTGAGGTGACAGCCATATTAACTGTGGTGGTAGCTGTAAATCTGAGTTTATAGCCATATTACCGGCGGTGATGCGTCTGACTGGTGATCAGAAGTACGCGGATTCAATACTTGCCGGGGTTGGCAGTATTTTTTCGTGGAGATTGATCATTATATCGTTTCTATCATCATTCGTTCCCTTCCGCTGATTCAAGAAGGGCAGTTGTCAGTTTCTGGTGAAAGAATGTACACTGTACTGGTCAACCACATATGTACAAGACAGCCCAGGAAACGTGTGGATAGGTAAACTGACAGGCTCAAAAATTACATAGTGTTGACTGGGCCATTAAACTGCAATCAATGAAAACAAAAACCTGTGAACTCATGTGATAGCATTACTACCTGTGGTGACAGCTGGGAAAACATGGCGTTAACCGTACGAGTTTTAGTGACTGTTGTGAAACAGAGGTGATTGTTGTATAACATGTTGTGACAGCTGTCAACCAAGATAACAGCCGTATTATCTGTAATGATAGCTCTGAAATTCAGGTGATTATGTTTGTGGGAAGCTCAGATGATAGCTATACTTGCTGTGGTGACAGCTGTGAAATGGAGGTGATATCCATATTAGCTCTGGTGATAGCTGTAAAACTCAGTTGACAGCAATATAACCTGTGGTTACAGCTGTCAAACTAAGGTGACAGCCATGTTACCTGTAGTGAAAGCTCTGAAACTCAGGTGATAAACCATTCTACCTGTTGTGACAAGTGTGAAACATAGTGGATTGCTGTATTACTTGTGGTGACAGCTGTCAGTCTGAGGTGATAGCGATATGATCTTTGGTGATAGATGTAAAAGTCAGATGATAACCATACTACCTGCTGTGAAGGAAAGCTGAGATATTCAGATGATACCATATTACTTGTGGTGATAGCTGTGAAACTAAGGTGACAGCCATACTACCATACATGGTAAAATGATTGCTATATATTATGTTATGACAGCTGTGAAATTGATGTGATAGCCATATTACCTGTGGTGATGTGATGATAGCTAAGAAACTGAGGTAATGGCGATATTACCTGCTGAAAGCTGTGAAACTCTGGTGATAACCAAACTACCTGTTCTGACATTTGTGAAACGGAGGTCATTGCTTAATAACCTGAGGTGACAGTTGTGAAACTGAGGTGTTTGTCATACCACCTTTGGTGATAGCTGTGAAACAGGGTTTAAAACTAGAGGTGAAGACAGTGATCAGGAATGGATTCAATTACCCCTAATCTCCTAACAGAGACAACAATGGGGAATAATTCGAAATTGAAATAACTAAATCCTAATGAGAACACCACAAGCGGATAGCCAAAAGGACTTTTACTTTCACACAAAAATGGCCAAACAGCGATCGAAAATAAAAAGACATAAGCAATACATACATGCAAAGACGCACTGTAACAATAATAAACCACAACACAAGAACCGCCTTGGAATGGTCAGCAAAAAGTATTCAACTCAGGGGCTTAAATCGATTTACATGGCCTCAGTCCTCGTCCTTGGTTCTTTTATGGTTTAGACAAATAATTGTCAAAGTCCGCATAAAGTCACATCACATGTGTTGACAGCTGTAAAACTGGAAACTCAGGAGATAGCCATATTACCCGTGGCGATATCTATAAGACTAATTTGAAAGCCTTACCCCGGAGTCTAACTGTTGGTTTTCTTTTGCTCCGGCATTTCATTGGTTTATTGCTTTCGAGTCCTCACCGTTGTTTCATCTCTATGGTTGTTTGAGCTTTTGTGTTCACAGAGATGTTGCACTGATGAGTTAGGAGGCCTTCATGCGGACTGAACAAATTATTTGTCTAAATCACGACGGAAAGGCGAGTATTGTGACCACGTAAAATCGGTTTAAGCCCCCCCCCTCCACCCCCCCCCCCCCCCCCACACACACACACCCAAGTGAAATTCGTTTCCACTGACCTTTCCAATACGGTTCTTCTGTCGCAGTTTATTTTTGTTATGATTTGTTTTGGGTGTTTGCGTCGCTCATATTATTTTATTTTGGATAGCCTATTGGCCATTTTGTGGGAAAGTATCTGTCCTTTTGGCTTTCCGCTGTTGATGTTTCCATTGGGGTCTGTTGTTACATGTTTGTGTTTCTTTCTCTTTGGTGTCTCTGATGGGAGCTGTTGGTTATTTGTATCGATTCCTGATCATTGCCTCCACTTCTGTTTTATTACCTGGACTGACAGCTGTGAAACTGAGGTGATAGCCATATTATATATAGTGGCAACTGTTATTCAGGTGTGGCCATATATAGCCTGCGGTGATAGAGGTGAGTGCTGCATTACCTGTGGTGACAGCTGCTAAACCGAGGTGATATGTATATTACCTATAATGGCATGTGTAAAAATCAGATGATAAT
Source organism: Lucinisca nassula (assembly GCA_963580285.1). NCBI lineage: Eukaryota > Metazoa > Mollusca > Bivalvia > Lucinida > Lucinidae > Lucinisca > Lucinisca nassula. The sequence goes on along the minus strand of OY757016.1, from coordinate 123,482,973 downwards.
CATACTACTTCTTGTGAAATACAGGTGACAGCCATATTGCCTGAGGTGAAAGATATGAAACTGAGGTGGCAGCCATATTACCTGTGGTGGTAGCTGCTAAAGCCATATTACCTGCTCAGATGATAGCCTTACTACCTGTGGTGACAGCTGAGAAACTCAGGTGATATCCATACTCAATTTAGTAATAGCTATGAAACAGAGGCGATTGCTGTAAAATACAGGCAAGAACCGTATTACCTGCGATGATAGCTGTGAAAATCAGGTGATAGTCATATTTCTTGTTGTGAAGCTCAGGCGACAGCTATATTTCCTGAGATGACCGCTATGAAACGGAGGTGATAGCCATATTACCTAAGGTGATAGCTGTGAAACTCTGTTGAAAACAATATAAACTGTGGTGACAGCTGTGATACTGAGGTGATAGCCATGTTACCTGCAGTGATAGCTTTGAAACTCGTCCGATAATCATACTGCCTGTTGTGACAATTGTGAAGCATTGTTGATTAGTATAATTATTACCTATGGTGACAGATGTAAACCTGAGGTGATAGCGAAATAACCTTTGGTGATATATGTGAATATTCTGGTGATAGCCATATTACCTGCTGTGAAGGAAAGTTGAGAATGTAGGGTCTTAGCCATATTGTGGTGATAGCTGTGAAACTAAGGTGATAATCATAATACCTATAGTGACAGCGGTGAAACTGAAGTGATTGCTATAATATATGTGGTGACAGCTGTGAAACTGAGGTGATAGCCATATTAACTGCGGTGTTGTGGTGGTAGCTGAAAAATTCGGGTGATACCAATGTTGACTTTGTTGATAGTTGTTAAACTCCTTTAACCATACTACTTATTGTGACTTTTGTGAGACAGAGGTCATTGATTAACAACCCGTGGTGACAGTTGTAAAACTGAAGAGTTAGCCATACTACCTGTGGTGATCGCAGTGAAACTTAGGTGATCGCCATATTACCTGTGGTGATATCTGTGAGAATAAGTTCAAAGCCATACAAGCCAAAATATTAATGGTAAAAGGTGTGTGCGGCATCAGTTGTGATAGCCATTCTACCTGGCAATTCAACCTGTGGTGACATGCGTATAACTCAGGTAACAGCCTCATCACCTGTGGTGATAGCTGTGAAACTTACCCGTGTAGACATATATGACCCAGTTGACAGTCGTTCTTCCTCTGATGATAGCTGTGCTACTAAGATGACAGCCATATCAACTGTGGTGATAGCTAAGATTTGTTTGTCAATAGTTTTTACTTCCCAGGCAATACCATTTTGGATATTTGGAGGTTGCTTTAGATTTCGAGGGACTTTTACCCGACACTGAGATAAACTGACATCTCAAGGCCTACCACCCAAAGAAACCGCAAGGGTTTAACCAAGAGGACCATGATGGTCCTATATCGCTCACATGAGCTAAGAGATTAACATGTAGGCCCCAGGGCGGTGCAATTGTATTTGGACCCAGGTCTATATTTTGAACAACCTAAGCAGAGGTCCACTGAATGAAGCAAAACATCGAATATAAAAGGCATGGCCTTCTGGTTTTGGACAATAAGATTATTCAAAAGTTTTCTCTTTATAAGTCTATGTAAAACCAGTGGACCCAAGGGCGGGGCCATTTTTGGCCCCCATGCTATGATTGGAACGATCATGGTAGAGGTCCATTAGATGAAGCTTCAAACCAAATTTCAAAGAACTGGGCCTTCTGGAATCAAACGAGAATATTTTTAAAGGTTTTCCCTCTATTAGCCTATGTAAAACCAGTGGGCCCCGGCGCGGGAGCATTTTTGGCCACAGGGCTATAATTTGAACAGTCTTGGAAGAGGTCCACTAAATGACGCTTCTTATCAAGTATCAAAAGACCTGAGCTTTCTGGTCTCAGACAATAAGACTTTAAAAGGTTTTCCCAATATAAGCTTATGTAAAACCAGTGAACACCAGCGCGGGGGCATTTTTAGCCCCAGGGCTATAATTTGAACAATCGTGGTAGAGGTTTACTAGATGAAGCTTCATACTAAATATCAAAGACCTGGACCAGCTGGTTTCACAGAAGAAGATTTTTATATGTTTTCCCAATATTAGCCTATGTAAAACCAGTGTGCCCCGGAATGGGGGCATGATTGACCCCAGGGTATTAATTTGAACAATCTTGGTAGAGATTCACTAGATGAAGCTTCATACCAAATATCAAAGACCTGGGCCTTCTGGTTTCAGACAAGAAGATTTTTAAAGGTTTTCCCTTATAAGCCCAGGTAAAACAAGTGGGTCTCGGCGCAGGGGCATTATTTGCCCCAGGGCTATAATTTGAACAATCTTGGTATAGGTCCATTTGATGAAGCTTCATACCAAATATCAAAGACCCGGGCCTTCTGGTTTCAGAGAAGAAGATTTTTTAAAGGTTTTCCCTATATAAGCCTATGTAAAACCAGTTGGCCACGGGGCAGGGTCGTTTTTGGCCCCAGGGCTATAATTTGAACAATCTAGGTAGAGGTCCACTAGATGGAGCTTCATACCAAATATCAAAGACCTGGGCCTTCTGATTTCAGAGAAGAAGATTTTTAAAATTTTCCCTATATAAGCATATGTAAAACCAGTGGGCCCCGGCGCGGGGGGCGTTTTTGGCCACAGGGCTATAATTTGAACAATTTTTGGTAGAGGTTCACTAGATGAAGCTTCATACTAAATATCAAAGACCTGGACCTTCAAGTTTCAGACAAGAAGATTTTTATATGTTTTCCCTATATATACCTATGTGAAACGAGTGGGCCCCGGTGCGGGGGCGTTTTTTGCCCCAGGGCTATAATTTGAACAATCTTGGCAGAGGTTCACTAGATGAAGCTTCATACCAAATATCAAAGACCTCGGCCTTCTGTATTCAGACAAAAAGATTTTATATGTTTTCCCTATATCAGCCTATATAAAACCAGTGGGCCCTGGCGCGGGGGGGGGGGGGGGGGCGGGGGTTGGCCCCAGGGCTATAATTTGAACAATCTTGGTAGAGGTTCAGTACCTGGGCCTTCTGGTTTCAGACAAGAAGATTTTTATATTATATGTTTTCCCTATATCAGCCTTTGTAAAACAAGTGTGCCCCGAGGCGGGGCCATTTTTTGGCCCCAGGGCTATAATTTGAACAATCTTGGTAGAGGTCCACTAGATGAAGCTTCATACCAAATATCAAAGACGCGGCATTTGGATTTCAGATAAGAAGATTTTTAAAGGTTTTCCTTATATAAGCCTATGTAAAAACAGTGGGCCACGGCATGGAGGCATTTTGGCCCCAGTGCTATAATTTGAACAATCTTGGTAGAGGTCCACTAGATGAAGCTTCATACCAAATATCAAAGACCTATGCCTTCTGGTTTCAGAGTAGAAGATTTTTAAAGATTTTTTCTTATTTTCCCCTTTTCGTTGCCATGGCAACCAGAGTTAAGCATGGAATTGAACTCTTTGAACAACTTTGAGAGAGGACCACATATGGATCTTTTCTGCCAAGTTTGGTCAGAATCTGTTCATTGGTTAAGGAGGAGATGATGTTTAAAGAAATTGTAAACGGACGGACGGACGACGACGCCGACGTCGACGGACGGTGAATGATCAAATTAGCTCACCCTGAGCCTTTGGCTCAGGTGAACTAAACAAGAGGGCCCAATGGCCCTATATCGCTCACCTGTGTACCAGAAAATCATTAGTGTAGGAGACCACTTGACATTGCTAGATACTAAATATCTAAGCTCAGGCAAAGGGGTGTCCATGCTTATAAACCCTACTGGTTTCATTGGGCGACAGGGCTTGAGATGTAATTTCATCTCAATGTCTGGTAAAAGTCCCACAAAATTGGAAGAGACATCTCCAAAATGACCTATACAGTGTTGACGGGGATGTAAAACCTCAAATCAAACAAAATCTGTGCCTTATGGTTTTGGAGAAAAAGATTTTTTTAAGTTTTTTTTCCAGTATAAGTCTATAGGAGCTAATGAGCCCTGGGGCTTGGCCAATTTTGACCCAAAGGGCACGGTTGGCAGGATTTATGTAGGCGACCATTTTGTGTTGCTATATACTAAATATCTAAGGTCTGTACTTCATGGTTTCAAAGAAGATGTTTGAAGCTTTTTCCATTATAAATTTGTTGGAGTTAAGGGGCCACAGGATTTGGAACCCAGGGGCATGATTGGCAGGATTCATGTAGGCGACCACTCGACAATGCTACATGCTAAATACCTAAGCTCTGGGACTTATGGTTTCAGAGAAGAAGATTTTTGAAGATTTTTTCCCCCATTTTAAGTTGTTGTTTTGTTTTTTTTTTTTTCATTATAAGGGCCCTGTGTTTTCAGAGAAGAAGATTTTTGAAGTTTCCCCAATTGTTAGTCTATGGAAGCTAAAGAGCCCTCGGGTGGGGCAAATTTGGATCCCAGGGGCATAACTGGCAGGATTTATGTAGGTGGCCACTTAACATTGCTACATACTAAAAATCTAAGCTCTGGGCCTTGTGCTTTCATAGAAGAAGATTTTTTAAGTTTTTTTTCCATTATAAGTCTATTGGAGGTGATGAGCTCGGGCGAGGCCAATTTTGACCCCAGGGGCAGGGTTAGCGGGATTTATGTAGCTGGCTATTATTATGTTGCTAGATACTAAATATCTAAGTTCTGTGCTTCACAGTTTCTGAGAAGAAGATTTTTGAAGCTTTTTTCCATTATGAGTCTATGGGAGCTAAGGGGCCCCGGGGCGTGGCCCATTTGGACCCCAGGGGCATGATTAGCAGGAAATATGAAGGTGACCACTTGCCGTTGCTACATGCTAAATATCTAAACTCTGGGCGCTGTGGTTTCAGAGAAGAAGATTTTTTTTTTCCATTATGAGTCTATGGGAGCTAAGGGGGTCCCAGGGTGTGGCTCATTTGGACCCCAGGGGCATGATTGTCAAGATTTAAGTAGGTGAACACTTGTCATTGCTACATGCTAAATATCTAAGCTCTGGGCCCTGTGGTTTCAGAGAAGAAGATTTTTGAAGCTTTTTTCCATTATGAGTCTATGGGAGCTAAGGGGCCCGGGGGGTGGCCCATTTGGACCCCATGGGCATGATTGGCAGGATTTATGTAGGTGGCCACTTGCCATTGCTACATGCTAAATATCTAAGCTCTGGGCCCTTCGGTTTCAGAGAAAAAGATTTTTTTTATTTTTTTTTCCATTATGAGTCTATAGAAGCTAAGGGGCCCCGGGGCGTGGGTCTTTTGGACCCCAGGGGCATGATTGGCAGGAATTATGTAGGTGACCAATTGCTGTTGCTACATGCTAAATATCTAAGCTCTTGGCGCTGTGGTTTCAGAGAAGAAGATTTTTGAAGCTTTTTTCCATTATGAGTCTTTGGGAGCTAAGGGGCCACGGGGCTAGCCATTTGGACCCTACTGGCATGATTGCCAGGATTTATGTAGGTGACCACTTGCTGTTGCTACATGCCAAATACCTCAGCTCTGGGCCCTATGGTTTCAGAGGAGAAGATTTTTGAAGCTTTTTTTCCATTATGAGTGTATAGGAGCTAAGGGGCCCTGGGGTGTGGCCAATTTGGACCTCAGTGGCATGATTGGCAGGAATTATGTAGGTGACCACTTGCCGTTGCTACATGCCAAATATCTTAGCTCTGGGCCCTGTGGTTTCAGAGAAGAAGATTTTTGAAGCTTTTTTCAATTATGAGTCTATAGGAGCTAAAGGGCCCCGGGGCGTGGCCCGTTTGGACCCCAAGGGCATGATTGGCAGGAATTATGTAGGTGACCACTTGCCGTTGCTACATGCTAAATATCTAAGCCCTGGGCCCTGTTGTTTCCGTGAAGAAGATTTTTGAAGCTTTTTGTTCCATTATGAGTGTATGGGAGCGAAGGGGCCCGGGGCGTGGCCCATTTGGAACCCAGGGGCACTATTGGCAGGAATTATGTAGGTTACCACTGGCCATTGCTACATGCTAAATATCTAAGCTCTGGGCCCTGTTGTTTCCGAGAAGAAGATTTTTGAAGCTTTTTGTTCCATTATGAGTCTATGGGAGGGAAGGGGCCCCGGGGCGTGGCCAATTTGGACCCCAGGGGCATGATTGGCAGGAATTATGTAGGTGACCACTGGCCGTTAATACATGCTAAATATCTAAGCTCTGGGCCCTGTGGTTTCAGAGAAGACGATATTTTAATTTTTTCCCATTGTAAGTCTATGGGAGCTATATGTTGCCATGGCAACCAGAATTCCAATCTGATCAGCCCAAAAACCTTATGCAGCCTTTCCCCCTACCTGATGATGCTTCTCATGAAATTTGATCAAGATTGACCATGGGGTATTAGAGATATACTTATTTGAAATTGTTTACGGACGCACGGACGGATGCACGACGGACAAAAAGTGATCACAAAAGCTCACCTTGTCACTATGTGACAGGTGAGCTAAAAACGGTTCGTCTCGCACCACATTATCCTGGGAAGGCTTATTTCTTATAAGCTGTAAGCCGTAATTGTATCGATTCCTGATCATTGCCTTCAATACGATTTTATTAACATTTCTAACACGTTTACAGACGTCATTTTATTGTGCGAATATTTTGGCAATGCATTTAACAAACGTTTCTCTGCTTACATTTCCGAATAATTTCATCAATGTTATTTTTGATGCTTTAATCAGCATGTTAATGACATTGTAAAACATTGGAAAATGTATAAGCTCTTCAATTCAGTACTTCTGTCAATGGGACCCATTATAACACACACATCTTACACTGCTTTCTGTCAGTTGTTCTTCATCTATTGAAGTTTGTGGCACTTTTCCTATTTCTGGTTCAAATTTAGATTGTTAGTGCTCATTAGAACAGACTGTTCGAGGCAATTTTAATGAGTATATACGTCTATGCTGTGGGTAAGAATATGGTAAAAATGAATACCCTTGCCAACCCCTACTTTCATATGTATGAAGTGGGGTCTAAATGGGTATGTATTTCCCGGACTTGTTAATTGGTTTTAACAGTATAGGCATAATTTATTTCAACAGCAGCTTTGTGTCCATAAAGTATTCCAGTGGCTCAATTGAATGCGCAAGCTCGAGGGATTGATCATCTCTAGACTGAGGATGTTTCTTGCGAGTGAGAATGATCACGGACTATATTCTATGGTACTTCGCCCTCTTCTGCTTGTCCGTATCTAAAAGCTGAATGCGAACTATACTTGCACTGGTTATCAGCATATTGGTGATCTATTTGCATTTTTTTTCTTATGAGTCCTGTGAACTCGCTATGTCCCAATTCTATAAGAAAGTTCCACTGCAAAATTATTTGTACAAAACACAGTTTAAACCCCCAGTGGAATTCGTTTCGCTGACCGTTCCAAGGCGGTTCTTCTGTCGCGGTTTATTTTATCTTTTTGGCTTGTCTTCGAGTATTTGTGTCGCTTATATTGTTTTATTTTGGATAGCCAATTGGCCATTCTGTGTTAATTGATATTTCAATTAGGGTCTAGTTGTTTCATGTTTGTGTTTCGTTCCCTTTGGTGTCTCTAGATAGTGGGAGCTGTGGTTTTATTTATCGATTCCTGATCATTGCCTTCACATCTATTTTGATGGCTGTTGGGTGAACAAACAAATGGACAGAAAAATAGGTCCCTAAGTCGTGCTATGTTAAAAGCAGGCAAGTCAAAAAAACAAAAAACAAAAACAAAAAAAAAACAAACACACACACAAAACAAAAACTGATAGTAAGCAAGAAAACAACTGAATTTTGTTGGCAGACAGTATTTTATTTAATTTTTATTTATAATTCATTTCACTTCTTCCTGCTTTTAGCGTCTGTAACTGTTGTTCTTCCCTTCCATGTTGATTCTGAAACACAAGGAAAAGTTCATCGCAATTTAAATATAAAAGATTGACAGATACTTATGGACATTTTTTAGAGGGATGCGAGTCATGCAAACATGCACACATGTACACATGCAGACATGCACATATGCATGCACACTCACACACATGCATGCATGCACATACACATGCATGCACACACACGTTTGCATGCGCACACACACATGTATGCAATCATGCATGCACACATACATACATGAATGCATATGCGTGTGCAAACACGCAAGCATGCATGAAAGCACACATGCATGCACACACACTCATGCAAGCATGCACACACACTCATGCAAGCATGCACACATACATGCATGCATGCACTCACACATGCATGTATACATGCACACAAATGCACACACACACACACACACACACACACACACACACACACACACACACACACACACACACTCGTGCATGCATGGATAAATGCAATATCCCCTTTCCCTAACAACTTGGCCATCAGAATCTAACTGTTGGTTTTCTTTTGCTCCAGCATTTCAGTGGTTTCTTGCTGTGAGTCCTCACCGTTGTTTCATCTCTGTGGTTGTTTGATTTTTGTGTTCACGGATATGTTATACTGATAAGTTAGGAGGTCTTCTTGCGGACTGAACAAATTATGTCTTAATCGCGACGGGAGTAAGGGCGAGGATTGTTGCCACGTAAAATCGATTTAATACCCCCACCAGTGGAATTCGTTTCCGCTGACCGTTCCAAGGCGGTTCTTCTGTCGCGGTTTATTTTTGTTATGGTTTGTCTTTGGGTGTTTGTGCCGCTTATATTATTTTATTTTGGAAAGCCTATTGCCCATGTTGAGGGAAAGTAACTGTCCTTTTGGCTTTCCGCTATTGATGTTTCCATCGGGATCTGTTGTTGCATGTTTGTGTTTCTTTCCCTTTGGTGTCTCTGATGGGAGCTGTGGGTTGATTGTATCGATTCCTGATCATTGCCGCCTCTTCTAATTTGGTTGTGCGAGGGACAGAGATTGGATCGATTCCGGGCTTTCGGATGAGTCTTTAAACCGAGGTCCCTTCCCCGTATGACCTAAGCTGTTGGTGAGAGGTAAAACCCAAACACTCACTCACTGTGCGAGGGAGATGATAACTGTTAATGTGTATATATGAAGAAAAAAGAAAATAAGAACAAAGAGAACAAATTTCCATTCCTCCACCGGCATTTGAACTCTTGAACATTTGAACCCTCTGATTCATAATCGACAATCTGATTAGTAGTCCAGCACTCTATCAACTACACTGGCACACGATTCTTAAGTTATGTCATGCATCACAAAACATACAATGTACAAATACCCAAAATGACAAAAGGCCATAACTCAGGAGGTATTTTTCGGAATTTAATCAAAAGTTCATCCGGTCATCTACTCATCATAACCAATCTATTTACCAACTTTCAAGGCTCTAGCTCTTATAGTCTTTGAGATATTTTGCTGACAAGATTTTATAAAAAAATTCAAAGGGCAATAACTCCTGAAAAGGGCATTCTCCGGATAAGATCATATATGAAATTTCAAAACCCTAGCACACGCAATTCTTAAGTTATGCTTTGTATCACAAAACATACAGAGGTACAATGTACAAATACCCAAAGTGACAAAGGGTCATAACTCATCACCACAAATCTATTCACTAACTTTCAATGTTGTAGCTCCAATGAATTTTGAGATATTTTGCTGACAAGATTTTATCCACCCCCCACAAAAAAATCAAGTGGCAATAACTCTCGAAAGGGGATGAGAAAAAAATCGCGTCACCTAATTGTCCACGAGGAATCCATATATAAAATTTCAAAACGCTAGCATACTCGGTTCTTAGGATATGTTACGCATCAAAACGGACAGACAGACGGGCGAACGAAGCAGAAGCAATATGCCCCTCCAACTTCTTTAATGAACATGGACAGATCTGTACATTTTGCAGACATTTTAAAACTTGTAACATTCATCACAATATAGTCATATATATTATATATATATTTGCATATTTTTATATTCTTATAGTGATGAAAAACGAGGTGTTTATCTGTACCTCTCCAACATGAATATTTGGCTTGAAGATTGTTAGATATATGTAGTACACTAACTGGTCATAGTAATAGCTGTATAAGTCAATTTTTACAGTTTAATGGCCTTGTTGACAGTTGCATGGGTCACTCTGATATCTGTATAAGCCAAGATGACAGCTGTAAGAGTAGTTATATGATTCATGATGGTAGCTACGGTATATTAATCATGGGGACAGCTGTATGACACATAATTACAGCAGTACGAATCATGGTGATAGCTGTATAACAAATGGTGATAGCTATAAGAGTAATTATTCTAAAATATGATTCATGGTGAAAGCTGTGTGATAGCTGTGTGAGTTATAGTGAGAGCTCGATGATTTATCTTGGCAGCTGCATGAGTAGTTGTGGTAGCTGTATTAGTCGTGCTGATAGCTGTATAAGTTATGGTGATTGCTGTATGGGCCAAGGTAATACAGGCGTATCCGAGATAGCTATATGATTCGTGGGGATAGCTGTATGTGTCATGATGACAGCTGTTTGACTCATGGTGACAGTTCCATGAGTCATGATGACAGCTAACTGAATCATGATGAAAGCTGTATGAGTCATGAAGGTAGCTGCGGTTGACATAGTGATAGCAACGTAGTGTACAAGTCTTTCTGGGACAGACTAGCTAGTTTCCGCAATTAGGCCTAGCCAGTGACCCTCAAATATTCTCAAACTGTCGCAGTGGAATCCATGATCCAAAAGGACTAGAAAATATAACCCACACTATGATGAAGGCCAGGGAGACGTTTTACGGCCGCCACATATTCCCTTAACACCAGCTGTGGTGAAGGTAAAATAGCATATATAAGGGATAATCCTTTGGAAGCAAGGACTACAACACGGAACCGAAAATCGTAGTGTGTGTGTGAATTCGGGTTTAACGTCGCTTTCAATAATTTTTCAGTCATATCACGACGGTGTCTGGTTGCGACAGGGAGCTCAATGCTCACTTTTTATAGTGCTGCCTCACTGAAGTATCATGTCCCAGACACATTACATGATACCACACCCAGTCACATTATCCTGACACTTGGTCGACCAGTCCTAGCTCTACCCCGTAAATCTGAGTGCCAAGCGAGGAGCAGCTAGTACCATTTTAACGATTTTGGTATGTCGCGGCCCGGGATCGAACCCGTGACCTCCCGTTCCCCGGAGCGGACACTCTACCAACTGAGCTATCGGGGCCGGTTGTAGTAGTGTACAGGATTTTCTGGGCTATGTGATTCTTAGGGATAGTCATAGTGATAGTTGCATGACCTATGGGGAAAGCTATATGAGCCATGCTTCAGGATGAAAGCTGTGTGGATCAGGATGATAGTTTATTAGCTATGGTGACAGCTTAAGGCGGCATGATGATAGCTCTATGAGCCATGGTGATAGCTTTATGAACCATAGTGACATATGCACGAGACATGGTGATATGAGCCAGAGTGGCCGATGAAGGAGTCATGGTGACAGATGTAGTGTAGACATAGCGATAGCAGCAACCTTTGAATTATGACAGCAGCTTTAAGAGTCATTGTGACAACTGTATGGGTCTTGTGGCAGCTTTATACGTCATAGGGACAGCTGTATGAATCATGGCAGCTGTATGAGTCATGGTGATAACTTTAGGAGTCAATGTGCTAGCTGTGTGAGTCGTGGTGATTGCTGTATTAGTCATAGTAATACCAGTATGATTAATGGTAATAGCTATAAGAGTCATGTTGGAAGCTGTTTAAGTCCTTTGGTAGTAGTATAAGATCCATGGTAATAAATGAATCTGTCCCTGTATGAGTGATACGTACATGTATCAGTCGTCCGTCGTCCTTTCACATGTTCAACTAAGTATATCTTTAAAGCCAGTTGGCCAATCATGATTAAATTTCATAAGAGGCATTACCAGGTTGGGGGAAAAGATGCATTATGTTTTGGGGCAGATCAGATGGAAACTCTTGTTGGCATGGCAACATATTGCTCCTATAGATTTACATTGGGAAAAACTTCTCTGAAACCACTGGGTCCAGAGATTACATATGAAGCATGTAGCAATGTCAAGTGGTCCCCTACATAAATTGTGCCATTCATGCCTCATGGGTCTAAACTGGCCACTCCCCGGGCCCCTTAGCCCTCATAGACTTATAATGGAAAAAAGCTTAAAAATTCTTCTTCTCTGAAACCACTAGGCGCAGAGCATATATATTAAGCATGTAGCAATGTCAAGTGGTCCCCTACATAAATTGTGCCAATCATGTCCCTGGGTGTCTAAACTGGCCACATCCCGGGGCCATTCAAGCATGACTTTTCATCAAAAGTATGTACTTGATGTTCTTCCACGTATTAACAATATAGGTATGGGATGTTGCACTGATGAGTTAGAAAGCCTTCATGCGGACTGAACAAAGTATTTGTCTAAATCGCGACGGAAGTATTCGCGAGGATTGTTGCCATGAAAAATTGATTCAAGCCCCCCCCCCCCATCGGAGCGGGGTTCATTTTACTGACCGTTCCAAGGTGGTTCCTCTGTCGCAGTTTATTTTTGTTATGGTTTGTCTCAAGTGTTTGTGTCGCGTATATTATTTTGTTTTGGATAGCCAGTTGGCCATTTTGTGAGAAATTAACTGTCCGTTTTGGCTTTCTGAGTTGATGTTTCCATTAGGGTCTGTTGTTTCATGTTTGTGTTTCTTTCCCTTTGGTGTCTCTGATGGGAGCTGTGGGTTGATTGCATCTATTCCTGATCATTGCCTTCACTTATATTTTGGCAGTCAGTACCAGTTTTCAATTTTCCACATTACAAGTCTATTGAACTTCTAAGTTGACATAACAACCAAACTAAAGAGCCGAATTTCATAAAATATATTAAACATGATATGGCAAATTTTGTGAATATTTCCATAAAGTCTCAGTCCCATATGGTTTCTGAGAAGATGTTGTTTTTTTTTTAAGTATTTTTCTGGCATTTCGGTTTCCATGGCAGCCAAGCAACAAATAAAAGTGATCATTAGGCCTAAAATCAGATAGATGACAGCATAAAGGATATTAATATGAAAGTTTTGTCAAAATATCTGCAAGACTTGGCAGTAACTACCATTTTTCTATTTTCACCATTATAAGGCTATGTAACCTCTAAGATGCCATAGCAACCAAAATAATGAGCAGAATTTCATGAAAAATAAAAACAAAAGAAAAACACTAAACATGTAAGGGAAAATATGGTGAATATGTCCATTGAGCCTCAGCCTCATAGAGCATATAGTTTCTGGGGAGATGATTTTTTTAGTGACTCTTTTTGGCATTTTGGTTTGGCAAAAACTAACAAGAGCTGTTACATGACAGCATAGCTCGCCTGTTTCGCGCCTTCAAGATATAAGGTAAAATTGCTGAACCATGAAATATAGGTCACACTCACCTAGATATATTCTGAGATCAATAACTGGGACACATGGAACATAATTCCAGATATTACATATCAGAATTAAATTGTGTCTGAATATAAGGCAAAATCATTGAACCATGAAAATAGCTCACAATGACCTACATATATTTCTAAGTCAATCATCTGGTCACATGGAACTAATAATCCAGGTGAGACATTTCTCGATCAAATCGTATTCAAGATAATAGGCAAAATCACTGAACCATGAAATACAGGTCACACTTACCTAGATATAATTCAAGCTCAATCATGGGGTCACTTGGAATAAATAATCCAAGCTTGACATTTCTCCATCAAATTGTATTCAAGATAATAGACAAAATCACTGAACCATGAAATATAGGTCACACTGACCTTGATATATTTTGCGGTCAATTATCGGGTCACATGGAACTAATAATCCAGGTATGACATTTCTCCATCAAAAAGTATTCAAGATAATAGGCAAAATCACTGAACCATGAAATATAGGTCACACTGACCTAGATATATTTTGCGGTCAATAATGAGATCATATGGAACTAATAACCCAGGTTTGACATTTATCCATCAAATAATATCAAAAGTAATAGGCAAAATCACTAGACCATGAAATGTAGGTCACCATGACCTAGATATATTTTGCGGTCAATTATCGGGTCACATGGAACTAATAATCCAGGTATGACATTTCTCCATCAGATAGTATTCAAGATAACTGGCAAAATCACTGAACCATGACATATAGGTCACACAGATGTAGATATATTTTGAGGTCAATCAGCAGGTCACTTGGAACTAATAATCCAGGTATGACATTTCTACATCAAATAGTATTCGAGATAATAGGCAAAATCACTGAACCATTAAATATATAGGTCACAGTGGCCTAGATATATTTTGAGGTCAATCATGGAGTCACATAGAACTAATATCCCAGGTATGACATTTCTTCTACAAATAGTCTTCAAGGTATAAGGCAAAATCACTGGACTGTGAAATGTAGGTCATCATCCCCCTCACCCTTTTACACGTGAACCAATGTCACTTGATTGGTTGATGTATAACCAATTGTGTCTAAAACTTGTTAGCATAATGGAAACGTATACAACAAATTACAAAGGTGTCCTTGATTTTGACCCCTAGCCCCACCCCATCCCCATTTCCAGGCATGAACACAGGGGTGTGTTGTCTTGGAATCTCAGAAGACACTCCCAGGTATCCAAGTTGTAAGTATGAATGTTTTGTGATGAGTGACTGTTGAGATATAAGCATTTCAAAAACTTTAACACAGAATTACATTGGTGTTCTAGATTTTGACCCCTAGGCCCACTCAGGGGGATAAACCCAGCGATCGGTTCTCTTTAAACATCAGAAGACCCTCCCAGGTACTTAAGTTCCAAATATGAGTGGCTGTTGAGTTTTAAGCATTTGAATAACTTTAAGAAGTGTGACGGGAAGGATCACACAAATAAAAATGCAAACGCGCAAGCAGACGACCGAGATGACAACAATAGCTCTCCAAGTACTTAGTACAGGCGAGCTAAAAAGGAACAGTATGCCTAAAATCAGTTGGCACATGCTAGACTACACGAGGAACATAAGTTTTGTCAAAATATCTGCAAAAGCTTTGCAGTTAATACAATTTTTCAATTTTCCCCATCAGAAGTCTATGGAAACTCAAAGTTGCTATAGCAACCACACTTATTTCATAAAAAACATAAACTTTAAATCCTACAACCCAAGGATGCTACAGATACAATCTGATCTCAATCGGACCAGTGGCTTCAGCAGAGATGTTGTCTGTAAATGTTGATGCCAGACATACTACGCAGACGACAGACAACTGCCTATCCTATAAGATCTGCCACAGCCTTCGGCTCTGGTGAGCTAAAAATCTTTAGTCTGATTTTATAACTGTATTTAACGATTTAGTATAATCCTGTAATTACAAGTACATGATACATGGAACATCACTTTCTTGTCAATGATGGGAGGTGTGAGGCAATTGTATCGGTTCCAGATCAATGCCTTCACTTTTATTTTATAGCATAGGTCTAAAGCTTCACCTAAAATAGGTAACGGCTGAGCCAATCCTACTTTTGCATATTTTCTGGTCAAGCCCCATTAACTTTAACTGGCATTTAAATGGAATCATCTAAACAACTCCTATCAATTGGATAGCATAACATATTTGAGACAATTAATGGCACACGTCTAATTGGCAAACTGTAATCTTAAGTCAACTCACTCAAAGCTTTCCTAATTTCGAGTAAAAAGTTCTTACAAAATTCCTTTGGTTCCTCAAATATTGTACTGTACCTTCCTCATGACAGCGATCTTTAGTCTCCAGCTTCACTATACCATGCCTAAATGTAGAAATTATACAAATTAGATCAAAAAGGCATGCTGTATGAAACCAATCAAAATGTATACTGGCCCCCACACATGGGGGCTTGAAGAAATAGACTGGGCTTCATGATCCTTACACGCAGAGCTGAAACAGAGGGCACATGAGTACTGGTAAACTGCTTAGAGGTTCTAAGCCTGACCAGGAAAAAGTGGTGCGAGTTGGGCCCGTCATACATATAAAATATATTGGTTTCATTGGGCGGCAGGGCCTGAGATGTCATTTCATCTCAATGTCTTGTAAAAGTCTCACAAAACTGGAAGCAACATCTCCAACAATGACCTTTACAATGTTGATAAGGATGTTAAACCTCAAATCAAAAAAAAAAAAAAAAAACAAGTGCAGTATGCCTTTAGAAAAATTAAAGCAATGCATTATGCCTTGCCACTAATTTTCATCAAGCAAGTGCCATAACACTTGTTTGTTTGATCTGAGGTTAAGTATCCCCGTCAACATTGTATAGGTCATTCTCGAGAAGTTGCTTCCAGTTCTGTGGGACTTTTACCCAAAACTGAAATGAAATGACTTCTCAATGAAACCAATAGGGTTTATAACCTTGGATGGGTCCACTCGCCCCGCCTTGCCTGGGCAGGCTTAGACCCTCTAAGCGGTTTACAAGTACTTGTGTGTGGTCGATTTCAGCTCTGGAAGCATCATGCAGCCCATCTATTTCTTCAAGCCCCGATGGGCTGCCATAAACACTGTCAAAATGAATTCAAAGTGAAGGTGCATTAGTCTTTCCCTTAATAAAGTTGACATTAATGCATGAATAAGGTGACTATTTTCAATGTTCAAAGGGGCCATATCTCCGAAAGGAAGTAAACCAGAATTACAATTCCTATTTTCTGTAGAACCACTCAGGGTACGTAACATTTATGCGAAGTTTACGGTAAATATCTACTGTTTACAGAGTAGATAAAAGTATATCACAATTCGCTCATGTGAAAGGGTGCTGGTAAGCCATTTCTGACCTAAAATTGACCGTTTTTGAGGGCCTGTGACCTTGAAAAAAGGTCAAGGTCACCAAAAGCGAACCAAATCTTTGGTAGGTTACAATGACATATTGTACAAATAATGTTCTAGAAAGTCTGGCCAAATTACAGCTATTCATTCAAGACACCTGTGCAGATAAGCCAAAATTGACAGTTTTGGGGACTTTGACCTTAGAAATAAGGTCAAGGTCATCAAAAACTAAGGTCGGTCACAATGATATATTGTACCAAGTTTGAACAATTTTCACTGATTCATTCATGAGACAGAATCTGAATCATTTATGAATAATCTTGACAGCTGCAGAAGTATTTGTGGTAGGTGTATTAGTCATGGTGACAGCTGTATGAGTAATGGTGATAGTTGTATGTGCCAAGGTAATACAGGCGTAACAGTGATAGCAAAATGATTTGAGGGGATAGCTGAATGAGTCATGATGACAGCTAAATGAATCATGATGATAGCTGTATGAGTCAGGAAGTCAGCTGCGGGTGACATGGTGATAGCCATTTGATACATGGTAATAACTGCATGATGTTCTATATAATGGGCAATCCTTTGCAAGCAACCAAGGGCTACAATATGGAACCAAGTTTTTATGGGACGGACTAGCTAGTTTCCGCATTTAGGCCTTGCCAGTGACCCTCAAATATTCTAAAATTTAAGCAGTGGAATCAATGATCGAAAAGGACTAGAAAATATAACCCAAACTATGCCGAAGGGCAAGGAGACTTTTGACATCCGCCACACATTCCCTAAACACCAGCTGAAGTTAAAATGTCATATATAAGGGATAATCTTTTCGAAGCAAGTACTACAACATGGAACAGAAAATCGTAGGGTGCAGGATTATCTTGGCTATGTGATTCTTGGGGATAGTCATAGTGATAGTTGTATGACCTATGTTGAAAGCTATATGAGCCATGCTTATAACTGTGTGAGTCATGATGAAAGCTGTGTGAATCAGGATGATAGTTTATTAGCCATGGTGACAGCTTAAGGCGACATGATGATAGCTCTATGAGTCTATATTAGCTTTATGAACCATAGTGACATCTGCAAGAGTCATGGTGATATGAGCCAGAGTTGCCGATGAAGGAGTCATGGTGACAACTATAGTGTAGACATAGCGATAGCAGCAACCTCTGAATTATGACAGCAGCTGTAAGTTTGTTTGATTTGAGGTTTTACGGCCCCGTCAACCCTCTAAAGGTCATTTCGGAGACGCTGCTTCCAATTTTGTGGGACTTTTACCCGATATTGAGATGAAATGACATCTCAAGCCCTGTCGCCCAATGAAACCAATATGGTTTATTAGCATGGACGGTCCGCCTCGCACCGCGGTTCCTGGACAGGCTTAGATCCCCTAAGCGGTTTACCAGTACTAGTGTGCGGGCCGGATTCAGCTCTGCCTGGAAGCATCATGCAGCCCATATATTTCTTCAAGCCCCTATAGGCGGGGCTTAGCAGATGTAAGAGTCATTGTGACAATTGTATGGGTCTTGTGGCAGCTTTATACGGACAGCTGTATGAGTCATGGTGATATGAGCCAGAGTGGCCGATGAAGGAGTCATGGTGACAGCTATAGTGTAGTCATAGCGATAGCAGCAACCTATGAATTATGACAGCAGCTGTAAGAGTCATTGTGACAACTGTATAGGTCTTGTAGCAGCTTTATACGTCATAGGGACAGCTGTATGAGTCATGGTGGTATAAGCCAGACTGGCCCATGAAGGAGTCATGGTGACAGCTGTAGTATAGTAATAACGATAGCACCAACCTCTGAATTATGACAGCAGCTGAAAGAGTCATTGTGACAACTGTTTTGGTCTTCTGGCAGCTTTATACGTCATAGGGACAGCTGTATGAATCAAAGTGGCAGCTGTATGAGTCATGGTGATAACTTTAGTCGTCAATGCGCTAGCAGCGTGAGTCGTGTTGGTTGCTGTATTAGCCACAGTAATATCAGTATGAGTAATGGTAATAGCTTTAGGAGTCATGGTGGAAGCTGTTTAAGTCCTAGTAATAGCTAAAAGAGTCATGGTAATAAATGAATGTGTCCCTGTGGTAGTGATACGTACATTTATCAGTCGTAGTGACAGCTGTAGTCGTCATGGTGGAAGCAGTATACATGTAAGTCATGGTGACAGCTCTGTGTGTGTGTGTGTGTGTGTGTGTGTGTGTGTGTGTGTGTGCATGCGTGCTGAGGCATGTTTTCTCCCACCAACAACTAAGATCATATAGAAAGTTGACCTCAGTTTAAAGACTTATCCAAAAGTCTGGAGAATAAAAAGCTAAATGGTTGCCTTTGGAAACAAAGAACACATACAAGAACGAAAATTGGAGACTCGGTTTTATTGAGGCTCTTCATACACAACAATATAGTTTGCAAGGCTGCATATGCCTAGCACCGGCTTAAGCGATATTCGATATTCAAAGTAAACAAAATAGGCTCAATGATCCCAGAGGAAAAGAAAATATAATCTGCCCTATGATGAAGCACAGGGAGACTTTTACGGCCGCCACACGGCACTTAACAACAGCTGCAGTGAGGTAAAGGTTGCCTTTGGAAACAAAGAACACACAAAGAACGAAAATCGGAGACTCGGTTTTATTGAGTATCTTCATACACAGCAATATAGTTTGCAAGGCGTATGATCATAAAGGAAAGGAAAATATAATCTGCACTAAGATAACATTATCTGCTCAAATCGAACCCCCAAGATACATGGTTTCTAAGTCGAGTAGTTTAACCACTACACCCGCGGAGGCTTTAATGGTGGTCACAGCTCAATGAGTCATGATGATAGCATTGTAAGTCATGGGGCTAGCTGTATTAGTCATGTTGACAGTTGTGTGAGCAACTGTGAAGACTTATGCGAGTCATGTTGATAGCTGTATGCGTCATGATGACAGCTGTATGTGTCATGGCAACCGCTGTGTGAGACATAATGGCATCTGAAGCAGTTATGGTGACAGCTGTAGGAGTCGTGAGAATAGCTGTGTGAGTCATGTTGATATGGACAGCTGTATGAACAATGGTTGCAGCTGCACAAATCATAGTGACATTACATTAGATAATATGGCTGATGAAAGTGTTATGGGTCTTGGTGACAGCTGTGTTTGAAATTAAAATATCTGTATGAGTCATGTTGGTAGCTGTATGAATCATGGTGATAGTGATAGAAGTCGTGGTGATAGCTGCGTGAGTCACGGTGAAAGCTGTATGAGTCATCTTAATAGCTGTATGCGTTATGGAAATAGCTACAATAATCAAAATTTCAAAGTGATATATGTACGAGTAATTGTGATAGCTGTATTAGTCTTCCCTTTGTTTATTTGAATAAAGGTTTACGGGGCTTGCTGTATTAGTCATAGTGATAGCTATATTAGTCATAATGGTCACTAAATGAGTCACTGTGACAGCTGTTTGAGTCATGCTGATAGCTGTATGAGGCATGAAGACAGCTTTAGGCATAGTCATTTGGTTCATTGTTACAGCTGTGTAAGCTTTATGGCCCCTGACGAAAGCAATATGAGCGATTCTCATAGCTGTATGAGCACGGAGTGATGACTGTATGAGTAACGGAGATAGCTGCATGAACTAAGATGACAGCTGTATTCATCATGGTGACAGCTGTAGTGATCAAGATGAGAGCTGCATGAATTATGGTAACAGTTCTAAGTGTCACGGTGAAAGCTGTTGTCATGTGATAGCTGTAAAGGCCATGATGGCAGCCATATGAGCCATTTTGAAAGATCTATTGACAGCTGTAGTAGTCATACTGAAAGCAGCAGTTGCCATGATGACATATTTGTGAGTCATGGTATGTGTGATGTTAACAGTTGAATTGGTAATGGGTCATAACAATAGCTATACAAGTCAATGTGACATCTGAATGTGTAATTGCGATATCTGTATGTGTCTTGGTGAAAGCTTAAAAGGCGTGCTAATAGATATCGGAGTCATGGTAAAAGCTGTTTGAGTTATGGTCATAGCTGTATGTGTCGTGGTGGCGTGTTGATAGCTGTATGAGTCATCGTGATGGCTGTATAAGTAATGATATGACTCGTCGTGTCAGCTGTATAAGTTATAGTGATCGCTGAATTAGACACGACAAAAGCTATATAAGTCTTAGTGAGAGGGATGCGAGCAACGTTGACAGCTGTTTGAGTCATGGTGACAGCTATAGGTGTCATGGGTTCCATTGTTAGAGTCATGGTGACAACTAAAGTAGTCATAGTGTCAGCTGTAGAAGTCATAAAGAAAGCCATGTGAGTCATGTTGACAGCCTTATAAGCGATGTTGATAGCTACATGAACAATGGTTACAGCTGCGTAATTTATAGCTACAGGAGATACGACTGTTGAAAAGGAATAAGTCTTTATGGCAGCTGTATATGAAATTAAGATATCCGAGTCATTTTGGGCGCCGTATGATTCGTGTAGAAAAGTAGAAGTCGTGCTGGCAGCTGTATGCGTCATGATGGCAGCTGTATGTATCATGGGGACCGCTGTATGAGACATGATGACATCTGAAGAAGTCATGGTGACAGCTGTAGGAGTCGTGAGGAAAGCTGTGTGAGTCATGTTGATATGGACAGCTGTATGAGCGATTGGTTTCAGCTGCATGGTTCTTTGTGACAGTTTTAGAGATATGGCTATTGAATGCGCTGTGTGTCGTGGTGACAGCTGTATGTGAATAAATATATCTGTATGAATCATGGTGGTAGCTGTATAATTCATGGTGATAGTTATAGAAGTCGTGGTAATATCTATGTGAGTCCTGGTGGCAGCTGTATGAGTCATCTTAATTGCTGTATGAGTGATGGTAATAGCTACAACCCTCATGGTGATAGCTGTTTGAGTGATTGAGATAGCTATATTAGTCTTTTCTTTGTTTGTTTGTTTGTGTGAATAGAGGTTTTAAGTCCCTGTCAACACTATTTAGGTCATTTTCGAAATGTTGCTTTCAATTTTGTGGGACTTTTACCCGACATTGAGATGAAATGAAATCCCAAGCCCTGTCGCCCTTTGAAATCAAAATGTTTATATGCATGGACGGTCCGACTCGCACCGTTTTGCCTGAACAGGCTTAGACCTATGCTGCATACCACTTCTAATGTGCGGTCGGTTTCAGCTCTGCGTGGAAGCACTTTGCATACCGATTTATTTCTCAAAGTCCCGATGGGCGGGAGCTTGCTGTATTAGTCATTATGATAGCTATATGGGCCATGGTGGTCAATGAATGAGTGACTGTGACAGCCGTTCGAGTCATCCAGACATGAAGACAGCTTTAGGCGTAGTCATCTGGCTCATTGTTACAGCTGTATTAGACATAGTGTTTGCTGTATGAACCCTGCCGATAGCAATATGAGCGATGCTTTAAGCTGTATGAGCACAGACTGGTGGCTCTATGAGTCATGGAGATAGCTGTATGAGCTGTGGTGACAGCTGCATTCGCCATGGTGATAGCTGTTGGGATCACGTTTAGAGCTGCATGAATTATGGTGACAGTTGTAAGAGTTACTGTGGAAGCTGTAAGCATTGGCGATAGCTATATAAGCCATGATGACGATCGTATGAGCTATTTTTAAAGATGCATTAGTCATATTGATAGCTGTAGTAGTTATACTGACACTCGTAGCAGTAGTCATGATGAAAGATTAGTGAGTCATGGGGACAGCTGTATGTGTGATGTTAACAGCTGTATTAGTCATGATTACAGCCGTATAGGTGTTTACGATAGCTAAAAAGTCAAAATAACACCTGAATGAGTAAAGGTGGTAGCTATAGGTGTCTTGGTGAAAGCTTTAAAGGTCGTGCTGAGAGATATCCGAGTCATGGAAATAGCTCTATGAGTTATTGTAATAGCTGTTTGTGTCGTGTTGATAGCTGTACGAGTTATCGTGATTGCCGTATGAGTTATGCTATGAGTTGTCGTGGCAGCTGTATTAGTTATAGTGATTGCTGTATTAGACACGATGAAAGCTATATAAGTCCTAGTGGAAGGGATGCGAGTCATGGTGGTAACTGTATGAGTCATGGTGACAAGGTGTCATGGTTACCTTCGTAAGATTCATGCTGACACCTTGAGTAGTGATTGTAAGAGCTATAGAAGTCGTAAAGAAAGCTATTTGAGTCATTGTGACAGCCTTTAAGGTGGTGTATGACCAATGGATACAGCTGCATATTCCATGCTGATGGCTATAGAAGCTATAACTGTTGAAAACAGAATAAGTATTGGTGGCAGCTGTATGTGAAATTAAGATACCCGAGACATTGTGTTAGTCATGGTAACAGCTGAATGGGGCATGATAATTACTTTACTTTAGAAATAGCGACAGCAGTATGAGTCATGGTGATTGTTGTAAGAACCACAGAGTCAGCTGTATGATCAATGATGACAGCTCCATGGGTTATGCTTACAGCAATATGATAGTGTTGTCAGCATCGTCATGGCGATAGCTGTATGGGTGACGATGACGACTTTATCAGTCATGCTAGCAGCAGAACGAGTCATGATGATAGTTGTATCAGTCATGGTGATAGTTGTTTGAGCCATGGTTACAACTGTATCAGTCATGATGACAGCAGTATGAGTCATTGTGACAGCTGTTTGGGTTATTATGATAGCTGCATAAGCCTTGGAGACAGCTGTAAGTGTCAAAGTGAAAGCTCAATGACTCGTGGTGACAGCTATATGAGTCTGGCATACAGCTGTATGAGACATACTTATGGCTGTAAGAGTCACGGAGACAGAAGTATATGCAATGGTGACAGCTGCTTTCAGCACGGCGATAGCTGTAGGAATCACGCTTAGAGATACATGAATCATGATGACAGTTATTTGAGTCATTGTGATGGCTATCGTAGTCACGGTGAAAGCTGTATGAATGAAGGTATTAGCAGTGTTAGTCATATTGATATTTCTGTTATTTATAAATGAAATACTGAAAACAATATCAGTGGTATCATACACTGCAAAGCATACATGGTATACACAATATATAAGAAATAATAAAATAGTAAATCAGTGGCATGTGTATGTGCAACCAATTAGCACAGAAAGACTATTGGCTGTATGAGTTATGGTAACAGCTGTGTGAGTGATCTAATTGCTGTATGAGTCATCGCAATATCTACAGTAGATATGGAGATAGATGTTTGCTGTATTCATGGTGAAAGCTGAATAGGTCATGACAATCGCTGAATTAGTAATGGTGACAGCGGTATGAGTCATGGTGATTGCTGTAAGAACCACAGAGACAGCTGGAAGAGCCATGCTAACAGCTATGAAAGTGCTGTCCGCATACGTCATGGCGATAGCTGTATGAGTGATGATGACAGCTTTATCAGTCATGGTGGCAGCAGTACGAGTCATGATGATAGTTGAATGAGTCATGGTGATAGTTGTATGAGCCATATAGACAGCTGTATGAGCCATTGTTACAACTGCATGAGTCATTGTGACAGCAGTATGAGAGTCATTATGACAGCTATATGGGTCATTGTGATAGCTGTATGAGCCTTGGGGACAGCTGTGGGTGTCACTGACCCCTGGTGACAGCTATATGAGTCATGCTTATAGCTGGATGAGACATACCGATGGCTGAATGAATCACGGAGACAGATGTATGTGCCATGGTGACAGCTGCTTTCATCAAGGGGATAGTTTTAGGAATCACGCTTAGAGATGCACGAATCATGATGACAGTTATATGAGTCATTGAGATAGCTTTTGGATTCATGGTGAAAGCTGTCGGAATGAAGGTTTTTTGCTATGTGAGTACTGTTGATAGTTCTTTTATTTATTTATGAAATACTGATTACAATATCAGTGGAATCATACATTGCAAAGTATACATGACTTACACAATATATATGAAAAATAACATAGTAAATCAGTTTACATGTGTATATGAAACCAATTAGAACAGAAAGTGTTAACATCACTTATACACCTGTCAACATGACTCACATCATGATTCCTACAGCTGCCACCATGACTACTACAACTGTCACCATGTCTACAACAGCTGTCAATATGACTCATACATGTTTTACTTTACGATGACTAATAAAGCTACCACTTGGACTCATATAGCTATTATTTGAACTCTTTTTTTTTAATATAATTGTTTGTGAAGAGTAACAGTACTATTTTTAATTAAATTGTTAGAACATAACTGTGGTAATGTTAATATTTACTGCTTTGTGCTTCCGGTCACGGTTATAGCTACATAACTCATTGTGACAGCTCTATGTGTAATGGTGTCAGCTGTAAAAGCCATGATGCCAGATGCATGCATCACTGACAGCTGTATGAGTCAAGATGACAGCTGTTTGATTTATGGTGGCATATGATTCATGGTGCAAGCAGTATTAGTCATTAGCTTTATAAGTTATGCTGACAAGTGTTTAAGTAGTCGTGACAGCTGTATGATCCATGCTGTATGCAACTCGTGACAGCATGATAAGTAATGGTTACAGAAGTATGAGTCACCGTGACAGCTGTATGGGTCAAAGTGAGTCATAGCAAGAGCTAAACGAGTCAAAGTGATAGAGAGTGGCACGTGTTTGAGTCAGGACAAAAGGTATATGAGTAATCATGACAGCTATGCGAGTCATAATGACAGCGGTATGAGTCATCATGACAAGTGTATTAGGCATGATGCGATATTACTATTTAATACAATTCGGAGAAATCTGTAATTGTGTTTTAGATATTTATAAATCAAATTATAGATATCTATAAATCAAATTATAGATATGTATGATTAACATTATTATCAATAATTTGACATCATAAAATGTAATCAATGATATGTAATATATATTTCTTGATATCTATAAATTTGTCTAATGATATCCATGATTCCTTTACATATATAGATATCTAAAAATCAAATTACAGATACCATTTCAAGGCTGGATAATAGATATCAATGTTTTCAATAATGGATATCAGAATATATATGAAGGATGTCAATAAATGTAATTCTTGATATCCTGAAATGTTCATCAATATTTGATATCTCTGTATCGAATAAAAGATATCTATAATTGGAACTACAGATATCCCTTAACACATTATGGATATAATGAAATAAATAATACATATCTAATATTATTTATAGATATGTAATAATATTTATTGATATCCTATATCTTTGTTATAGACACCTATAAATCAATTTGTAGATATCTATAAATCAAATTATAGATAATTAACATTATTGATTTTAGATATTTATTATTTATTTCATGATATCCATAATACGTAAAGGGTTGTCAATAATTTCAATATTAGATATCTATTATTTTGATATATGGATAACAAATATTGAAGAGCATTTTAAAATATCAATAGTTTCACTTATTTATGACCATAATATATTTTATGATATCCATTATTGAAAATTGTGATATCTATAATTCAGCCTTTTAAATGATCTCTATAATTTGATTTTTAGATATTTATATATGCAAAGAAATTATTGATATCAGGAAACAAATCTATTGGTATCAAGAAATATATATTACATATCACGGATTTCATTTTATGAAAGCAAAACATACAGATAATTATAAATATTAATAATGTTAATTGTACATATCTATAATTTGATTTATTGATATCTATAATTTGATTTATAGATATATTAAATAAACTACAGTTTAATAATAATTATTGTCAGATATCGATAAATAACATCTATAATAATGACATCTATAAATCAGTTTGTAGATATCAATAAATCAAATTATAGATAATTAACATTACTGATATTAGATATTTATTTTTTTTCATGATATTCATAGTAAGTAAATGGTTATCAATAATTTCAATAGTAGATATCTATTTTTTTGGTATATGGATACCAAATATTGAAGAGCATTATAAAATATCAATAGTTTCATTTATTCATGACCAAAATGTATTTTGTGATATCCATTATTGAAAATTGTGATATCTATGATTCAGCCTTTAAAATGATCTCTATAATTTGATTTTTAGATATTTATTTATGCAAAGAAATTATTGATATCAGGAAACAAATCTATTGGTATCAAGAAATATATATTACATATCACGGATTTCATTTTATGAAAGCAAAACATACAGATAATTATAAATATTAATAATGTTAATTGTACATATCTATAATTTGATTTATTGATATCTATAATTTGATTAATAGATATCTGAAATAAACTACAGTTTAATAATAATAATTGTCAGATATCGATAAATAACATCTGTAATAATGACATCTATAAATCAGTTTGTAGATATCTATAAATCAAATTATAGATAATTAACAATACTGATATTAGATATATTTTTTTTCATGATATCCATAGTAAGTAAATGGTTATCAATAATTTCAAAAGTAGATATCTTTTATTTTTATATATGGATACCAAATATTAAAGAGCATTATAAAATATCATAGTTTCATTTATTCATGACCAAAGTGTATTTTATGATATCCATTATTGAAAATTGTGATATCTATAATTCAGCCTTTTAAATGATCTCTATAATTTGATTTTTAGATATTTATATATGCAAAGAAATTATTGATATCAGGAAACAAATCTATTGATTTCAAGAAATATATATAACATATCATGAATTTCATTTTATGATAGCAAAAAATACAGATAATTATAGATATCAATAATGTTAATTGTTCATATCTATAATTTGATTTATTTATAATTATAATTTGATTTATAGATATCTGTAATAAACTATAGTATATCAATAATTATTGCAAGATATCAATAAATAATATCTATAATAATGATATCTATAAATAATATCTATAATAATGATATCTATAAATAATATCTATAATAATGATATCTATGTTTAAATTATAGCTATCTATTTTTATATGTTTAAATTATAGCTATCTATTTTTCAATATATAGATAAATATTATAAAACATCAATAATTTCATTTATCCATGACCAAAATGTATTTTATGATATCCATTATTGAAAATTTTGATATCTATGATTCAGCCTTTTAAATCATCTCTATAATTTGATTTTTAGATTTTATATATGCAAAGAAATTATTGATATCAGGAAACAAATCTATTGATATCAAGAAATATATATAACATATCATGAATTTCATTTTATGATAGCAAAAAATACAGATAATTATAGATATCAATAATGTTAATTGTTCATATCTATAAGTTGATTTATTGATAATTATAATTTGATTTATAGATGTCTGTAATAAACTATAGTATATCAATAATTATTGCAAGATATCAATAAATAATATCTATCATAATGATATCTATAAATAATATCTATAATAATGATATCTATAAATAATATCTATAATAATGATATCTAATATATGTTTAAATTATAGCTCTCTATTTTTCAATATATAGATATATACATATATAATTCCTTTGCATATATAGATATCTAACAATCAAATTATAGATATCATTTAGAAGGCTGAATTATAGATGTCACAATTTTCAATAATGAATAAAAGAAACTATATTATTGATATCAATAAATGTAATTATATGTTCTTAAATATTTAACATCTTTCCATCGAATAAAAGATATCTATAATTCGAATTATAGATGTCCCTAAATGCATTATGTATATCATAAAATAGATAATAGATATCTAATATTATTTATACATATCTAATAATATTTATTGCAATCCAATAATTTTATTATAGATATCAGAAATTTTATTAACAAATATCTTGAAATTCAAGCTGACCTCGGTAGCTCAGTGAGATGTAGGTCTGACTGGTGATCAGAAGGACACGTGTTCGAGTCATGTCAGTGTCGGCAACATTCTTTCCTGGACATGGATCATGAAATCTATTTTACAGTCATTTTCTCCATTCTGCTGATTCAAGAAGGGCAGTTGTCCGTTTCTGTGAAAGAATGTGCACTGTACTTTTCATGAAGCGCGTCTATAAAGCATTTGACCCTCTTGAACCCCACTTTTATATAGTAAAACTTGGGTTGACAGGGGTAAACCTTTTTTTTCTTATTTCTGCTCCAAAATATAGATTGTGGGTACTCGTTAGAACCGCCTCGGGGAAGCGGTTCTAACATGTAACTAGAATCTCTATTTTAAGCAGAAATAAGAAAAATATCAATTTTTCATCTTTAAAGTTTCCTTTTTGTGGTGATACACTTTACAATGTATTTGTATAGGCAGTGTTTTCGAAATGTGGTTAACAGCTTACGTATAAGCTTGCCGACTAAAAGTGTGGAATGGTAAACTGACTGGCTTAAAAATGACCTAAATAGTTAGGACTGGGCCGTTTAACTCCAATACAAACAAACAAAATCTTGAATTTCAATTAAATAGTAAAATGGCACCTCATAAATGAAGGTAGGTAAGGATTTGTTAAAGGATACTTTGTTTGATGCAAAGAAATTATGAATTTATTATGGAATGTAAAAAAATTTATATAAGATATCTTATATCCTATATAAGAAATCTGATATAACAATTAAGATATCTTATATCCTAAAGTAGATATCTTATATCCTATATGAGATATCTTATTTAATTCTGCAATTCAGATATCTGATATGATATATGTTTTAGTAAACAAGATATCTTATATGTTATATAAGATATCTTATTTAACATAAAAGATATCTTATATAACATATAAGATATCTTGTTTACTAAAACATATAAGATATCTTATATGCTATATAAGATATCTAATATACTAAATAAGATATCTTATATAGCATATAAAATATCTAATATAACATATCAGATATCTGATATATTATATCAGATATCTTATTTATATTTTTATATAAAATATCTTAATTGGTATATCAGATATTTAATTTAACATATAAGATATCTTATATAAGTTTGATAAATAAGATATCTTAATTAACATATAAGATATATCATATAAATTGGAAAGAAATGACAAATAATAGCCACTACCTCTCCATTAGACTGCTACAGAGGACTGGAGAAATTATAATTATTAATTATAAACTGTAATTGTACATATGTGTTTATAAATAAAACGGGGTTCTCAAACACGTGCGATCAGATTAAAGACAACATCTTTCTTTTTTGAGAGAGAGAGAGAGAATAAATCCAGCTTGCTTTTGTTTGTATAATTTAATAACCCTCCCTTACAAGATAGTGGAAGTATAAATTAACTTCAAACTTGAGTTATGCCAAGCACTGCTCATTGCATGTATTTAAACAAAAACAAAAAACAAAGACTCTCACCAGACTGTCCATATATTCAGCCTGGTTTCTGCCTCTACTTTTCGCATAATTAGTTCAATTTTTCTTTGTCCCTTTTATCTTTTTTTTTTTTTTTTACCAAATGCAATCTTCCTGCTTATTTAGGACAGGAGCCCATTTCGAAAATTAGGTATGACACATGATGAGAGGTTGTGTAATCTGAATAAAGCTGAACATTTTATTAATAGTGTAGGCCCTGATCTGATCTGGGCCTGCACTGTTTGCCAGGGTTTCTGGAATGTTAGGCATAAATGGGGGTAGTCATTCCTTGGCAGTTTTGGGGAGACTTCATTATTTTTTTGGTAAAATATATTAGATATCTTATTTGTCATATAAGATATCTTAAATAGTTAGGTAAATAAGATATCTTATATATTATATAAGATATCTGTTATGCTATATAAGATATCTAATATATTAAATAAGATATCTGATATAGGATATAAGATATCTTATTTACTGGAATATATATCTGATATGCTAAAAAAGATATCTAATATACCAAATAAGATATCTAATATAACATATAAGATATCTTATATAATATATGAGATATCTTATATATCATATAAGATATCTTATTTCCCTTTTTAAATAAGATATCTTATATATTACATAAGATATCTTATTAATATGTAAGATATCTGATATGTTATATAAGATATTTTATATGCTATATTAGATATCTTATTTAGCATATCAGATAGCTTATTTATTTTGGTAGATAAGATATCTTATATATCATACTAGATATCTTATATCCTATATTAGAAATCTTATATCCTATATAAGATATCTAATATAGCATATAAGATATCTTATATAACATATCATATTCTTATATGCTATATAAGATATCTTATTTATTATATTAGATATCTTATATATGTAAGATATCATATATAATAAATATCTACTATAATATATGATATCTTTTATAATAAATATCTACAATTCATAATAAATAGACTGGCCCCGATAGCTTAGTTGGTAGAGTGACCGCTCCGGGGAACAGGGGGTCACGGGTTGGATCCCGGGCCGCGACATACCAAAGTCGCTAAGAATGGTACTAGCTGCTCCTCGCTTGGCACTCAGATTTACGGGGTTGAGCTAGGACTGGTCGACCCAGTGTCAGGATAATGTGACTGGGTGTGGTATCATGTAATGTGTCTGGGACATTATACTTCAGTGAGGCAGCACTATAAAAGTAAGCATTGAGCTCCCTTTCACTACCAGACACCGTCATGATATGACTGAAAAATTGTTGAAAGCGACGTTAGACCCGAATTCACACACACACACACACTCTCCATAATAAATAGTAAAAAGGCTTGCCATACTTCCCAGTCACCACGGGATACAATACCCTACCTTCACAGTGACATTTGCCGTACTAGGTCCATGACGAATTTATTGACAATTTTCTCTCCAGCGGACAATTCAGCTGATAGAGGATGTATGATTACAAATACCATGTGTAAGAATTAACATATGACACAGTCTTATTTCTAGTGTGTGTGGATCATGAGAATTAATTATTACATTGATAAACCTAAGACTTAGTATTCTCAGGTGAACAGGTTGTCAGTCAGTTGGTTGTAAATAATAAATCGAAAGTAGGAAATCAGGCCGGAAATGCAAAACGTGGAGCCAGCACTCCAGTCGGCGCATGCGTATTGCATGGTGACTTGCATGGTTACTGATTCCAATAACCATCTCCGTACATACCTCTGAGGTATTGTTTGGGCATATATGTTATGATCATAATAG
The DNA here is from genome assembly GCA_963580285.1 of Lucinisca nassula. Classification (NCBI taxonomy): domain Eukaryota; kingdom Metazoa; phylum Mollusca; class Bivalvia; order Lucinida; family Lucinidae; genus Lucinisca; species Lucinisca nassula. Next base: position 123,451,144 of record OY757016.1, on the reverse strand, counting down.
TTAGTCTGTCACTGACAATAACCAATCTTAATCACACGCGGGAAATGCTAATGTTTGTGTGTTCTAAGATGACTGATGAGGCCAATTCTAGCTCTGAACTGTCTGTTGCAGATAGAGAGGAAGGCAGCTCTGTTGGTGATGCCTTAGCTCCAGCTTTGTACGTTTCTGTTCGGCTTCGTCGATTACTTTTGCCTCGTATTCACTAGCACCCCTTCTGATGAGGCCTCGCCACTTTGCTCGGTCCTATGCCATTTGTTCTCACCACTCTGTTGGTATGTTGGAGTCTTTGAGGGAGGCCTTGAGGGTGTCCTTGTAACGCTTCTTCTGACAAGGATGGGAGCCTTTGCCTGTTTCCAATTCTCCATAGGGAGTTTCCTTTGACAACCGTTGCTCAGGCATCCTGGTAACCTGACCTGTCCATCTTAACTGTGCCAGATTCAGAAGAGTATGAACACTCTGCATCCCTCCCCGTTTCAGGACTTCTATGTCTGGAATCCCGTCTTGCCACTTAGTCTTTAAAATATTTCTAAGACAGCTTGTATGGAGGTTGTTCAGTCTTTTGGTGTGTCGTTGGTAAATTGTCAATCTTTCACATGCATATAATAGTGTCGGCAGCACCACAGCTGTGTGGACTGTCAGCTTTTTGTCAAAATAGAAGTGAAGAAAATGATCAGGAATCAATACAATTAACCCACACCTCCCATCAGAGACACCAAAAGGAAAGAAACGCACACAAAATATAACTAGACCCTAATGGAAACATCAGTAGCGGTAAGGACAGTCCCTTTCCCACAAAATGGCCAATTGGCTATTCAAAACAAAAATATATAAGCGATAACACATTTAAAGACGAACTATAACAAAAATAGACGGCAACAGAAGAACCATCATAGGACGGTCAGTGAAAAGTATTTTACTGATGTGTGTGTGTGTGTGTGTGTGTGTGTGTGTGTGTGTGTGTGTGTGTTGGGAGGGGGGTAATCGATTTTACGCAGCCTGATTTCTCTTCGATCCCAAACATTACCCTTTAGTCGGCCAAATGCTGCACTAGCTTTGGAAATCCTGGCAATGACGGCTCTGTACAGTGTGCTCTCAAGGCAGGTGAAATGTATATACGACTTGGTCTTTGACCTTTCACTGTGATGGTGGGCTCCTTTTATCTTCATATTCGGTAAACAATGTAAAATCTTTCTGTAACGAGTATCCACAATCTATTTTTTTTTTTTTTTTTTTTTTTTTTTTTTTTTGGTTTGGGTTTTACGGCCCTTTCAAGATTATTTCACTCATATCGAGCCGACCGTTAATCATAGGTGGGCGAAAACCGGAGTACCCGGAGAAAAACCATCTGACCTTCCGTTGCAGAACTTGGCGTCTCACACGTGACCCGAGCGAGGCTCGAACCCACGGCGGTGAGAGACCTAATGACTAAGAGTCAGCGCTCTTATCCATTAGGCCACGGAGGCCCGTTCCACAATCTATGTTTTTGATCAAAAATAAGGCAATTAATGTATACTCCCTTAAATATGTCCTAGAAAGGGTTATTCTTTGGAAGCAAGGAATACATCACAGAACTGGAAAATATGGTGTGTACATGTTTTCTGGGCCAGGCTACACGTTTCGGCCAATTAGGCCTCATCAGTGACCCTCAATTATTTTCAACATTCAACAACGGAATCAATGATCCCAAAGGACAAGAAAATATAAACTAAACTATGATGTATGGCAGGGGGACTTTTTACGGCCGTCACACATTCCCAGACACCAGCTATAGTGATGTTAAATAAGTGAACACCCACAATCTATGTAGAAAGCAGAAAGATGTTACAATTTTTACCGAATATGTGCAATTTCTGGCACCATGTTGGGCGCCATTATTTCACATGGGCATGTTTAAAACTTAGCTGTAACCCCTGATTTATAAATGACTTCACAGGAAAGATTTTTGGGTACCATCTGTCAGTATTTCTCAAATTGTTCCACTCTGCTGAAAAGATGGTCGAAAGAACTTAAAATAGAAAAAAAAAACTTTTATAAGATTTCTTCCTCTAAAAGGTAACAATTTCATTTCATGGGAATGTTCGATGGGCGACCCTCTGGCAAAATTGCTCAAAATTCTTTTGCTCCACTGAAAATGATAGCGACCAGATTTTAAAATGACTTCTCCTATAAACAGCTAGACTGATTTTGAAATAATTTCACAGAAATGTTCCTTGGGTCACTGTCAACCAAAATTGCTCAAACCTTCTACTCCACATTAATATGTTACCCATCATTTCATTTGTACAGCATGGATCAGGAGAGTGATCCATGGCCATCATGGCCTTCTTGTTTACTTGTGCTTTCGGTTAAGTTCTATTTGTAGCAATACCAAAGGTGATTATCTTTTGATTAAAAGTAATATCGACATTGCAGCTTTTCAAGAAATTAGAAAAATCTGTCCAAAATTGCTGAACTAAACAACATTCCCAAAATAAGATGTTGAAGCCTTTCAATTTCGATAGCGCAAAAACCACACGCTGCTGATATAGCGATATTGCATTTTAGTAAAAATGTATTTGTTGGTCTAATGCACATCAAGAATTTATATTGAAAGTTTTGAAGTTTAATGTCTTTTGTTGTTTTTAGCATTGCAGAAGAAATTGGTTCATTTATTTTACTTCTACTTTTTTCTTCTTTACGTGGTGTGGTGGTTATGCTACTCGCCTTGTAAACCAGGGGTCGCCGGATCGATCCCGGGCTTCTCCAGACTTTCGGATGAGTCTTTAAACCGATGTTCTGTCTCCGTATGACCTTATCTGTTGGTGGGACGTAAAACTCAAAACACTCACTCACTTTTTTCTTCTCTGTGTTTTATTTTCTATTAAAAGTATTTCCTCGTCTTTTGATCACTTCACTAATAATGGTTTGTGTTTCAGGGGTGTGTATATTTTAATTTTTAATGCTATTTTCCACGGGCTTATGGAATGTTTTGGGAGTAGTCTTCGTATAAGACTATCTCCTCTCAAATCGCCCATCCTTCGAAAATATACTAATCCGTGGAAAAGAAGTGGAATGTATCCTAGTATTTCTAAGTGCAATGCCAAGAGGTGCAGATGTTGTTCGCATTTAAGCACTGCGTCTACCGTTACTTCATCTGTAAACGGTAGACGCTTCTCTGTAGTTAACATATCTGATTTGACATGACAGTCTACAGATTTAATTTATCTAATTACTTGACGTGCTGCAAACTGTAATATGCAGTACGTCGGTCAAACTAACCGCATGCTTAAAACTAGATTGAACGAGCATTGTCATAGAATGAGTAAGCCTAAGAAAACTGACACTTTCTTGTACCGTCACTTTCGACGTACAGGTCATTCTGTAAATAACATTATTATACAACCAGTGGAAAAACTTTATTACGATGCAAATTCTACAGCTAGATTCAAAATTATCAAAAGAGATGAGGCTGAACTGAAATGGATTAAATCTTTACAGACCCCTTTCCACTGGGATTTAATGACAACATTTATCATGAGGGAAATATTTCCAGAATGCCGGACTTTGATATTTTCTCCCTCCTGGAATGTCGAAAACGCAGAACTAGATCTCACGGCACCAGGAAAAATGGTAACTTTAAACGTAAATTACGTGCGTTTAAACGAAACAATACTAGACTGAAATGACTGTCAATCATATTATTAAATCATGGAAGCCACTCTATGCTTTCATTTTTAAGTTCATTACCTGTTTCTGTTTTACGTCTTCTGCACACCGAGGCGAATAAATTCTACGATAGTTCTAATCAGTTATATGATGCGGCTCTCTTAACTAGAGGCTATACTCAGCATACTCTCCGTCCTTACATTGGTTCTGAAATTAATCATAAACGCCATTTCTTCAAAATATCCTTCATTAATAAGGGTATGGATTTTATAGATTTGCCCAGTATCTTCCGTGAGAGCTCGGTGCTTTCTTCCATTCCTGCTTATTTTCAAAATACTGAAACACCTATAATTTGCTATAAATATAACAAACCTGTTAGATTTTTAATTTCAATAAACTTGTTTCAGATCTTGATATTGATACTAATACTCCTGATTCATGTGATTGTAAAAACTCAGTGTATTGCTATCCTGCTGCTGGTCATGTAATTACTGGCAATTTGAAAATTATTCCCGATTCTAGGATAAGGAATATAATTTCTAAAGGTCCGAAATATCGGTTTCCTTCTAAAATTGATTTCAGTAAATGTAGAGATGAAATCGCTGCTGCCTTGAATGAATTCAGTAATCGATGGTGTAAGCGAGAGTATGTTGAGCATAAAGCCCTTAAGGACTGGAAACTTAGCATTTTAAACCTAGTGAATAAACGCATTTCTTTCTATTCTCAAAATACTAACTTATTACCTCCTAAGCCTAAGACGTCTTTACGTAATCTTAAACTAGGTATTCAAGAATTTCATAAGAAGTTTGTTTTGGTCCCTGCAGACAAGGCCGCTAACAACGTCGTCGTTGTGTGACGGCTCCACTATGTTAACACGCTTAAGCAGGAGCTTGGTGGTACTAAGGCATATGAACTTCAGCCTTTAGCTGAAGAGAGAGTTATAGTAGATAAACATATTTGTCATTCAGCCACCAAGTTTGCTGTGTGTGTTACCGAAGACCAAAACAAGCTTCCTACGCTATACTGGTTACCAAAACTTCATAAAAGACCTTACAAAGCACGCTTTATTGCAAATTCTAGCTCTTGCACTACCACTGAACTTTCTAAATTATCAACTTCCTGTCCTACTGCTATTAAAACGCATGTGATTAAATATTGTGATAAAGTCTTTGAAAGATCAGGAAGAAATCTGTTTTGGTCTATAAAAAATTCGAATGAGGTTTTAAATAAATTGAAATCCAGACATTTTCGTGCTTCAAAGCTGTCTACTTACGATTTTTCCACTCTTTACACTACACTTCCTCATAATCTTATAAAAGAAATGCTTAATGATTTAATTGAATGGGCTTTTCACAGAGAAGATTCTCTCTATCTTGCATGTAATGTCAGAAATGCATTTTTCACTTCTAAAGAGCATAAGAATTATACACTTTGGTCATGTCAGAAAGTGTGTGATCCCCTCACCTTTCTACTTGACAATATTTATATTAGATTCGGTACTAAGTTATTTAGACAAATTGTGGGCATTCCGAATGTGGGTGCGGGTGCTGTTGAGTCCTCACAGTTGTCTCACCTCTGTGGTTCTTTGAATATTTGTGTTCACGGAGATGTTGTGAGTTAGGAGGCCTTAATGCGGACTGAACAAATTATTTGTCTAAATCGCGACGGAAGTAGGGGCGAGGATTATGGCCACGTAAAATCGATTTAAGCCCCCCAGTGGAAATCTTTCCACTGACCGTTCCAAGGCGGTTCTTCTGTGGCGATTTATTTATGTTGTTGTTTGTTACTTACTGTGTGTATATTCTATTTTTTCAGCAATCATCATTACAATTATACCTACTTTGAGCTTTATAGTTCCTGATATTTTTGGGTTCAATCGTTTTCATTTGGACCGAAGGTTAAAGTACAGGTAGCTCCTTAATTCTTAAGTCCAGCTGACTTTCACCCCAGGCAACAGGAGCTATTCTAAGGTCAGGGAGTGTTGCGTCAGAGGCAAGAAATAAAATCTAGACTGGAATGACAGAAAAATGTCATTTTCTGCAAACAGTGTAGACCCAGATCAGAATCTAATCAGAGTTCGACTGCCTATTCGAAATTCGCAAAATTGCAGTATGTTTCCTCTGGCTTTCTTTGCTGGATCATTACAGGGTCACTGATGAGGCTTTATTAGCCGAAACTACGTAGTATGACCCATCTTCTTTCTTATGAATGTTTTCATTGCTCTTAAAGGAACTCATTTTTGATTTTTATTTGCCTTCACTGCAGCTGGTGTTGTGCCGTGTGGCGGCCGTAAAACGTCTCCCCGTACATCAACCATAGTGCAGTTTATATTTTACTTTTGGTCCTTTGAGATCAGCGTGAATATTCTAAGAAATTAGAAATAAATTATTGGTTAAGACTCATATTCTAGACAGGTTTTCAATTATTTGGACCCCGTTTTGATTTATATCAGTCTTTGAATCGACTGCCTATTCGAAATTCGCAAAATTGCAGTATGTTTCCTCTGGCTTTCTTTGCTGGATCATTACAGGGTCACTGATGAGGCTTTATTAGCCGAAACTACGTAGTATGACCCATCTTCTTTCTTATGAATGTTTTCATTGCTCTTAAAGGAACTCATTTTTGATTTTTATTCAAACTGTTTGCTTACAGTACAGGAACTGAACCCAGTAAATGCCATGAAAACAAGGGAAGCAACACAGAAAATCTTCAACCAGTTGTACTTCTCTTCCTTGTATGTATACCATGATTTTCAGTGTTCAAAATTGATTCCTTGATTCCGTTTTTTTCCATTATCATCCTGGTGGGGTGGGCAGGGGGTGAGGTACATGGGGTGTTTTAATGGAGCAGACCTTTGCTGAGCCATACCGTTTAATCAATTTTGCTCAGAGCAGAATTGTTACTGGTGACACGTCAAATGACATATATACAGCGGGAAGTTAGTCCCTAGCTCTCACTAAAGAGGTAAACTTAACTACACAATCCTCAGCACCTTCAGCTGTTGAATCGGGAAGGGCATTCCAATCTCTAATGGTTTATGGGAAGAACGATTCTTTGTAAATGTCAGTTCTTGCAGTAAGGGTCTGAAACGCCAATGAATGATGATTTCTACAGTGCCTACCTGGAGGAATAAGGTCATCTGTTGGAATGGTGGCAGCACCCTTTAGACCTTTGTATAAAAGTATGAGCCTACTGTCTTTTCTCTTTTTCTTGAGACCCCCCATCTTAATTTTCCTTGTATTACTGGAACAAAAGTATAAGTGAAACGTTTCTGTGTATTGGGTTTGAAATTCCGCCATTGACCTAGGGATATATGTCATTTAGAGGTTTTTCTATTTTAAACTCTGGCAGGCATTTTCTTCAGTGAAGCGGAACCATTTTAGCAAAACTGGTAGAGGGTCAACAAAGGAACATTTCTGTTAAATAATTTTGAAATTTGATTATTAATCTAGGAGGACATGTCCTTTAAAGGTTCTTCTATTGTTAGATCCGGAGGCCATTTTGTTCAGCGGAGCGGAACCATTTTAGCAATTCTGGTGGAGGGTCACCCAAGGAACATTCTGAAATCGGATCATCAGCATAATAGGAGATGTTGTTTGAAGGTTGTTTTTTTTATCTATTTTTAGATCTGGTGGTCATTTTTTTCAGCGGAGCGGAACCATTTTAGCAATTTTGATAGAGGGTCACCAAAGGAACATACCTTTGAAATTATTTTGAAATCGGACAAAAGCCTAGGAGAAGAGCTCGTTTAAAGGTTGTTCTATTTTAAGCTTTGGTGACTATTTCGTTCAGCGGAGAGAAACCATTTTAGCAATTTTAATAGAGGGTCACCAAAGGAACATTTCTATGAAATTATTTTGAAATCGGACCATAAGCCTAGGAGAAGAGCTCGTTTAAAGTTTTTTTTTGTTTTTTTTAGCTCTGGTGGCCATTTTGTTCAGCGGATCGAAACCATTTTAGCAATTTTGGTAGAGGGTCACCAAAGGAACATTCCTGTGAAATTGTTTTGAAATCGGACCATAAGCTTAGGAGTTTTTTTAGGATTTTTTTTTTTTCTATTTTAAGCTCTGGTGGTCATTTTGTTCAGCTTAGCAGAACCATTTAAGCAATTTTGATAGAGGGTCACCCAAGGAATAAACCTGTGAAATTATTTTGAAATCGGACTAATTGCCTACGAGATGTCGTTTAAAGGTTTTCTTTTTATTGAAAGTTGATTTTTTAAATCAAGTTTCTTTGTCACTACATTTCTACTTCCGGTACTGGACCGCGTTGCTCAACTTCCGCTGTTCGTTCGCTGCATAAAATAGTCCAAATGAACTCTTGAAAATTAATTTTGCAGGCCGGCCCCGCATGGAACGTCTGTCAAAATATTTCAGTTTTCGAGACTTTATACGGATTGAATATAAATTGGCACAGAAAGACGAATTCTGAAAAGAAAACAGTAATCTGGAACTATTTTCCTACGCACTTTTCGGTGATATTTATGTTTTACTCTTTCATCCCTGAGTTTCTAAACAGGACTCTTCTTGCCTTAAAGAAAAGGATTTCTGATTAGTTCACTGACAGGATGGCAAACAGTGTACATGTAGATTCTGGCGAGACGTTCTAGCTACGTGCCGTCTTATCAGGATCTACTATGTTTGCATAGATACAGTGTATTTCTGCCTCGGCGTCTGCACCGGTCTACAGGGTTAAAAGAGTTAGCTTATCACCTACAATTCGCCTGCTTTCGAGAGCTCTAATATTACAAAACACGTGTTGTTTAAATCAAGTGCTATCTATATTTAATCCTTAAAGACCAGCCTGCTGTTGGACCAGGTCAGCTGCAGACAAGAATATTAATGGGTTTTCTGGCTTTCGAGGTCAAGTCTAGGTCAGTTACAACTTAGGTGTATATTAGACTTTGCCAGAAAGGCTGTCCCTTTCAACCCTGGAATATGGTACAGATACCTATGCAAACAGTGTAGGTCCTGTGATACAATTTTAGGTGCCATATTTAGCAGAATGGACGAGCCCAACTTCAGTGATGGAAGAGTACACTCCATTGACTCAATGTAGTGAATACATTGTAAGCCAAAGCACTGACAACACTCATGCCGATTGTCTCTAAATGCAGGCTGGTCATTAACGGGGACTTGGACCGATTCGTCTAAACTCAAGATGTTAGTAACTGATGCAAAAATGTGTAGAACAAGATCAGCACCGTGCTCTGCGGCGTTTGAACTGAGTCTACAGTGTTTGCCAGATCAACGACGCGGCTATGTTTGGGTTGATTGTTAGGCATTCGACCCGAAGTTACTCATAAGAAAAGCGATTCAGAGCTAACATCTATGTGACTATCACTGACTTCTCAGAATAACACTTTTTCTGTGCAGAAAATAGCCGCAGTGAGATCAGGGTATTCCATTAGACTGAAGAGGGTTATCCTGGAATCATAGGGTGAGCTTGGCAAACAGTGTAGAGCAAGATCGGACGCTGCAGAACCCGCTTCTAATAATAATAATAATAATAATAATAATCGACTTTATTTATAGAGGGTAAAACACATTTAGTAAACACTAATCTTCCATGTGGCCCTCTAAAAACAAGAAAGGTCTATAAACATACAAGCATATTTACAAAGTGACAAACAACACCCCCTGACACACACACACACACAATAATACTGTCTCACAGACTCACAAGTAGTTATGATACATGTACAAAAAGATACAAACCAAATCCAAAATGTGTAAGTTTAACAACACAATGAAGAATACAAAAAAAAAAAAAAAACATTATAGTAATATTAGGTCAAGTAATATTAGGTCATGTTATGTAACTTAAGCAATATACAAATGTACAACATATCCAAGGAAACAATATCACTGTTTCAACCATTTAATGAAATGGTTATGAAAAGTGCTCACTGAATTAAGATCTTTAAGTTCAGAAGGTAGACTGTTCCATATGATTGGTCCAGAGTATATGATACTTTGTTTAAATATTTCCTTTCTAGGTCGAGGTGGAATAAAGTATGAAGAAACTGCAGATCTTAAGAGTGGCATATCTTGATCATAATTTCTCTGATCAAACATTTCATTTATATATGGAGGTGTTTCAGATTTTTTCACTTTAAACATAAACTTTGATTTTCTTAGAAATAACCTTTCGAACACAGTAAGTATCTTTAAATCTGTCATGCTTTGGAATACATTATCAACATTATAATCTAATATTATCTTACATGCACGCTTCTGAAGTCGAAATATTCTCTCTAAATTCATTTGAGATGTTCCACCCCAGACCAGATTACAATAATCAATGTGGGGTTGAATGTAAGTTTTATAGAACTGTGTTCTTTGTTCTATATTAAGGTATTCTTTAATTCTTGTCAGAAGCCATAAATTCGATGAAATCTTTTTGCAGAGTTGGTCTACATGACCAGACCAGGATAAGTTATTATCAACAGTAACCCCAAGTATTTTATCTTTATTTATACTTTTTAGTTCTATGTTATTCAAATTCAGAAAAATATTGTTAATATCCAGAATGGCTCTTTTTTGATGGGTTGTAACCAACATCAGCTTTGTCTTAGATGTATTTATAACCATACCATTAGCTTTACACCAGTTAGAAAGGTTGTTCAGAGCAGCTTGTAATTTGCTTTCGATTGTTGATCGTGAAATCCCAATTTCGTAGATCGTTGTATCATCAGCATACATATCAGTATATACAGGATGAGTATAAAGGGGTAGATCATTAATGAATAATAGGAACATGAGTGGCCCTAGAATTGAGCCTTGAGGAACTCCATTAATTATCACTTCATCATCTGAGACAACATCTTATCAAAATCTTCACTATTTGTTTGGAATTTCAGAGTTAAATTAAACAGTTTATATCTCAGCCCAGGACTATTACCCCAACCTTCATCCCACAAACACTTTCAGTGCTTTGATTCTGAAACCAAACGATTGCATGATTCCAACACGCTTAAGCACCATGCCCTTAACCCTTTACCACTCAGATACGTGTTTTTACGTGTCTGCAACCCCACCCCCCCCCATTTTAAGCCCCAGAAGCACCTAAAATCTGCATTTTCTACCCCTGGATAGTTATGTTTGCTTTAGGATTTGTTGGGCAAAAAAGTGACCTGTTTTTTCGCGCGCCTCCCCACTAAAAATATTCTGGGGGGGGGGGGGATTGAAGGGGGGGGGGGGGGGGGGCATGCCCCCCCCCCCCCCTCACATCCCGAAAAATTTTGGGTGTATGGCCCAACCGGCCGCTAAAATTTATATCTGATAGTGTATGGGGTCAAAAATGTCTGAAAATTGATGCTGATAAAACATGCTGCAAACAGTGAAAATGGCCAGTGCCAAACACCTTAATTGTTGCCTTGACAGCTGTGTGAAGATTAAAATGTGGTCAAAAATTCATGTGAAAACACACTTTTTGCCAACTTTGAGATGCCCCCTCTTTACCATGACAACAATGATCAAGTCATGAAAGGTTGCATTTGAAAGGCTACTGCCCAATGAACATTCATACCGAGTTTGGTGTAAAACAGACCATCCATTATGAAACAATGGCTAGTTGAAGTTGCTATCAGGTGCAACACTGTGAAAATCAGCAAAATTCACAAAATCCCTGAGTGGTAAAGGGTTAAGCTAAAAATGTTCAATCAATCAACCGTGACGTATGGTTACAGTCCGGTCACGATCCTGTGTACCACCTTCACACCAGTACCGACAGAAACCACATGTTCAGGATCAAACTTTTGATGTGTGATGTAAGGTCGTGCCTAGAAAAGAAGAAACTTATTTTTTTAAGTGAGAGCGTATTGCAACATTTTTCATTAAAGGATCGTAAGCGTGCCCCTGGACTGTTAGATTGAGTGCGTGAGTGTTTGAGTTTTACGTCCCACCAACAGCTAAGGACATACAGAGACGATACCTCAGTTTAAAAGTCTAGAGAAGCCAGGGATCGATCATGCGACCCATGGCTTACAAGTAGCATAACCACTACACCACGGAGGCTTCTAATGGACAGTTAGAAGCTGGTCGTAAAGTGGATGATGTTGACTCTGATTTTTGGCGCCACATGCGTGTGATCTATCGCCTACTGGAGTGACATCTTACTATAAACAGAAGACGCTAGTGGACGTCGACGTAGCGGAAGACCGACGTCAGTACGTCAAGATCGATTCATCCGACAAACGCATATGCGAAACAGATTTCCGCCAGCAGCTGCTACACGGCACCTGTAGATAAACAAGGGTCCCAACTACCGACTAATAAGCACTGACACTGTTCGTCGCCCTTACGCTGGTGCATGAAATACGTAAATTGCCATCTTAGCGACTGACGTGATATGCGTTTCCGTGACAAATTGCACTTCAGCGTGAACCACGCCGATTGTCGTTTCGGGGTGTTTCGACGTATAGGTGTAGTCTATGCCGAGGCGACTCGTGCGTAATAGAGCATGGCATATAGGGTGGAATAAGCGTAATTGTGTGGCGCGCTATTGCATGTAGTTAGCGAACGCAGCTTAGTGTCATTAAGAACATTCAAGATCATGGCTGAGACGTGAACTGAACAGCTAGACGTTACATCAATCAAGTGCGTGTGCCCCACGTGGTTCCATTTATTTGTTTACGCTCAGAATCCGGGGTATTTTGTTCAGCAGGATTACGCGCGGGCTCATAGTGCTGTTCTTACTAAAAAAATGTCTCAGGCAAGTGGAATTCATGTACTGGGCTAGCCAGCCTTTCTCCTCCGATCTCTTTCCCATTGAGTATCTTTTTGGAGAGGTATCCACAACCGACCAGACAAAAACTGTTACTTATGGACAGTAGCATTGTTAAAACTTGAAGTTTAACGTTTGGTTCAGAAAACGTAAATGGTTTCTTTCAATAATTCTTTCATAATACCACCGGTCTATAGCTATCTGGAAACATATCATATAATGGAAATTGCAGAACTACTTTTCTAAATTTAAGGATCTTTTTAGAAAGGTTTTCTGTAAGTGTTATGATTTTCTCATAGAATCTGTCATTTCAGTGTCTTTGGCGCATTGATTATGTCCCGACGCCCGAAGGAACATAGCTCCAAGCGGCTGCACAACGTATGTGCATCATCGTATCAATGCGACGTTGATGCGGCGTTGCTAAGACATCATATGCCCGCTAGGAGAACTTCTCTGTAAGATTATTAGCAGACATGTACTGAGCTAATTTAGAAATATATGGTTGGACCATGAAGAAATTGGCAGGCACGTTTTTCTTTCTTCCGTATTTTCTTCGCGGGGGTAGTTGATTGAGGCAATGGCGATGTCTATCTTGTGTCACTGGGGAGTCCAACTGATATTGACTTACAATTGGGCAACACCTGCTGTCCTTGCAGCAGGTAACGGTAGAGTGAGGGAGTGTTGATATTTCTTCTGTTTCTAACTTCCATTCATTTTCCTCTTTCTCCTCTGTCCCTCACTTTCATCTTCTCTACAACGGCCCTGCCCATCGGGGCTTGAAGAAATATATGGGCTGCATGATGCTTCCACGCAGAGCTGAAACCGACCCGCACACGAGTACTGGTAAACTGCTTAGAGGATCTAAGCCCGCCCTGGCAAAGCGGTGCGAGTTGGCCCGTCCATGCGTATGAACCCTATTGGTTTCATTGGGCGACAGGGCTTGAGATGTCATTTCATCTCAATGTCGGGTAAAAGTCCCACAAATTGGAAGCAACGTCTCCAAAATGACATTTACAGTGTCGACGGGTGTATTAAACCTCAAATCAAACAAACAAACAAATCACCTCCTCTATGTATACTGTCTCTTCTATCTCTTTTCCCCTTTCTCTTGGAGAAGACAAAATGATCCACTAGGGTTGACCTGTCGTTAAACTCAAAACAATCGATGAATCATTTTTTCTTTGTCGAATTTTTTAACCCACTTGGACCTTGTCAAATTAGAACCAGAATCAGAATTGTAACTGGTGACACGTCAAATGGCATTCATACACCAGGACCTGTGATATGGGAAGTTAGTCTCTATATTATTTTTTTTCAACAAAATATCTAGATAACTGCTTGATCTACGACTAACATTGTTATATAATAATTATTCCTCATAAATCAACTTTCCTCAGTACTTTCAGTACTTTGATTTTTAAGCTCTGGTGGCCATTTTGTTCAGCGGAGCGGAACCGTTTTAGCAATTTCGGTAGAGGGTCACCAAAGGACTGAATATTCCTGTGAAATTATTTTAAAGTTGGCACTGTGGTTTAGGAGATAGATGTCATTTGAAGAAATTGTTGACGGACGCACAGACGGACAAAAAACGATCACAATAGCTCACCCTGAGCTCAGGTGAGCTAAAAATCGCTATCAGGCAAATTATAGATTCCCTTTAGTCTGTCAAAAGAATATATTTATTTGTAGCATCGTTATATATATTTTTCAAATTTTAATTCCGTGTTGGTACCAATATAGATACATCTGCTTTTATGCGAGTATTATTCCTGTAGTATTTCATTTCTGTAGCTTACAATTGACGCTGTTTTATTGCATGGGCACGATGGAAAGAGGAAGATCATGATCTGTGGTACAGGCCTGGACCCTCTGCAGAGTACGAGTCAGTTCCAATTTGCTGTATGCCGCACTGGAGTGGGCAGCAATCGCTGCAAGTTCTGGGTGCAAATGAAATGCAGTGGGTTCAAGCGCTTGACAGAGGACCCTGATTACAGGTACACAGGTGCCAAGGAACTGCACGTCCCTTAGATGGCAGACCACAGAGGGAAGTCCAAGTCGGACCTGACAGCGTCCTTTTGCTACTTAGATGACATGCTCTCAGCAGCGGCTTGCTTTGATCTTTCGACCACATCGCGTGTGAAAACAGCATGGAAGAAATTCAATAGGCTGCAACCAGTTCTCTCTTCCCGCCACCTCTCGTTCAAGACATTCAGCCGTGTGTGTACAGCTCTTTTTTATGCAGAGCGCAATGCTTCATTTCAGTGAGACTTGGCCATAAACAAAGCCAAAACTTCAGCGTTGCAGCGGAATGACAGGGCAATGATCAGACAGGCTTGCATAGGTCAAGCCACAGGAAACTTCACAATCAGGTCCAGTGAGCTACTTGCACGGCTTGGCATTGAGGAACGGATCCTCTTCCTGAAAGAGAGCAGGCTCCGCTGGTATGGACATGTGGAACGCTCCAACGGTGCAGTCAAGACTGTCTGTGACATACAGGTAGATGAAAGGCGTGGGCCTGGGAGGCCCAAGATGACCTAGAAGCAGCTGACATAGAGAGATCACTGAGAGTGGAAGCTCTCTGCTATCGACCCTCATGATAGACAAACCTGGTAATCTAGTCTGAGATCCGCCATGCGTGTAGCAAGCCAGCTACCTGGAAGGGGGTCCATTTATGTGGATGTTGCCCCTGTACCGGCACATTAATAAAAAATCCGATGATGATGGCCATACTAAAAGAATATCTCATAAAGAATATAATGAAACATTCTTCCATCCCGTAAAAGTTTCATATCAAATCTGACTTCAATTTGCCCAAATGACAAGTTTTAAATTATCTGTATGTAGCTTCTCCATGAAAGCTTATGCCGCAGCCTGTTGTCCGTCGCCCGTCCGTCTGTCGTTAGCTATTCACATTTTCGACATCTCCCGAATCAGAAGTCAGATTAAGCGGATACCTAGTGGGAGGCATCCTGGTGACATGGAGATTTAGATTTGCAAAAATGGTTCCATTCGGATTTCCAAGATGACCGACATGGCGGCTATCTTGAAATTCTTCTAATGACATATCCTCCCGAACCAAAGGTCGGATTGAGATGAAACTTGATGGGAGGCATCGGGGTGACATGGAGATTAAAATTTGCTAAAATCGTTCCATTCTGATATCCAAGATGGCGGCCATCTTGAAATTCTTCAAACGACATCTTCTCCCGAACCAAAGGTCGAGTCCAGCTGAAACTTGATGGGAGGCATTGGGGTGATATGGAGATTCAAATTTGTGAAAATCGTTCCATTCCGATATCCAAGATGACCACCATGTCGGCCATCTTGAAATTCTTCAAACATCTCCCAAAGCAAATATCGAATTGAGCTGAAGCTTGATGGGAGGCATTGGATGTGACATTGGGGTTCAGATTTACTAAAATTGTTCCATTCCAATATCCAAGATGGCCGACATGGTGGTCATCTAGAAATTCTTCAAACAAACCAAAGGTCGATTTGAGCTGAAATTTGATAGAGGAGTTATTGGGTGATTCCTTTCTGACTTCCAAGATGGCCACCATTCTTGAAATTCTTCAAACGACATCTCCTCCCGAACCGAACACTTACGGCATCCGGATGTCAAGGATATTTATATTTGCTAAAATTGTTTCGTTCTGAGATCCAAGATGGCCACCATGGCTGCCATTTTGAAATTCTTCAAACGTCATCTCCTCCCAAACCAGAATTCTGATCAAGCTGAAACTCAATGGCATGGTCAGATTTGCTAAAATCATTCCATTCCGATATCCTAGATGGCCACAATGACGGCCATCTTGAAATTATTTTAACCACTTCTACAGCCGGACCAGAGATTGGTTCAAGTTGAAACTTCATGGAAGGCATCGGGGTGAAATGGCGATTCAGACTTGCTAAATTTGTTCTGTTCCGATACCCAAGATGGCTTCTATGGTGGCCATCCTGAATTTCTTCAAATGGCATTTCTTCCCGAACCAAGGGTTGGACTGAGCTAAAACTTGATGGGAGGCATTGGGGCCACATGGAGATTCAGATTTGCTAAAATTGTTCTTTTCCGATATCCAAGATGGCTGCCCAAGGAAGACATCTTGTATTTCTTCAAAAGACATCTCCCGAGCCAGAGGTCAGATATAGCTGTAACTTGACGGGAGGCATTGGGGCGATGTGGAAATTCGAATTTGCTAAATGTGTTCCAACCGATATAAAAGAGGGCCACCATGACAGCAATCTCGAAATTCTTCAAACTACAACTCCTCCTGATGATTGGAGGCATTGGGACAACATTGAGATTCAGAATTGCTGAAATTATTCTATTCTATCATCTAAAGATGGCTTCCATGTTGGCCATACTGAAAATCTTTAAACAATATCAAGTTGAATTGAGCCGAAACTTGATGGAAGGCATTGGGTAGACATCGAGATTCAGACTTCTAAGTAACATTCTGTTCTGATATTCCAGATGCCTGCCGATGTTGGCCATCTTGAAAATCTTCAAACCACATATGCTACCGAATGGTCTGTTGCAATGAGTTGAAATTGGTGGGAGGCATTTGGGTGACATGGTAATTCAGAATTGCTAATATTGTTGCATTCTGATATCCCAGATGGCAGCCATCTTGAAATTCTGCAAAGCACCTGTATAGTAATTCCATATAAGATTTACAGGGAGGGGCAGCTCAGGAGAAGTCAGTTTATGTCAAAGTCACTGAGTCCACAAAAATTGGTAATGTGGCTTTTTTGCAAGTGGCCATATACAACATAGCTTTGTTGGTGTTACAGTTGTATTGGCAAGATTGGTTGACATCGTTTACTTTTTTTATTACAGAACATGCCAAAGGCAGATGCAAACGATAGCTCTTCCCTGCCAAACTAAGCACTTCCCCTCTGCATCAATACCATCGCTTCCTGAATCCTAAATCAGATTAAGCTGTTCAGAAACTTAATCAGAAGCATCAAGTTAACATGCAGATTTAGAATTGCTAAAGGCAATGTGATCTGATAGACAAGATGGCCACCAAGGCACAATGTAATATATGAACATCCTCATCCAGGTGAGCGATTCTGGCCCACGTGGGCATCTAGTTATACTCATTCAGTAGATGACAAATACAAACTTGAATTTCACTTCTAAAAACTTACAATTTCCACTTTTTTCATACAAAAGCATATGCGACTAAATTTGACTAAATTATGATGAGCTGGGGACCCCAATGCTACATAAGTTTCATTGCATGGCCCATTGATTTATCAGAAGGAAGTGTTTTACCATATATGGGCATGGTGGCAATACTGGTCATGTGGTCAGTCATATTTAATTTTCATTTTCTCGTCCCTTAAAGCTTTCATATGAAATCTGATTATAAATGGCCCAGTGCTTTCTGAGAAACAAGTTTTTACTTTCATATCTGAATCACATTAACCATGCGGTATCATCTAGCTAACTGCATCTAAATGCAATGATTTCGGAAAAAATACATGGTTCTGGCTTTTTCCTATTTAAACCTATGTGACAAAATTTGACCTTGGGCTAGAACAGGTCAAGGTCATCCAGGGATCATCATTTGAACAACTTATGACTGGCTCGAGAACACAATGCTAAATACCAAGTTTCATAATAATCGGCCGATTAGTTCAGAAGATTTTTGAAGGGTTTTTTAACCTTATATGGGCATGACAGCCTATTAATCAATTCTCTTGTCTTTGTTTCTGAAAGCTTTCATGTGAAATTTGGTTACAAATGGGCCAGTGGTTTCTGAGAAGAACAAGTTTTTAATTTTTGTATCTGAGTGTCAAAGAATGACATTGACCTTGACTACTCAAGTAGTTGCATTTACTCCTGTAGAACACTGCATCTACCAATTTTCATATCACAGGCTGCAAGTTTCTGAAAAATACATGTTTTTGTCTTTTTTCCATATAAAAGCCTATGCAACCAATTCAGTGATGAGAACAGAGAATGTACAAAAAAAGAGGAAATCCATTCAAATCATTGAAGATGCCTATACCATATTCAAAATATGTATCAGATCTGGCCATAACAGAGCAAATCTGATAATTTTTCAGTAAATTTCGACCAAAAAAAAGAGGAAATCCTCTGAAAAGAGGAAAATTCTCATCCCTGCAATTTGACATTGATCTAAAATAGGTCATGGTCATCAAAGGATCATTATTTGAACAAAATATGATATGCAAGAGTCCCCAGTGTTGAATACCAAGTTTCGGAGATGTTTGAAAGGTTTTTTCCTTATATAACAATACTATGGTGGCCATACTGGTCATGTGCCTCAGACTCCTTGAACAAAGTTTCGCTCCCCTATTCCATGGATGCCTCACATGAAATTTGACTTAAATTGACCCAGTGGTTTCATAGATGTTTGAAAAATGTTGACAGGCAATAGACAGACAGACAACAGAGCCTTACCATACTATATGCTAACCTTTAAGACTTAGACTCAGGTGAGCTAAAAGTCTAGGCTCAGGAATAAAAAGGTATGCAAGAAAAAGAATCTTACATGGATGTGAGGAAGTAAACGAAAACATCTCTCCCTCTGGATTAAAGTTGGCATCACTTGGCAAGCCCCATGATGTCAGATAGTGACCATAGAGACAGACTTTTCTATAAACCACACACAACCATGTAAGATTCTTATATGACTTAGGAGAATAAAGTTACTTTTTATGCCCCCGCATCATATGATGCCGGGGGCATATAGTTTTTCGGTTTTCCGTACGTGCGTACATGTGTACGTCCGTCTGTACATGTGTGTGTACGTACGTGATCCTGTAACCTCAGGTTAAAGTTTTTGTAACAGGTAGAGCCAGATTTATGAATGGCATTTGGCGGGGGCATCCGTGTCCTATGGACACTTTTTCTAGTTTCTTACATGCTTTTCGATGAAATACATGTATAGAGATTTCTCAGTGAAATCGAAAAGGATATTGTCACTGTTTCAAACAGTGACTGATATCAATTTTATTTTTCACTGTTTGGGACTACTTTTTTCTCCAAATCTAAATCTGTGGTCAGTTTTTTCATTGTCAGATAATTGAAAATTAATGAACTATATGCTCACCTACTCGTATAAGACTTAGGCTCAGTTGTAGCGCTTAATGGAGCGCTGTGGTGCAGTGGTAAAGCATCTGATTTGAGATCGAGAGGTAGCCGGTTCGATCCTCGCAAGCGCCACATGTTGTTTCCTTTAGCAAGAAACTTTATCCGCATTGCCTGGTACTGGTTCCTACCCAGGAAAAGAGGGCCACATGGAAGATTAGTACTTGTACTAAACGTGTTACCCTCTATAAATAAGGTTGATTATTATTATTATTAACTGCATTAGAATTGAGTCATTGACGCTAAGCCGTTCATGCGTCACGAGGACGTTAATGAAGTCATTTTCGATGCTGACCTCACGCATTTTGTCTTGCGACGTTAGATCTGTCCGCACCTTTTTTGGGAAACTAATCTCTCAATTATTTCAGTAACCATTCATAAAAAATGCTTATTTCTCAAGTGCAAACTCAGTTTACACCCAATATTATACCCAGTAAATACGTTGGACACCAGTAAATTAACGCGAAATGACCAGGAACAAAGTAAGTTTTCTCTGAAAAGCGACGCGATTAGTGATGCTGAATATTGCCGTTTTGAAGCATGTAAGAAACAGAAAATCAGATATTTTTTTCAGTGTAAGATCAAATTTTATTTCACTCATGAACACCCAAACTGGTATTTTCACTCGTGGCTACGCCACTCGACGCCAGTCTTGAAAATACTGGTTTTGGTGTTCATTCGATGAAATAAAATTTGATCTTACACTGAAAAAATCATATATCCTCTATCTGTTTTATGATTTATATGTAGATTTTGGTGGGATGCAAAACACTGACAAACACACTAACCATTATTCATATTTTTAATCACTTTAATTTCTTATCATTTACTTGAATCACTTGAATGTTAGCTGTTGTCTTTCTATCAAGCACAATGTCTGAAAACCCCAAAGTTGCTCTTAAACGAAAGAAATTTGACGTCAGTTTTAAGCTTGGCGCGATCCAGAGGGTTAAAAACGGTGAAAAGCAGTGCAAAGTTTATAGTGACTTAGACATCAACGAGGCCACTTTACGTGGCTGGCTTCGTTCTGAGAGTAGCCTGTGAGAAGTCACCAACCAGCTAGATGAAAGTATGTGTGTGTGTGAATTCGGGTTTAACGTCACTTTCAACAATTTTTCAGTCATATCACGACGGTGTCTGGTTGCGACAGGGAGTTAAATGCTCACGTTTATAGTGCTGCCTCACTGAAGTATCATGTCCCAGACACATTACATGATACCATACCCAGTCACATTATCCTGACACTGGATCGACCAGTCCTAGCTCTACCCCGTAAATCTGAGTGCCAAGCGAGGAGCAGCTAGTACCATTTTTAACGACTTTGGTATGTCGCGGCCCGGGATCGAACCCGAGACCTCCCGTTCCCCGGAGCGGACACTCTACCAACTGAGCTATCGGGGCCGGTACTAGATGAAAGTGAAGGGTTGAAACGCAAAAGAATGCGGCTGGCAAAGGATGGCGATTTAGACCAAGCACTTTACCACTGGTTTGTTCAAGCCTGTAGTGATGGGATACCTGTTTCCGGTCCCATTTTGTGCGCTCAGGCACAGAAATTAGACAAAGAGCTCAATGTCTTCGACTTTTACAGCCAGCGGTGGTTGGGTTATGCGGTGGAAAAATCGTCATGGCATAGCAAGTAACGCGATTTCTGGTGAAATAAAGTCGGCAGACAATGTAGTAGTCGACGACTATCCTCTTAAGCTACGTGAGATCTTGGAAGAGGGCGGTTATAGCAAATAACAGGTGTATAACTGCGTCGAAACGGGGCTGTGATTTAAAATGTTGCCAAGAAAAACGTTGTCTGAGAAACGGGACCCTAACAAAAAACAAGAAGTGAAAGAGGCCAAAGACCGTGTGACAGTTTTACTGACTGTAAACAAGACCGGCAATCATAAACTAAAACCCCTGTGCATAGGAAAATCAAAGAATCCAAGAGCTATGCACCATGTGAATAGAAAAACATTACCGTGTGTGTATGATAATTCCAACAAGAGGCTCAATGAGCCTAACCGCTCACCTGAGGAACATTTTAGTTAGCTGTTTGACTCATGGTCTTTGAGCATAATTTTTTTTTGAAGTTCTTCCTAATGGAACACGGCATTGTCAATTTGGACCCTTGGGGCAGGTTTGGTAGGATTAATGAAGGGGACCACTTGACATTACTACATTCTTAATATGTAAGCTCTGGGCCTAGTGGTTTCAGAGAAGATTTTTGAAGTTTGTTTTTTCCATTATAAGTCTATGGGGGCTAAGGGGCCCCGGGGCGTGGCCAGTTTAGACCCCAGGGGCATGATTGGCACAATTTATGTAGGGGACCACTTGACATTGCTACATGCTCAATATGTGTGCTCTGGACCTAGTGGTTTCAGAGAAGAAAATTTTTTAAGTTTGTCCCATTGTAAGTCTATGGGAGCTATATGTTGCCATGGCAACACCAGTTTCAATCTGAATTACCCCAAAACATACGGCATCTTCTCCCCCAATCGGATAATGCTTCTCATGAAATTTAATCATGATTTGCCAAGTGGCTCTCAAGATATACTTATTTGAAAATGTGAACGGACGCCGGCCAATTGGCATACCAATACCTCACATGAGCCTTCGGCTCAAGTGAGCTTATAATACTAGTGGTTTCAGAGAAGAAGATTTTTTAAGCTTTTTTTCCATTATAAGTCTATGGGGGCTAAGGGGCCCAAGGGCGTGGCAAGTTTAGATCCCAGGTGCATGATTGGCACAATTTATGTAGGGGACCACTAAACATTGCTACATGCTTAATATGTAAGCTCTGGGCCTAGTGGTTTCAGAGAAGATTTTTTAAGCTTTTATTATAAGTCTATGGTAGCTAAGGGACCCCGGGGTGTGGCCAGTTTAGACCCCAGGGGCATGATTGGCACAATTTACGTAGGGGACCACTTGACATTGCTACATGCTTCATATGTAAGCTCACGGCCTATTGGTTTCAGAGAAGAAGATTTTTTTAGCCTTTTTCCATTATAAGTCTATGGGGGCTAAGGAGCTAAGGGGCCCCGGGGCGTGGCCAGTTTAGACCCCAGGGGCACGATTGGCACAATTTATGTAGAGGACCACTTGACATTGCTACATGCTTAAAATGTAAGCTCTGTGCCTAGCGGTTTCAGAGCGGAAAATTTTTTAAGCTTTTATTTCCATTATAAGTCTATGGGGGTGAAGGGGCCCCAGGGCGTGGCCAGTTTAGATCCCAGGGGCATGATTGGCACAATTTTTGTAGGGGACCACTTGACATTGCTACATGCTTAATATGTAAGCATTGGGCCTAGTGGTTTCAGAGAAGAACATTTTTAAAGCTTTTTTTCCATTATAAGTCTATGGGAGCTAAGGGACCCCGGGGCGTGGCCAGTTTAGACCCCAGGGGCATGATTGGCACAATTTATGTATGGGACCACTTGACATTGCTACATGCTTAATATGTAAGCATTGGGCCTAGTGGTTTCAGAGAAGAACATTTTTAAAGCTTTTTTTCCATTATAAGTCTATGGGAGCTAAGGGACCCCGGGGCGTGGCCAGTTTAGACCCCAGGGGCATGATTGGCACATTTTATGTAGGGGACCACTTGACATTGCTACATGCTTCATATGTAAGCTCACGGCCTATTGGTTTTCAGAGAAGAAGATTTTTTTAGCCTTTTTCCATTATAAGTCTTTGGGGGCTAAGGAGCTAAGGGGCCCCGGGGCGTGGCCAGTTTAGACCCCAGGGGCATGATTGGCACACTTTATGTAGAGGACCACTTGACATTGCTACATGCTTAAAATGTAAGTTCTGTGCCTAGCGGTTTCAGAGCAGAAAATTTTTTAAGCTTTTATTTCCATTATAAGTCATTTGGGGTGAAGGGGCCCCAGGGCGTGGCCAGTTTAGATCCCAGGGGCATGATTGGCACAATTTATGTAGGGGACCACTTGAGATTGCTACATGCTTAATATGTAAGCTCTGGGCCTAGTGGTTTCAGAGAAGAAGATTTTGTAAGCTTTTTTTCCATTATAAGTCTATGGGAGCTAAGGGCCCCCGGGGCGTGGCCAGTTTAGACCCCAGGGGCATGATTGGCACAATTTATGTAGGGGACCACTTGACATTGCTACATGCTTAATATGTAAGCTCTGGGCCTTGTGGTTTCAGAGAAGAAGATTTTTTAAGCTTTTTTTCCATTATAAGTCTATGGGAGCTAAGGGACCCCGGGGCGTGGCCAGTTTAGACCCCAGGGGCATGATTGGCACAATTTATGTAGAGGACCACTTGACAATGCTACATGCTTAATATGTAAGCTCTGGGCCTAGTGGTTTCAGAGAAGAAGATTTTTTAAGCTTTTTTTCCATTTTAAGTCAATGGGAGTTAAGGGACCCCGGGGCGTGGCCAGTTTAGACCCCAGGGGCATGATTGGCACAATTTATGTAGAGGACCACTTGACATTGCTTCATGCTTAAAATGTAAGCTCTGTGCCTAGCGGTTTCAGAGAAGAAGATTTTTTAAGCTTTTCTTTCCATTATAAGTCTATGGGGGCGAAGGGGCCCCAGGGCGTGGCCAGTTTAGATCCCAGGGGCATGATTGGCACAATTTATGTAGGGGACCACTTGACATTGCTATATGCTTAATATGTAAGCTCTGGGCCTAGTGGTTTCAGAGAAGAAGATTTTTTAAGCTTTTTTTCCATTATAAGTCTATGGGAGCTAAGGGACCCCGGGGTGTGGCCAGTTTAGACCCCAGGGGCATGATTGGCACAATTTATGTAGAGGACCACTTGACATTGCTACATGCTTAAAATGTCAGCTCTGTGCCTAGTGGTTTCAGAGTAGAAGATTTTTTAAGCTTTTCTTTCCATTATAAGTCTATGGGAAAGAAGGGGCCCCAGGGCGTGGCCAGTTTAGATCCAAGGTGCATGATTGGCACAATTTATGTAGGGGACCACTTGACATTGCTACATGCTTAATATGTAAGCTCTGGGCCTAGTGGTTTCAGAGAAGAAGATTTTTTAAGCTTTTGTTTTTTCATTATAAGTCTATGGGAGCTAAGGGTCCCCGGGGCGTGGCCAGTTTAGACCCCAGGGGCATGATTTGCACAATTTATGTAGAGGACCACTTGACATTGCTTCACGCTTAATATGTAAGCTCTGTGCCTAGCGGTTTCAGAGAAGAAGATTTTTTAAGCTTTTATTTCCATTACAAGTCTATGGGGGTTAAGGGACCCCGGGGCGTGGCCAGTTTAGACCCCAGGGGCATGATTGGCACAATTTATGTTGGGGACCACTTGACATTGCTACATGCTTCATATGTAAGCGCACGACCTAGTGGTTTCAGAGAAGAAGATTTTTTAAGGTTTTATTTCTATTGGGGGTTAAGGGACCCCGGGGCGTGGCCAGTTTAGACCCCAGGGGCATGATTGGCACAATTTATGTAGGGGACCACTTGACATTGCTACATGCTTCATATGTAAGCTCTGGGCCTATTGGTTTCAGAGAAGAAGATTTTTTAAGTTTTTCCCATTGTAAGTCTATGGGAGCTATATGTTGCCATGGAAACAAGAGTTTCCATCTGATCTGCCCCAAAACATAATGCATCTTTTCCCCCAACCTGATAATACTTCTCATGAAATTTAATCATGATTGGCCAACTGGCTTTAAAGATATACTTAGTTGAAAATGTGAACGGACGACGGATCATTGGCATACTAATACCTCACATGAGCCTTCGGCTCAGGTAAGCTAACAAGAGGACCAAGCTAGCTTGGTCCTGTATCGCTCACCTGAGCTAACAGATTCAAAGTTTAAGGAAGTGCCAACCTTTACTGAAGGCTTAATGGGAGGACATGGTGATGACAGGGTAAGCATTTTCTGAAAATCAAGTAGAATTTAACTCTATGATAAACAGGCTGACCTCACCGGTTTTCAAACTCATTCTTGAAAGCTTTTATTCCTGACTTGCTAAGAAGATCCGATCTAAACTGAAGTGGCTATGGTGATGACAAGTTCAAAAACAAGAGTTTTCAAACTCCTCCAAGCTTTCTGCCTGACTTCCTTGTTTGTAAGTTTCATGAAGATCCGTTCAAAACTAAAGGGGCAGCAGTGATAACAATGTCGAAAATAGGCATTTTCAGCAATCAAAGGCACGTCACTCTTTGATAAATGTGCCGACTTGGCCGGTATTCGAACTCACCTGAGGTTTTATTCCCAGCCACCTTACATGTAAGTTTCAGAAAGATCTGATCAGACTTGGCCAGTATTCAAACTCATCCAAGATTTTATTCCCAGCCACCTCACGTATAAGTTTCAGAAAGATCCGATCAAAACTGAAGGGGCTACGGTGATGACAAGGTCAAAATTTGGCATTTTTAGCAATCAAAGGGATGTTTCTCTAAAATAAATGAGCCGACTTGGCCAGTTTTCGAACTCATCCGAGTTTTCATCCCCAGCCACCTTAAATATAAGTTTCAGAAAAATCCGATCAAAACTGAAGGGGCTACGGTAATGACAAGGTCAAAAATCAACATTTTCAGCCATCAAAGGGACAGAACTCTACGATAAATGGGCTGACTTGGCCTATTTTCAAACTCATCCAAGATTTTATCCCCAGCCACCTTACATATAAGTTTCAGAAAGATCCGGATAAAACTGAAGGGGCTATGGTGATGACAAGGTCAAAAATCGGCATTTTCAGCAATCAAAGGGACGTAAATCAATGATAAATGGGCCAACTTGGCCGGTATTCAAACTCATCCTAGGTTTTATCTCCAGTCACCTTACATATAGGTTTCAGAAAGATTCGATCAAAACTGAAGGGGCTACGGTGATGACAAGGTAAAAAATCGACATTTTCAGCCATCAAAGGGGCATAACTATATAGTTAATGGGGCATCTTGGCCGGTTTTCGAACGCATCCGAGGTTTTATCCCCAGCCACCTTACATATAAGTTTCAGAAAGATCCGATCAAAACTGAAGGGGCTGCAGTGTTGACAAGGTCAAAAATCAACATTTTCAGCAATCAAAGGGACCTAACTCTATGATAAATAGGCCACCTTTGCCGGTATGCGAACTCATCCGAGGCTTTATCCCCAGCCACCTTGCATATAAGTTTCAGAAAGATCCGATCAAAACTGAAAGGGCTACAGTGATGACAAGATCAAAAATCGGCTTTTCAGCAATCAAAGGGACGTTACTCTGTGATAAATGGACCAACTTGGCTGGTTTTCGAACTCATCCGAGATTTTATCCCCAGCCACTTTACATATAAGTTTCAGAAAGATTCGATCAAAACTGAAAGGGCTACAGTGATGACAAGGTCAAAAATCAGCATTTTCAGCAATCAAAGGGACGTTACTCTACGATAAAAGGGCCCACTTGGTCGGTTTTCGAACTCATCCGAGATTTTATCCACAGCCACCTTACATATAAGTTTCAGAAAGATCCGATCAAAACTGAAGGGGCTACGGTGATGACAAGGTCAAAAATCGGCATTTTCAGCAATCAAAGGGACGTAACTCTATGATAAACCAGCGGACTAGGCCGGTTTTCGAACTCATCCGAGGTTTCATCCCCAGCCACATAACATATAAGTTTCAGAAAGATCCGATCAAAACTGAAGGGGCTACGGTGATGACAAGGTCGAAAATGGGCATTTTCAGCAATCAAAGGGACGTAACTCTATGATAAATGGGCCGACTTGGCCGGTTTTCGAACTCATCCGAGTTTTTATCCCCAGTCACCTTACATATAAGTTTCAGAAAGATCCGATCAAAACTGAAGGCGCTACGGTGATGACAAGCATTTTCCCATAGTAAGTCTATGGGACCTTGTGGTTGCCATAGGAACCAAAGTTTTAGAGCGATTTCAAAAAAAAGTTTATGTCATCAATGCCCCACCAGAGGCATACTACAGGTGAGAAATGATTGAGATCAGCCTGCAGGATACAGAGATATAGCTGCTCAAAAGTGTGGACGGACGACGGACGGACGACGGACGACGGACGACGGAGGACCCACTATACTATAAGCTCCCCTGGAGCCTTCGGCCCAGGTGAGCTAAAAATGCATGGATGACTTCTGTCATTTTTGAAAATTGGTTTCATTCAGAGTTTGTAACATCAGTGCGTAAATATCTCTTTTACTCTTGGATAATTGTCGGGCACATCCACCAGCTGAAAATCTTGTCAGCCGATGCGGGAAAATAAAAGTCAGTTACCTACCCAAAAACACAACCTCTTTGATTAAACCGCTAGACCAAGGGATTATTGCGATGCTAAAACGTAATTACAGACGAGACATGTTGACAAAACTTGTAAATGAACGGACCATAATTTCAGAGTGTTTGAAATCTCTTGACATTAAAGAAGTGATCTATCTCCTCGGCAAAGCCTGGCAGCAGCTATCATCTGAGTGCATTGAGGCTTGCTGGAACCGTGGTCTCGGTAAAGCATTTGATAACTTTGACGGTTTCAATATGCATGACCTTGCCCAAGCTGAGGAGAGACTGGAGACATACATTTCTGAACACATTCCCGAGCCAGAACATGTCCTAGAAATTGAGCCAGAAGAAGTAAGAGAATGGATTCAGACCGACGACAACTGAGAAATGTATGGGACTTTTAAGTGAAAAAGACATTGCCGACGGGATTTTAAACAAGTCCCAGTGCCCAATAGAACCAGACGACGACGCAGATGTTGAGATGCCACCAAGCACTAAAGCGGCATTAGAAGGACTCGAGATAGGTTAGCGTTGGCTAGAAACACAGGACATCGATGCCATACGTATCCTTCACTTGCGCAACATTGTGGACTTTGCAAAATGCATGTGTAAAAAAACAGAAAAGTGTGCTTGACTATTTCAAAAAGAAATTAAAAATAAAGTTTTAGAAATGTGATACGCAGTGTTCTAAAATCTGTTGTGGATTACACTTAGATGAAAGCAAATCATTATTGAGCTTGAATAATGGGTGAAGTTAGTGAAGCGAAATGTGCTATCATTACGAAAACACGCCTATACCAATACGCTGCAAACTTTACCGCCGAAAAAAACTAAATTTTTCATATGAAAACGTGATGTTTTTCTTATTTCTGCACAAAACATAGATTGTGGGTACTCATTAGGACCGCCTTGACGAGGTGGTTCTAACGAGTGTCCACAATCTATGTTTTGCGCAGAAATGAGAAACAATGAGTACCCTTGAAACCCCAGTTCTACTATATTGCGCCCATAGGGGCTTGAAGAAATATATGGGCTGCATGATGCTTCCACGCAGAGTTGAATCCGGCCCGCACACTAGTACTGGTAAACCGCTTAGAGGATCTAAGCCTGTCCAGGAACCGCGGTGCGAGGCGGACCGTCCATGCTAATAAACACTATTGGTTTCATTGGGCGACAGGGCTTGAGATGTCATTTCATCTCAATGTCGGGTAAAAGTCCCACAAAATTGGAAGCAACGTCTCCAAAATGACCTTTACAGTGTTGACGGGGACGTTAAACCTCAAATCAAACAAACAAACAAATCTACTATATTGCATTTTTTTCACATCCTGAATGGCTACTTTTCTGTTGAAAATTCATGATATTTTTCTTATTTAGTCTACAAACATAGATTGTGGATGCTCGTTAGAACCGCCTCAATGACCCACAACCTACGTCTTGGAACATAAATAAGAACAAGAGGGCCATGATGGACCTGGATCGCTCACCTGATCCACAGAGTAACAAATGGGGGCCCCGAGGAGGGCCATTATTGACCCTAGGGTTATAATGTGCATAATGTTGAGGGAGGTTTGAAAAGGTGAAGCTTCATACCAAATATCGACAAAGGCTATAATTTGAACAATCTTGGCAAAGGTCCACTAGATGAAGCTACACACCAAACATTAAAGAACCGGGCCTTACGGTTTCAGAGAAGAAGATTTTTTTAAAGATATTCCCTACATAAGCTTATTTAAAATTTAAAACCAAATGGCCCAGGGGCGGGGGTCCACTAGATGAAGCTTCACACCAAATATCAAAGACCTGGGCCTTGCTGTTTCGGAGAAGAAAATTTTCAAAGATTATCTCTATATAAGTCTGTGTAAAACCAAAGGGCCCGTGGCGGGGGCATTTGTGGCCTCAGGGCTATAATTTAAACAATCTTGGTAGAGGTCGACTAGATGAAGCTCCATACCAAATATCAAAGACATGGGCCTTGCAGTTTCAGAGAGGAATTTCCCTATATAAGTCTATGTAAAACCAAAGGGTCTTGGGGCGGGGGCATTTTCGGTCACAGGGCCATAATTTGAACAATCTTGATAGAGGTCCATTAGATAAAATTTCACACCAAATATCAAAGACCTAGGCCTTGTGGTTTCATAGAAGAAGATTTTTAAAGATTTTCCCTATATAAGCCTATGTAAAACCAAAGGGCCATGAGGTGGGGGCATTTTTGGTCTCAGGGCTATAATTTGAACAATCTTGGTAGAGGTCCACTAGCTGAAGCTTCATACCAAATATCAAAGACCTAGGCCTTGTGCTTTCAGAGAAGAAGATTTTTCAAGATTTTCCCTATATAAGTCTATGTAAAACCAAGGGCCCCGAAGCGAGGGCATTTTTAGCCCCAGTGCTACAATTTGAACAATCTTGGTAGAAGTCCACAAGATGAAGCTTCATACCAAATATCAAAGACCTGGGCCTTGCAGTTTCAGAGAAGAAGATTTTTAAAGATTTTCCTAAATAAGCTTATGTAAAACCAAAGAGCCCTGGGGCGGGGCATTTTTGTCCCCAGCACTATAATTTGAACAATCTTGGTAGGGGTCCACTAGATTAACCTTCATACCTGGGCCTTGCAGTTTCAGAGAAGAAGATTTTTAAAGATTTTCCCTATATAAGCCCATGTAAAACCAAAGGGCCCCGGGGTGGGGGCATTTTTGGCACTAGTACTATAATTTGAACAATCTTAGTAGGGGTTCACTAGATGAAGCTTCATACCAAATATCAAAGACCTGGGCCTTGCGGTTTCAGAGAAGAAGATTTTTAAAGATTTTCCCTATATAAGCCCATGTAAAACCAAAGGGCCCAGGGGTGGGGGCATTTTTGGCCCCAGCACTATAATTTGAACAATTCTGGTAGGGGTCCACTAGATGAAGCTTTATACCAAATATCAAAGACCTCGGCCTTGCACTATAATTTGAACAATCTTGGTAGGGGTTCACTAGATGAAGCTTCATACCAAATATCAAAGACCTGGGCCTTGCAGTTTCAGAGAAGAAGATTTTTAAAGATTTTCTCTATATAAGCCCATGTAAAACCAAAGGGCCCCGGGACGGGGGCATTTTTGGCCCCAGCACTATAATTTGAACAATTCTGGTAGGGGTCCACTAGATGAAGCTTCATACCAAATATCAAAGACCTGGGCCTTGCAGTTTCAGAGAAGAAGATTTTTAAAGATTTTCCCTATATAAGCCCATGTTAAACAAAAGGGACCCGGGAGCGGGGCATTTTTGGTCCCAGCACTATTATTTGAACAATCTTGGTAGGGGTCCACTAGATGAGGCTTCATACTAAATACTAAAGACCTGGGCCTTGCGGTTTCAGAGAAGAAGATTTTTTAAGTTTTCGGTGAAAAAAAAATTTTTTTTGGCTCCTGTGACCTATATGTGCAACGGACCAGAACCATTTGAACAATTTTGAAAGGGAACCACCTAAGGATCATTCCTGTGACGTTTGCTCAAAATCCGATCAGTGGTTTAGGAGGAGATGTCGTTTGAAGAAATTGTTTATACACTGACGCACGCATGCACACACGACGGACAAAAAGTGCTCCCAAAAGCTCACCTCGTCACTGTGACGGTGAGCTAAAAATAATGTATACCCCCATAAACCCCAGTTTTCTCTATATAAAGCAGGGTTTAGAAGGGTGTCCATTTCATGGACTTGTTCACGTGATGGCACTGTTGAGTTGCACTGGGAATAAGATTATTTGGGCCCCGTCAAGCGATTTTGGTACTTATCGCCTATGCGAGCAGCGAAGGTTCAGGCAAGCCTGCACATCAGCGCAGTCTCGCCAGAAACTTCGCTGCTCGCTCATACAAGAAGTGAATCAAGAGGAACCTTCAGACAAGAAGCCATATCCCTGGCCCCGCTGAATGGCTGGGCATGCGCAGTTAAAATTTGTCATGACGGAAAGCTCGAAGACACAAATTCGCTTGGCGGGGCTCATTTCATTTAACCCTTTAGGGAATGGATACACCTGACAGACTTTTACCCCATTTTTCAAAGGGAGACAACTTTCGGGACTTCCTGCTCGCTTTTCTTTAAACTCCATCCCAGGGAAAAAGGGATCTACTCTTAAAGGATAGAACTGCTCCACAGGAGCAAATTCTTTCCTTTAAGAGTTGACCCCTATTGACATGGGAGATAAGAATACATTTGAAGGAGTGCCTTCCCTGAAGATGTATTCATTCCCCTTAAAATTCCAGTATTTTAAGTAAACAGTGTAGACCCTGATTAGGTGGCATCTTCTGCAGTGTCTGATCAGGGAAACTGTTTGCCAAGGTCCCAGGACATGAGCTAAGTCAATGTTTTACAGTTTGCTATCAGTGTCATGAGAATTTTTTTTGGGGGGAGGGGGGTATTTATATGGCCCTTTCAAGATCATTTCACTCATATTGAGCTGATCGTTAATCAGGTGGGTGATGTAAAAAAAACAACTTACCAATATGATTAGACAATGGAGACTTTATGAAGTCAATGGTGCTCTTCAGCTGTTAAGGGGAATGGGAACACCTGGCAGTTTTTTCCCCCATTTTTCAAAGGTACTAGGTAGACAACTTTCGGGACTTCCTGTTTGCTTTTCTATCCATGCTAGCCCACGGAAAAACGGGTATACTCTTAAAGGAAAGAATTTGCTCCCTCTGAAGGTGTATCCATTCCCCTTAATAGGAAAATCTCTTGCAACTGCTTGCTTGCTTCAAAATTAGCCCTCAAACCAGAATTTTTTTTTTTTACATAATGGAATGAGAATTATGTAAATATAAGAAATTAATATTCAATGAAGAATGAACAGCCTTTACAGTTGGTGCAACTGCTTTCAGATTGACTGCAAGAGTTTGCAATATGAATGGTGTTTAAGCTTATCATCTTCATTATATTTCAACTCCTAGTGACAATATAAAGGAACACTACTAGATCAGAGCCACAGACATTTCTTTGATGACCAGCTAATATTCTGAAGACAATGGACAGAACAGAGAAAAATTTACTTCAGATCTCATAGTGGTACAAGTTGTGTGCAAGTCTGGTTAAAATCAAATCATAAAGATGCTATCGTGCGGACAAGAAATTCTTTACCCACGCACGCACGGACGACAGACGAAATGTGATCACAAAAGCTCACCTTGTGACTATGTGACAGGTGAGCTAAAAAGTAGTCTGAAAAATAGCATAGATCCTAAAGAGACAGCTCATTGTGACCCATCTCATCTGGATCTACATTGTTTGTTTAGGTATCCGCTCCTGTCAACATTCTATAAGGCGGAAAGGACTAATAACTTCAGGGTACACATCCATGATTTGCCTGACTTGTATCACATTCTCCCATGTAAATAAAATTTCAAAGAAATTGGGGGTTAGACTGAACCCACCTCCCCCTACACACAGAAACACCCTCTGCATCTGTCATGTTGTATGTTGGCTTACTGTGGTCTTACATGGAATCTGGTGGAAACCACCGACCTCAGGACAGGGGATGATTTTCCTCCCAAATTAGCATATTAACAGATAAGTCAAAACTTTAACCGTTGTTTTAGACACTGCAGACAATAAATACAACAACTTTCACCACTGAATCAAATTATACATTATATGGCACCCTAAAAAATTGGACACCTTCAGGACTTGCACTATTTCTCCTAAAATTTTAGCAAATTGTTTCACGACCCCGCAAAGTGTCCAAAAAGTGCCAATGGAATTGCAAACAGTGTAGATCCTAACCAGCCTGATCTGTGTCTGCCCTGACTGCTTAGGCCTGTCTGTCCCAATACTTCTTTCACCACTGAATCCAACATACAAATTATAAATTAAATGGTTATACAGTTTAGACAAACAAATGATGATCTACTTATTGAAAATCTTTTGCTATTGTTCAAAAACAACAACAACAAATTTTGGTAAATCTTGCACTATTAAACACATATGTATATACAGTTTGTGTTCAAATATGTAAACCAGTTTTCTTTCACAGTCATCCTATGCTCAGAATTCTCAAACTTAAAAAATATATACAACATCCACACACTTATTGAATTCTCTCACAAAAGGTTCCTTCACAACATACATGTCTATGCTCTTAATCCTTCAAACACCACCTTAAAACACCATGCAAAAATAGCAGACAACATGCTATATGTAGTAGAATTGCATTATGTATTTTTAAAAAAAAAATCTATTTTGGTACCATGCGTAAAATTTCATGTGCGTCACCTGCCTAGACAGATTTTTCTATTGCCAGGTGAGTCACAGGAAGTGTCAAAAATATTCCCAAAAATAAATAAATACCTTAATGGTCCTAAGTATTGGGACATATAGGCCTCAGCAAACAGTGCAGACCCAAACTAGACAAAAGTGCCCAGTGGGGCACGTATACCCCCCGGCCAGTGCCGAACTACAAAGGGAAATAACTCTAAAAGGCCTGACCCCTTGGCCCTTACTTTCTTTCCCACAATACAAGTAGTCATACTGATCATGTGTGCAAAATTTCAAGTTTCTATGTGAAGCAGTTCCTGAGATATCTTTGACACAAAATAATTGTTTACGGACAGACAGACAGACAGACAGACAGACAGAAAAGACAAAAACTATATACCCCCATGGCATACGCCGGGGGTATAATTAGACTGTTCCTGAAGGTGTCTACTCTGATCAGGGTCTACACTGTTTGCCATTCTGTCTCCACCTTGTGGACTCCTTCAAATTTGTGAAAATTTTAGGAGAATTACATCTAGTCTGCAAGGTGTCCAAATTTTTAGGATTTTTACAGTAAACAAAAATTAAAATGTCATCTGCAGCATATTTCCTTGTTGCTCTAATTGTCTAAGGGCTTCTCATGAACAAACGATTTTACTACCAGAGGTAGCAACTTCTTCGGAGATTGTCAAAAATACTCTCTTTTTTAACCATTACTACTCTCTTGGCGTATTCAGCAGATGACAAACTGTTCATATATTTCCCAGAATACAGGATTTGACATTTCATGCAAATTGGCTCCTATCCATAGGAGACGCTTCCGCACATCAGGGCTTGCAGCAATAGATTGGACTGCAGGAGCTGAAATCAGTCAAACTTGAGCACTGGTAAACAGTATAGTTCTAAGTCTGCCCAGGAAAAGTGATGCGAGTCGGATCACACCTTAAACCCCAGCGGTTTCTACGGGCGGTAGGGCTTGAGATGTAATTTCATCTCAGTGTTGGGTAAGTCCCACAAAATTGGAAGCAATGTCTCCCAAATGACCTAAATAGTGTTGATGGGGACGTAAACCCTCAAATCAAACAAAAAAAAAACATGACATTTCATGCAAATTGGCTCCTATATCTTATTTTTCCCAGAAAACTGGATTTGACATTTCATGCAAATTGGTTCCTATCCACAGGAGACATTTTGCATGAAATGTCAAATCCTGTTTTCTGGGAAAAATAAGAAAAATATTTCAAAATGCCCAGCATGCAGAGTGTTAAGAAGTTTCTGTAAACACAAATTTTCTTTGTCTATATATTGCACAGCATTCTGAAACCAGAGTACATATTGTCTGTTTTCAAGATCTTGAATAATAGTGATCTGTATACAATCTCTCATCCCTTGAGCTTTTTTAGAACCTCCTGAAATTCAAAAAAAAAAAAAATGTCAGTAAACCCTTCAAGTGTCATATAACACGTCTGGCAGATGGCATTTTCAAAGATTTATTTTTCAACAAAAAATAGGCTTCACATTTTGACATTACATGTACACTGTCTGTTGGATGTAATATCAAGCCGTATTTATTTTTCAGCAAAACTAGAGCTGTCAGTGAAACTGACTAGGGCCCCGGCAGCGCTATCAGAGGAGTAGGAAAATGTTGATGTTAAAAAAGACGTTTTTTTTTTCCTTTCACCTCTAAGTATGACCTTGACCTTTGAGGTACGGACCTGGGTCTTGCGCGTGACACACTGTCACATTATGGTTAATATTTCTGCTAAGTAATATTTAAATCCATCCAGGTATAAGAAAGTTATAGATTGGACACAATGAAAAAGACGCTTTTTTGACCTTTTATCTCTAAGTATGACCTTGACCTTTGAGGTACGGCTGTGGGTCTTGCGTGTGACACTTCGTCACATTATGGTTAACATTTCTGCCAAGTAATATTTAAATCCATCCAGGAATAATAACAAAGTTATTAATTGGACACAGGAAAGACCCTTTTTTGACCTTTAACCTCTAAGTATGACCTTGACCTTTGAGGTACGGACCTGAGTCTTGCGCGCAACACTCCATCACATTATGGTTAACATTTCTGCCAAGTAATATTTAAATCCATCCAGGAATAAAAAAGTTATGGAGGATAAAAAAATTTGTGGACGGACAGACGGACAGACAGACAGACAGACAGACGGACGGACAGAATGATGCCAAGTAATATTTAAATCCATCCAGGAATAATAAAAAGTTATGGAGGATAAAAAAATTTGTGGACGGACAGACGGACGGACAGACAGACAGACAGACGGACGGACGGACAGAGTGATTACTATAGGGCACCCACACTTTCAGTGCGGGGCCCTAATTAAGGCTCAATATTAGATGTGAACTGTCTGCTTTGCAGGACTTGCTATCTTTCTCCTAAAATTTAACAATTTGTTTCACAATCCGACAAGGAGTCCAAAAAGTAAAAACGAAATTGCAAACGGTGTAGACCCCAATCAGACTGCTCCTCTGGATCTGTACTGTTTGCTAAGGCCTGTCTGTCCCAATACTTAGGATCATTTTGGTATGGTATGTTAGATGCATAGTAACCACTACACCTATGCACTGTTTAGCTTATTAGAAATTTGCTTTGTTCCCTGCAGTATTTTTTGTTTGTTTGTGTTGAGGTTTTATGTCCCTGTTAACACTATTGCAGTCATTTAGAAGATGCTGCTTCCAATTTTGTAGGACGTTTACCCGATGAAATGACTTCTCAAGCCCTACCAGATGAATAAACCACTAGGGTTGAACCCATTTGGTACCAGAAACCCCAAAACGGGTAATTGGCAAACAGTGAAGGCAAAGATCAGATGCTGCAGTGTCTGATAAGAGCATACACTATTTGCGAAAAGTTAAGCCATTTCCTAATAAATTTTTAAGAAAACACAACCTGACATCCCTGAATTTTGAAATGGACTCTTGCTGTATATAAGGAGGAAGATTACATTTGGTATGAAATTCTGCAGCTTTTTAAGGGATACACCACTTTTCCTGGGCTAGCTAAGACTTCCTAAGTGGTTTACAAGTACTCTAAAGTTTGGTCAGTTTCAGCCCTGCACGACAGCACCATGCAGCCAAACCTATTTCTCTAAGCCCAGATGGGCAGGGTTGATCCCTCCAGTATAACAGGCTTTATTATAGCTCTTGATAAAGAGCAGTAAACAGTAGATAAAATTTTCCTTATTTTTGGTTAGAAACATACACTTTGGGTACTTCAGAGAACTGTCATGGTAAGGTGACTAACACACCCAACAAAATAGATTTTATTAAAAAAAAAAAAAAACAACACTAGAAATGTGTCAATAGGACACAGATGCCCCCGCCCAGGGGCCCACCTCACCCCGAAAAAATAATGTTGCAACAGCAGCTGTCATTGGACAGCATAACTCACCTGGAACAGTGTCCTTGAGGTCAATGGCACAGTACGGGGTATTGCTGATTCAGCCTTGGAAAAAATATCTATCATGATACCACATATGAATCCTATCTATTAAATGGTTTGGAAAATATGGCTCTTTAAACTTTAACATTAAAAATTTCTAAGTCCGTGACCTTGACCTTGAGGTCCTGTTCAAGGGTGGGGTAATGGCTGAAAGAAATGTTTGAACTGTATCTAACACCATTCCAAATATGAAGCAACTCCATTATTTGGTTTGGAAATAAAAAATTTCCGAATCTGTGACCTTGACCTTGACATCAGGGGTGGTGGTATGGCTGAATAAAACGTTGGACCTGTAACTATCATCATACCAAATATGAAGCAAATCCATAATATGGTTTGGAAAATATGAATTCTTAACATACTTTAAAATTAAAAATTTCTATGCCTGTGACCTTGATCTTGAAGTCACGTACATAGGTGGGGTATTGCTGTATGTCACGTTGGACCTGTACCTATTATCATACCTAATATAAACCCAGTCCATCATATGTTTTCAAAATATGAACTCTTAAATAATTAATGTTAAAAAATTCTAAGTCTGTGCCCTTGACCTTGAAGTCATAGGCATGGGTGGGGGTATTACTAAATAAAACTTCGGACTTTTATCTATCATCAAACCAAATATGAACCAAATGAATCAAAAGTTCAAGTTCTACCTGGTACAAGTACCTTAACCTGAGTCTTAAACATTAAAAATATCTAAGTCTGTGACCTTGACCTTGAGGTCATGGGTATCTATGGGTGGGGTTATTGCTGAATAACCCTTTGGTCCTTTATGTATCATCATACCAAATATGAACCAAATTCTTTACACGGTTTGGAAAATATGAGCTCAAGTTCTACCTGGTACAAATACCTTAACATTTAAAATTTCCAAGTCCGTGACCTTGACATCATGGGTATGGGTGGGGGTATTGCTGAATAAAACTTTGGACCTATATCTATCATCATACTAAATATAAACCAAATCTATCTATGGATTGGAAAATATGAGCTCAAGTTCTACCTGGTACAAATACCTTAACCCGAGTCTTAACAGGATTACCTATGTACATACATTCATGCAACCAGACACCGTCATGATCTGACTGAAAAATTGTTGAAAGCGATGTTGAACCTGAATTCACACACACATACATTCATACAGAAAGGCGTACATTCGTACGCACATGCGGAAAACCAAAACACTTAATACCCCCAGCATCTTCGATGCATGGGCATAAAAATGCAAAAATAACCTCATTACCATGATTACTGACAACTGAAGCTTTGAAATTTCATTATACAGAGGTTGCAGTGTGATACTGCAGTGACTTACTACAGCTGCCATTTTGACATGATGCTCTCTGATAACTACAGATTTATCTTCCCTTGCCTTTTCAGCTGCTGCTATAGCTAGTTTTTTCAAAAACAATTGGTAGTTCAACCAAGCCTGAAACAGAAAACATGTACATGTACAGTGAAACTATGCTAAAATTAAGACTAATTCAGCTTTAAAAAGCTTAGAGGTTGCAGTTATTTCTTTCTTTGTGTTTTCTGCATACAGTGTCCTCTGGTCATGAACAACCTTTAGGACTGTTCAAAAGTGGTCTTTAAGACCACTTTTGAACAGTCCAAAAGGTGGTCTTAATACAGGAATTTTACTGAGCATGAATTATATTGTACTTGCTTAAACAATGTTTTTGTTTCTAACAAGTTTGTTATTTTAACAACAACGCATAGAAAGAGTTTGTAAAGTTTGAAGGTTTTAGCAACTATAATTGCTGAGACCACAAGGGTTATGGTAAAATCTGATAAAGTTAATGGATCATGAAGAATAGGTAAAGGTGTATGCTGGAAAAAACATGTAATTTTACAGTAAAGTTTGAAGGTTCCAGCAACTAAAGGGAT
Organism: Lucinisca nassula; assembly: GCA_963580285.1. Classification (NCBI taxonomy): domain Eukaryota; kingdom Metazoa; phylum Mollusca; class Bivalvia; order Lucinida; family Lucinidae; genus Lucinisca; species Lucinisca nassula. Next base: position 123,411,849 of record OY757016.1, on the reverse strand, counting down.
TGCAAGATGTGTGGTTCTTGTCTTCTGCATGTCGTCTTATGATGCTTCACATTTGTTTTATGAAAATTTTTAATGGTTTCAAAACTACTTCAAGCAGACATGAGTATATAATCTAAAACACAATTCTTAATGTTCAACGGGCCATACTTGCAGAATTATTGACTCTTATCTTGGGCTCTTCTGATTCCAAAAATTAAACAAGAGGGCCCAGAGGGCTCTGAATCGCTCACCTGAGTATCAGTGTCTATAGTGCATTCTTGGCCCAAGGGCTATAATTTGAATAAACTTGGTAGCGGTCCACTAGATAAGGCTTCAGACCAAATATCAAAGACCTGGGCCTTCTGGTTTCAGAAAAGAAGATTTTTAAAGGATTTCCCTATATAAGCCTATGTAAAACCAGCGGGCCCTGGCGCGTGGGCATTTTTGGCGCCAGGGCTATAATTTGACCAATCTCAGCAGAGGTTCACTAGTTGAAGCTTCACACAGATATCAAAGACCTGGGCCTTCTGGTTTCGGACAAGAAGGTTTTTTCCTATATATGCCTATGTAAAACTAGTGGGTCCCAGCGCAGGGACATTTTTGGCCCAAAGGCTATAATTTGAATAATCTTGGCAGAGGTCCATTAGATGAAGCTGCATACCAAATATCAAAGACCTGGGCCTGGCGGTTTCAGAGAAGATTTTTCAAAAGATTTTCCCTACATAAGCATATGTAAAACCAAAGGGCCCCGGGGCGGGGCATTTTTGGCCCAAGCACTATAATTTGAACAATCTTGGTAGGGGTCAACTAGATGAAGCTTCATACCAAATAGCAAAGACCTGGGCCTTGTGGTTTCAGAGAAGAAGATTTTTAAAGATTTTCCCTATATAAGCCCATGTAAAACCAAAGGGTCCCGGGGCGGGGCATTTTTGGCCCCAGCACTATAATTTGAACAATCTTGGTAGAAGTCCACTAGAGGAAGCTTCAAACCAAATATCAACAATATGGGCCTTGCGGTTTCAGAGAAGAATATTTTTAAAGATTTTCCTATATAAGCCCATGTAAAACCAAAGGGCCCCGGGGCGGGGCATTTTTGGCCCCAGCACTATAATTTGAACAATCTTGGCAGGGGTCCACTAGATGAAGCTTCATACCAAAAAGCAAAGACCTGGGCCTTGTGGTTTCAGAGAAGAAAATTTTTCAAGATTTTCGGAAATTCCCATATATAAGCCCATGTAAAACCAAACGGCCCCGGAGCGGGGGCATTTTTTGGCCCCAGCACTGTATTTTGAACAATCTTGGTAGGGGTCTACTAGATGAAGCTTCATACCAAACATCAAAGATCTGGGCCTTGCGGTTTCAGAGAAGAAGATTTTTAAAGATTTTCCATATATAAGCCCATGTAAAACCAAAGGGCCCCGGGGCGGGGGCATTTTTGGCCCCAGCACTATAATTTGAACAATCTTGGTAGTGGTACACTAGATGAAGCTTTATACCAAATATCAAAGATCTGGGCCTTGCGATTCAGAGAAGAAGATTTTTTAAAGATTTTCCCCATATAAGCCCATGTAAAACCAAAGGGCCCTGCAGCGGGGGCATTTTTCACCCCCAGCACTATGATTTGAACAATCTTGGTAGAGGTCCACTAGATGAAGTTTCATACCAAATAGCAAAGATCAGGGCCTTGCAGTTTCAGAAGAACGTTTTAAAGGTTTTCCCTATATAAGCCCATGTAAAACCAAAGGACCCCGGGGCGGTGCATTTTTTGCCCCAGCACTATAATTTGAACAATCTCGGTAGGGGTCCACTAGATGACGCTTCATACCAAATATCAAAGACCTGGGCTTTGTGGTTTCAGAAAAGAAGATTTTTTAAGTTTTCGGTGAAAAAAATCTATTTTTGGTTCCTGTGACCTAGATGTCCAACGGATCATTCCTGTGAAGTTTAGTCAAAATCCGATCAGTGGTTTAGGAGGAGATGTCTTTTGAAGAAAAAGTTTACGGACGGACGCACGCACGCACGGACGACGGACAAAAAGTGATCATAAAAGCTCACCTCTTCACTATGTGACAGGTGAGCTAAAAATAGCCATCGGAAGAGATGGCAAATCCCCCGACCAAAAGCCAATATGGCCTTCAGAAGATTGTTCACCAAAAGAAAGTGCACCAGAATTAAACCAGCAATATATCACAAAAGTATTGCAATTATGGCCATCACAAGAGTATACTGTCAGGCGAGATAACTAAAAAATTCCAAGACACTCAGAATTGTGGTTCTTGCGCATGACATGCCTGCTTAAGCTCATGTACATCTGTACAAAGTACTATAAATATGTCTCAAAGGGTATTGGAGATATGGTGATCACAAGCCGGTCATAGTGTTATATTGGAAGGGTAGATAACTCAAATACCACAGCATCAACAGTTGTGGTTCTTGCACATGACACCCCTTCTGTACCATGTATACAATTGCGCCAAGTTCCTTCAATATATCACAAAGGGTGTTGGAGTTATGGCCATCACAAGGTTATATTGTCAGGGAAGATAACTAAAAAACCAGAGCACCCAGAGTTGTAATTCTTGAGCATGACACACCTGCTTAACCTCATGTACATCTGCATCAAGTACCACCAATATGTCTCAAAGCGAATTGGAGGTACGGTGATCACAAGGTGGTCATACTATTATATTGGAAGGGGAGATAACTCAAATATCATAGCACCCATAGTTGTGGTTCTTAGGCATGAAGCGCTATCTCAACCTTGTATACAATTGTGCCAAGTATCATCAATATATCTCAAAGGGTATTGGAGTTATGGCCATCACAAGGTTATATTGTCAGGGGTGATAATTAAATTAAAAAACCAGGGCACCCAAAATTGGGTTCTTGCATATGACACACCTGCTTAATCCCATGTGCAACTGTAATAAGTACCATCAACCAGTGCTTCAGCTGAAGTGCACGACCCGCCAGATGCTTTTAGCTTTATGAGTGTTACCATATATGGGTATGGCGGCCATTTTGGTCATGTGACCTGGACATAAAACGGTTCCCCCAATAAATGCGCCTTATCGTAAGGAGCAAAAATATATCTTATACTTTAGTACTGTATTCTGAATCGTAAAAGCATATGTGTCAAAGTTTGACCTAGGCACAAAGAAGGTCAAGGTCAACCCAGGGTCACCATTTTAGCAATTTATGATGGGCCTACGTTCCAGATGCTATTTATCAAGTTTCGTGGAAATCTGCACAGTGGTTCTGGAGAAGACTATTTTTGAAGGGTTTTTACCAATTATTGCTTGGCGGCCATTTTGGTCATGTGACCTGGACCCCATGAGGAAATTTTGGTTTCCCCCATCCCGTAGAGGCTCCATATGAAATTTGACTTCAATCGGCCCAACGATTTCCGAGGAGAAGCAGTTCGAAAATTTTCACATTTTTCGCCTTGGCGAGGCTGTACTAAATGGAATGTAATATTTCGCAAGTTCATTGATAAGATCTCATTGATATTTATCAGTATGCCAAAAATTGTTTAAATATTCCAAGCGGTTAAGTCACTATCACCAATTTTCACAAACGGTTTACGGACGGACAGATAGACAGACCATATTATGGCTTGGCGGCCATTTTGGTCATGTGTCCTGGACCCCATGAGCAATTTTTGGTTTCCCCCATCCCATAGAGGCTCCATATGAAATTTGATTTCAATCGGCCCAACGGTTTCCGAGGAGAAGCAGTTCGAAAATTTTCACATTTTTCGCCTCGGCGAAGCTATACTAAATGGAAGGTAATATTTCGCAAGTTCAGTGGTTAGATTTCATTGATATCTATCAGTATGCCAAAAATTGTTTAAATATTCCAAGCGGTTAAGTCACTATCACCAATTTTCACAAACGGGTTACGGACGGACAGACAGACAAACCATATATGGATTGGCGGCCATTTTGGTCATGTGACCTTGTCCCCATGAGCAAATTTTGGTTTCCCCCATCCCATAGAGGCTCCATATGAAATTTGACTTCAATCGGCCCAACGGTTTCCGAGGAGAAGCAGTTCAAAAATGTTCGAAAAATTTCACATTTTTCGCCTCGGCGAGGCTATACTAAATGGAATGTAATATTTCGTAAGTTCATTGGTTAGATCTCATTGATATCTATCAGTATGCCAAAAATTGTTTAAATATTCCAAGCGGTTAAGTCACTATCACCAATTTTCATAAACGGGTTACGGACGGACCCAAAGAAGGTCAAGGTCAACCCAGGGTCACCATTTTAGCAATTTATGATAGGCCTACATCCCAGATGCTATTTATCAAGTTTCGTGGAAATCTGCCCATTGGTTCTGGAGAAGACTATTTTTGAAGGGTTTTTACCATATATGGCTTGGCGGCCATTTTGGTCATGTGACCTGGACCCCATGAGCAAATTTTGGTTTCCCTATCCCATAGAGGCTCCATATGAAATTTGGCTTCAATCGGCCCAACGGTTTCCTAGGAGAAGCATTTCGAAAATTTTCACATTTTTCGCCTCGGCGAGGCTATACTAAATGGAATGTAATATTTCCCAAGTTCATTGGTTAGATCTCATTGATATCTGTCACTATGCCAAACATTGTTTAAATATTCCAAGCGGTTAAGTCACTATCACCAATTTTCACTTACGGGTTACGGACGGACAGACAGACAAACCATATATGGCTTGGCGGCCATTTTGGTCATGTGACCTTGACCCCATGAGCAAATTTTGGTTTCCCCCATCCCATAGAGGCTCCATATGAAATTTGACTTCAATCGGCCCAACGGTTTCCGAGGAGAAGCAGTTCAAAAATGTTCGAAAATTTTCACATTTTTCGCCTCGGCGAGGCTATACTAAATGGAATGTAATATTTCGTAAGTTCATTGGTTAGATCTCATTGATATCTATCAGTATGCCAAAAATTGTTTAAATATTCCAAGCGGTTAAGTCACTATCACCAACTTTCACAAACGGGTTACGGACGGACAGACAGAATGACAGACTGACAGATTGACAGAATGACACGGTGATTTTAGGGCACTCTTAGAAAAAACCGACTTCAGTCGGTTGCTTTTTCTGCGGGTCGTGCAATATATCTCAAAGAGTATTGGAGATGTGGCCATCACAAGGTAGTGATTCTGTATTATTGGAAGGGGAGATTTTGTTTGATTTGAGGTTTAAAGTCCCTGTCAACACTGTTAAGGTCATTTTGGAGATGTTGCTTCCAATATTGTGGGACTTTAACCAGACACTGAGCTGAAATGACATCTCAAGCCCTGTCGCCCAATGAAACCAATAGGGTTTATTAGCATGGACGGTCCGCCTCGCACCGCGGTTCCTGGACAGGCTTAGATCCTCTAAGCGGTTTACCAGTACTAGTGTGTGGGCCAGATTCAGCTCTGCCTGGAAGCATCATGCAGCCCAGTGATTTTTTTAGGCGTGCGTCCTGCGTCCTGTACGCATAATTTCGCCAGAGGACGCATAAAAATATCGTCGGCGGGTCCTGGGACGCATAAAAATTCTCGGATGAATGTACGCTTGCTTTATGAACTCTTACTTTCATTTTCGGAATGCAAAAACGGTGTTTAAGTACAATATTTGATAAAACCCAGACGTCTGATATGGATTAAAACTGTTTGATAATTTATAACGGTTCAATTATGACACTATTGTTAATCCCTGTCATATAATTGCCACCCTGCGGTGAGTGTCGATAAGGTGTGAAAATATGGTCAACTTATGTCTCTAGTTTGCGTTTATTCCCCAATCATAAAATTTAATCCGTAATCAATGTGAACATTATTTAATTGCTCCTAAGACGAGTTGCTACGGCTATTCTACTATCTCGTGAATGGTTACGTTTTGGCGCCAAATAGCAGACGCTTGGTGAGAAAAGTTGAACGCTGTAATTTGTGTTAACACATCTATATGTTGTTGTTGGTTATTGATACAGAGCTTACGGAAAGCGCTGTTTTCCACAACCGTTTTGCTATCGAGAATTTTTTTACCTTTACCGTTTCCAAACATTTTTTTATGAAAGAGATACGCCCCATTAAGATAAAACAATAGACACGTGTGGGGTTCCTGGGGTCTGATGACGTCATTTACCGATCGCGTGCAGGAAAAAAAAACTAGCGGTGGTTTGTGGGCCGCAGTTTGGATTCCGGAATTCGATGTTCGCATTGAACTTGCTTGTTTATTTCGTTTAAAATCTGAGTTTTAGGAATAATACTCACAAAAATCGGGCTTGCTTAGTAATGGAGATTGTTATATTACTCATGTGTGAATAAAAGTGAGTGGACAATTATTCAATTAAACATTATTTATGTTGGGAATTGTAAAAGGATAGAGCATAACATGAGATGCATCGTATTTTCAGCTGACAAAAGTAAAAATAAAATGGTCCAAAAATAATTTGGGCGGGTTACCCGCACCCTGAACTTGAGCCTGTAATTGGAGGGAAAAAACTGCGGGTAATACACGCCTGAATACGGTATATACAAAAGTTTAAATAAAACTGAAAACGGGCAATGATCAGGAATTGCTACAATCCAGAATTCATGCATTCCAGACTACAAGACTTACTCTAGGGTGCAAAAGAAGGTTTCACAATGGGTCCTGGGTGGGAGGATTCCAGGACATTTGCCCACCCAGGACATTTGCCCCCCAATGAATTAATCTAAAAATGGACATTTGCCCCCCAGTTGAAAATGTGGCCCGGACATTTGCCCCCCAGAGCTTATTTTTGGTATGGACATCTGCCCCCCAGTGCTTATTTTACAGGTGGACATTTGCCCCCCACTGCTTATTTCAGAAAGGGACATTTGCCCCACAGATAGACCAGGGCTAACACAAAGGGAGAAAACAATGTACTTATTGGTATATTATCATCAGAAATACAAAATGTTAAGCAAAAAATTACTCCATATATATAAATATGAATCCCATAATAACCTGCTGTTATGGACAACTCCTATGTTAGAAAGCAGTATGGATCCCGATCAGATGCCATATCTGATGGGGATCTATACTGTTTGTCATGCAATTTGGTAAGTTAACAAAAATATACAAAGAATGTGATGGTTAATAGTCAACAATTGGAGATGCTTAATTTATTCAGCAGGATAAGGGTTAAGCAAGTCAGCTACAGAACCATATATTGAGTTTGTGCCTCACTGGGGGTCCAGTGTCAGACGCCTATACTCAAGTGGTTTTTACACTGGATACACTGATGGTTAATTCTTGAAGAAATTGAAATGATCTTGAATGGGCTGTAAAACTTTATCAAAAACGTTGTCATGTAAATTATGTAGCTATATACAAGTCTGTGTAATGAATATCCTTGTCTAGCCAGGTTGGGGGGCAAATGTCCCTTTCTGAAATAAGCAGTGGGGGGCAATTGTCCAACTGTAAAATAAGCACTGGGGACAGATGTCCATACCAAAAATAAGCTCTGGGGGGCAAATGTCTGGGTCGCATTTTCAACTGGGGGGCAAATGTCCATTTTTAGATTAAGTCATTGGGGGGCAAACGTCCTGGGGGGCTAACGTCCGGAGACCGGGTGGGATGCATGGTTTGGGTCTGGGATGCATTAATTCTGGACCCAGTGGGTCCCAGGACTCATAATGGCAAATTTGTAAAAAAATCACTGCAGCCCATATATTTCTTCAAGCCCCTATGGGCGGGGGCCCTTGGAAGGCGAGATAACTAAAAAACAAAGGCACCCAGAGTTGTGGCTCTTGTGCATGACACACCGTCTCGGCCTTGTGAACAATTGTGCCAGGTATCATCAATATATCTTAAAGGGTATTGGTGTTACGGCCATCACAAGGTAGTCACTCTATTTTATTTGAAGGGGAGATAACTCAAAAACCAGGACAACCAGAGTTGTGGTTCTTGTGCATGCCATGCTGTCTCAGCCTTGTGAACAACTGTGCCAGGTACCACCAATATATCTCAAAGGGTATTGGAGTTATGGCCATCACAAAGTAGTCATTCTATTTTATTAAAAGGGGAGATAACTAAAAAAGTATGGCATCCAGAGTTCTGGTTCTTGCGCATGACACGCTGTCCCAGTCTTGTGAACAATTGTGCCAAGAACCATCAATGAATCTCAAAGTGTATAGGAGTTATGGCCATCACAAGGTTGCATCTACAGACGGACGGACGCCAGGCTGATCGCTATACATGTATACCCGAAACCTATTCGGCCGGGGGGATAAAATGTTTATCTTTAACAGTCATCATTAATATAAAATTCATTGTTCATGAAAATAAAAATGATAGAAAGAAGCAATGCTGCTTAACAAAATAAAGTAAACTCTAAACATTTCAGTAAAAACTAATCTATATACACTAACACAGCTATCTAATTTGATTTTTTCTAATAGTAACTTCTATCGTCCAGTGAGACTAATTTGCACTCTTTCAATTTTGCTGACTGTGTAGAAAATGGTATGTGCTAATAGATTGACTGATTGTTTTTGGTTCAGCAACATGTCAACCATTGTTGGTCATTTTGTGTCGTCTCCCAGAGAAAGGGAGAAAAAAAAAGAGATTTTTTTGTGTGTGCGTATGTGTGGGGTTTGGTTTTACAGCCTTTCAAGATTATTTCACTCATATCAAGCTGATCGTTAATCGGAGGTAGGCAAAAAAACGGTGTACCCGAGAAAAACCACCTGACCTTGCGTTGCTGAACTTGGCGTCTCACATGTGACCCAAGCCAGGCTCGAACCCACAGCGCTGCGAGTTCGTATAGTTAAGAGTCAGCATTCTTATCCACTAGGCCACGGAGGTCCGTGAGAAACTAGACAAAGTGCCCAGTGGGGCACGTATACCCCCGGCCAGGGCCATCGCCTCAGCTGAAACAAGAACTACAAAGGGAAATAACTCTAAAAGGCCTGACCCCTTGGCCCTTATTTTCTTTCCCACAATACAAGCAGTCATACTGATCATGTGTGCAAAATTTCAAGTTTCTATGTGAAGCAGTTCCTGAGATATCTTTGACACAAAATAATTGTTTACGGACACACAGACAGATAGACAGACAGACGGAAAAGACAAAAACTATATACCCCCATTGCATACTTCGTATGCCGGGGGTATAAAAAGACAAAAACTATATACCCCCAGGGCTTTAGATAAGGCTGCGTACCGCGTAAATTACGAAAATAATTGGGAGGATACTCCTTTTTTTCAAATCTGCTGCGTATCAGGTACGAAAAACAAATTAGCGTTACGCATTTAATATTTTTTGAGAGCGTATTTGGAACGCACATGAAATAAATGACGTGTGTAATAAAAGGCGGGAAATTCTTACACGAGAAAATTATGCATTCATAAATTATTTCAAGGGAATCAAGTTTTATTGGGGTTGGGGTTACGGTCCTTTCAAGATTATATTACATATAGAGCCGATCCGATCGTTAATCAGGTGGGCGTAAACCGGAGTAATCTGGACTACAGTAAGACGAGCGAGCAGTGAAGTCTCGGATCAGTCAGCGCATGCGCGCATGTCTTCATTAGCCGTATTGATTGGATGAGCAGGTCATTGCTCAACAGTATCGACGCGCATCAGCCTGCGCATCGCTGATTTTACAAGCTGGGTTATCCAAACGCGCTTGCGTAGTTGTTGCGCATGTTGTTCTGACTTACAAAGTGGTTGCGCGAGCTGGTCTTAGACTTCGAGTATCGTGCGACCAGTGAAGACTCGGAGTAGTCTGCGCATCATTGCAAACTGCTCAGTCTTCGCTGACCCCAAGAGCCTTTTGCAGGACTACTCAGAGATAGGTGAGAAAAAAGGTTGCCCGGGTTGCGGATGTTGATCTGGGTCTTTGCAAGGTGTTGTGCGACGCAGCTCGGTATACACACTGTTTACTTGTAATACTGTCGCAGACTGATCAAGCCGCGGGGATATTGCAAACACTAGCTTCGCATTTTGATCAGAGTCTTTGCAGATCATTGGCAACCGTTGAAGACGCACGTTCAACCTGAGTTCTGAAACGTCAAATGACATGGATAATTATTGAGTATTCTCCCTTGAACAGATTACTTATTCAGTCATCGGTTTTTTTTTGTATTGCTTTAATAACACGCTTTCAGATGAAGCAAACAAATTATTTTTTATTTAAATATTATAATTTTATATTAAAAGAAAACTAGAAGTTAATGTTCAAATGTTTTTTTTTTGTTTTTTTTTAAATAATAAATGTTGCTATTGCTTCGACCCAGTACACCACTTATTTGTGAAATGCATGTAAATATAAAATTACATTAATTCCAGGAACCACATCAGTACCAATAGCTTCACTAACTTGTGGGAAGCCAATGGATCATAACGATTTTGATCGCATTTCATAAACCAAATAATGGTGCCCATTTTAGTCATGTCGACCCTCTGCCCTAAAATCCTAACTGGAGCAATGCAATCCTTAAGTTCTTTTCAGCTAATCAGGAACCTGTCTCTGCCGCACTTTTTGTGAAAAAGGTCCTGACAGATTTTTGACCCAGTAACTGCTCCGATTATAACATTGTAAGGAAACACGATGGGTCCCACGATCGAAGGGTGGAAGAAAATAAATATCCATGGACAATATATGATGAAATTGAGAATATGGTTTTGAAAAGGAATTATAAAAGTTTTAAAGAATATGAGTTTCATTCCATATCTTGGACAATAAAGTGAAGCTGATATTCTAATTTTTTTGAAACTCTTTGGCCACAATAATCAGCCATTGAAGTCCTGCTATCTGCCAAGAGAACTGAACTCCAAAAGTTAGATTTCTCCGTCAACAAACTGCTCAGAAGAGATTTCAATATGGCATTGTTTTGTCTGATTTGTGGCCAGGGATACTGCTTGTTTTCTAATAGACACAGATATTGAATATGTGTATCTATAAGAAAACAAACAGTACACCTGGCCACAAATCAGTCCATAAAAACATTGTGTTGAGGCTGCAAAATAAAGTTTTTTTGGTTTATTTTTCAGTACTCTTTAAAGATTTCTCGTTACTCCTTTTTTTAAAAAAGGACGAGTACTGTACTCTTTTGAAAAAAAAATTATCTAAAGCCCTGTACCCCCATTGCATACTTCGTATGCCGGGGGTATAAAAAAGAGATAGTAGAGGAGATGAAAGAGAAGGTGCAGAGGAGAAAGAAGAAAATGAACAGAAGTGGAGAAACAGAAGAAATAGCAACACTCCCCATGTACCCTTACCTGCAAGGACAGCAGGCCTTGCCCAACTGAATGCCAATACCAGTTGGATGCCCCAGTGATGCAAAGTACATATCTCCTTTACCTAACCCAACCACCCCTGCATGTGCTAACAGGAAACAAATTGGTATTAATTATATTATCTTAAAAAAATAACCTGAACAGAATTACATTTTGACACCAAATGAAGACTGAATAAATACTGAAGTGATGTGGCTGATATGACAAGTACTGTTCCTCGCAAAATCTACAGGAGGATAAACTTTAGATGGTAAAACTGCATTTGCGGGAGATACCTGTACTGCCATCCTGGTGGAAGTCCAGGAGATGGGCCCCAAATGTAAGGCTGGCTAATCAGAGCTGACAAAATAATTGATTAGCAGTGCTGCCATTGTGATCGAAAATCAGTTAGTAGTCAATGAAGATTTGGTCAAAATTTTAACCTACTGGCTTTCTGTCTGAGCCTGACTCTTACCATATCCTATACTTTACCGCCTGAGCAGTGTAGTCCCTGACTGGACGCCACAGAATGTGGCTTCCTCATCAGAGTCTCCACTGTTTGCCACCGTCATAATGATCACAACATTAGGGAGTAAATTGCACTTATCAAATAATCGATTACTACAAAATCAGTAACGCTTTGTGCATTTTAGCGATCAAATAATTGATTATCCAATTAATTGTGCCAGATTTTCTATATGCTGTAGACTCCCGATGATCTGAGAGATATCACATGTATGCTGATGTATAAATCAATAATACTGCAAAAAAAAAACAACACATATTAACCCTTATCCTGCTGCATAAATTAATTACGTCACTCCCATTGCTGATTATGAACCACTCAAATTGCTAACTATAATATATTCTATCTATCTATCTCCCATATAATCAAACCGCTCGCAGGGACATAGACTTTGACGCATGTCAACCGCCAAGAAGGTTAAGTGTAGAAAAAGCATAAAAGACAGAAAAGAAATGTTAAAAATAGATAAAAACAGGGCAAGAGTACTATGGTGAGACATGTTCAATCTGGCTTACAGCCAGACTGAACTCGGGGCCAGACAGGGTGACAATGTCAGGGGGCAAGGCATTCCAGTGGACAATAGTTCAAGGCAACAAAAATTACTTATGATTGTCAGTTTTGGTATGTATTTGCTGGAATGCCTGAGAATGAGAAGTTCTGGAGGGTCTAGAGGGTGGGGTCACGGAGTTAGGTATGGGGATGGCAACCCTGCTATGCAGAATGTTCTGGAACATAAGGCATTGGTCAATGCGTCTGAGGTCAAGTTGTCGCCACTGTAGAGAATTTAGCATGTCAGTAACAGAGGAGGTCTGCCCGTAGTCCTGTTTGGTCCAGCGAGCAGCTCTCCTCTGCACTGCTTCAAGTTGGTCCATGAGATTGCTTGTGTAGGGTGCCCAGACTGCAGAGCAGTATTCGAGTTGTGGTCTTACAAGAGTCTTATATGCTACTGATTTTAGCTGTTCAGAATGGACTTTGATGTTACGCCTTAGAAAACCTAGTGTCTGGTTTGCTTTTTAGTGATGTTGTCTATGTGTGCGTGCCAGGTGAGATCTCTTGTGAGTGTCACACTTAAGTATTTGGCTGCATCTACAGTGTCCAGAGGAGTGGGGTACTGGTAATTACCAAAACGAAACCAAAATACCGGAAAGAAGCCGAAATACCGGAACTGACTATTAAAAATATAGGGAATGAGTCCAGTTTTTATTTTTGGCAATCATTTTCAGTTTTGTTTACGTATTTTAGTAAATGAAACGCACATAGCATACTAAAGACACGATTGATCTAATATTGATGAAGTGGGCGAAGCTGAAAATCACGTTAACAAGCGAAATCCCAATAAGCATGGGATTATGTTATTACGTAAAACATTCATACAGAGAATTGAAACATAAAAGAAAACTTTATGAATTAGATAAAAATCTTTTTACTCTATTTCATATGTTTCAACTAAGCTACAATTTTAACTAACTTTATCACATAAATGATTTGACATTACAAAAACACGCCTATACAAAACCAGAGGACCAGTGGTCCTGAACCGCTCACCTGTCTGGTGACAATTTTCCTACTTAGATCAGCAGAAAATGTCATTTACCCTGCTCATAAATTTTAAAATGCCACCTCAATATTTGTTGGCATGGCGGCCATCTTGGGTCTAAGGCCAATGAATGACCTTGACCTTTCTCACCCATAGATCTTCATGTATTCAGTTACTTTACCTGATCTACCAATTTTGGTGACACTGTCTTCAATGGTTTCCTATTAATCCATTATTTTCACTTTGCCCCATGCAAAAGCCTAAGTCGGCAAATTTGACATTGCTATAAAATAGGTCAAGGTCAACCCAGGGTCACCATTTGTACAAACCATGATGGGCCCGAGTACCATATGCTACATGCCAAGTTTCAAGGCCAATGGCCTTATGGTTCTGGAGAAGATTTTTGAAGGTTTTTTACCATATATGGGCATGGTGGCCATCTTGGGTCTAAGGCCAATGAATGACCTTGGCCTTTATCACCCATAGATCTTCATGTATTCAGTTACTTTACCTGATCTACAAATTTTGGTGACACTGTCTTCAATGGTTTCCTATAAATCCATAATTTTCACTTTGCCCCATGCAAAAGCCTAAGTCGGCAAATTTGACATTGCTGTAAAATAGGTCAAGGTCAACCCAGGGTCACCATTTGTACAAACCATGATGGGCCTGAGTACCATATGCTACATGCCAAGTTTCAAGGCCACTGGCCTTATGGTTCTGGAGAAGAAGATTTTTGAAGGCTTTTTACCATATATGGGCATGGCGGCCATCTTGGTCATGTGATCCAGACCCCGCGAACAAACTTTCGTTCCCCCATCCCACTGAGGCTCCATATGAAATTTGGCTTTGATTGGCCCTGCAGTATAGGAGAAGATCTTTGAAAATGGTGGACGGACGGACGACGGACCATGGCTATACTATAAGCTCACCTATGAGCCTAAAGGCTCAGGTGAGCTAAAAATCCATTTTTTTCACTTTTTCCTATGCAAAAGCCTAAGTCAGCATATTTGACATTACTGTAAAATAGGTCAAGTTCAACCCAGGGTCACCATTTGAACAAATTATGATAGACCCGAGTACCATTTGCTACATGCCAAGTTTCAAGGCCATTGGCCTTACGGTTCTTGAGAAGAAGAATTTCGAAGTGTTTTTACCATATATGGGCGTGGTGGCCATCTTGGTCATGTGATCTAGACCATATTGGCAGCTTTTCATTTGTTCAACTCCCAAAGGCTCCATATTGAATTTCACTTCAATTGGCTCAGTAGTTTCTGAGAAAAAATGTTTGAAATATGGAACCTGCGTGACCTTGGTCTAAGGTCAATTAATGACCTTGACCTTTCTTACACATAGATCTTCATGTATTCAGCTACTTTACCTTATCTACTAATTTTGGTGACAGTGTCTTCAATGGTTTCCTAAAAATCCATTATTTTCACTTTTTCCCATGCAAAAGCCTAAGTCGGCAAATTTGACATTGCTGTAAAATAGGTCAAGGTCAACTCAGGGTCACCATTTGTACAAACTATGATGGGCCTGAGTACCATATGCTACATGCCAAGTTTCAAGGCCATTGGCCTTACGGTTCTGGAGGAGAAGAATTTTTAAGGCTTTTTACCATATATGGGCGTGACGGCCATTTTGGTCATGTGATCTAGACCGTATTGGCATTTTTTCATTTGTTCAACTCACAAAGGCTCCATATTAAATTTTACTTAAATTGGCTCAGCAGTTTTGGAGAAAAAAATGTTTGAAATATGGATCCTGAATGACCTTGGTCTACGGCCAATGAATGACCTTGACCTTTCTGACCCATAGATCTTCATGTATTCAATTAGTTTACCTGATCTACAAATTTTGGTGACACTGTCTTCAATGGTTTCCTATAAATCCATTATTTTCACTTTGCCCCATGCAAAAGCCTAAGTCGACAAATTTGACATTGCTGTAAAATAGGTCAAGGTCAACCCAGGGTCACCATTTGTACAAACCATGATGGGCCCGAGTACCATATGCTACATGCCAAGTTTCAAGGCCACTGGCCTAATGGTTCTGGAGAAGAAGATTTTTGAAGGCTTTTTACCATATATGGGCATGGCGGCCATCTTGGTCATGTGATCCAGACCCCGCGAACAAACTTTCGTTCCCCCATCCCACTGAGGCTCCATATGAAATTTGGCTTTGATTGGCCCTGCAGTATAGGAGAAGAAGATCTTTGAAAATGGTGGACGGACGGACGGACGCACGGACGGACGGACGGACGACGGACCATGGCTATACTATAAGCTCACCTATGAGCCTAAAGGCTCAGGTGAGCTAAAAATATTGGAAAAATGAAAGAAATTCTGATAAATTTTTTTTATATTTTCCATATTTCTGCTCCAAACTTAGATAGCGAGAACTCGTTAGAACCGACTCGGCGAGGCGGTTCTAATGAGTACCCACAAACTATGTTTTGCACAGAAATAAGGATAAGATAGTATCCTCCTGGAACCCCAGTTTTCCTATATAAAAGTGGGATTAAAAATCATGTAGATATGTTTTCGTGATGAATGATATCACGTTCGCCGCCTCCGCCCATCTGGCTTTGGAGAAATAGATGGGCTGCATGAAACTTCCACGCAGAGCTGAAACCGACCGCACACGAGTACTGGTGAACTACTTAGAGGATCTAAGCCTGCCCAGGCAAAGTGGCACGAGTCGGTCCATCCATGCTTATAAACCCTATAGGTTTTATTGGGCGACAGAGCTTGAGATGTCATTTCATCTCAGTCCCACAAAATTGGAAGAAACGTCTCTAAAATGATCTATACAGTGTTTACAGGGACGTTAAACCTCAAATCAAACAAAGAAAGACATTACTTTACAATCACGTCAGAATTAACAGTTAGCATGTCCGTGAGTTATATACCCATTTAAACCCCACTTTGGATTTGAATAGGTAGGATTATGAAGAGTATACATTATTTCAGTCAATAATAGATTGTGTATTGAATCTAATATGATCCTTTAAAACTGAGCCGCGGGATGTGGTATTAATGACTTACCTGTAATCATATCAATACTCGGTTAATTGGATTAAGATTAAGTAGCAATCAAGGTCGACCTGTTAGTGCTTAAACTGCGTTTAACCTTTTTATGATACATTTATTTATTTATTTTATTTGAGCCTGCGCATGACAAAACTTACTATAAGATTAACACAACCAACGAAGACTCAGATCAACCTGTACAGTCAGTCTGACCAGTCTCTGTGTAACCCGGAGGCCTAAGAAGGCTCTTGCGAACAGAAAAACGTCTGATCCGACTGCACATATGGTGGTCGCACAGGTCGCAGGTTTTGTCATGCGCATGTTTATTTATTAATTCTACACATATGACAAGAAAGAATCATTTGTGACCAAATATGGTTTAATTCTCGCTCAATTTAGACTCTGCTTGTCGTTTCCTTTTATATGAGATTTAATCCATTAAATTGAAAATGAAATAAATATACTTTTACAGTATCTTTTATTTCATTTAAAAATTGCATAAACTTTATGTATGTGTCCAAATCGTGAATTATGGGTTTTAATGGACACGTTTATTTGTTATTAAATTCCTTCTCGGTGCCAATTTTATACTGTCTATATGTTTATATAATATATTTATGCAAGAAAATTAAGTACATCATTAAATTCAATGCATTAAGATTCAACACAGACATTTTCCCTATGTTTTTAATAGTCTGTTCCAGTATTTTGGCTTCGTTCCAGTATTTTGGTTTCGTTTTGGTAATTACCAGTACCGATAGGAGTGTTGTGAAGAAAATATTGGGTAGGTATAGGTGTTTTTCGTTTGGTGATTTGCAGGACCTGACACTTACATCACGTGAACAAGTCCGTGAAATGAAGACCCCTCTAAACCCCACTTTATATAGGAGCTTTTTTCGTGACGTACTTCCGGTTCTAAAAATAGAACGGGAAAAGCCCTGGCCGTCAACGTCGTATATGCTTCAAGTATGCTTCAAGGCAGTGGGACAGATAAAGTGTTAATTATGTACAGCGTAAATTTAACTTTGAGGAATTCTAATGTACGATAATGGGACAAACACCGATATACTACCAGGTGTGAAATTTCGCATTACGAAAGCATGCCTATACATACATATCAATTTTTCGGGGGGGGGGGGGGGGGGTGGGAATGGAAATTTTAAGATGAAAAATTGTGATATTTTTTTTTATTTCTGCTCAAAACATATATTGCGGGGACTGGATAGAACCGCCTCTACGAGATAAAGATTTTTATTTATTTGCCCGTTTTTTTTTTTTTTTGTTTTTTATTTAACATTTAATCATTTTGTGCATTAAGTACAGGCGGTTCTATCGAGTACCCACAATCTATGTTTTGAGGCGGTTCTATCGAGTACCCACAAACAGGAATGAGAAAAATAATGTTTACCCCTGTAAACACCAGTTTTACTATATAAAAGTGGGGTTTGAGGGTGTCAAAATCGCATAGGCGTGTTTTTCATGATGGCAAATCCCTAGTCTTATGTTTTAATTAACTGCTCTTAAAGATATATTTACAAACGACCCAACAGGATCCTCTCTCTCTCTCTCTCTCTCTCTCTCTCTGAGTGTGGCGTGGCCTACATCTCTCTCTCTCTCTCTCTCTCTCTCTTAACGTACCAACACTTAGAGAGTGTAGGTAAATGTAAATTACAGTTTCCACGTCAACCGACACAACGTCGTGTCTACATCAAACAAACATCAAAGCGATGCACTGAATTTGACTTTGCAACGTCGATGAAACGTCAGAACGTTGCGTTTGCGATAATACGGAGTTGCTTAATAAGGTCATTTGCCCAGTGCTCGGGCCCATCAAGACTCAGTGGGATTGGAACATTAAATTCAAAACAAACGTGGAACACCCTTTCAGTGCATGAGAATGAAACACTCCTTCGCAAGTGCAAGAGTTTACTGTAAAATCAGGTAGATCAACCTGCCCAGCCCTTACATTACCAAGAACCCCAAAACGGGTACCCTGGCAAACAGTGCAGCCCCAGATCAGACGCCGCAGAACGCGGCGTCTGATCAGGGCCTACACTGTTTGCAAAAGTCAAGCCAATTTCCAAAAATTTTTGAAGAAAACAACCTGACACGCCTAAATTTTGAAGTGGACTCCTGCTATATATAAGGAGGCAGATTCCAATATTTGGTACACAACGAGTTAATGGCTTATTAGCTTAGCTCCACAATATCTTCTTGGATACATGGATCAGTCAAACCTCTCTCATCTCAACGGTCACGTGACATTGAAGTGAGTTGGAGTGGGTGTCGACGGCATGACGTCGAGCCAACGTTGACTCGACGACCGTCTTTCAGTCCACTCATTAGCTTTTTTTTTCGACTGTCAGTATATTTATTTTTCTGTTTGTCCGTCCGTACGTCTGTTAGTCATTCATTCATTCAGTCGGTCTGTATGTCGTCTGTCAGTCAAAACCTCTCTCTCTCACAACGGCCATGTGACGTTGAAGTGAGTTGGAGTTGGTGTCGACGGCATGACGTCGAACCAACGTTCACTCGACGCCCGTCTGTCAGTCCACTCATTAGTTGTTTTCTACTGTCAGTATCAGTTTATTTTTCTGTCTAACTGTCCGTCCGTTCATCTGTTAGTCATTCATTCAGTCAGTCGGTCTGTCTGTCTACTGTCAGTTTCTCAGTAGATAGATAGATAGATAGATAGATAGATAGATAGATAGATAGAAAGACAGACAGACAGATAGATAGATAAAAGTTCTGTCCGTATGTGATAGGTATACTTGGATAGCGAATAACGAAAAGTTACGTAAAAACCTATTTTGTAAGTAAGCTTTCATAAGCCATTGACATGGGTCTTTCACGAAGAGATTTTCGTCAATAACAAGCGGATCCAGGATAAATGAATTTCAGTAATGAAGGCAACATATCATACTTTCCGTCCCGAGGCATTATTTCAATGTAAACGGGTATATTTTCTCTCAAAATGTCTGAATATTGTTAGCATTTTAAGTTCCGCCAATACATTTGAATAGCGATGGCCGTTTCAATTGACGGCCAGTGCTTTGCGCATGCGCAAGAATGACGTCATAAACGGAATCCCTAAAACCTCCTATAGAGAAAACTGGGGTTTACGGGGGTATTCATTATTTTTCTTATTTCTGCTCCAAGACATAGGTTGTGGGTACTCGTTAGAAACGCCGAAATGAGGCGGTTCTAACGAGCACCCACATCCTGTTTTGAGTATTTATAAGAAAAAATTGAAGGATTTTTCAACAGAAAAATAGCCATTTTGAAGATATGAAAAATGCACTATGTCGTACGGGCGAGTTATCGTAATGTAGCTGGGTTAAAGGACATGTCCCAGTTCATAAACTGCATGAAAAATAGTGTTGATCCTGATCAGATGGCTGGTCAGGATCTAGTTTGCAAAGGTAGGGGTTGTTGTAAACAGCAGGATAAGAGTTTGCACCCATTCATCCATCTTGTTTATCAATCGGGTTGTCTGTCCATACCTTCTATCAAAACTGGGGCAAAACAACCCATAGGCAAAATCACTCAGCATTATGATAGTTCATTCTTTCATTCGGTCTCACTAACATCACTTTGCATGGCCCAATTTATTTCTCTAAGTCCCTATGGACGGGGCCTCGAGGAGGCGGTGCTAAAGAGTACCCACAACCTGTCTTGAAGCAGAAATAAGAAAAAATATGTATAGGTATGTTATGTACCACTGCATGGGTATGAGAAAGGGTTGCTGTATCCAATCTAGATTTGAAATTCGAACGTAATTTTGTTTTTGGCAGTTGGTTTGTCATTTTCTTCGCTGCGATTTTCTTGAATGTCCCGCAAAATGATAAAAGTTACACTTGTTTTACAGAATCCGACTCGTTTCGGGCGCATTATAATCTACGGTACTCTCGGTATCCATTTGACGTGTCACCAGTAACAATTCTGACACACACACTACAATTGGCGACGAGGATGCCCATTGTTTCGGGAGAAAATATATGTGTCAGGACATAAAATCGAACTAAACAGAATCGCTCTATAAAGATGGCAGCAGCACTACCAGTTTTTCAGAAGTTTGACATTTTTTAGTGATGAAAACAGTGTCGGTATACGTTGGAACAAGTACATTTCTAAACTTGAAAATTTGCTTACAGGGTACTGATTTGGCCGTGCAAGCAAACCAATTATATGCAAACATAGTAATTATACGATCATTAAAATGTGGACCGAAATTGTTATGTTATTGTACTGGAAGTTTTCGATTGTACCATTTGGTGGTCGATACCAACTTGCTACGAAGTGGGAAGTTTTATTTGCAAAAACCTTAACCCAGACCGATTCGGTGTCATTTTCAAGTTCCATGAAAGGCATGTGAGGGATGCCTCTATGAATGAGCAACATCACCCCACCACCATGAGAGTTCCTATCTTTTCTGTACACACTGTACTCACAAGTTTCAGGGAAAAGCTCAGATGTAGTAATTGAACTGTCAATCTTTGTTTCCTGAATAGCAACAATATGAGGTTGAGATGTATCGAGGAAAGCTAAAAGTTCAAGAATTTTCCCTCTAATTCCATTTATGTTTATACTGCAAAGTTTCAAACCTTTCACAAAATTTGACTTAGTTTCATCAGCAGTTGAAGATTTGGGTGCACACTAATGTCCGGGAATTGTCCGGGAATTCGCCGGGAAATTGGAGGTAGTGGTGTGTTGTCGCTAATATCTCCACTTCGGGTTGTCAGAAATTAATACAAATAATATCAAATAAAATTTTTAGCTCTATTATAAAAGATAAAAAAATAATAATTTACTTTTTTAACGTTTTAGGGGTCCATTTTTTAAGTTAATTTGTCCGGGAAATTCTCTGATTTTTTCCTGGATGTTGGGGTATTGATACGTTAACCCTAATATCTCGACTTTAGGTGGTCAGAAATTAATAAAATTAGTATCAAATAAAAATTTAGCTCAATTTTAAAAGAGAGTTAAAAATATTTTTCATTTTGAATATTTTAGGGGTCCATTTCTGAAGTTAATTTGTCCGGGAAATTCCCGAATGTGTCCTGGATCTTGCGGTAGTTGTGCGTTTTCATAATATCTCGGTTTGTGGTGATCACTTATTGATAACAATTGATATATGTTAAAATTTTAAGTTCAATTCTAAAAAAAATATATATATATAAAATCTCTTTATATACCTCAATGAGGCAGTTCTAATGAGTACCCACAACCCGGATTGTATCCAGGATGCCGGGGTATTAGTTCGTTTTCCTTAATATATCGACTTGTGAGAACGAAAAAAAGACTGCACACCCCTTGTAAATCCTACTTTTCTCTGTATAAAGTTGAATTTACATGGGTTTCCATTACACAGCTTTCTGTGATGTCACACATGTTGCTGCTCACAAGACGGACACTGCCATTGATACGATGATGAATTCAGACCTAAACATATTCTATAAAACCAAATTTTGCACTTACGATTTTCACAGCAAATCATGTTATCAATATACTCAGGCATTTTGCAGAATCACCAGACTGGAATTTTTACGATTTTACAACTGAATGAATGAAGTCTTTCTACTATTTCAATCCAGGTAAGCAGCACACGCCAACTTATTATGAGTTAAAGCAATTAATTTAACACATTTTTAATCTCGTTAGAAAATCAATGGCCCGTAAAATCGCTCAAAGTCCGTACACCTAATTCATCGTCAGGAAGAAATGGATGCGCTTAAATTTCGTTGTTTAAGCAAACAGTATAGAACTAGATCAGATGTCGCATTTTGCGCCGAGATCAGACGCCAAGTTTTGCAGCGTCTGAGCATCATGGTCCGTCAATCAGTCAAAGTCCTTACATCTAATTCATTGGCAGCAAGAAATAGATGCGGTTAAATTTCGTCGTTGATTAAGCAAACAGTGTAGACCGAGATCAGACGTCGCACTTAGCGGCCCAGATCAGACGCCAAGGTTTGCGCAGCTACTGATCATAATGGTCCGTCAAAGTCCGTACACCTAATTCATTGCTAGCAAGAAATGGATGCGGTTAAATTTCCTCGTTGTTTAAGCAAATAATGTAGACCCAGATCAGATGTAGCATTTTGCGGCCCAGATCAGATGACACGTTTTGCAGCGTCTGGTCATTTGAGTCTACACTGTTTGACTATGTCCCACAAATGGGACGCTAGGCATATATGGATTAAATATCTGGGTTAAATATCTGATCTGCCAGTGGATCTACACTATCTGCCAATGTCCCACAAGTGGGACTCAAGGCATATATGGGTTAAACCTTTGATCAAGATCTACACTGTTTGCCAATGACCCAACAATGGGGCGCTAGGCATATATGTGTTAAACCGTTGACCAAGTTCTACACTGTTTGCCGTAATTAAAGATTCTTTGAGATCTTCTATAAATTAGTCATGTTGTGTGCACTCATTAGAACTGCCTCAATGAGGTGTATGAAAAGATTTTTTTTATATTCTTTTAGAACTGAACTTAAAATTTTAAAATATATCAATCGTTATCAATTAGTGATCACCACAAACAGAGATACTATGAAAATGCACAACTACCCCAACATCCAGGATAAGTTGTTTTCCAAAGAGTGAACCCAAGAATTAAGACCATGGGAAACAGGGAGACCTTTATTTTAATGTACCGGGTAGTGATTTGATGATTTCTAATGACTTATTATGGGGTGTCAAGCAACAATCCTGATTCCGAGTTTGTCACAGCCAGCACACTGACAGCTACAAAGGACTATTCAGTATACTGGTCCAATTATATACAGCTCAGCACACTCAAATATCTGACAACGCACAGGCTCTTCAGAAAAATGAATGTGACAAGCGACCTAATTTTGATCCTAAGAATTTCAGTTTTACGTTACCCCACCCACTAGTGAGGTAATGGCGGGAAAGAATGTCAGCAATTTTTTCAATCTACAAGACAAACAAATCACAATCTAGGGTAACCAGCAATAAAATGTTGCTAGTTTACGCTTGTCTGTTATGAATCAGACAAGAAACCAAACAGATATCCAAGAAAAAAACTTCTCTTTTAGCGAGCTATTTTTTTCCAATTCCGTCCAGGTCGAACGGAACACCGTGTGTGTGTGTGTGTGTGTGTGTGTGTGTGTGTGTGTGTGTGTGTGTGTGTGTGTGTGTGTGTGTGTGTGTGTGTACGAGACCCTTAAAGGAATGGTTAAGTCACTGAAGCACTAGGGTATAGTATTATATTCATTTATTTACAAAAGCTACTATCTAACTGCAACAGGCAATTAGTAATTATATATCTCGCACACGACTCATTCATTCAGTATACTTCATTGGCGCAGCTTTATCGGGGAGGCGGTTCTTTATTATTATAATTGACTGCAGCGTAATGAATACTCTTCATATTCTGAGTCGGTCATGCCAGTTATGCGTTACCTTCATTATTAATAAAAATGTATATTGGCCGATTCCGACATGGAAATAGCGAACTTATATGTAAAAAGAGACGAAATATGAAATCTTCGGATCGGCATTTTTGACTCGGCGGCTCGGCCCGGCTTTTACATCCGCCTTCAGTGGGTCTCACTATAGGGAACAAGACAATTCATCGACAAGACAACTCATCGACACGGTTTTTGGAGACAATTCATCGACACAATTGAAGACAACTCATCGACACAATTGAAGACAACTCATCGACACTTTTTGAAGACAACTCATCGACACATTATTATAATGAAATGATACACAAGCTGATAAAATGAAGACAATGTGCTGAAAATAAAATGATTTATTATCACGTTTATGTTAAAAATAACGAATTTAGAATATATTACTTCAATGTTTTTGCTTATTGATGATAATTAAGAGACCATTTTAACCACATAGGATGGGTGGCGTAAATAAACTTACGCATTCTATTTTAAAACATGATATAAAAGAAAATGTACAGGGAACTTGGTAACTACGGCAAGACACATACGTGCACACACACACACACACACACACACACACACACACACACACACACACACACACACACACACACACACACACACACACACATGTCGTTATCATCATCACATTATATGTATACATTTATATCCTCAAGGGCTTTATAGGGAATTTTGAATAAAATGTCTTCTTTATTATGGATTTTCTGTGTATTGTGTGTTAGAAAGAAGTTCGTCGGCAGCAGCATGCGTTTCAGTGTGATGGTTGTGACAATTGGCAGCACCGAATGTGTAATACTGGTAAGCTTTTATATGAGTTTTTTAACTGTCTGTCTGTCTCCGTCTGTGTGTCCGCCCGCCGACCCTCCCGTCCACACGTACATGTATGTTTGTTTGATTTGAGGTTTAACGTCCCCGTCAACACTGTAAAGGTCATTTTGGAGACGTTGCTTCCAATTTTGTGGGACTTTTACCCGACATTGAGATGGGTTTATTAGCATGGACGGTCCGCCTCACACCGCGGTTCCTGGACAGGCGAGGATTGTGGCCACGTAAAATCGATTTAAGCCCCCCCCCCCAGAGGAAATCTTTCCACTGACCGTTCCAAGGCGGTTCTTCTGTGGCGATTTAATTATGTTGTTGTTTTTTACTTACTGTGTGTATCACTTGTGTCTTTTATTTTTGGATGGCCATATGACCATTTTGTGGGAAAGTAACTGTCCTTATGGCCTTCCTTTGTTTAGGTTACCATTATGGTCTGGTCGCTTATTGTTTGTATTTCTTTCCCTTTGGTGTCTTTGATGGGTGGAGTAAGTTAATTGTATCGATTCCTGATCTTTGTTTTACTTCTGCTTAGACCCTCTAAGCGGTTTACCAGTACTAGTGTGCGGGCCGGATTCAGCTCTGCGTGGAAGCATCATGCAGCCCATATATTTCTTCAAGCCCCTATTGGCGGGGGCCGCGTACATGTATGTATGTATGTATGTATGTATGTATGTATGTATGTATGTATGTATGTATGTATGTATGTATGTATGTATGTATGTATGTATGTATGTATGTATGTATGTATAAATGTATGTATGTATGTATGTATGTATGTATGTATGTATGTATGTTTGTATAACGTGTAATACTGGTGAGTCTTTATATGCGTTTTAAACTGTCTGTATGTCTGTCTCTCTGTCTGTCTGTCTGTCTGACAATCTATTTTTCTTTCTTTCATTCATTCGTAGACATTATATGTCGTTTCTTTCGTTCATTCTTATACAATTTCTAATTACTGCTTTGAAACTGGGAGCATGACTGGAATACTTGGAAAATTGAAATGGGAGTCTCTCAAGAAAAGGAGAAAAAAAAACAGTAGGATAATCCTTTTATACAAAGGTCTAAAGGGTGCTGCCAGCATTTCAACAGATGACCTTGTTCCCCAGCTAGACACTGTAGAAATCACCATTCGTTGGCGTTTCAGACCCTTACTGCAAGAACTGACATTTATAAAGAGTCGTTCTTCCCAGAACCATTAGAGATTGGAATGCCCTTCCCGATTCGATTATTTCGACAGCTGAAGGTGCTGATGATTGTGTAGCTAAATTTACCTCTTTGGTTAAAGCTAGAGACTAACTTCCAACCAACAGTTAGACTCCGAGGGGCCCGACCAAAGACGGAGCATCAGGCGCCAACCAACATAACGAATACTAAAATAAAATGAAATTCCATTTATGTTTTTACGCTGGAACCGTCAGATATAATCTTAAAAGTAGAAGTAAAACAAAGATCAGGAATTGATACAATTAACTTACTCCACCCATAAAAGACACCAAAGGGAAAGAAATACAAACATTAAGCGACCAGACCATAATGGAAACCTAAACAAAGGAAGGCCATAAGGACAGTTACTCTCCCACAAAATGGCCATATGGCCATCCAAAACCAAAAGACACAAGTGATACACACAGTAAGTAACAAACAACAACATAAATAAATCGCCACAGAAGAGCCGCCTTGGAACGGTTAAGCCCGACCCACCGGATTTATGTTTTTACGCTGGAACCGTCATGTAATCTTAAGCCCGACCCACCGGTATGCAATCAAAGAGGCAAGCTATGTTGCCAACCGTGATTTGGTTAACCACTATGCATGCAGTCTGTTTTATAATATTGATGTTGTACCAAATCTTTATATATCGACGAACGATTTTACGAAATTGGGTACTAAAGTCATAACAGGCATGTATTTTTCTAAATTTATATACTAATTCTGATTCTGATCTGATTCTGATTGTCGCTTCTTGGCGTTTCTTGTCGCTTTTTTTGACGCTTCTTGTCGCTTAATAGTGAGACCGCTCTTCAGTAGGTTCCTATTGAAACGGCGTATGCCTTCAAAACATAGTATTTTTAAACAAATAATACTGATCTTCAGCTTCCGGTGGTCATCGTGGTTTTATTGAAAACAGTATTTACTAATAAATATTGAATTTAAAGCGATTTATAAAACAGGAAAATGGCGAAGACACAGCCAAAAAAGAAAAAGATCCGAGAAGGGATTAACAAGGCAAACCACAGCATGAATATGGGTAAGAATTGCATTGTCATATGTTTTCGTGACATGCCTCCTATAGGAGCTTTTTTCGTGACGTACTTCCGGTTCTAAAATTAGAACGGGAAAAGCCCTGGCCGTCAACTGTCATTTTGCTTTAACCCTTTACCACTCAGATACGTATTTTCCTGAGTCTATCCATTAGCACTCCGACCCGTATATTTACGTGTTTATCGATTAAGGGGATGCCAATGTACAAAAAGTGGGTGGGGTAATGGTGTGGTGTTCAAAATTTGTTTAATTGAATTTTGCAAAACTGTCAAGTTTTTTGAAAAGTTACTTGGCCCATAATTTATTTCAACTTATTCACATGTTCTATTAGAATTTTTTCAGAAATTCCGGAATTATTGAGAAAAACATACCTCTCTTTATGTGCTTCAATCCATTTGCGTTCATACATATTCTCCATGGTAATAAAGCCAAATAAAATTGCATAAATAGGTTCACAGGTTATTCTACTACAATGTGTGAGAATGTCATTGCTCAAAAATATTCCACAGTAGAGTATACAGCAAATTTGTGCCCATACTGTGTATCAAAATAATACAATTTCCAGACATATTTGTTGCTAAAAAGTAGTCTAAAAAATAGGTATGGTGGACAATAACTGCTGCAGCTACTACAACTGAATCATTGGAAGTTTTAGTTGTCTCCCTTGTTTTCATGTCACTGTTTTGTTTGATTTGAATTTCAACGTCCCCGTCAACACTATATAGGTCATTTTGGAGAAGTTGCTTCCAATTTTGTGTGACTTTTACCCGACATTGAGATTAAATGACACCTGAAGCCCTGTTGCCCAAACAAACCTTTATAGATAAGAGTAGGTACCTATCTGGAGATGTTGGAGGATGTAGGAGAACCAGGTCCCATCCCTTTCAGTATCACCGTCCTAATGCTTACATGGATTGTTTTAAGAGACAATTGCAACTTGGAATGGCCTTACAATCGAAGCTGTCTATTTTGAGACAGTTGATGGGTTTCAGGCCAAAATATAATATCATAGGGTTGGGCAGGGGATAGGTATGGATTCCTTCTCCTGATGACTTCTTGTAAATAGTTTTAATCTGCTGGTGGCAGTGTCACAAAGCTCTTTTTTGGAGATGGGGATTGAAAACTTTTTGTGCCACACCCCAAACCTGTTATCATGGTCAGAATCGACCGAAAACAGTATTGGGAGAAAAAAAAGAAAACCAAAAGGGTTTATAAATAAGCATGGAGGGTCCGACTTGCACGGCTTTTCCTGGGCAGACTTAGATTCTCTATAAAACCGGTTTACCAGTCCTTGTGTGCTTTCGGATTCAGCTCTGCGTGGAATCATCATGCAGCCCATTTATTTTTTCAAGCCCAGATGGGCGGTGGGGGGGGGGGATGATTACTGTGTAGGCTTTCATCCTGCAAACCTGGTGTGCATGTAATGTACACCTGCGAGTAATGGTCATATGTGACCGATCGCAGTAAGTAGAAAGAAAGGATACACATTCAAAGGAGCCAAATTATTTTTGTCTCCCTTATCAATAAGTGTTTAAATAGAAAAGGAACAATTTTGGTCCTGTGGAGCAAATTCTTTCCTTAGATACCCCTGTGGAGCAAATTCTTTTCTTAGATACCATGTACCTTTTTCAGGGCCACATATTTTAATTATAACAACATTGACAGTATGCCACAAAATAATTGCAGAGAGCGCATAACTGCCGTCTTCTATTGACCACCATACATGTTTACATTTGGTCACGAGGTGTAGGTTTACTATCAATAACGTAAATTAGACTAGATGTTGAAACACAAATAAGTGGTGTTTTTTCGACAATCGAACTCTTGAACCTATTCATTCTTACAGCAAAATCCATAATCTAAGTCTCTTTATAAATGCTTACCTTGATTCAGCTGTCTACAGTGCAAAATTTGTGAAATTTGTTAACATGTTTTTTTTTCAAAGGCTTGTCAATGAAACCGGAAACACCTAAGGACTTCCATATCTGGTGACACGAACGCAAAAATATAGTCCCAAAATATTCATGTTTTTGAAGAATTACCATTTATTCAAGAACAATTTTAAGCAATTTAAGCACAAAAGTCATTTAGATTTATGAAACAACAAAAACTTTGAGGACATATCGGAATTTTTCCGATGTTTTGTCCTAGTTCCGCTTGAGGCGTAGTAATATTTATGTGATAAAGCCATGACTTCCTCATGCTCAACAACAAATGTTTCCAATCAGCTGTTATGACTAAAAAATGACTATAAAATTGACCTGATGGATGATTAATCGTAAGTTTGTAAAATACTTAAACTTGCACAAAACGATGCAGAAAGGGTTCCTGTTTCACGGCGCATAGTTGTCATGTTACATCGTCGAGCCGATTTGGCGATATGCGTTTCCAAATAAGTGTTGATATTTTGTTTACAAATCCCATGAATGAAAAATGGCGACCAAAGAACTTATGAAAAATATCTCGTGGTGGCACAAATGTTTCTTAGACAGGAGACAATTTTGGTTAGTAATACTCTAAGACATTGTAGTTCACCCTTCCAAGAACAGTACACTGTACATTTTAGGTCCTGAAAAATTAGGTAAATATGACTTTGAGCGCAAATGCTGTCACCCTCATTTTTTGCATCGGCTGTGTAAACCTACAAGCAGTTTGATAATTGCTTATTAGATAATGTTATGTTTGAAGACGTGTTACTTTCCAGTATATTCAAACTTTTTCTCCGACTCCGTGTTTTGGCTGAAAAGAAAAGTCATGTTGAGGGGTACCCCACCCACTTTTTGTACT
This sequence comes from Lucinisca nassula, assembly GCA_963580285.1. NCBI lineage: Eukaryota > Metazoa > Mollusca > Bivalvia > Lucinida > Lucinidae > Lucinisca > Lucinisca nassula. The sequence continues at coordinate 123,382,219 of OY757016.1, read as the reverse complement.
TCGGTAAACCCTTAACGTACAGATACGTATATTCCCATGTGTCGCCATTTGAACACATACGTGTTTGCCCGTGTCTCAAAATCAATCGCGTTATTTTTACCTTTTTCCTAAATATAAAAACGCCGGATGTTTATAAATGTTAAGTTTGGTATTTTACCAACAATATTTGCGAAAAAAACAAATATGTTTCTATACAAAGTTTTTGTGTAATTTGCAACCAAACACACCAGGGGTTTCTTTTCCTGAATCACGATGACCTTGCCAGACGTAATGGAAAATTACTGGGCTGTTACTGAATGACGCAATATTTGTGTGTCGGTCGCGCATGATTTGCATGATTTATGTAAAGACAATTAGCGCTGTATAATCAGTTAGATTCAATGGATTTATTGTCCAAGATAATTAGTTAATTGGGGATTATGATACCCTAGGAATGTTTATACAGCGCATGCCACCAGGAGCGTGCCAAGCTTTGAGCCGCAATAAATTACGCAACAGTACCCAAAAGTGTACCCAGGTGGTCATCGAAAGGGCAATAAAACCCACAGATGGGTAGAAGACCTTTCATTGGTCAATAGTTTTAGCCCCTTTAATGAATATTAATTTCTGCAAAAAAAAAATATGCGACATCTGATCAGGGTCTCACCGCCGACACTTTAACAGACAAACAGATGCAAATACTAAGCGGCACCTGATCAGGGTCTTCAGGTTTTTGGACCTTAAAATGCTACGGCACCCGGATCAGGCGCTCCACAATTATTGCCGCGACGTCTGATTTAGCTCCAACAGCCGACGGTTCATTTTATTTTATTTTCCGCGACCGAATATGTTTGGAGGATATAGCGACCGTCAAAATGTTCGTCCGTCCGTAGACAGAACGGACAGATGCAAACAATGCAGGTCCGGATCATTCGCCGTACCATTGCTGAATGGCGTCTGATGAGGGTCAACATGTTTGTAGAAGGCATCTTAGACGGCGCAGACCCGGACAAGACGCTGCGCAACGGTAATGCGGCGTCTGATCAGGGTCTTATCGCCGACGGTGGTGTTTTTTATCCCTTGTCTGAACAGGTTCGGAGCCTGGCGTCCGTTCATGCGCAGACCCGGACAAGACGCTGCGCAACGGTAATGCAGCATCTGATCAGGGTCTTATCGCTGACGGTGGTGTTTTTTTATCCCTAGTCTGAACAGGTTCGGAGCCTGGCGTCCTTTCATTCGCCCGTTCGTAGACACATAATTATGAGTGGCGTCCGTTCAAATGTCCGTCCGTAGACGCAACAGACATATGAAAACAATGCAGATCCGGATCAGATGTACAATTATTAAACGGCGTCTGATGATGGTCTACATGTTTGTAGACGGTATCTTAGACGGCACAGACCCGGACAAGACGTTGAGCAACGACAACGCGGCGTCTGATCTGGGTCTTATCGCCGACGGTGTTGTTTTTTAACCCTAGTCTGAACAGGTTCGGGGGATATAGCGATCAGCGTGGCGTCATCCACCTAACCGTCTGTATGACAAAAGACAGAACACAAGGTGCAAACAGTGCAGATTTGAATCAGACGCCATACAATTATTATACAGCGTCTGGATAGGGTCTACAGGTTTGTAGACGGAATATGCGACGGCACAGACGCTGTACAATGATCATGGTCTGACCGCCGCCGGTGCGTTTTGTTTTTTTATCCCCTGACCAAATAGGTTCGGGGGTATAACAATCAGCCTGGCATCCGTCCGTCCGCAAACAAAATTATGAGTCTGGCGGCCGTTCACATGTCCGTCCGTGGACACAACAGACAGATGCAAGCAATGCAGATTCGAATCAGACCTGTACAATTATTAAACGGCGTCTGATGAGGGGCTACAGGTTTGTAGACGGCATATGGGTCTGCGCAGACCCGGACAAGACGCTGCACAACGATAATGCGGCGTCTGATCAGAGCCTTATCGCCAACAGTGGTATTTTTTATCCCTAGTCTGAACATGTTCGGGGGATATAGCGATCAGCCTGGCCTCATCCACCCAACCGTCTGTATAACAATAGTCAGAACACAAAGGTGCAAACTGCAGATTTGAATCAGACACCATACAATGATTATACGGCGTCTGGATAGGGTCTACAGGTTTGTAGATGGCATATGCAAGGGCACAGACCCAGACCGGACGCTGTACAATGATCATGCGACGTCTGATCATGGTCTGACCGCCGCCGGTGCGATTTATTTTTTATCCCCTGACCAAATAAGTTCGGGGATATAACAATCAGCCTGCCGTCCGTCCGCCCGCAAACAAAATTGAGTCTGGCGTCCGTTCACATGTCCGCTTGTCCGTAGACACAACAGACAGATGCAAGCAATGCAGATTCGAATCAGACCTGTACAATTATTAAACGGCCTCTGATGAGGGTCTACAGGTTTGTAGACGGCATATGGGTCGGCACAGACCCGGACAAGATGCTGCACAAAGATAATGCGGCATCCAAGCAGGGACTTATCGCCGACGGTGGTGTTTTTTTTATCCCTAGCCTGAACATGTTCGGGGGATAAAGCGACGGCCTGGCATCATCCACCTGTCTGTCTGCATGACTATAGACAGAACACAAACGTGCAAACAGCGCAGATCGGGATCAGAGCCCAGAAAATTATTATAAGGCGTCTCATCTAGGGTCTAAAGGGTTGTAGACGGCACAGACCCAGACCAGTAGCTATCAGCCTGGCGTCAGCCACCCGTCTGTCTGTATGACAATAGACAGAACACAAAGGTGCAAACAGTGCAGATCGGGATCAGAGCCCAGACAATTATTATAAGGCGTCTGATCAGGGTCTACAGGGTTGTAGACAGCACATGGGTCGGCACAGACCCAGACCAGACGCTGTACAATGATCATACGCATCAGATGTTATTTCACCTCAGTGTTGGGTAAAAGTCCCACCAAATTGGAGGCAACATCTCCAGAATGTCCTAAATAGTGTTGATGGGGATGTTATACCTCTAATCAAACAAACGATTTCTAAAAAAAATAAAAATACAGAGACAGCTGTTTGGGGTGAGCTGGCTATGGGGTGGTTGATACACTGATTTAAAAAAAGGGTAAAGTTGGGGATGTGGGTGAAAAAAGGATAGATAGGCTGTAATAGTTATTTTAATCTTATGCAGAAGTACTGATTTTTTCATAAACAGAACACACACATGTGTCATAGCAGATTCTTTAATTTCTCCAAAACGGCTACTTTTCCATTGAAAACTTTGATATTTTTCTTATTTATACTCAGAACATAGATTGTGGGTGCCGATTGAGGCAGTGCTGACGAGTACCCACAACCTTGGTCTTGGTGCAAAAATAAGGAAAATAATGTATACCGGGTTCAGATAGATGTTCATTTCACAGACTTATGAACATGATCTTATTTCTGCATAAAAAAGTATGTTATGGAAACTTGTTGGAAGAGCCTCAGTGACATGCCCTAATGATTACCTACAAAATAGGTTTTTGTGCGGAAATAAGAAAAATAATACGTGGATACCCCCTTTTTTCTGGGGCTATGGTGGTTAAAAATACTTTCTCTGACCAACCCAAAACAGAAATTTTTGCTCAAGAAAATATTTTGCTTACTTTGACACTTCATATTTTCAAAACGCAAAGAGAAACTATAATAAATTTAGTACCATTGGAAAGAAAATTTAATTTCCTAGAAACTTTACATTTACATAAATATTGTCAAATGTACAGAAAATACTAAAATAATCATTTTTGTAACATAAGGGTGTAAATCACACAAAAATGCCAATATCTCTGTTCAGATAAGACTGTCAGGCCTATCAGCCATATATGGACTATTGATTATTGATTTACCTATATCAGTGTTCTGTTAAGAATCTATATTTGCTAATTTTTTGATTGGTAAAGGGTTAAGGCAGTGGGACAGATAAAGTGTTAATTACAGCGTAAAAGAGTGGAATTCTTTTAAGCTTTTGGCGAATTCTAATGTAAGATAATGGGAGAAAAACAGATATGCTGCCAGATGTGAAATTTTGAATTACGGAAACATGCTTATATGAATACATGGACATTATCAATTTTTCGGCCAAAAAATGAAAATTTTAAGACCAAAAAATGGTAATATTTTTCTTATTTCGGCTCAAAACATAGATTGCGGGGACTCGATAGAATCGCCTCGACGAGGCGGTTGTATTGAGTACCCACAATCTATGTTTTTGATCAGAAATAAGAAAAATAATGTTTACCCCTGTAAACCTCATATTTACTATATAAAAGTGGGGTTTGAGGGGGGTCAAAATCGCACAGGCGTGTTTTTCATGATGGCAAATCCCAAGTGTTATTTTTTTAGTTAACTGCTCTTAAAGATATATTGTACATATACGACCCAAGCAGAGTCCTCTCTCTCTCTCTCTTAGCGTACCAAGAATAACACTTTAACTGACATGTAACCGACATGTAGCGTGTCAACAACGTCGTGTCTACATCAAACCAACATCAAATCGATGCAATGAATTTGACTTTGCAACGTCGATGAAACGTAAGAAAATTGGCTTGGCGATAAAACGGCGTTGCTAAATAAAATCTCATTTGCCCTGTGCTCGGACCCATCAAGACTCAGTGGGATTGGAACATTAAATTCAAAACAAACGTAGAACACCCTTTCAGTGCATGAGAATGAAACACTCCTTCACAAGTGCAAGGTTTGACAGTAAAATCTGGTAAATTTATAGATTTGTTCAACCTGCCCAGCCCTTACATTAAGGGCCTCTTGGATACAGGGATCAGTCAAACCTCTGTCTCATCTCAACGGTCACGTGACATTGAAGTGAGTTGGAGTGGTTGTCGACGGCATGACGTCGAGCCAACGTTGACTCGACGTCTGCCTGTCAGTCCACTCATTAGTTGTTTTTTTTTTTTGGCCTGTCGGTATGTCTGTTGTCTGCTGTCAGCTTGTCAGTCAAACCTCTCTCTCTCATCCCAACGGTCATGTGACATTGAAGTAAGATGGAGTGGGTGTCAACGGCATGACGTCGAACCAACGTTGACTTGACGCGTGTCCGTCAGTCCACTCATTAGTTTATTTCGACTGTCATTATGTTAATTCGTCTATCTAACTGTCCGTCCTTTTGTCTGTTAGTCAGTCAATTTGTCTGCCTGTCCGTCAGTCTGTCATATTACCTAAATGTAACGTAAATCAGTTTGTTTTAGGAGATGATATTTATAAGCCCCAGACTCACTGTCAGATCTTATTTGTCAGTTCCAGTGTATTTAATTGTACATGATGTTTGCTAGAAATAAAATATCTTTTGAACCAAAACAAACCTAGCCAGTCCACAGGAATGTTCAATTTATTAAAATTGCACATGTAGACAGATCGTGGGACATTTTTATGTCCCCAGTAGCGATAGCGGGGACATATTGTTTTTGCCCTGTCTGTTTGTTTGTTTGTTGGTTTGTACGTGGACAACTTTAACGTTGGCCATAACTTTTGAACCGTTTGAGATAGAGCTTCCATATTTGGCCTGAAGGTTCCTTGTGACAAGACCTTCACATTCATGCAAAAAAAAAAAAAATTTGACCTTTGACCTACTTAAAAGAAAAAAATAACATTGGTCATAACTTTTGAACCACTTGAGATACAGCCTTCATATTTAGCATGTATGTTCCTTGTGACAAAAGCTTTACATTCATGCAAAAAATTTTGACCTGTGACCTTGACCTTTGACCTACTTAAAATAAAAAAATAACATTTTGGCCATAACTTTTGAACCGTTTGAGATATAGCTTTCATATTTGGCCTGAAGGTTCCTTGTGACAAGACTTTCACATTCATGCAAAAAAATTTGACCTTGACCTTTGACCTACTTAAAAGAAAGAAAATAACATTGGTCATAACTTTTGAACCACTTGAGATACAGCCTTCATATTTAGCATGTATGTTCCTTGTGACAAAAGCTTTACATTTATGCAAAAAATTTTGACCTTGACCTTTGACCTACTTAAAATAAAAAAATAACATTTTGGTCACAACTATTGAATGGTTTGAGATAGAGCCTTCATATTTTGCATGTAGGTCCCTTTTGACAAGAGCTTTACATTCACACAAAAATTGACCTAGGACCTTGACCTTTGACCTACATAAAAGAAAAAGTTAACATTAGTCATAACTTTTGAACCGTTTGAGATACAGCCTTCATATTTAGCATGTAGGTTCCTTGTGACAAACGCTTTACATTCATGCAAAAATTTTGACCTTGACCTTTGACCTACTTAAAAAAATAAACATTTTTGGTCATAACTTTCGAACCGTTTGGGAAAGAGCTTTCCTATTTGGCATGTAGGTTCCCTGTGATTAGAGCTTTTCATTCATGCAAAATGTTTGGACCATGACCTTGACCTTTGACCTACTTAAAAGAAAAAATAAAATTGTTCATAACTTTTGAACCGTTTAAGATAGAGCCTTACAACAACGCAACCGGCAAGTTAGCACTAGGCCTTCTCTCAGACGCACTTTTGATGTTGTTTGCGACGAATATCAAATACGTGCCGAAAGCTTTGTAGCACCGTTTTGAACTCTCCATCACGTGCTTCTGAACTGGTATTTGAGATGATTGACAACCGTCTTTGAAAGTTAAAAGCGTGGGCGGGACAATAGCGCTGTCACTTTATGTTACAATCGATTTTCAATACTGCTGAAAAGGAGATTGTGGATACTCGTTAAAACATCGAAGCGGTTCTAACTAGCAGTACCCACAATCTATTGTCTGCTCAAAACAGAGATTGTGGATACTCGTTAAAACCTCGATGTGGCGACAGGGCTTGAGATGTCATTTCATCACAATGTCGGGTAAAAGTCCCACAAAATCGGAAACAATGTCTCCAAAATGACCTATACGTACATTTGTGTGTATTTCTGCTCAAAATATTGATTGTTGATGCTCGTATCGCCTCATCGAATTTTTCTTATTTCTGTTCAAAATATAGATTGTGCATACTCGTTAGTATCGCCTAATCGTGGCGGTTCTAACGGGTACCCACGATCTATATTATGAGCAGAAATAAGAAAAGTAAGATGTACCTCTGTAAACCCCGGTTATTCTATATAAAAGTGGGGTTCCAGGGGATCAAAATTATATAAGCATGTTTCCGTGAAGTGGCCAAGCAGGCACTCGACAGTGAATCAAGTGTGGTAGCGCAATGGTTAGTGCACTTGGTTGTGATGCTAGAGGCCCCGGTTTGATTCCCGGCAGCGGTAATAAAACTGCGGTGTCCGAACATGCTCCGGATGAATGCAACAAAGTACACCGTCCTCCGCATCGGGACCTTAACTTCGGATCCCCTGCAAACATGGAGTGTCAAATGTGACCTGGAAACGCTCTAATATTCATTTGACCGATCACAGAAATAATTTTTGTGTTGTTTGAATTGAGGTTTAACGTCCCGTCAACACTGTTTAGGTTTGTTTTGTTTGTTTGATTTCAGGTTTAACGTCCCCGTCAGCACTTTATAGGTCATTTTAGAGACGTTGCATCCAATTTTGTGGGACTTTTATCAGGCATTGAGATGAAAAGGCATCACAAGCCCTGTCGCCCAATGAAACCAATAGGGTTTATAAGCGTGGACGGTCTGACTCGCACCGCTTTGCCTGGGCAGGCTTAGATTCTCTTAAGTGGTTTACCAGTACTTGTGTGCAGTAAATAATGTTAATGGGGATGTTAAACCTCAAATCAAGTAAACAAACATTCCAACAGAAACGCAGAAATATTGGTCAATTAAAGTCTGTTATTGGTGACATGAAATCTGAGGGGAATGACTTGGCAGATTTTCCACCATTTTTCAAAAGGGGACAACTTTCGGAACTTCCTGTTTGCTTTTCTATAAGCTTTGTCCCACGATATAGTGATAAACTCTAAAAGGAAAGAATTTGCTCCTCAGGAGCAAATTCATTCCTTTAAGAGTTGACCCTTATTGACATGGGAGACTAAAATACGCTTGAAGGAGTTGCCTCCCCTGAAGGTGTATGCATTCCACTTAAAGTCTCAAAAAATATTTGCCACTTACAAAAATCAGAATCGTCGATATTGCGATTCCCTATCTAACACCATTATCCATACCATCAACAATTAACAAAATGCGTTAAACTGTCAAATAAATCAATTTTTGGCTATTAAACTTTAAAAATAGAATAACCAAACTAATCATAACTGAAGTTTATTTTATCAGATGCATTAGTTTGAATTTTAAAAATTGATTCGAAAATAAACATTTTTTATGTGGAAGTTCGCCATTGCGACTGACCGGAAAAATGACCCGAATTACATATGGTTCAAGCCCCAAAGTCTTTCGGATCCTTATGCGACACATGTTCATGAGTAGGTGCTGCCTGACACAACAGCCTATAATACTGGCGCTTCAGATGTCTGTAAACTTTAGCCATAAACTCCCAAAGCCTGCCCTGGCGAGTCGGACATGCAACGCTTCAGATGTCTGTTAACTTTAGCCATAAACTCCCAAAGCCTGCCCTGGCGAGTCGGACCATCCGAGCATATAAACCATATCGGTTTAACTGGGCGGCAGGGATTGAAATGTCATTTTATCTAAACGTCGGGTAAAATTTCACACAAAACTGGAAGTAATGTCTCCAAAATGACCTAAATAATGTTAATGGGGATGTTTAACCTCAAATCAAGTAAACAAACAATCTAACAGAAAAGCAGAACTATTGGTCAATTAAAGTCCGTTATTGGTCACATGAAATCTAATGGGAATGACTTGGCAGATTTTCCACATTTTTCAAAAGGGGGCAACTTTCGGAACTTCCTGTTTGCTTTTCTATAAGCTTTGTCCCACGAAAAAGGGGTCTACTCTTAAAGGAAAGAATTTGCTCCTTAGGAGCAAATTCTTTCGTTTAGAGTTGACCCTCATTGACATGGGAGACTAAAATACGCTTGAAAGAGTTGCCTCCCCTGAAGGTGTATGCATTCCACTGAAAGTCTGAAAAAATATATTTGTCACTTAATTGCTCAACTCGACGATTAGTAAAATATTTGGGCGGATTTTTTCGTGTTTTTTCGTGATTTTATGGGCCCACCCTTTTAAATTTTGAAACCTTCCTCACAACTGGACAAAAAATGGGCGGGAAAAAGAAACCCAGAAAACCAAATAAGTCTTAACCCTTATCCTGCTGAATATATACATTTAGCCTCAGCCATTGCCGACTGTCAAACATGAAAATTTCTTAACATTATTCACAAGCTGCATGGCAAACAGTGTAGGACCTCATCTCTGTTTCCACTTAGATCCTCTAAGCGCTTTACCAGTACTCGTGTAGTCTGCGTGGTAGCCTCGTGCAGCCCATCTTTATCTTCAAGCCCCGATGGGCGGGGGCCGACCATTTCTGTATGCATTGGAATTGCACAAAGAGGGTAAATTATAAGGATTCGTGTCAAAAATACATTGTGTATAAAGAAGTTGTTTTGTGAAAGCAAAATGTAGGACAAAGGGTTAATTCTTTCATGGAGGTTTAAAATATTAGGCAATAGTAATTATATATCAGTTCTCAACAAGCTGTTGTATGATAAGAGCACTAAATCAAGGCGAGATGCAAAGGACTAAACTCAACCATTACAGATAAAGGTATGCACATGTATGTAATCAGACCGGACAGTCGTCGGCAGTCGCGAGCGGACGACAAAGAAGACCAGCGGAAAGGGGAAGCGTTCCCGACTGCCACCGAGTGTAGGCTGGGATTTTTTTTTTTTTTTTTTTTTGGTTTTACAGCCCTTTCAAGATTATTTCACTCATATCGAGCCGACCGTTAATCAAAGGTGGGCGAAAACCGGAGTACCCGGAGAAAAACCACCTGACCTTCCGTTGCAGAACTTGGCGTCTCACATGTGACCCGAGCGAGGCTCGAACCACAGCGGTGAGAGACCTAATGATCCAGAGTCAGCGCTCTTAACCACTACGCCACGGAGGCCCGTGTAGGCTGGGAAAATAGTCCCGGACTGAGATCCAAACTTTCGTTCAAGCCCTAAATTCCACTTTCTTTGTAAACAGTGTAGACCCCGATCAGACGGTGCGTTCTGTGGCACCTGATCTGAGTCTCCATAGCTTGCCAAGCCTCTCACAGCGAACATTCTCTACTGAAATCATATAAGCTAATTGGTGATTGATTTTTTACATGACCCGTGGCGTCATGCAGTAGATTTTTGACAATCGCTTAGCTCCGCCCTCTCCTGTGGGTTAACCTGTATTGGATGGTGATGTTAAGTATTGATTACGGTCAGTTTGACATTCTTGTCTCTTGATACACCTATTCTGGTGTAGCGTGTCAGTGTTTTTTGACGTATCTGCTCTTTAATGAACCGACGGGACATGACGTATTGCTAACTTGCTGGGTGCGCGGTTGTAATATTTGGCATGTAGGTTCCTAGTGACAAGACCTTTACATTCATGCAAATATTTTTGACCTGTGACCGTGACCTACTTTAAAGAAAAAATATTATTGTTCATAACTTTTGAACTGTTTAAGATAAGAGCTTTCATATTTGGCATGTAAGTTTCTTGTGTCAAGGGCTTCCCACACAAACAAAAATCTTGAACTGTGAGCAACTTTGAATAAAAAATGACCATGCCCGGGACATGTTCGTGTTTCACAAACACATCTTGTTTAAACTGCACTTCTATACAGATCGTTGGACATTCTTTTTAAATTGCACATGTAGACATTGAGTTTTCTCAATAGATAGATAGATCTAAGTTCTGTCCATATGCAATAGCTATAGTTGGATAGCAAATGAAACGAAAACTTACGTAAAAATTTAATTTTTTAAATTAAAATTCGTTTCAATAGAATACTTACCAGTACATTCAATGATAGCATATTACTGTACTTCCCGCAAGATTTTTTGGCCAGACGCCCGGTACCGGGTGTGCCTCTCAAGGAGAAAACCTCCAACAACAAGAGCAAATTGTCACATGACTTCCTGTGACACGTCAGAATTTTTCCAACATAAACAGAATATAAGAATTGGAGGGGAACCAGGGAGGCGGGCATTCCGTTTGAATGTACTGGTAAGTATTCTATTGAAACGAATTTTAATTTAAAAAATTAAATTTCAATACGAATACTGTAACCAGTACATTCAATGATAGCAGAATAAAGGTTGGTGGGATGGAAATTCTCCCACATAAAAACACCCGTACCGAAGCGTTGGGCCACTTCAGAGATTGATCTTGAAGAAACTTAGAAAAATAATGGTAAAAAGAAATTTAAAGGAAAATATCCCTAAATTTCCACCATTTCAATCTCTGAATATCCATGGTATCAGATACTATCTAATCACATGTTTACGGTTATGGTCCAGGCATCAGATAGGAATGATCCTGATTAGCAGCTGTGACTGGAAGAACCAACGTGTCCCCCACCACTTTTTGGGCTGTGACCACAGGACCCAAAAGTAGAAGATTCTGAGACTGTTTTCGAAGATCTCTGAGATAGAACTTTGCGAACACAGAATAATCATGAGCTCTAATGTTGAGCAAACTTAATTTTCTCTTAGATAAATCTTTGTAAGCTCATCTTATTACAGAAGAGATCCATACAGAGATAGAATCCTTGTTAATATCATGATCTCCTTTGATAGGAAGAAAGAGCCTTTTCCTGCCCTTTCTTAAAGATTCTGTCTTTTTGACATAACATTTAAGAGCTCTAACAGGACAAAGGAACCTGTTAAAGTCTTTCCTTTTTAAAGATTTAGCTAAATTTGGAACCAAAATATCATCTGGACATTTAGATGGTAATTGATTTTTAGCTAGAAAGCCTGGCTGTGTCCTGAGAGAGACAGAACCGTCTGACTTGTTGAATCTGATATGTTCTGAGTCCACCGAGAATGCATGAATCTCACTTACTCTGCTCGCTGTAGCCATAGCAGAACACAGTCTTCCGTGTGAGATTTAATAAGGAAGCTTTATGTAAAGGTTCAAATGGTTCTTTACATAATGAAAAAAGAACACAGGCTAAGTCCCATTTAGGAAACAAAGACCTCTGAACAGGTCTCTGTAATTCAAGAGCTTTTATAAGTTCAGAAATGATAGGATCAGACCCAACATTTGTGCCAGACTTGAACTTTAAAGTATTAGAAATCATAGCTCTATAGCCTTTCACAGTACTGATTTGGCAATTTTTTACTTCAAATTGGTAGAGTAAGAAGTCTGCTACATTTGAAGCAGAGGCCTTGTCAGGAGTAATTTTCCTTTTACGACACCAACTGGTAAATATGCCCCATTTTGCCTCATAAACCTTCCTTGTAGAAGGTCTTCTTGCTTTAGAAACGTGATCGGCAACTTTTTCCGAAAATTTTCTATCTGTAATGGATCGTTTGATAAGATCCAAGCAAGTAAAGACAGAGACTGGGGATTTTGATGAGAAATCACAATCCTTCCGGTTTTTCGAGTTAACAAACCGGGAATTATGGGTAGAGAAATTGGATGAGCTACTGACAGATGGAGCAACTCTGGGAACCAAGTTCTCCGAGGCCAAAAAGGAGCAATTAGCACTGTCCTGCACTGGTGTATGCGAATCTTGGATAGAATCACTGGAATGATGTGAAAGGGAGGAAACGCATATGCGTGAATCCTGTCCCTATTCACGGACATAGCATCTATCGCTAGTGCATTGCTGTCCGGAATTGGGGACACATACAACGGGAGTCTGTTGTTCAGACGTGTTGCAAATAGATCGATGTTGGGGTGTCCTGTCATCAGAAAAATTGCATTGCAAACTGACTGATTCAGGGACCATTCTGTGGATAATGGTTTGGACATCCTCGAGAGTCTGTCCGCCAAAATGTTGGTTTTCCCGGGAAAGTGCTGGACTCTGAGAGAAATTGCTCTCTCGTGACACCAAAGAAGGGTCTCCCATACCTCCATGCATAATGTTGGAGAGTGGGTACCGCCCTCGCGTTGGATGTAAGCCTCAACAGACGAATTGTCTGTGGCTATCATCACTGATGAAACGGACAGAATGTGTTGGAACTCTTTGAGAGCTAGAAGAATGGCCTTCATCTCTAGAATGTTGATATGGAGAAGAAATTGGTCTTGTTGCCAGACTCCATGACACATGAGTCCTTCCGGTTCCAAGTGTGCACCCCAGCCTGAACAACTCGCATCTGTGAAGACTGTGTGCAATGGAGGAGGTTGTTTTAGAACAACCCCCTGAATAAACCTCTTCCTGTCCAACCACCATTTCAGATGATGTTTTATTTGATCTGTGACCACTATCTTGTGTTCCAGTGGAAACAAATGTGGTGTCCATTGGGCGAACAATGCCATCTGAAGGGGACGAAGATGCAGTCTGCCTAAAACCACAAACTGAGCAGATGCACTCAATTTCCCCAATAGGGAAAGAAACATTCTTGCTGTGACAACAGGTTGTTTCAGAAACCAAGATACTAGGTGTAAAATACCTAGAACTCTGTCCCAAGGGACTCTGACAATATTGTCTTGGGTGACAAATTCCATCCCTATGAAAATGAAGTTCTGAGATGGAACTAGTTCTGACTTCTTTTGATTGATGATGAAGCCTAGAGATGTGATCAATCTGAGGGTAAACATCTTGTCCTTGATCAGATCGAGACGACACTGATTCCTGACTAGCCAGTCGTCCAGAAAAGGAGACAGAATGATTGCACGGACTCGTAGATATGTTGCTATGGCAACCATCAACTGAGTAAAGACGAAAGGACTTGTTGCTATGAATTGAAACACTCGACCCTTCAGACAAAACCGAAGATACTTCCGAGAAGATACATGGATTGGAACATGTAAGTATGCATCTGTCAGGTCCAGCGATATAGCCCAATCGTTTCGATAAATCGCGTTCCTGACCCTGTTTACTGTTTCCATACTGAACCACTGAATAGTCAAGAACTTGTTCAGTCTGGACAGATCGATTATGAGTCTTAATTTTCCGTTCTTTTTTGGAACCAAGAAAATTCGTGAGTAAAAACCGGGATCTTCCGGATTTATACTCTCCACTGCCCTCTTTTGTAAGAGTTCCTGGACCTGTTCTTCTAGTGCGGGACTTTCTGACTGCTTGAAGAACTGTGGGAATGGGGAAAGTATTGGTTTTCTGTCGAAAGGAATCTTGTAGCCATGCCTTACGACAGAAAGGGCCCATTTGTCTTGAGTTACTTTTCCCCACTCTTCTGAAAAATGGCCCAGGCGTCCTCCTACCGGTAGATCCCTTAGAGGACAGGGCAGTGGAGAGCAAATTTCAGTGTCTTCTTTCAGAGGAGGCTCCTTTACGGGAGGGGACAGACTGGTCCCTTCTCGCACTGCCTCCACCACGAGAAAACTTAGAACCACCCCTGCCACTCCAGACAGGTCCCTGTCTAGAGGGTTTGGATGGGAAAACCTTTTTAGGATCTTGTTTCTTTTTAGAAATCCGTGGAGTTCTGAAAGAAGATGTTTGAGATTGCGAAGTGCTAGGTTTCGAGACCGATTCCGCAATCAGTTTCTGTTGATGCGTTTCTGAATTAGCCTTTTGAATTTCTGAGATTTTACCACCAAAGAGGGTATCTGCAGAAAAAGGGATAGATCTCAAACTGTCTTTGGAAGCATCTGTGAGAATCTTAGACCCAGAAATGGCTAATTCCCTCCTACATAACAGAAGTTCCACTGCCATAAGCACAGATAAATTTGTAGAATGTTTGAGACAATTGACTAATGCCTCTACTAATCTACGAAGCATATTAGTGTCCATATCTTCAGATTGCATAGCACTAAATGCTGAGGTTGCAAATAAGTCTGCATAAGAATTGATGGATATAACACTCCTTGCTTGTCGTTCCATCATTTCAAGAAATTTGGATGAAACATTGACAGTTCCAGAAGAAGACAAATCCAGTTTCGATGCATCTTTGTCTATTTTTGGAACACTGGAAGGAAATTGTGCATTATGAAGTTAATAAAACTTCATATGAGTTCCTAGCTCCTTTTCTAGGCTAATGGGTGCCTCCCAACCAGGTTCCAATTTAACCTTGTCAGTAACGTGTGACTGAACAAGATTAAGAATATCTTTTACCAACTGAGATTGGGGTAAAGTTGAAGACTCTTTATTCACAGATGGATTAAGTAAGTCAATACCCGATCTAGGTTTAGAAGGAGTTGAAGACTCATTCTTTCGTGGACAAATAGAGACTGGAAGAAGTCTGAAGACCTCTTCAAAAGTCTCTGCATAAGAAATTTTTTCCACATCCTCATCATCAGAAATAACAGAACAGCTTTCAGAAAACTTAAGAGAAGAAGGTTTGTCCTTAACTCTAGTCGAGTTAGATGAAACTGACTTCCTGGTCGAAGAGGTAACACTTTCCCCTTCAAATTCATTATCAGTTACTGTCCCTGAAATTACATCCTGAATAATATTCCTCTCAGAAAAAAGAGAACGAGAAATTCGTCTCTTTTTTCCTTGCAGGGAGGAAGATCTACCAGACCGTTGGCGGTATTCACGATACCGTTTCCGACTTTTAGTGTGATGATGACCTCTGGATCTCTTTCCTTCATGTGAACGAGATCTAGAACGGTATCTTCTTCCTCTCCCGCTATAGGAGTCTCTAGAATGAGACCTATAGGGATGAGACTTCTTCCTCTTGGAATGTCTCCCTCTGGAACGAGACGCAGAAGAACTAGATTCAGAATGATACCTTGAAGAAAAAGATTCATCTGAGTCAGAAATAGAAGATGAAACCCTTCTTTTGTCCCGGAGGTCCTTTTTGTTTTGACCGGACCGGGATATTGAAGAAACACCCGGTGCAGACCGGGATCCCGGACCTCGACCGGACCAGTTTGATGAATTTCAGGACTCCCGGTTATTAGTATGACCCGGAAGTGTCCGAAAAACAGCTGTCTGACCAGAACTGTTCAAGAGACCGGAAACTTCATCCCCAGAGCCTTTATCAACGTCTTGATTTACCGACCGGGAATGACCGGGTAAGATCTCATGACCGGGAGAAGGATCGTCTGGTAGTTGGTTGCCCGTAGAAGGGATGTTTTCAAGTTCACCCGACTGAATAATTCCTGAATGGCGACTTTCAGACCGGACATTTGACACAACGTCGTCAGCCCGGCCTGATGAATGTTTATCAGAACGAACGTTTGACACAACGTCGTCGGTTCGAACTGAAGGGACTTCCTCTGCCCCAGAGCCTTGATGACAGGAAACGTCATCATTTGCCTTCTTAGAAAACTTCGAAGAATGACAAAGAATATTGTCTTGTTTCTTTGGCATCCTGGAAAGATAAGACCGCCTACGAATAGCAGAATACCAAGTATCAAGTAAACAATTTACACAAATATCACATTTATTGTCAACACTGCACTTAGAGCAAGCAAGACAAGAAGAGTGGTTATCCCACTTTGCTTTTTTATGACCACAAGAACCACGCACTTGTGGCATAACAAAGAAAAATAAAATGGAAAGAACTCACTTGAAAAGAATTCACTAAGTCCAAAATAATCCAAATAATGAATAAAATTGCAGCACAAACACAGTAAAATCCTGCGGGAGCACTTCCCTACGACCAAAGGTAGATGACAGCAAGAAATAATGCCGATGAAAAAAGATTTGTTTGAGAACAAAACTGAAACACATCCACCAAGATGGCCGCAAGGAAAAATTCTGACGTGTCACAGGAAGTCATGTGACAATTTGCTCTTGTTGTTGGAGGTTTCCTCCTTGAGAGGCACACCCGGTACCGGGTGTCTGGCCAAAAAATCTTGCGGGAAGTACAGTAATATGCTATCATTGAATGTACTGGTTACAGTATTCGTATTGAAACTTATTTTGTAAGTAAGCTTTAGTGAATGTGGCATCTCAAGCCATTGACATGGGTTATTCACGAAGAGATTTTCGTCAATTAAAAACGGATCCAGGATAAATGAATTTCAGTAACAAAAGCAAAATATCATGTTTTCCTTCTTGAGGAATTATTTCAATGTAAACGGGTATATTTTCTCTCAAAATGTCTGAATATTGTTAGCATTTAAAGTTCCGCCAATACATTTGAATAGTGATGGCCGTTTCAATTGACGGCAAGTACTTTGCGCATGCGCAAGAATGACGTCATACACGGAATTCCTAAAACCTCCTATATATACTTGTGTCCGAGCAGTTATCGGCAGCTAGCAAGGTTGGGCAGTCAAAACCAGGGGTGATTTTAACCGGTGGTTTTAAAACCACCCTGGTCAATACTCCCCGAGTGGTCAAAACTGGTCAATTGGAATCCGGGACGTTTCGCCCCAAAACCGTTTCCTCTCCTAGTTGTTTCGCCCCCAAGACGTTTCTCCCAAGTCGTTTCGCCCACCTAGTCGTTTCATCCCCCTAGTCCTATCGCACTTTAGTCCTTCTTAAGAGTAGCCCACATCTAGGAAAAAGATGATTTTTCAAAGAATTCCCTTGTTGTATGTAATAGGAGCTTTTTTCGTGACATACTTCCGGTTCTAAAAATAGAACGGGAAAAGCCCTGGCCGTCATCTGTCGTATTGCTTCAAAGGCAGTGGTACATATAAAGTGTTAATAACAGCGTAAAACATTGGAATTCTTTTAAACTTTTGGGGAATTCTAATGTTAGACCAGTGCTTCAGCTGAAGTGCACGACCCGCCGGATGCTTTTAGCTTTATGAGTGTTACCATATTGTGGTATGGCGGCCATTTTGGTCGTGTGACCTGGACCTAAAACGGTTCCCCCAATAAATGCGCCTTATCGCAAGGAGCAAAAATATATCTTATACTTTAGTGCTGTATTCTGAATCGTTTGCAGGATAAAATGCATTCTCACTTTTCCAATACAAAAGCATATGTGTCAAAGTTTGACCTAGGCGCAAAGAAGGTCAAGGTCAACCCAGGGTCACCATTTTAGTAATTTGTGATGGGCCTACGTCCCAGATGCTATTTATCAAGTTCGTGGAAATCTGCCCAGTGGTTCTGGAGAAGTGACCTGGACCCCATGAGCAAATTTTGGTTTGCCCCATCCCATAGAGGCTCCATATGAAATTTGACTTCAATCAGCCCAACGGTTTCCGAGGAGAAGCAGTTCGAAAATTTTCACATTTTCCGCCTCGGCGAGGCTATACTAAATGGAATGTAATATTTCGCAAGTTCATTGGTTAGATCTCATTGATATCTATCAGAGTGCCAAAAATTGTTTAAATATTCCAAGCGGTTAAGTCACTACCACCAATTTTCACAAACGGGTTACGGACGGACAGACAGACAGACAGACCATATATGGCTTGGCGGCCATTTTGTTCATGTGACCTGGACCCCATGAGCAAATTTTGGTTTCCCCTATCCCATAGAGGGTCCATATGAAATTTGACTTCAATCGGCCCAACAGTTTCCGAGGAGAAGCAGTTCGAAAATTTTTAACATTTTTCGCCTCGGCGAGGCTATACTAAATGGAATGTGATATTTCGCAAGTTCATTGGTTAGATCTTGTACTTTAGTACTGTATTCTGAATCATTTGCAGGATAAAATGCATTCTCACTTTTCCAATACAAAAGCATATGTGTCAAAGTTTGACCTAGGCACAAAGAAGGTCAAGGTCAACCCAGGGTCACCATTTTAGCAATTTATGATGGGCCTACGTCCCAGATGCTATTTATCAAGTTCGTGGAAATCTGCCCAGTGGTTCTGGAGAAGTGACCTGGACCCCATGAGCAAATTTTGGTTTGCCCCATCCCATAGAGGCTCCATATGAAATTTGACTTCAATCGGCTCAACGGTTTCCGAGGAGAAGCAGTTCGAAAATTTTCACATTTTTCGCCTCGCCGAGGCTATACTAAATGGAATGTAATATTTCACAAGTCCATTGGTTAGATCTCATTGATATCTATCAGTATGCCAAAAATTGTTTAAATAGTCCAAGTGGTTAAGTCTCTATCACCAATTTTCAAAAACGGGTTACGGACGGACAGACAGACAGACCATATATGGCTTGGTGGCCATTTTGTTCATGTGACCTGGACCCCATGAGCAAATTTTGGTTTCCCCTATCCCATAGAGGGTCCATATGAAATTTGACTTCAATCGGCCCAACAGTTTCTGAGGAGAAGCAGTTCGAAAATTTTCACATTTCTTGCCTGGGCGAGGCTATACTAAATGGAATGTAATATTTCGCAAGTTCATTGGTTAGATCTCATTACTTAAGTACTGTATTCTGAATCGTTTGCAGGATAAAATGCATTTTCACTTTTCCAATACAAAAGCATATGTGTCAAAGTTTGACCTAGGCACAAAGAAGGTCAAGGTCAACCCAGGGTCACCATTTTAGCAATTGATGATGGGCCTACGTCCCAGATGCTATTTATCAAGTTTCATGGAAATCTGCCCAGTGTTTCTGGAGAAGACTATTTTTGAAGGGTTTTTACCATATATGGCTTGGCGGCCATTTTGGTCATGTGACCTAGACCCCATTAGCAAATTTTGGTTTGCCTCATCCTATAGAGGCTCCATATGAAATTTGACTTCAATCGGCCCAACGGTTTCCGAGGAGAAGTAGTTCGAAAATTTTCACATTTTTCGCCTCGGCGAGGCTATACTAAAAGGAATGTAATATTTCACAAGTTCATTGGTTAGATCTCATTGATATCTATCAGTATGCCAAAAATTGTTTAAATATTCCAAGCAGTTAAGTCACTATCACCAATTTTCACAAGCGGGTTACGGACGGACAGACAGACAGACCATATATGGCTTGGCGGCCATTTTGGTCATGTGACCTGGACCCCATGAGCAAATTTTGGTTTCCCCTATCCCATAGAGGGTCCATATGAAATTTGACTTCAATCGGCCCAACAGTTTCCGAAGAGAAGCATTTCGAAAATTTTCACATTTTTCGCCTCGGCGAGGCTATACTAAATGGATTGTAATATTTCGCAAGTTCATTGGTTAGATCTCATTACTTTAGTACTGTATTCTGAATCATTTGCAGGATAAAATGCATTCTCACTTTTCCCATACAAAAGCATATGTGTCAAAGTTTGACCTAGGCACAAAGAAGGTCAAGGTCAACCCAGGGTCACCATTTTAGCAATTTATGATGGGCCTACGTCCCAGATGCTATTTATCAAGTTCGTGGAAATCTGCCCAATGGTTCTGGAGAAGTGACCTGGACCCCATGAGCAAATTTTGGTTTGCCCCATCCCATAGAGGCTCCATATGAAATTTGACTTCAATCGGCCCAACGGTTTCCAAGGAGAAGCAGATTGAAAATTTTCACATTTTCCGCCTCGGCGAGGCTATACTAAATGGAATGTAATATTTCGCAAGTTCATTGGTTAGATCTCATTACTTTAGTACTGTATTCTGAATCATTTGCAGGATAAAATGCATTCTCACTTTTCCAATACAAAAGCATATGTGTCAAAGTTTGACCTAGGCACAAAGAAGGTCAAGGTCAACCCAGGGTCACCATTTTAGCAATTTATGATGGGCCTACGTCCCAGATGCTATTTATCAAGTTCGTGGAAATCTGCCCAGTGGTTCTGGAGAAGTGACCTGGACCCCATGAGCAAATTTTGGTTTGCCCCATCCCATAGAGGCTCCATATGAAATTTGACTTCAATCGGCCCAACGGTTTCCGAGGAGAAGCAGTTCGAAAATTTTCACATTTTTCGCCTCGCCGAGGCTATACTAAATGGAATGTAATATTTCGCAAGTCCATTGGTTAGATCTCATTGATATCTATCAGTATGCCAAAAATTGTTTAAATAGTCCAAGCGGTTAAGTCTCTATCACCAATTTTCAAAAACGGGTTACGGACGGACGGACAGACAGACAGACCATATATGGCTTGGCGGTCATTTTGTTCATGTGACCTGGACCCCATGAGCAAATTTTGGTTTCCCCTATCCCATAGAGGGTCCATATGAAATTTGACTTCAATCGGCCCAACAGTTTCCGAGGAGAAGCAGTTCGAAAATTTTCACATTCTTGCCTCGGCGAGGCTATACTAAATGGAATGTAATATTTCGCAAGTTCATTGGTTAGATCTCATTACTTAAGTACTGTATTCTGAATCGTTTGCAGGATAAAATGCATTTTCACTTTTCCAATACAAAAGCATATGTGTCAAAGTTTGACCTAGGCACAAAGAAGGTCAAGGTCAACCCAGGGTCACCATTTTAGCAATTGATGATGGGCCTACGTCCCAGATGCTATTTATCAAGTTTCATGGAAATCTGCCCAGTGGTTCTGGAGAAGACTATTTTTGAAGGGTTTTTACCATATATGGCTTGGTGGCCATTTTGGTCATGTGACCTAGACCCCATTAGCAAATTTTGGTTTGCCTCATCCTATAGAGGCTCCATATGAAATTTGACTTCAATCGGCCCAACGGTTTCCGAGGAGAAGTAGTTCGAAAATTTTCACATTTTTCGCCTCGGCAAGGCTATACTAAAAGGAATGTAATATTTCACAAGTTCATTGGTTAGATCTCATTGATATCTATCAGTATGCCAAAAATTGTTTAAATATTCCAAGCGGTTAAGTCACTATCACCAATTTTCACAAACCGGTTACGGACGGACAGACAGACAGACCATATATGGCTTGGCGGCCATTTTGGTCATGTGACCTGGACCCCATTAGCAAATTTTGGTTTCCCATATCCCATAGAGGGTCCATATGAAATTTGACTTCAATCGGCCCAACGGTTTCCGAAGAGAAGCATTTCGAAAATTTTCACATTTTTCGCCTCGGCGACTAAATGGAATGTAATATTTCGCAAGTTCATTGGTTAGATCTCATTACTTTAGTACTGTATTCTGAATCATTTGCAGGATAAAATGCATTCTCACTTTTCCAATACAAAAGCATATGTGTCAAAGTTTGACCTAGGCACAAAGAAGGTCAAGGTCAACCCAGGGTCACCATTTTAGCAATTTATGATGGGCCTACGTCCCAGATGCTATTTATCAAGTTCGTGGAAATCTGCCCAGTGGTTCTGGAGAAGTGACCTGGACCCCGTGAGCAAATTTTGGTTTGCCCCATCCCATAGAGGCTCCATATGAAATTTGACTTCAATCGGCCCAACGGTTTCCGAGGAGAAGCAGTTCGAAAATTTTCACATTTTTCGCCTCGCCGAGGCTATACTAAATGGAATGTAATATTTCGCAAGTCCATTGGTTAGATCTCATTGATATCTATCAGTATGCGAAAAATTGTTTAAATAGTCCAAGCGGTTAAGTCTCTATCACCAATTTTCAAAAACGGGTTACGGACGGACAGACAGACAGACCATATATGGCTTGGCGGCCATTTTGTTCATGTGACCTGGACACCATGAGCAAATTTTGGTTTCCCCTTTCCCATAGAGGGTCCATATGAAATTTGACTTCAATCGGTCCAACAGTTTCCGAGGAGTGAGTGAGTGAGTTTTAGTTTTACGTCCCACCAACAGCTAAGGTCATACGGAGACGGGACCTCGGTTTAAAGACTCATCCGAAAGTCTGGAGAAGCCCGGGATCGATCCTGCAATCCCTGGTTTACAAGGCGAGTAGCGTAACCACTGCACCACTGAGGCTTCTCAGTTTCCGAGGAGAAGCAGTTCGAAAATTTTCACATTTCTTGCCTCGGCGAGGCTATACTAAATGGAATGTAATATTTCGCAAGTTCATTGGTACGATCTCATTACTTAAGTACTGTATTCTGAATCGTTTGCAGGATAAAATGCATTTTCACTTTTCCAATACAAAAGCATATGTGTCAAAGTTTGACCTAGGCACAAAGAAGGTCAAGGTCAACCCAGGGTCACCATTTTAGCAATTTATGATGGGCCTACGTCCCAGATGCTATTTATCAAGTTTCATGGAAATCTGCCCAGTGGTTCTGGAGAAGACTATTTTTGAAGGGTTTTTACCATATATGGCTTGGCGGCCATTTTGGTCATGTGACCTAGACCACATTAGCAAATTTTGGTTTGCCTCATCCAATAGAGGCTCCATATGAAATTTGACTTCTATCGGCCCAACGGTTTCCGAGGAGAAGCGGTTCGAAAATTTTCACACTTTTCGCCTCGGCGAGGCTATACTAAAAGGAATGTAATATTTCACAAGTTCATTGGTTAGATCTCATTGATATCTATCAGTATGCCAAAAATTGTTTAAATATTCCAAGCGGTTAAGTCACTATCACCAATTTTCACAAGCGGGTTACGGACGGACAGACAGACAGACCATATATGGCTTGGCGGCCATTTTGGTCATGTGACCTGGACCCCATTAGCAAATTTTGGTTTCCCCCATGCGATAGAGGCTCCATATGAAATTTGACTTCAATAGGCCCAACAGTTTCCGAGGAGAAGCAGTTCGAAAATTTTCACATTTTCCGCCTCGGCGAGGCTATACTAAATGGAATGTAATATTTCGCAAGTTCATTGGTTAGATCTCATTACTTTAGTACTGTATTCTGAATCATTTGCAGGATAAAATGCATTCTCACTTTTCCAATACAAAAGCATATGTGTCAAAGTTTGACCTAGGCACAAAGAAGGTCAAGGTCAACCCAGGGTCACCATTTTAGCAATTTATGATTGGCCTACGTCCCAGATGCTATTTATCAAGTTCGTGGAAATCTGCCCAGTGGTTCTGGAGAAGTGACCTGGACCCCATGAGCAAATTTTGGTTTGCCCCATCCCATAGAGGCTCCATATGAAATTTGACTTCAATCGGCCCAACGGTTTCCGAGGAGAAGCAGTTCGAAAATTTTCACATTTTTCGCCTCGCCGAGGCTATACTAAATGGAATGTAATATTTCGCAAGTCCATTGGTTAGATCTCATTGATATCTATCAGTATGCCAAAAATTGTTTAAATAGTCCAAGCGGTTAAGTCTCTATCACCAATTTTCAAAAACGGGTTACGGACTGACGGACAGACAGACAGACCATATATGGCTTGGCGGCCATTTTGTTCATGTGACCTGGACCCCATGAGCAAATTTTGGTTTCCCCTATCCCATAGAGGGTCCATATGAAATTTGACTTCAATCGGCCCAACAGTTTCCGAGGAGAAGCAGTTCGAAAATTTTCACATTTCTTGCCTCGGCGAGGCTATACTAAATGGAATGTAATATTTCGCAAGTTCATTGGTTAGATCTCATTACTTAAGTACTGTATTCTGAATCGTTTGCAGGATAAAATGCATTTTCACTTTTCCAATACAAAAGCATATGTGTCAAAGTTTGACCTAGGCACAAAGAAGGTCAAGGTCAACCCAGGGTCACCATTTTAGAAATTGATGATGGGCCTACGTCCCAGATGCTATTTATCAAGTTTCATGGAAATCTGTCCAGTGGTTCTGGAGAAGACTATTTTTGAAGGGTTTTTACCATATATGGCTTGGCGGCCATTTTGGTCATGTGACCTAGACCCCATTAGCAAATTTTGGTTTGCCTCATCCTATAGAGGCTCCATATGAAATTTGACTTCAATCGGCCCAACGGTTTCCGAGGAGAAGTAGTTCAAAAATTTAACACTTTTCGCCTCGGCGAGGCTATACTAAAAGGAATGTAATATTTCACAAGTTCATTGGTTAGATCTCATTGATATCTATCAGTATGCCAAAAATTGTTTAAATATTCGAAGCGGTTAAGTCACTATCACCAATTTTCACAAGCGGGTTACGGACGGACAGACAGACAGACCATATATGGCTTGGCGGCCATTTTGGTCATGTGACTTGGACCCCATGAGCAAATTTTGGTTTCCCCTATCCCATAGAGGGTCCATATGAAATTTGACTTCAATCGGCCCAACAGTTTCCGAAGAGAAGCATTTCGAAAATTTTCACATTTTTCGCCTCGGCGAGGCTATACTAAATGGAATGTAATATTTCGCAAGTTCATTGGTTAGATCTCATTACTTTAGTACTGTATTCTGAATCATTTGCAGGATAAAATGCATTCTCACTTTTCCAATACAAAAGCATATGTGTCAAAGTTTGACCTAGGCACAAAGAAGGTCAAGGTCAACCCAGGGTCACCATTTTAGCAATTTATGATGGGCCTACCTCCCAGATGCTATTTATCAAGTTCGTGGAAATCTGCCCAGTGGTTCTGGAGAAGTGACCTGGACCCCATGAGCAAATTTTGGTTTGCCCCATCCCATAGAGGCTCCATATGAAATTTGACTTCAATCGGCCCAACGGTTTCCGAGGAGAAGCAGTTCAAAAATTTTACACTTTTCGCCTCGGCGAGGCTATACTAAAAGGAATGTAATATTTCACAAGTTCATTGGTTAGATCTCATTGATATCTATCAGTATGCCAAAAATTGTTTAAATATTCCAAGCGGTTAAGTCACTATCACCAATTTTCACAAGCAGGTTACGGACGGACAGACAGACAGACAGACCATATATGGCTTGGCGGCCATTTTGGTCATGTGACCTGGACCGCATTAGCAAATTTTGGTTTCCCCCATGCGATAGAGGCTCCATATGAAATTTGACTTCAATCGGCCCAACGGTTTCCGAGGAGAAGCAGTTCGAAAATTTTCACATTTTCCGCCTCGGCGAGGCTATTCTAAATGGAATGTAATATTTCGCAAGTTCATTGGTTAGATCTCATTGATATCTATCAGTATGCCAAAAATTGTTTAAATATTCCAAGCTTTTAAGTCACTATCACCAATTTTCACAAACGGGTTACGGACGGACAGACAGACAGACCATATATGGCTTGGCGGCCATTTTGGTCATGTGACCTGGACCCCATGAGCAAATTTTGGTTTCCCCTATCCCATAGAGGGTCCATATGAAATTTGACTTCAATCGGCCCAACAGTTTCCGAAGAGAAGCATTTCGAAAATTTTCACATTTTTCGCCTCGGTGAGGCTATACTAAATGGAATGTAATATTTCGCAAGTTCATTGGTTAGATCTCATTACTTTAGTACTGTATTCTGAATCATTTGCAGGATAAAATGCATTCTCACTTTTCCAATACAAAAGCATATGTGTCAAAGTTTGACCTAGGCACAAAGAAGGTCAAGGTCAACCCAGGGTCACCATTTTAGCAATTTATGATGGGCCTACGTCCCAGATGCTATTTATCAAGTTCGTGGAAATCTGCCCAGTGGTTCTGGAGAAGTGACCTGGACCCCATGAGCAAATTTTGGTTTGCCCCATCCCATAGAGGCTCCATATGAAATTTGACTTCAATCGGCCCAACGGTTTCCGAGGAGAAGCAGTTCGAAAATTTTCACATTTTTCGCCTCGCCGAGGCTATACTAAATGGAATGTAATATTTCGCAAGTTCATTGGTACGATCTCATTACTTAAGTACTGTATTCTGAATCGTTTGCAGGATAAAATGCATTTTCACTTTTCCAATACAAAAGCATATGTGTCAAAGTTTGACCTAGGCACAAAGAAGGTCAAGGTCAACCCAGGGTCACCATTTTAGCAATTGATGATGGGCCTACGTCCCAGATGCTATTTATCCAGTTTCATGGAAATCTGCCCAGTGGTTCTGGAGAAGACTATTTTTGAAGGGTTTTTACCATATATGGCTTGGCGGCCATTTTGGTCATGTGACCTAGACCCCATTAGCAAATTTTGGTTTGCCTCATCCTATAGAGGCTCCATATGAAATTTGACTTCAATCGGCCCAACGGTTTCCGAGGAGAAGTAGTTCGAAAATTTTCACATTTTTCGCCTCAGCGAGGCTATTCTAAAAGGAATGTAATATTTCACAAGTTCTTTGGTTAGATCTCATTGCTATCTATCAGTATGCCAAAAATTGTTTAAATATTCCAAGCGGTTAAGTCACTATCACCACGGGCCTCCGTGGCCTAGTGGATAAGAGCGCTGACTCTTAGTCATTAGGTCTCTCACCGCCGTAGGTTCGAGCCTCGCTCGGGCCACGTGTGAGACGCCAAGTTCTGCAACGGAAGGTCAGGTGGTTTTTCTCCGGGCACTCCGGTTTTCGCCCACCTCTGATTAACGATCGGCTCGATATGAGTGAAATAATCTTGAAAGGGCCGTAAAACCCAAACCAAAAAAAAAAAAAAAAAAAAAAAAGTCACTATCACCAATTTTCACAAGTGGGTTACGGACGGACAGACAGACAGACCATATATGGCTTGGCGGCCATTTTGGTCATGTGACCTGGACCCCATGAGCAAATTTTGGTTTCCCCTATCCCATAGAGGGTCCATATGAAATTTGACTTCAATCTGCCCAACAGTTTCCGAGGAGAAGCAGTTCGAAAATTTTCACATTTTCCGCCTCGGCGAGGCTATACTAAATGAAATGTAATATTTCGCAAGTTCATTGGTTAGATCTCATTATTTTAGTACTGTGTTCTGAATCATTTGCATGATAAAATGCATTCTCACTTTTCCAATACAAAAGCATATGTGTCAAAGTTTGACCTAGGCACAAAGAAGGTCAAGGTCAACCCAGGGTCACCATTTTAGCAATTTATGATGGGCCTACGTCCCAGATGCTATTTATCAAGTTCGTGGAAATCTGCCCAGTGGTTCTGGAGAAGTGACCTGGACCCCATGAGCAAATTTTGGTTTGCCCCATCCCATAGAGGCTCCATATGAAATTTGACTTCAATCGGCCCAACGGTTTCCGAGGAGAAGCAGTTCGAAAATTTTCACATTTTTCGCCTCGCCGAGGCTATACTAAATGGAATGTAATAGTTCGCAAGTCCATTGGTTAGATCTCATTGTTATCTATCAGTATGCCAAAAATTGTTTAAATAGTCCAAGCGGTTATGTCTCTATCACCAATTTTCAAAAACGGGTTACGGACGGACAGACAGACAGACAGACCATATATGGCTTGGCGGCCATTTTGTTCATGTGACCTGGACACCATGAGCAAATTTTGGTTTCCCCTATCCCATAGAGGGTCCATATGAAATTTGACTTCAATCGGCCCAACAGTTTCCGAGGAGAAGCAGTTCGAAAATTTTCACATTTTTTTGCCTCGGCGAGGCTATACTAAATGGAATGTAATATTTCGCAAGTTCATTGGTAAGATCTCATTACTTAAGTACTGTATTCTGTATGCAGGATAAAATGCATTTTCACTTTTCCAATACAAAAGCATATGTGTCAAAGTTTGACCTAGGCACAAAGAAGGTCAAGGTCAACCCAGGGTCACCATTTTAGCAATTTATGATGGGCCTACGTCCCAGATGCTATTTATCAAGTTTCATGGAAATCTGCCCAGTGGTTCTGGAGAAGACTATTTTTGAAGGGTTTTTACCATATATGGCTTGGCGGCCATTTTGGTCATGTGACCTAGACTCCATTAGCAAATTTTAGTTTGCCTCATCCCATAGAGGCTCCATATGAAATTTGACTTCAATCGGCCCAACGGTTTCCGAGGAGAAGCAGTTTGAAAATTTTCACACTTTTCGCCTCGGCGAGGCTATACTAAAAGGAATGTAATATTTCACAAGTTCATTGGTTAGATCTCATTGATATCTATCAGTATGCCAAAAATTGTTTAAATATTCCAAGCGGTTAAGTCACTATCACCAATTTTCACAAGCGGGTTACGGACGGACAGACAGACAGACCATATATGGCTTGGCGGCCATTTTGGTCATGTGACCTGGACCCCATTAGCAAATTTTGGTTTCCCCCATGCGATAGAGGCTCCATATGAAATTAGACTTCAATCGGCCCAACGGTTTCCGAGGAGAAGCAGTTCGAAAATTTTCACATTTTCCGCCTCGGCGAGGCTATTCTAAATGGAATGTAATATTTCGCAAGTTCATTGGTTAGATCTCATTGATATCTATCAGTATGCCAAAAATTGTTTAAATATTCCAAGCTTTTAAGTCACTATCACCAATTTTCACAAACGGGTTACGGACGGAAAGACAGACTGACAGAATGACAGACTGACAGAATGACAGAATGACACGGTGATTTTAGGGCACTCTAGAAAATGAACCGACTTCAGTCGATCGCTTTTTCTGCGGGTAGTGCAATAATGGGAGAAACACCAATATGCTGCCAGATGTGAAATTTCGCATTACGAAAATGATATATTGTACATGCGATATCTCTCTCTCTCTTAGCGCACCAACAATTAGCGAGGCAAATGTAAATTACAGTTTGTCGTTAAATGACGCTACGTAAACCGACATGTAGCGTGTCAACAACATCGTGTCTACATCAAACCAACTTCAAAGCGATGCATTGAATTTGACATTGCAACGTCGATGAAACGTCACAACGTTTCTTGGCGATAATACGGCGTTTTCTCAATAAAATGTCTTTTGCCCAGTGCTCGGACCCATCAAGACTCAGTGGGATTGGAACATTAAATTCAAAACAAACGTAGAACAACCTTTCAGAGCATAAAAATGTTAAACACTCCTTCGCAAGTGCAAGATTTTACAGTAAAATCTGATAGATTTGTAGATTGGTTCAACCTGCCCAGCCCTTAGGTCTACATTAACCCATTTGGTACCGGAATATCCAAAAGGGGTAAGTAACAAACAGTGCAGGCCCAGATCAGACGCCGCAGAATGCGGCATCTTAACAGGGTCTACACTGTTTGCAAAAAGTTTGGCCATTTTCAAAATAAATTTGGAAGAAAACACAACCTGACACCCCTAAATTTTGAAAATGACTCCTGCTATATATAAGGAGGAAGATTCCATTTGGTACAAAAAGGTTATGGGCTTCTTGGATACAGGGATTCAGTCAAACCATCTCAACGGTCACGTGCCATTGAAGTGAGTTGGAGTGGTTGTCGACGGCATGACGTCGAGCCAATGTTGACTCGACGCCCGTCTGTAAGTCCACTCATTGTTGTTGGTTTTTTTTCGACTGTCAGTATGTATATTTGTCCGTCTAACAGTCCGTCCTTCGTCTTTTAGTCAGTCGGTCTGTGTGTCGTCTGTCTGTCTACTGTCAGTTTGTCAGTCAAACCCCTCTCTCTCTCTCTCTCTCAAGCCAACAGTCATGTGACAATGAAGTTAACGGGCCTCCGTGGCCTAGTGGATAAGAGCGCTGACTCTTAGTCATTAGGTCTCTCACCGCCGTAGGTTCGAGCCTCGCTCGGGCCACGTGTGAGACGCCAAGTTCTGCAACGGAAGGTCAGGTGGTTTTTCTCCGGGTACTCCGGTTTTCGCCCACCTCTGATGAACGATCGGCTCGATATGAGTGAAATAATCTTGAAAGGGCCGTAAAACCCAAACCAAAAAAAAAAAAAAAAAAAAAAAAAAAAATGTGACAATGAAGTGAGTTGGAGTGGGTGTCGACGGCATGGCGTCGAACCAACATTGATTCAATGCCCTTCCGTCAGTCCACTCATTAGTTTATTTCGACTGTCAGTATGGACATTTAAATTGCACATGTAGACAGAATGTTGGACAGACAGACATACAGACATACAGACAGACAGACAGACAGACAGACAGACAGACAGACAGACAGATAGATAGATAGATAGATAGATAGATAGATAGATAGATAGATAGCGAATAAAACGAAAGTAACGTAAAAACTTATTTTGTGAATAACGGTATCTCAAGCCATTCCTTAAAAAGATTTTCGTCAATTAAAAACGGATTTAGGATAAATGAATTTCGGTAATGAAAGTAAAATATAATTTTTTCCTTCTCGATGCATTACCGGTATTTCAATGAAAACGGGTATATTTTCTCTCAAAATGTCTGAATATTGTTAGCATTTTATGTTCCGCCAATACATTTGAATAGCGATGGCCGTTTCAATTGACGGCCAGTACTTTGCCCATGTGCAAGAATGACGTCATAAACGGAATTCCTAAAACCTCCTATAGTGTTTTTTTTTTGTTCTGGCTACACTGCAGCATACACTAAGTCCAGCTACATGTGAAAGTACATGGAATGAAATGTGCTGTTAAAACACGCACATGCAGCTAGGTGCATAGATTCTTCAACCTCTGTATATTGTTTAAGCGCATAGCGAAGCCTCTGGCGAGACTGCACAGCCTTTCTTGTGTGTGCTCTGTTAACTCATAAGCTGTCTCAAATCAGCGCAGTTGCTCGTTTATAAGCCAGGGGGCATGTAGCAATTCTATCCATTTACACGTGCGCCCATCGAAGCAATCCACAGAACCGCGCACGGTGAAGACTGATTAGACTGTGCGGATTCCAAACCATCATGTTATTTTGATAGGCAAGTAACTATAGAAAAAGAAAAAAGCAGACATCATACACAAATTTATCATGTGCATGTGCGATCTTCACTTTGTGCGCAATGAAACGTTTCAAACCTCTTGAACATTGAAGACACAATTCTGACTGCACAGACTTATCAGTCTTTATCTGTACGCACATGGGCGCATTTTACTCGAGATAGGAGATCTGAACAGACTGATCCTTGCACTTAGTAGCTTAAAATGTGTTTCTACAAACAGTAATGACGCAAGCAGATTTGGCCACATATACAAGAGGTTAAAACCCCATTCTACACACCGTCGTTTTGAGCCTGCACATGGCGAAAAAAAAACAACTTCTAAGGAAGGACCAGATCAGCATGCGCATCTAGTCAATGTGGCCATAGTCTTTGCTTGTTGTTCTTTGATTAGCACAGAGGCAATGGAAGGCACATACGAACAACAAAGACTGTTCAGACTGCATGCATGTGCAGGCTGACCTGAGTCTTCGCCCATCACATATGTCTTATTTTCTTAACCAAGTTCTATGTCCCCTGAAATTATTTTATTTTCTTGTTCCAATGAAACCTTGTCACCATGAAATAAATAGACATCTTCCCTTGCTCCTTAGAAAACTAGGGTAGCGCAACAGATATCTTGAATCTGATACATGTACCTTTTTACATGCAACAACCACGTGTCATTGTTGAAATTTCACTCGCACATGTTAAAATACGTACTGTTGAAAAAGGTGGAAACTCTCAATTTATATTTAAAGGGGTGTGTCTGCTATCAACTAGGCACTGAATCAATGCCACAGCACGTGGAAAAAGGGTAACTGTCACACAAATAATAATGTAAGCTCACTAGAAGGGGCTGTACAAGCTTCTCTCCAAAGAGTCTGAGAGCAAAGCGAAAACACCTGCGAATGCATGCTGATCCCAGTCTTTGCAGGACACAATGCTACATCACGGACTAGGATCAGCCTGCACATCAATGCAGTGTGATCAGACTTTACAGAACCCGTAAGTCTTACGAAGCCACAGGGTTAAGTGAAACCATTTGCCTTATATACCAGTAGTGGATGCGCATGTTTAGTATTTACAGGTTGTTGAGATACCAGTGTAGACTAATCTTAGCATACTCATTCATGCAATCTGATTAGAGTCTTCTCTGATCGCATGAGCCTGACGCGGACAATGAGATTTTCGCAACATAAATATGCAAAACATCTGTGGCGCATCAGGGTTGATCTAATTACTTGCAGTCTGTCCGGCAAGTGGACTCGGTTAAGCCTGCGCTTCTCAGTCTGATCAGTATTTGGTGAGGGTATGAACCTTCCATTACCACAGGGCTATCCAAAGTGAGATAAGCGAAAATGCTTGCCTTACATCATTTGCTGTCGAGTCCTGATTGTTGTTTCATCTCTGTGGTTGTTTAATTTTTGTGTTCATGGAGATGTTGCACTGATGAGTTAGGATGCCTTCATTTTTTTGTCTTTGAGTGTGTGAATCGCTTATATTATTTTGTTTTGGATAGCCAATTGGCCATTTTGTGGCAAAGTAACTGTCCTTTTGGCTTTCTGCTATTGATGTTTTCATTAGGGTCTGGTTGTTTCATGTTTATGTTTCTTTCCCTTTTGCGTCTCTGATGGGAGCTATGGGTTAATTGTATATATTCCTGATCATTGCCTTCACTGACTCATTAGTCAGGGAATGTTTAGTATATTTTTCATTTAATCCTGGTGGACACTGCAAACTGTGTAGATGCCATCTGGTCAGGGTCTACACTGTTTGTCATGCAGTTTGTGATTTGAATAAATACATTATATCCAGTAACAGTCAGAATTAATTTATTCAGCAGGATAAGGGTTAAACTCCCAATGTAGACATATATACTATGAATTTGCAATTTTATTAATGCTGTGCATGCTGTATTTTTCTGCAGCAGACAACTTTCTGAGATATTTTTCCCAGAAAACAGGACTTGGCAGCTCATGCAAGTTGTCTCCTATATTTTGCTCCGAAAACAGGATTTGACATCTCATGCAAATTGTCTCCATAGGAGACAATTTGCATGTGATGACAAGTCCTGTTTTCTGGGAAAAATAACAAAAGACATTTCAAAATGTTGTCTGCTTAATTATCCCCTCGCACAACACAGTTGTGAGGGGGGATATAGCATTTGTCCCGTACGTACGTAAGTACGTACATACGTAAGTAAGTACGTACGTACTTTGTCAGCGCTCTAGCACCTATATTTCTTGACCGATTTTAATATAACTTCACACAAATGTTCCTTATGACAATATCTCGAGCGAGTTCGACTTTCAAGGTTATGACCTCAAGGTCAAGGTAGGTCAAGGTCACTGGCTATTTTTAGAAAAAAACTTTGTCATCGCTCTAGCGCCTACATTTCTTCACCAATTTCAAAATAACTTCACACAAATGTTCCTTATAAAAAAATCTCGAGCGAGTTCGACTTTCAAGGTCATGACCTCAAGGTCAAGGTCATTGTGGCTATTTTTAGAAAAACTTTGTCATCACTCCAGCGCCTACATTTCTTCACCAATTTGAATATAACTTTACACAAATATTCCTTATAAAAATATCTCGAGCGAGTTCGACTTTCAAGGTCATGACCTCAAGGTCAAGGTCACCATGGCTATTTTAAGAAAAACTTTGTCATCGCTCTAGCGCCTACATTTCTTCACAGATTTCAATATAACTTCACACAAATGTTCCTTATGACAATATCTTGAGCGAGTTCGACCTTCAAGGTCATGACCTCAAGGTCAAGGTCACTGTAGCTTTTTTTCAGAAAAACTTTATCATCGCTCTAGCGCCTACATTTCTTCACCAATTTCTTCACACAAATGTTCCTTATAAAAATATCTCGAGCGTGTTTGACTTTCAAGGTCATGGCCTCAAGGTCAAGGTCACTGTATCTAGTTTCAGAAAAACATTGTCATCGCTCTAGCGCTTACATTTCTTCACCGATTTCAATATAACTTCACACAAATGTTCCTTATGACAATATCTCTAGCGAGTTCCACTTTCAAGGTCAAGGTCACTATGGCTATTTTTAGAAAAACTTTGTCATCGCTCCAGCGCCTACATTTCTTCACTAATTTCAATATAACTTCACACAAATGTTTCTTATGACAATACCTCGAACGAGTTCGACTTTCAAGGTCAAGGTCACTTTGGCTATTTTTAGAAAAACTTTGTCATTGCTCTAGCGCTTACATTTTTTCACCAATTTCAATATAACTTCACACTAATGTTCCTTATGACAATATCTCTAGCGAGTTCCACTTTCAATGTCAAGGTCACTGTGGCTATTTTTAGATAAAACTTTGTCATGGCTCTATCGCTTACATTTCTTCACCAATTTCAATATAACTTCACACAAATGTTCCTTACAACAATATCTCGAGCTATCTCGACTTTCAAGGTCACTGTGGCTATTTTTAGATAAACTTTGTCATCGCTCTAGCACCTACATTTATTGATGGATTTTTATAGAACTTCACACAAATGTTTCTTATGATAATATCTCGAATTGTTTTGACTTTCAAGGTCATGACCTCAAGGTCAAGGTCACTGTGGCTATTTTTAGAAAAACTTTGTCATCGCTCTACCGCTTACATTTATTAACAGATTTTAATATAACTTCACACAAAAGATGCTTATAATATCTTGAGCAAGATCTTCTTTCGCGGTCATGCCCTCAAGTCAAGGTCACCATGGCTATTTTTAGAGAAACATTGTCATCACTCTAGAACCTACATTTATTGTTGGATTTTTAAACAAATTTTACACAAATGTTGCATATGATAATATCTCAAGCAAGTTGGACTTTTGCCATTTCAATGTTTTCCACACACGAAGTTGTCTTGAGCGAGGGGATTTGTATCGCATGCGATGCCTTGTTACCCTAGAGAGTGGTAAAGGTTAAACAGCCTTAGTGGCTCAGGCAGATGTGCCATCCGACATGATCAGGAGGTTGTGGGTTTGATCCTGCAGAATGCGGCGTCTGATCTGGATCATCACTGTTTGCCTACAATCAGCCTACACTTAGAGACAATCCACCTACCAGTGCTGTCACTACTTTGATTTTTTTAATTTTAGATAGAGCAAAAGGAGCTGGCGGAAACAACATGAGGGACAAAACTACCATCAAACGGCTGAAGATGTATAAAAATTTCAAAGCTAAAAGGTAAGTCATTTGAGAAATTATACAGCCACACATATTGAGTCAACCCAAGCTGGCTAAATCCTCCTACAGTTTCCATCCAATCTAGCTGAAGCTTGTTTAATATTATTAGACCATGATGTGGAACAGCACATACATGTATTGTTTCAAGGATACTGTCCTCTGCATATTAACAAGAATTAATATGAAAATTTCTGTAAAATATTTGTCTCCAGCTGAATCCTATATTTCACATCCAATTAAACCTTTATGTACCAAAAGGAATCTTCCTACTTATGTAATGGCAGGAGACCATTTCAAAATTTAGGGGTGTCAGGTTGTGTTTTCATCAATATTTATTTGGAAAATGACTGAACTTTTAGCAAACAGTGTAGGCCCTGATCAGACGCCGTGCTCTGCGGCGTCTGATCTGGGCCTGCCCTGTTTGCCAAGGTTTTACCTTTAGGGGTTTCTGGCACTGAATGGGTTAGATATTAGCATGATGTGGAGCAGGGCATATCGTTTCACGGTAACAATCCACCAAATATTAGCAGAGTTATACCCTACAAAAACTTCTCCAAACTTTTTATTTCAGAACAGATCCTCTTACATGTATATTTTAAATCCAATCAATGTGAAGCTTAGTAAATAGTAACTTACACCATGATATGTGCTCAAAAAAGGGTCAGAGACTTAAACCCAGTCAAAAACTTTCTTATTTCTGGATGGATTTTGAAATTACTTGGCAGAAATGTTGGCCATCATGAGTCAATCTGCCTCACACAAAACCAAGGTTGTTACCTCCAAGGTCAAGGTCATACTTAGAGGTCAAATGTGAAAAAAGGGTCCAAAACTTAAACACTGTCAATAACTTTCTATGGAGTTGTTTGTTTGTTTGATTTGTTTGATTTGAGGTTTAACGTCCCCGTCAACACTGTAAAGGTCATTTTGGAGACGTTGCTTCCAATTTTGTGGGACTTTTACCCGACATTGAGATGAAATGACATCTCAAGCCCTGTTGCCCAATGAAACAAAATGGTTTATTAGCATGGACAGTCTGCCTCGCACCGCGGTTCCTGGACAGGCTTAGATCCTCTAAGCGGTTTACCAGTACTAGTGTGCGGGCCGGATTCAGCTCTGCGTGGAAGCATCATGCAGCCCATATATTTCTTCAAGCCCCTATGGGCGGGGGCCATTCTATGGATAAATACAAACATAGACGTATTTTCAGGCAGGGGGCATCCGTGTCCAATGGACGCATTTCTAGTCTCTATATAAATGGGGTTCATGGGGTGTTCATTTCGCTGACTCATGCACGTGATGTATTGCGCTGAACATGACAACCTATACCTTTGCAAACTGTAGATCCAGATCTGAAGAAGCCATCTGATCAGGATCTACACTCTTTATAATGCAGTTTGTGAATTGAATTGATACTAATATCAAGTAATTTGTTTGGTTGATGGTCAGAAATGGTTGTTGCAGAATTATTTTATTCAGCAGGATAAGGGTTAAAAATAGACGCTAGTTTTTGAAGAGCTTAGTGTATTGGAAAGCAAATGGTAAGTAACAAAAATTGCTTCCTTTCCAAAAGCTGGCAGAAAATGTCTGGTTCATCTATGCACCTTAAGAATAAACACCATGAGAAGGGAGACAAATATTTTTATTTAGAAACTGCTTACTTAGGGATGTATCCATTAGCCTTAAGGGGATTTTTTCCCCACTAGGCAACTCTTTTAGAAGTATTTGTTAGACATATTTTAAGAATGGCACATGGGATGGTTGGGTGAGGCAAAGGTGACGTGTATCTTCCGTCATTGGGGGGTCCAACTGATTATGGCTTACAGTTTGGTAAGGCCTGCTGTCCTTGCAGCAGGTAGGGGTAGAGGAGGGGGGGGGGGTGCTGTTATATCTTGTTTCTACACTTCAGTTCATTTTCCTCTTTCTCCTATGTCCCTCTCTTTCATCTACTTCAGTGTACTATCTCTTTTCTCCCTTTCTCTGGGGGATGACACAAAATGACCCACAAGGGTTGACGTGTCAATAAACCCATAGCAATCAGTCATTAAGAACAAGGTTGGCAAAAAAGTGGGAAATACTCATATTTCCCTGGACGGCAGGAAATACAGGGAATTCCCGGGAAATACAGGGAATTCCCTGGAAATACTGGGAAATATATATTTACATAGGTGGTACAAATTGAGACTGCTTAATATACCCCAACTACCTAGCTATTTGAAAGCAAAATTATTTCAAGTTCATGCAGGGCTTGAAAATTCCACTTGTCGGCTTGCAATGACAAAAAAAATGAAGGACAAGTAAAAAGTGTGTCTAGTCCTTACAACATTTACCAAAGTTTACTGCACTTAGTCGTGTAGGACAAGTGAAATTTTGAAGAATTTTTCAGCCCTTTTTATATTGAGTAACTTGAAAGATCTATTTCCCTTGCATTCATATAGAATGTATATTATTTCTTTTCAAACGTGATTCTAAAATATTAGTTTTTAACTTTCAGCTATTTCCCTTGACTTGTAAATACATGTACATGTAATTTTAAAACTTAGGTGAGTATCTGTAGATAATTTAAGAAACCATTTATGCTAAACTTAACTGTGTTCTTTTAATAACTGTCTCAAACAAACAATTAAATTATCACACCTTTTAGCAATAGGAGTATGATTACTTGACAAACTTGCAAACAAACCTAGTGTAAACATTTTCTAGTGTTAACATCATTAAAATTCAAATATCCAAAGAGTTGTTGTAAATCTAAAAAAAATTGAACCATGTGGGTTAGTGTTACACTAAAGCATACAAAACATGTAGTTCCAATGGCAAACTCTCTTAAAGCTAAGTGAATCTGATCTGGG
This sequence comes from Lucinisca nassula, assembly GCA_963580285.1. Lineage (NCBI taxonomy): Eukaryota > Metazoa > Mollusca > Bivalvia > Lucinida > Lucinidae > Lucinisca > Lucinisca nassula. The sequence goes on along the minus strand of OY757016.1, from coordinate 123,343,971 downwards.
CCTGCACTGTTTGCCCAGGCATGTCTGTCCCAAATATTGGCCTCATTATGGTATTTTATCTTCTTAAGCATATGGGTGATTTTAAATAACTCTCTGCACCCTACATAACAACAGATCACTTTATATTTATGCTTATTTTTGGTTGAGAAAAAGCAGACTTATGACATATATGTATGGGGAGGCATATTGCAAAATAGCTAACTGTTCATTATTTCAATTAAATTACACAAATATTAAGTGTTTTTCTATTAAATAACTTAACAAAAATCATATTTCCCACTATTTCCCAGTATTTCCCACTTTTGCTGCAATTTGGAGTATTTCCCAGGACGGTAATTACCGGTAATTACCAGTGGGAATTCCCACCACCGGTATTTACCGACCAACCTTGATTAAGAATGGCACGATAAAGGAGTCCCGTATTCTGTCCATTCTGTCAGTTTGTCAACATTTTCATCAACTCAAATGTTCAAGTTCATACAGGTGCAATTTAGCCTTTGGCAGAATTCTTGTATTGTCTTCCTTATCAATATAAGTCTACTCTTGAAGGAACAAATACTCTCCCTTTCAACCTTTCAGATGCCATGAAAAACTACATCTGAAAATCTTGTCTGTTTATGTCGTCTGCTGCGTTTTCTTGCAAAATTTTCAAATATATTTTTTTTTTTTGGAATACACACAAACATGGTGGACCCTGATCAGACTCTCCTAAAGAAGCAGTCTGATGTGAGTCCATTCTGTTTGCAAAAATGACTGTCACAGTTCCCAGCAAATAACAAAGCAGGAGACAATTGTTGTGATTGGCATCTTCCCATCTTTACAAGGGAGACAACTTTTGCGACATACAGTTTGCTTTCATTCTGAAAAGAGTGGTCTGCACTTACAGGAAAGAATTTGCTCCTGTGGAGCAAATTCTTTCCTTTAAGTGCAGACCCTTATTGACAGGGTAAGAATATTTTGCCAACCCTGATGGTGTGACTTTCTCACCTGTCATATTTTCCAGAGATCCAGCAGGTAAAATAGTTAGACCGGCTCCCTACCAGTCTTGGCTGACATCTGGCACAGTGGCAAGAGTGGAACCAAACAGGAAGTGGTTTGGTGAGTACCAAGTTGATGTGTTTTAGCCCGCCTCAACAAAAAATACAAAATGATCTACCGACACCCAGGAATTGGTGCATACATAAAATGAGATTTCTCATGAACCTTTGGTGCATTTACTTTATATTTTGTGTGAGATTTTATTGATCCAGAATGGGCCTCGTTTGCCTTGTCGGTAATTGGGCTGTCTCTTAATCAGAAAAACTCTCACCGCGGCAGATTCAAGCCTCGCTCAAGTCACATGTGAAATGTCAAGTTCAGCATCAGAAGGTCAGTTGAATTGTCTTTAAGTACTCCGGTTTTGGCCCATGTCTGATTGAGATCAGCTCAAAATAAGTGAAATATTCTTGAAAGGGCCATGAAACCAAACCAAACATTACTGTCCAAAGATTTATTCAGCAATACCACCTAAACTACCTATATATCCTAGAGGTCTGGGTTACACATAACCCTTTTATTTTTAAATTTATAGTAACTTGTATCTCAATAAAGAAAAGTGGTGCGGAGTAAGCTACATTTTCATTTTTAGGTTGCCTTTACTAAAGTACAGGGTGCTTTTGTTGTCCACACACCCAAACCATTTCTTATTTGGAATATAATCATGTAGTAGGGTAAAGGAGCAGTCTCTATAAGGCTATTTTCATGGCCACAACCGATTTCCTTTAAACTTTGTAGCTTCAAATTGGTACATGTTGGCTGTCTAATGGTGAATTTTTAGACTCTTTTGTCCACTGGTTTTTGCTGTATACACTATTAAAGTGGGTGGGGTAATGTCACCCCATCAAGGGTATACCAACAAAAATGCTATTATTTTTGTTCAAAGTGCATGACTGGAGGCGGTGTTTGCCGTATGCTTACTACCCTTTTAGGCATAACAGCCGGTGATAACAGTCTTATAAATATCAAACAAGAGAAGAGTTTATACGCGCTTGTAAGTTGTACCCAAATATTAGTAATTTTTATTCCCCAACTTTATGAAAAACCACAACACCTCAACAGTTTTCAACTTATTTCAAAGATCTTTCATAAATATAATGTTGATGTAATAGTCATTCTAGGTATATGTCAGAATTATTTTTAGTTCATAAAACTTAAGAGTTACCTGCCCCTGAAATTGAATTTTACCCATTTTTTAAAATCAGAGTGCATTTATCCGTTTGTAGTACTCACAACTTCACTTGGGAGTGAATAAACCGATTCCATGCAAATATAATTAAATAGATGTGGACAAAGAAGTCATTTGATTTAATAGTGCATGCTAGCAAGCACATGAGCACAACATCCCACGGTACGAGCGCCACTTCTTCACCAACAGTACGATCCAGTGATTGGGTTCAGTCCTTGTGGTCTAAACACATTGCAAAACGAGCAAACAATTCTTACATAGTCGCCAACATATGGTATTTTACTATTGGATATTTTGTTGCTAAGCCTTCCACTTTGTAATTCTCCCATTATCTGATTCGACAACCTATCTCACTTTGTACCTAGCCTTGAATCATTCGCCTCTTCAGTCGTATATTGCTTCTGAGATTTGATTAGGAAGTGAAGCATATGAATTCGCTAACATCCCTGAATCATACATAAATTTTTGCAAATGTCCTATTTGGGGATTCAAATTCTGATGTTGCAATCGCAGTGGCTATTACAAGCTTGCAAGCTTGTGTGTCAGTGAACCATGAGATATAGGTCAATATATTGAGAAGAGTGGAAACTACTCATTTCGGAGAAGATCTTATTCCGTACGTAAAGGACAGCCTTTGCTGAAACCTATGATGCTTGTGGCCACTGATGGTTACATTTTGACTGTGATGGGACCTATCTTGCAGATGGGAAAAACACAGATGCTAAGATTACCGAACACATGTTAAAGACTAATGCAGAAAATATTACTGACTGGTTTGAAAAAGATGTTCTCGTTGTAGACCGCGGCTTCAGGAATGCTATAGATATACTAAAGGATTTTGGAAGCAATTCTCATATGCCTTACTTCCTAAACAAATCTCAAAAGCAACATACGACTGAAGAGGCGAATGAGTCAAGGCTAGTTACAAAGGTGAGATGGGTTGTCGAATCAGCTAATGGGAGAATTTAAAAGTGGAAAGCCCTTAGCAACACAATGCCCAATAGTCAAATACCATATGTTGGCGACTATGTAAGGATTTTTGCTCATTGTGCAATGCATTTAGACTACCTTTGGTAACAAGCAAAGATTCAGGCAAAGTAATTGCTAGAAGAATGATGGCCCTAGCAATAGCTCCAAATAAGCTGCCGGATAAAGTCGTAACAAGAATTCCGCCGAAGGCTATGTCGCGCATGTGGCTCGCAAAGTCAACGAACCATGATATGTAGGTCAAGGTCAAACATAGATGCTTGCTCAAAAGATCCCATTCTCAAATGCAAGCTTGTACTAAGTATCATTAATGAAGCTCTAATAATTCTTGAGAAATTAACTTAACCATTAGGGTGAACGCTAGGGTGGTCACAACATTTTACAAAGTCAGTGAACCATGAAATTTAGGTGAAGGTCAAATATGGATGCTTGCATTTAAGTTGTCATCCCCAGATTCAAGTTTGCACCAAATATCATTAATGAAGCTCTTATAAATCTTCAGAAATAAACTTGACCATTAGGGGGAACGCTAGGGTGGTCGCAATATTTTACAAAGTCAGTGAACCATGAGATATAGGTCAAGGTTAAATATGGATGCTTGCATTTAAGTTACCATCCCCAGATACAAGTTTGTACCAAGTATCATAAATAAAGCTATTATAATTCTTGAGAAATAAACTTGAACGCTAGGGTGGTCGCAATATTTTACAAAGTCAGTGAACCATGAAATGCAGGTCAAGGTCAAATATGGATGCTTGCATGCAAGTTGTCATCCCCAGATACAAGTTTGTACCAAGTATCATTAATGAAGCTCTTATAGTTCTTGAGAAATAAACTTGACCATTAGGGTGAACGCTAGGGTCGTCGCAAATGTTGACACCTTGACGAAGGGATGAACGAACGAACAGAAAACCGGGCGCCTATATCGCGCCATGCTAATAGCAGGCGCGACAAAAAATGGCTGGGATAAAAAACGGGTTATTTGGATAAAGATCGATGATGAGAAACTCGAGAATTTCCCAGAGATGACTGAGGATGAACTCAGGGATTTGAAACTGGGTATTTACCAGCTGAAACAAGCCAAATCCTACACAGATGAACATTTTGACGACAATGGATCATATGAGATAATGGCACACAAAGAAGAAGATGGTGTTCTCAAAGCACAGATACATTCTTGCCACACGTCTAATAAAACATATAACATGTGGGTTGAATATACACAAGGACTGAACCCAATCACTGGGTGGTATTGTTGGTGCAGAAGTGGAGCTCGTACCGTGGGATGTTGCGCACATGTGGCTTCTGTTCTCTGGTATTTTGGATATTACCGGAACATAACAGAAAATAGTGAAGCAAAACCAAGCCGGGAACTTATTGATTTTGTTTATGATGCTGCTGTTGACACATGGAGTACATCTAGTGATTCAGAGGAAGATCAGTAAATTAACAAATTCTTAAACATGTCGTGAGACCATACAGATTTATATTTAAGCACAGTATCAGTCTAAAATGAGGTTCCACAACATGAGCAAAGCCTGCTTTGGTGGTCAAAAATGTTTGACAGTTGACAAATGTTCCATTTGCACATGGAAATTAAGAGTTCATATATAACCAAAAAAAAAAAAAAAAAAAAGGAAATACTAGCATGCACTATTAAATCAAACACTTCCTTGTCCACATCTATTTAATAATATTTGCATGGAATCGATTTATTCACTTTCAAATGAAGTTGTGAGTACTACAAACGGATAAATGCACTCCGATTTAAAAAAATGGGTAAAATCCAATTTCAGGGGCAGGTAACTCTTAAGTTTTATGAACTAACAATAATTCTGACATATACCTAGAATGACTATTACACCAACATTATATTTATGAAAGATCTTTGAAATAAGTTGAAAACTGTTGAGGTGTTGTGGTTTTTCGTAATGTTGGGGAATAAAAATTACTGATATTTTGGTACAACTTACAAGCGTGTATAAACTCTTCTCTTGTTTGATATTTATAAGACTGTTATCACCGGCTGTTATGCCTAAAAGGGTAGTAGACATATGGCAAACACCGCCTCCAGTCATGCACTTTGAACAAAAATAATAGCATTTTTGTTGGTATACCCTTGATGGGGTGACATTACCCCACCCACTTTAATAGTGTATACAGCAAAAACCAGTGAACCAAAGAGTCTAAAAATTCACCATTAGACAGTCAATATGTACCAATTTGAAGCTACAAAGTTTAAAGGAAATCTGTTGTGGCCATGAAAACAGCCTTATAGGGACTGCTCCTTTGTCAGTGTTTTTGCCATATTATTTAATAGGAAAATGGATACACCTTCAGTGGAGGCAACTCCTGCAAAATTATTTTTGTCTCCCATTTCAATAGGGCTCAACTCTTAAAGGAAAGAATTTGCTCCTGAGGAGCAAATTCTTTCCTTTAAGAGTAGACCTGTTTTGTGCGTGGGACAGAGTTTATAGCAGAAAGAACAGGAAGTCCTGAAAAATGATAGAAAAATGTGCCAGGTGTATCCATTCCCCTTAAGTTTTAACCCTTCTCTTGCTGAATATTCATTTTAGCCACACCCATCTCTGACTTTGAACCAATCAGATTACTTGATGTAATTTATTATCCCCCGCCGAAGGCGGAGGGATATAGTTTTGGCGTTGTCCGTCCGTCCGGCCATCCTTCCGTCCGTCCTTCCGTCCGTCACACTTTTTTGTCCGGAACCGTTTCTCAGCAACTATTGCATGGAATTAAATGAAACTTGAAATAAATATGTATTATTATGCTGTGGTGATGCACGCGCAATTTTTTTTCGGATTGACTTTTTACATCCAGAGTTATGGCCCCTTGAATGATTGAAATTCTGGATTTTTCGTCTCACTTTGTCCGGAACCGTTTCTCAGCAACTATTGCATGGATTTAAATGAAAATTGAAATAAATATGTATTATTATGCTGCAGTGATGCACGCGCAATTTTTTTTCGGATTGACTTTTTACATCCAGAGTTATGGCCCCTTAAATGATTGAAATTCTGGATTTTTTCTTCATCTCACTTTGTCCGGAACTGTTTCTCAGCAAGTATTGCATGGAATTAAATGAAACGTGAAATAAATATGTATTATTATGCTGCGGTGATGCACGCGCAATTTTTTTCTGGATTGACTTTTTACATCCAGAGTTATGGCCCCTTAAATGATCGAAATTCTGGATTTTTCGTCGTCTCACTTTGTCCGGAACTGTTTCTCAGCAACTATTGCATGGAATTAAATGAAACTTGAAATAAATATGTATTATTATGCTGTGGTGATGCACGCGCATTTTTTTTCAGGATTCACTTTTTACATCCAGAGTTATGGCCCCTTAAATGATTGTAATCCTGGATTTTTCGTCGTCTCACTTTTTTGTCGGGAACTGTTTCTCAGCAACTATTGCATGGAATTATATGAAACTTGAAATAAATATGTATTATTATGCTGTGGTGATGCACGCACAAATTTTTTTCGGATTGACTTTTTACACCCAGAGTTATGGCCCCTTAAATGATTAAAATTCTGGATTTTTCGTCGTCTCACTTTGTCTGGAACCGCTTCTCAGCAACTATTGCATGGAATAAAATGAAACTTGAAATAAATATGTATTATTATGCTGCCGTGATGCACGCGCAATTTTTTTTTCGGATTTACCTGGATTGACTTTTTTAACCCTTCTCTTGCTGAATATTCATTTTAGCCACACCCATCTCTGACTTTGAACCAATCAGATTACTTGATGTAATTTATTATCCCCCGCCGAAGGCGGAGGGATATAGTTTTGGCGTTGTCCGTCCGTCCGTCCTTCCGTCCGTCACACTTTTTTGTCCGGAACCGTTTCTCAGCAACTATTGCATGGAATTAAATGAAACTTGAAATAAATATGTATTATTATGCTGTGGTGATGCACGCGCAATTTTTTTTCGGATTGACTTTTTACATCCAGAGTTATGGCCCCTTGAATGATTGAAATTCTGGATTTTTCGTCTCACTTTGTCCGGAACCGTTTCTCAGCAACTATTGCATGGATTTAAATGAAAATTGAAATAAATATGTATTATTATGCTGCAGTGATGCACGCGCAATTTTTTTTCGGATTGACTTTTTACATCCAGAGTTATGGCCCCTTAAATGATTGAAATTCTGGATTTTTTTGTCATCTCACTTTGTCCGGAACTGTTTCTCAGCAAGTATTGCATGGAATTAAATGAAACGTGAAATAAATATGTATTATTATGCTGCGGTGATGCACGCGCAATTTTTTTCTGGATTGACTTTTTACATCCAGAGTTATGGCCCCTTAAATGATCAAATTCTGGATTTTTCGTCGTCTCACTTTGTCCGGAACTGTTTCTCAGCAACTATTGCATGGAATTAAATGAAACTTGAAATAAATATGTATTATTATGCTGTGGTGATGCACGCGCATTTTTTTTCAGGATTCACTTTTTACATCCAGAGTTATGGCCCCTTAAATGATTGTAATCCTGGATTTTTCGTCGTCTCACTTTTTTGTCGGGAACTGTTTCTCAGCAACTATTGCATGGAATTATATGAAACTTGAAATAAATATGTATTATTATGCTGTGGTGATGCACGCACAAATTTTTTTCGGATTGACTTTTTACACCCAGAGTTATGGCCCCTTAAATGATTAAAATTCTGGATTTTTCGTCGTCTCACTTTGTCTGGAACCGCTTCTCAGCAACTATTGCATGGAATAAAATGAAACTTGAAATAAATATGTATTATTATGCTGCCGTGATGTACGCGCAATTTTTTTTTCGGATTTACCTGGATTGACTTTTTTATCCAGAGTTATTTGCCCTTAAATGATTGAAATTGAGGAATTTTGTCTATTCGGTGATTATATCGGGTTTTTTTAATATTCCCGAATTTTATTTTGGTATCCTTGAAACCACATAACAGGTAAATAAACCTCAACTTTGACAGACAAGTTAATCTCTACTGATAATTAGGTCAGTAGGTCAGGGTACAGCCTCTCATCCAGGGAGTAAATGGTCAGCGGGGCCCTTCCTCATTGTCTCTAGTTTGCTTCTTAGAACCATCCTCAATTTTGGCCAGATATATTTTCTTGCCATTCTACACGAAAAACCCATTCGGCGGGGGATATCAATTCAACGAATTTGCTTGTTCCTACAAATTCATAAACTGAATGTCAAACTGTGTAGATCCTGATCAGATGGCTTCTTCAGAAGCCATCTGATCTGGATCTACACTGTTTCCAAAGATATGGGTTGTCGTGAACAGCATGATAAGAGTTAATGTAATGTTAGCTGATGACTTTGTTTGCTTCTAACAACAAATACAAGATTCTTTGTTACCTCTTATCCTGCTGTATACATGAATTTAGCCACACCCATTCCCGACTATCCACCAATCAGATTATTTGATGTAATATATTAGTTCAGTTCACAAACTATTTGACAAACAGTGTAGATCCTGATCAGATACCATCTGATCTAGATATACACTGATTGCACAGGTAGGGTTTGTCGTGTTCAGTGGGATGATGGTTAAATTTCCAGTATTCCTGCTAGTGCTTGTCATGTCATAGAAACAGTCCATCAAGGTTTTGGTCATTAAAGTCTCAATACATTTTTTTTTCTTCAAAATGTTCAACCAGGTAATACACGAGTGATCAGCCAGAATGCTCTGCAGACATTTCAAGAGGAGATGACAAAAGTGAAGAAAGATCCATACAAAGTTGTGATGAGACAAACCAAACTGCCCATATCACTTCTTAATGAAACTGCCAAGGTGAGCAAACATTTCTTATAGAAACTGCTAATGTGAGCAAACATTCAATTTCAATATCACTTCTTTCTGAAACTGTCAATGTGAGCAAACATTCAATATCACTTCTTATTGAAACTGCAAATGTGAGCAAACATTCAATATCACTTCTTATTGAAACTGCCAATGTGAGCAACAAGTTAGGCAAAAAAGAGGGAAATGCTCATATATCCCAGGACAGTGGGAAATTTGGTGAGGAAACATTCACTACCACTTCTTATTGAAACTGCCAAGGTGATGAAACATTCACTTCCACTTCTTAATGAAACTGCCAAGATGAGCAAACTTTCAATATCACTTCTTTTTGAAGCTGCCAAGGTGAGCAAACATTCAATATCACTTCTGATTGAAACTGCCAAGGTGAGCATAGATTCAATATCACTTCTTATTGAAACTGTCAAGATGATCAAACATTAATATCACTTCTTAATGAAACTGTCAAGGTGAGCAAACATTCAATACCACTTCTTAATGAAACTGCCAAGGTGAGCAAACATTCAGTTCCACTTCGTATTGAAACTGCCAAGGTGAGCAAAACTTCTTAATGAAACTACCAAGGTGAGCAAACTTTCAATATCACTTCTTATTGAAACTGCCAAAGTGAGCAAACATTGAATATCAATTTCTTAAAGAAAACTGCGAAGGTGAGCAGACATTCAATACCAGTTTTCATTGAAACTGTCAAAGTGAGCAAACTTTCAATATCACTTCTTAATGAAACTGAAGGTGAGCAAACATTGAATATCAATTTCTATATGAAACTGACAAGGTGGGGAAACATTATCACTTACTGAAACTGTCAAGGTGAGCAAACATTTAATATCACTTCTTAATGAAACTGCTAAGGTGATCAAACATTTGATATCACTTTGTAATGAAACTGCTAAGGTGAGCAAACATTTGATATCACTTCTTAATGAAACTGCTAAGGTGAGCAAACATTTGATATCACTTCTTAATGAAACTGCTAAGGTGAGCAAACATTTGATATCACTTTTTAATGAAACTGCTAAGGTTAGCAAACATTCAATATCACTTCTTAACGAAACTGCCAAGGTGAACAAACATTTGTTAACACTTGAAAATGAAACTGCCTAGTGAAGAAACTGTCCATGTCACTCCTTAGTGAAATTGCCATGCTGAGTAAACATTCAATATGACTTTTAAATGAAAATGCCTAGGTGAGTGAAATTACTTTATTGCTTCTTTTTAATGAAACTGTTTCAAGAAAATAAAAAAGAGAAGCAACAAAGACAGAATAAAGTTTAGCTTATATCCTTCCTTATCAACCACAGCTTGCTTCACTGCAAAATGAATATTCCACATCATACTGAATGTTCCTGAAATTTGTAAAATGACGTAATGATCTTAAGTATTGGGACATATGGCCTAAGCAAATAGTGTAGACCCAGATCAGACAGCTCCTGAAGGAGCAGCCTGATCAGGGTCTACACTGTTTACTGTTCCGTCGTCACTTTTTGGACTCCTTGCTAGACCGCGAAACAAACCCATGAAAATTTTAGGAGAATTACAGCAAGTCCTCAGTGTGTCCAAATTTTTAGGATTTTTACAGTAGTTTGTCAGTTTTAACCATTATCTTGCTGAATATTCATTTAAGCCACACCTATTTTTGTCTATCAACCAATCAAATTACTTGATGTAATTTATTGCCACAAATTCATAAACTGAATGCCAAACAGTGTAGATCCTGATCAGATGACTTCTTCAGAAGCCATCTGATCTGGATATACACTATTTGCAAAGATAGGGATTGTCGTGAACAGCAAGATAAGGGTTAACTCTACGTTTGTGTGATTTTAGAATGCTCGAGTTCATGTGTTGGACACGGAGACATATGAGTCTACATTTGGACCAAAGAGAACCAGAAAGAGACCGAACCTCAAAGTTACAGATATGCAGGTAAAGATTCATTACAGCTTAAATCAAAGTGCTGATAGCACTGTTGAGTCAGTTGTATCTGAGTGTAAATTGGGAAAATGGTCCAAAACACTCGTAAGAAAGCATATTGTAGAATTGGTCTTCAGAATTAAAAAAGAAAAATATACAGTGAAATTCCGCTGTAAGACCACCTATAATTAAGACTAATTCTGCTTTTAAAAGCTTATTCAGTAGGTTTCTGGTATTTATGTCCCCCAAATCAAAGGGGAGGGGGACATTGTTTTGGTGCTGATCCCATTGGCATATGCGTCTGCATATGCATCCGCCTGACACTTTCTTGTGTGCAAGATCTCTCATGAACTACTGGGTGGATTTTAATCAAATTTGCATGGATTTAACATTGGGACAGGATGAAGAACCGATTATGTTTTGGTGACCTTGACCTTATTTTCAAGGTCACATCCATGCTAAATAGGCCAAATTTAGGTTGTATCCAGTATATCTCATGAACTACTGAGTGGATTTTGATCAAATTTGCATGGATATCAGTGTTATTGATAAGCTTTTGCCCAAGGAGTACTGTTACTCCTTCAACCAAAGACTATAGGCGTATCCTGTGATTCTTTGAGAGTATCTGTACTCGTAAATTCAAAACTAGGGTCGTATCTTCATATGTCATCACAGGATGGCTGCTAAGTGCACCTATATTAATTTCAGAAGTGGCAATGGCCATATGTAAAAGACGTTAAACACATATTCTATCATTGTAACATACCGATATACATTTCCATGTTAATAAGCTGGCGGACAGCAAAATGAAAAATTACTTCTTCTAAAGAATGTAAATCCAGCCAATGTGGTCGTATTCTTCGCATGTGTTTTTGGAATTTCCCAGACGCCATTGAAGGCCCGTTTTGATGAGACTGTGCAGGCTGGTCGGAGTCTTCAGCCGTCACACAGATCATACTGTCATCAAAACGTTTTCAAACCCATGTTTTGTGTCTGCAGCGGCCTTATGTGCTACGCGTTCAAAGGCGGTGGGAAATCTCCACTAATTGTAGCAACTGCATACTATTGGTAAAAGGCGAGAAATTCAGCGCTCAGCAAAAATACAATAAAACGTGCGACCAGTGAAGACTCACATCAGCAAGCGCATCTGTGAAAGCTAATCAGTCTGTCCCGGTTGCTGTGTTTGCGTTCTTTTATGATGCGCTGCCAGTCATTCTGCTTAATGGTCAAAGACGCGGGCGAGACATCTTAGGGTGTTAATTTAATAGGCTACTTGATAGATAGCGGTAAATAAGCATGCACTGCATGCTGACCTGACCACCTGTGATTCTTAATTAGATTTATGAGTACCCCAGTATTACAGGTTAATCCTGCCATTGTGACTCAATAAATATAATTTTGGTCAAATGTATACAGAATGCGGCGGACATAGAGATCAGTCTGTGCAACGGTGGTTCTTTTTCAGACGTGCATCGCGACAATGTTGCGAGAAAAAATACATTGGGATGATCAAAGTATGAAAAATAGAAGTGGAGTCACAAGTAAACAACCACCATGATGCAATAATAAAAAAAACGGCAATAAACAAGGTTTTTAAGCCTCCGGTTAAGAGTTTCCGCCAATGGCCAAAAGACGCGAATAAAATGAGTCATGGATGCAAATTTTCTTGCATCTGCGTCCTGTGGACGCTAAGCAGAAACAGCTAGCGCTAACACTGCCTGGTTATACCCCCGGCATATGAAGTGTGCTATGGGGGTATATAGTTTTCGTCTTGCCATTCGTCTGTCCGTCTTTCCGTCTGTCCGCACCAACGAAACGACATTTAGGGGGCAAAAAATTTGGACAGTTTGACACTTAAGTATATATTCGTGAGTCCAAATGGACTTTATTCCGTTATTTTGGTACATAAATGGCAAAAATTGTCTCTTAGGTGGCTTGCCGCTTAAGAGAATTTGCCGCTTAAGTAGTCAATATGCCGACGCCTAGCCACTTAAGTATCCATTCGTGAGAACATGCGTACGTCCGTCCATCCGTCCGTCCGTTAACATTTTGGTTAAAGTTTTACGTCAAAGTTTCTAAGAGATTGCATCTTCTGAACCCTTTGATAGATTTAGTTGATACTTACACTGAAGTTACATACTGGTCCAAAGATTTCATTGATGCATGTCCCACCCCCCACAGTGACTTTGGGGTCAAGGTCACAGACTTAGAAATTTTATGTTTGGTTAAAGTTTTACGTCAAAGTTTCTAAGAGATTGTATCTTCTGAACCCTTTGATAGATTTAGTTGATACTTACACTGAAGTTACATACTGGTCCAAAGATTTCATTGATGCATGTCCCACCCCCACAGTGACTTTGGGGTCAAGGTCACAGACTTAGAAATTTTATGTTTGGTTAAAGTTTTATGTCAAAGTTTCTAAGAGATTGTATCTTCTGAACCCTTTGATAGATTTAGTTGATACTTACACTGAAGTTACATACTGGTCCAAAGATTTCATTGATGCATGTCCCACCCCCCACAGTGACTTTGGGGTCAAGGTCACAGACTTAGAAATTTTATGTTTGGTTAAAGTTTTACGTCAAAGTTTCTAAGAGATTGTATCTTCTGAAAACTTTAATAGATTTAGTTGATACTTACACCGAAGTTACATACTGGTCCAAAGATTTCATTGATGCATGTCCCACCCCCCACAGTGACCTTGGGGTCAAGGTCACAGACTTAGAAATTTTATGTTTTGTTAAAGTTTTACGTCAAAGTTTCTAAGAGATTGTATCTTCTGAACCATTTGATAGATTTAGTTGATACTTACACCGAAGTTACATACTGGTCCAAAGATTTCATTGATGCATGTCCCACCCCCCACAGTGACTCAAGGTCATAGACTTAGAAATTTTACTTTTGGTTGAAGTTTTATGACAAAGTTTATAGATCCCTGTATGTCCTAAACTCAAAGACAAATCAAATTGATACTTGCAACGATCTTGCATACCAGTCCAAATATTTCATTGATGTATACCCAACCCTGCTGCTTCAGTAACATTGATGCCCCCACCCCTTCAGTAACTTTGATGCCCTCAATCCCTTGGTCCATATAGAAATTTTATCTTTGGTTTAGTTTTTACAAGCACATTCATAGATTCATATAGCTTCCATATTACATACAATTAAGCCCTAAAGATATTTTAGAGGGTGGCGCTGGCCGGGGGTATACATGACCCACTGGTCGCTTTCTCTAGTTGGATATATATTCGCTGTTACATTAATTATAACTTTCCTAGCCCAGTTGTTGTTGCTTCTGTTTTGTTTTTCCACAAAATACAGAGTAATCCATTTCAACATGAATTTCTGCGATTTGGGAGAAATAGCCGCCAGAAATTTCTCATGCATTTGATTTTTTTTCTTGCATTTTTCCGGAGGAACTTTGTCAGGTCCTCCACAAACTTAACTTTTTATCGTCTGCGCGTCTGTTTTGATATTTAATTTCTAAGTACATGACAATGTGAATCTGTAGATCTGTCGAACCCAATTTTTTTCTCGAAGATGACACTCCGTAGAAGTCAGTGTGGTTGCCTAACAATATTCAGGATCGTATTTTTATGCACGCTTGTCATAAAGTTACTGTTCATGCTTCAGGGGTTGTTAATAAAGTTAATAATGCGGGTGGCTTTTCCCTTAGATAATAAATACCGTTATGTAATAAAGCATCCTAAGCATGTTGATAGTTGTCATAACTTGAGGCTGATTAAAAATAAGCTGAATATATGATCGTCAAAAGGTAAGGTTGAAGTGTTTCAGGGTATTAAAACAAATGCCATCATTCATGAATGGATGAATTTCGAATCGTTTTTATAGCCCCGCTTTGAAAAAGTGGGGGCTATATTGGATTTGGCTTGTCCGGAATTCCGTCTGTCTGTCTGTCTGTCTGTCTGTCTGTCAGTCAGTCAGTCAGTCTGTCTGTCTGTCTGTCTGTAATATTTGATAGTGGGTACCTTGTTACCGCAACTCCTCTTACAGTTCTAGGTCAATCCTTTTGAAACTTTACAGGTGTTTTCATATAGGTCTGAAGATGTGCATATTCTTTTTTTCATTATCCTTAAATAATTTTTTTCACTTATTTCACCTTTTTTAACTTAGACAATTTTTGAGATCTACTGATGTTAAAATGTATAGGGAGTAGCTACCTTGTTACCGCAACTCCTCTTACAGTTCTAGGTCAATCCTTTTGAAACTTTACAGGTTTTTTTTCATATAGGTCTGAAGATGTGCATATTCTTTTTTCATTATCCTTAAATAATTTTTTTCACTTATTTCACCTTTTTTAACTTAGACAATTTTTGAGATCTACTAATGTTAAAATGTATAGGGAGTAGCTACCTTGTTACCGCAACTCCTCTTACAGTTCTAGGTCAATCCTTTTGAAACTTTACAGGTGTTTTCATATAGGTCTGAAGATGAGCATATTCTTTTTTCATTATCCTTAAATAATTTTTTTCACTTATTTTTACCTTTTTTAACTTAGACAATTTTTGAGTTCTACTAATGTTAAAATGTATAGGGAGTAGCTACCTTGTTACCGCAACTCCTCTTACAGTTCTAGGTCAATCCTTTTGAAACTTTACAGGTGTTTTCATATAGGTCTGAAGATGTGCATATTCTTTTTTCATTATCCTTAAATAATTTTTTTCACTTATTTCACCTTTTTTAACTTAGACAATTTTTGAGATCTACCAATGTTAAAATGTATAGGGAGTAGCTACCTTGTTACCGCAACTCCTCTTACAGTTCTAGGTCAATCCTTTTGAAACTTTACAGGTGTTTTCATATAGGTCTGAAGATGTGCATATTCTTTTTTCATTATCCTTAAATAATTTTTTTCACTTATTTCACGTTTTTTAACTTAGACAATTTTTGAGATCTACTAATGTTAAAATGTATAGGGAGTAGCTACCTTGTTACCGCAACTCCTCTTACAGTTCTAGGTCAATCCTTTTGAAACTTAACAGGTGTTTTCATATAGGTCTTAAGATGTGCATGTGCTTTTTTCATTATCCAAAACTTATTTTTTAACTTAGACTGGTTTTCAGATCTAATAACGCGAAAAGTCTATAAGGCTTAGGTACCTTGTTAGGGATTTAACCCTCTCACAAGTCTTTACCTTTAATTCATGAGTCTTTCTCCTCTGACAGGGCTATAGCGGGGCTATAGTCAGATCCTCTGACAGTTCTAGTTGAAGATTGGAAAAGTTTTTGTTGAAGACTATGATGCGGCGAAAATTACCGCGATTTCGATAGCTTTTTGTCAGGCCTCACTTTTTTTTTTCTATTTTTCTATTGCCGATTCGACTGCAATGGAACGACTTTACATTGCCGATACGACTCCAATGGAACGACCTTGGCGTATTGCCAATTTGACAGTCGTATTTGGTACAACTTTTTCTTCATTTCTAGGCGTATTTGCTCGATTTTAGAGTCGTATTTACGACGATACGAACCTTATCAATTACTCTGGATATAACATTTGGACAGGATGAAGAACTGATTACGTTTTGGTCACAGCCATGCTAAATAGGTCAAATTTAGGCCAAATTTAGGTTGTTTGCAGTATATCTCATGAACCACTGGGTGGATTTTAATCAAATTCGCATGGATATTACACTTGGACAGGATGAATAACTAGTTAGGTTTTAGTGACCTTGACCTCATTTTCAAGGTCACAGCGGTGCTGTATAATTAAGCTTGTTTTGAAAGGGATATGTGGTGGAGGGGGGTGGGGTGGGGGGAGACATCTGTTTTCTCAGAAAACAGGTCCAGTCTTTCTTTGTGTGTTCTCTGGTCAGATACCACCTTTTTGTTGCACCTGCTTCAAGAAAGGCGCAGTATTGGGGTCTGGTTTTCAATGCATTTGTCCGTCCGTTAGTGAAACCCTCAACTTTTGCCACAACCCTACCTTTCACCCTTATGTAACATTCCATTTCCCAAGGACTATAAGAGCTTCATAGATGATACTTCATATTTGACCTTGACTTTGACTTTGTGAACAGTTAGACAACCATAGCTTTTATCCTTATGTCCATGTACTATAAAGCTTCATTACTGATACTTGGTACAGATTTAAATCTAGGGGTGGAAACTTTATTGCATGCATCCATATTTGACCTTGACCTACATTTTATGGTTCACTGACTTGGTGAACTATTGCTACAAATTTAGCTTTTACCCTATGTTCAAATCCATTTCTCAAGAACTGTAAGAGCTTCATTAATATATGCCTGTATGGATGGAAACTTCAATGCAAGCATCCATATTTAGCCATGACCTACATTTCATGATTCACTGACTTTGCACCCTCACAGGCATGACATAGCCTTCTTCGGAATTCTTGGTTTTGTTTTACCTGAGCTTTACCGGTCCCCGCCCATCGGGGCTTGAAGAAATAGATTGGGCTGCATGATGCTTCCAGGCAGAGCTGAAACTGACCGCACTTGAGTACTGGTAAACTGCTTGGAGGTTCCAAGCCTGTCCAGGAAAAGTGGTGCGAGTCGGACCGTCCATGCATATAAACCCTATTGGTTTCATTGGGTGGCTGGGCTTGAGATGTCATTGTTGGGTGAAAGTCACACAAAATTGGAATCAGTATCTCCAAAATGACCTATACAGTGTTGATGGGGATGTTAAACCTCCAATCAAACAAACAAAAATTGAGCTTTACTGTAGCTAAGATTGCAAAAATTTCGATATTGCACGATATTTATGGTTGATGTATTGACAAATTTCTCTAACTGCTCAAAAGTGTTGGCATTGTGATAGTCACTCCTGTTTTAAACATGGCACGATATAGGAGTCTGGTTTTCCATCCGCTCGTTCGTTCTTCCGTCTGTTTGTCAATCAGTCATAACTTGCGACATAGGCTTTGGCGGAATTCTTGTTTCATATGCGGGTAATGTGTCGGATTGTATTTTCTTGCATAACTGATAAGAATATCTAATATCTGCACAGGGAATAGAAATACTTATCTCATTTTGTTTATTTCACCCCCTACACCACCGTGCTGTGCACTATTAACAAGGCCTGATGGTAGAGAGCAACAACAGAACTGCAGTTTGGAATTTGCTTTTAATGCATTAAAAGCATATGACGTCCTGTCTGAGAATGTAATAACGCCATGTCATAAATTTGATAATCCACTAGTGGATTAAATTTGAAAATTAGTTAGATACACCAATACACATTAGTTAGGTAATTTGTTTCACCAAAATCAGTTATTGTGAAGATAATGAAAGAAAAAATAAAGAATCTTGTACTGTAAAATTCCTATATTATGACTGCCTTTGGGACTGTTCAAAAGTGGTCTTTAAGACCACTTTTGAACAGTCCCAAAGGTGGTCTCTGAGCAGATGACAAAGTATGCAGAAAACATAAAGAAAGAATAACTGAAACTTTCTAAATAAGCTTTTTAAAGCAGAATTAGACTTGATTTTTGGTGTTCTTAATAGCAGAATTTTATTGTACAGTAGAACTTCGATGGCTCGAACACCGATCACACCGGTTACCGCGGTACAACGTGACGCGACTGAGAACAACAAACGCTACCGTCTTTTTTTTTGACAGGAGAAGTGTGAGTTCAATGTTTCCTCTATTTTGTCGAACATATCACGATTTACGTTTTTCTGTTGGTTTTGCGATGACAACAGATTGTGTTTGTGTTGTTTTGTCCAAATTTTAAGTTATGACACGGTCAGAGAAGGGAAATCAAAGCCATAAATTAGGCCAAAATAGGTAGAAAAACAAAACTTCAAGTTTTAAGGGTCTATCAATCAGAAATAAATGACATAAACACGAGCATTCTTGGGTTTTTCATGCCTCTAGGCATCGAAGTAAGTATACTATTTTTTATAATTCATAAAAACATTAAGAATAAGAATCGTACCGATTTTTCTTGGCTCACTACCTTGAAACACGGGTACACCTTACCACGGATCATGTGTTGAGTCTGAGTACACTAAACACGGAACAAATGGAACAACAAACACGGATATGAAAAACCGAATCTGGACGTTTTTACCCATTATAAGTGCCATTTTTCAAGAAACAACCAAGAGGAACGATACATATTTGCCCTTTAGTTGAAAAATTACAACATGTACGGTATGCGCTTGGCCATTCCTAAAACAAAAAAAGGTTTTGGGTTGTAAGGTGTGCTTATGACATAGAGACAACTTTTTACAACAGAAGCACAAGTAACAGTCGCTATGATCCATCAAAAAATGTCACAAAATAACCTGTTGTTTGTTTGAACTGAGCTTTAACGTCCCCGTCAACACTATAAAGGTCATTTTGGAATTGTTTCCAATTTTGCAAGTCTTTTTATCCGTCATTGAGATTTAACGACATCTCAAATCCGTACCGCCCAAGGAGACTAATAGGGTTCACATGTATATGAAGGAACGGTCGGTTTCGCACCACTTTGCCTGGGAAGACTTAAGACCTTCTAAGTGGTTAACCAGTAGTCCTGTGCGACGGGTTTCAGCTCTGTGTGGAAGTACCAGGCAGCCCATTGATTTCCACAAGCAGCGGTGGATGGGGCCCAAAATTAACTTGTACATAAACATGTAAACAATATAAAACTACAGAGGGACCGTTCAAATTGCCAACAGTGAGCTATTCTGAGCAAAACCAACTTCAACTAGAGCTATCACTAAAGGTGATGAATACCCCCACAAAAACTGCCTTGATAGTACAACAGCGCCATTTTGCAATTTTTTCACTTGAAAAGGGCCATAACTATGTCGAAAATTGACGAATTGTAGTGGAAATCGAACTTGACCTGTATTTTATGATGTTACATCAGTGTACCAAAAATTATAAAAATCGGTGAAGCGCTTTTTGAGTTATCGTCTGGAAACCAAGTCAACAGACCGACCGACCGACCGACAGACCGACCGACCGACCGACAAGCTCACTCCTATATACCCCCCAAATTTCATTTGTGGGGGTATAATGAGACAACACTTACAGGGCAACCACAAGAATCTGCAAAATAATTTGTTAGTACAGAAGTTGCGCATGCACATAGTCTGATCGCTGAAAGCGATCAAATTCTGCGAGCAACGAAATACTAGCCCCGTTTTACAAGTTCTTGCACACCAGACGTGGAAATCCTAGATTTTACCCTGGGAGAGAAACTTTTATCCTACCCGGTTTTTAGGGCTGGCATTGAAGTCGAGAATTCTGAGGTGTTTAACTCAAAGGGTGTCTGATGTGCGCTATCTGTATAGAAAGTCGTGTACGCTGCCCGTAATGCGACGTCACTAAACGTCACAATTCATGTTAGCAGTCGAAGTGACCGCATATTCAAAATCTATGTTTAAGATTTAAGTAATGCAAGAAATGGGTCTGCCATTAAATGTTCTCTTTGGTAATCATTCTGTTTTACTCACCTCATAAACCAGGGGTCCTGGATTCGATTTTTGGCTTCTCCAAACTTTCTGACGAGTCGTTAAACGAGGCCCCCTCTCTGTATAACCTTAGCGGGTTGCTGAGACGTATAACTCAGAATACACACACGGTCATTCTCTCCCTTTCACTGACTCAAGAAGGGTGGTTGTCAAATTCTGGCGTTAGAATATGCACTGTGCTAGTTTTATAAGCCTTCAAGGTAAACTAACTCGCTCGATGTGACCGAAATAGTGCTTGCTGGGCTGTTAAACTCCCAACCAAACGAAGAAACAAGCCAGCCAAAGAAATCAGTGTGAGGGATAGATAGGAAAGTTTGTCCATGATACTCAGGGGCGTAGCTACCTGTGCGCAGATACGCACTTGCGTACACATTACAAACGTAAAAATATAGACGTAAAAGAAAAAGAAGAATAAAAACAAGAGGAAGGAGAAGAAGAGGAAAAATAAGAAGAAAAAGAAGAAGAAAAAGGAGAAGAAGAAGATGAAAAAGAAGAAGAAAAAGTAGAAAAAAGAAGAAGAAGAAAAAAAAGCTGAGAGAAGTAAGAAGAATAAGAAGAAGAAGAAGAAGAAGAAGAAGAAAAAGAAGAAGAAGAAGAAAAACTGTATTTGTCTAGGATATACGCGACACTATTTATTAGCTAGCTGGGGACGGGCCTCCGTGGCCTAGTGGCTAAGAGCGCTGACTCTTGATCATTAGGTCTCTCACCGCTGTGGTTCGAGCCTCGCTCGGGTCATATGTGAGACGCCAAGTTCTGCAACGGAAGGTAATTTGGTTTATCACCGGGTACTCCGGTTTTCGCCCACCTCTGATTAACGATCGGCTCGATGTGAGTGAAATAATCTTGAAAGGGCCGTAAAACCAATAAAATATTAGCTAGCATAGTTTCCTCCTCTGCCAAGGGGACCGCACTTACAGGAAAGAATTTGCTCCCTGATGGGAGCAAATTCTTTCCTGTAAGAGTGGTCCCTATTTGGTAAACGGAGTTATTATTTTTAGTATTTTCTTTGGCTTGCGTACAAATGATTTTCTTCCAACTTCGCCCCTGATACTGTTACGACCCACAACTTATAATCCCGAATTATCTTCCTTGGCCTACAGGTTTATAACCAATGACAACTGCGTCATGGATACGACTCTTTCGCACAGAGTCGATTATTTTTTTTCAGCTCATGGATACGACTCTTTCGCACAGAGTCGATTATTTTTTCAGCTATGCTCCATGCCTTCATTATGGCTGTCATGTCGGAAGATGGTGGCTCGCCCGGGATTTGACTTTCTTCGCAAAAATTACCTCGCGTCAACATACGGACTTGAAGAAAAGGGGTGAGGTGTTACGGCCCGCAGCACCTAACCTACATTATATCTGCCTTGGTTGATTATGCGGAAGACAACTGAGGAAGACAGTTGACTCTTTGGCTTAGTGCTTAGAGCAGTTGATTTTAACCGATTGTCCCAGGTTCAAATCTCACCATAAGCGATTTTTCCCTTTTTTTACAACCATGCTTCTCCCCATTGTTACGACATTCGTGTCGTAACAATACCCAAGTAAGAGTCTTATATTCTTTATTTCAGAAAGATACATTATGGCTGAGTTTGAGTTTAGCAATGCTGGTCATCCAGATGATCCCAACACCATGTATACTATTGCCGAACCAAACAGTGAAACTTATGATTGGGCTCAAGTTTGTCTGGTGTCTCACAATGTGCCGTTTTCGGTCCAGTTTTGTTCTTCGTGGACATTAATGACATTTCTACTGACATTGTGTAACAGGTGACAAAAATGCTACACACCTTTGGCCCGGCCGGGGTTAGAACCCGGGCCGCCGGATTGATAAGCAAATCTACCACGTTGCCGTAAAAGCCGGCTTGTACCGAAAGGCAGTACAAGTGTGCTATATACCTATTCGCTATGACATTCTCTTCCCCCCCCCCCCCCACCACCCCCCCCCCCCCCCCCCCCCCCCCACCCCACATTGGAATTCGCCCTCGAATTTCTTGGAGTCCGAGAATCATGTGACATGATACTCAAGGAGTTCTAATGCACGAACCCTCAATTTCATTGGCCCTCTGCCTAGTTGTCTGCTTAATGTATTGCATTAAACGGCCTGAAAACTCACTCCGGTAACACCCCGTGCGACATAGTGTATTTTATCACATCTCCTAAATGGCTACTTCTCTGATGAAAATCCGTGATGTGTTTCTTATTTATACTGTAAATATAGGTTGTGGGTGCTCGTTAGAATCGTCTCAAGGAGGCGGTTCTAACGTGTACCCATAACCTATGTCTTATAGCAGATATAATAAAAAAGTATGTATATCCCCTTAAATCACAGTTTTCTCTATATAAAGTAAGGGGTGTTCATTTCATGGACTTGTTCGCATGATGTCATGCCACATTTTCATGCCCAACATCCTAGTCTATCCATTTGGTTCCGAAGTTTACGTTAGTCCTCTGTAACTCTAATTTCCCAGCAGTATTCCCAGTCGTCTGCAAACAGTCTTATTTCTGAGTCAATGTCGGTGGAAATATGATTAATATACAGGGAGTATAACAAAGGACTAAGAACAGTCCCATTCGGGACCCAGACAAAACTGGAACACACTCCATATACTCGCTATTAACTCATATTGGGTCCATATCATTTACAACAAGAGCTGAATCTATAGGTGACCAATGACCCCGTGGGAGCCAATTTCTGAGTTTTTTCAAAATTTCAAGGGGAGATAATTCAGCCAAAAATGTAACAGAGTTATGGTCCTTGGTCAGAATGGGCAAATACTACACCCCCCCCCCCCCCCCCCCCCCCCCGCGAATCAAAAATTCTCGAGGGTGGGGGATGGCATAAAAACTTACTATTTTCAGTAGCAAAGAAAGAAGGAATCTATGAATTCAAGAGTATTCCCTCCCCAACAATGCCGAAACTAAATAAGCTGGGTTTCAGTTGTTCATAAGTGGGGGATGTGGTAAAAACGTGCTGGAAAGCCAGAATAAATGTGTTCACCCGTCCCCTTTGTCCAAGATTTTTTTTACCCAACCCTTTAAATTCGCACGTGTATAAGTTCGGAGATCATAATGAGAATCAAACAGGCATTAAAGAGTATGTAAGAGCAAAATGGATCGTTTTGAATTAAAAACAGCATCATGTATCATGCCTTCGCTGGCGGATTAAAGAGTTTTATTTCAATTTATTTCGCCCCCGCCCATCGGGGCTTGGGAAATAAATTGGGCTGCATGGTGCTTCCACGCAGAGCTGAATCTGACCACAAACGAGTACTTGTAAACCGCTTAGAAGGACTAAGCCTGCCCAGGCAAAGCGGTGTGAGCCAGATCGTCCAATGCATATAAGCCTTCTGGTTTCACTGCGGGGCAGGGCTTGAGATGTCATTTCATCTCAATGTCGGTTAACAGTCCCACAGAATTGTAAGCAACGTCTCCAAAATGACCTAAATAGTGTTTACGGGGACGTTAAATCCCAATTCAAACAAATATTTCAATTTATGAAGAATATAATCCGTGTTTGTTGTTCCCAAATTGTGCTGACTAACCGCGTTATGGTGTATCATAACCCGTGGTAAGGTGTACCCTAACAAAAAATCAACCCTTGATCCATCCACGGATTCAGTAGGTATTGGCATGAACTGGGGCTCAAGCAAATGCATCAATGGATGCTCTGAAATCGCAATAACATATAAATCACAAAATCATGTGCACAAAAGATGTGTTACTGTCAAAAAACATTTACCGAAGCATGCTGGGGTTGGTGAAAACACACTAGACGAAAGAAAATTGTTTGTGTTTTCGTTTATAATGAACAGAATTCTTTGCAACTGTATCAGTAAATGGTATTACCATTACGCTGCAGCTATGCAAAATAACCATCCAAAAAGATTAGGATCTGGGCTAAAATAAACCTTTTTCTTACCGCAAATACTGCTGTGACGTCATGATTTCTGTAGCGTTCGTTGTACTCTGTCGCGTTCGTTGTACTGCGGTAACCGGTGTGCCGATGGCTTGTTTACCATGGCTGAGTCGAACCCATTCTTGAGACCCTAGGGAAATCATCTATATAAGAAATATTGGGGGATATTTGAGGAGATTTTAGTCTTTTATCTTGCAAATGTATGCTGTGTGTACTCATTAGAATCGCCTCGATGAGGCGATTCTAATGAGTACACACAGCATACATTTTCATTAAGAACGCCGAAAAGGTGACTACAGTATCTACTTTTGCCCCCTGACAGTAACCCTCAGTGGCTCAAACTACCCCTTTCCTGAACAGATTTTCGAGGTCCCAAAGGTGTTCGAGCCATTGAAGTGCGACTGTATTTGTAAGGTTTCAAACCCACCAGATGCTGGGGTTGATCAGAATCCATGGCACAGCTTACCCTTGGTTCCGATGGGCCTGGACATCCCTTGGGTTGTGAATGCCTATAACAAATCTATACTCATGAAAATATTTTATAATCTTGTGACAACAGTAACAGCCTCTACTGTGGGTCTACATGGCTTGCATAGGCATTTTTTTTTCTTTTTATTGAAGTGTCTTCAAATGCAAATGCTATATATACAAGTTTCAAGGAGGCCCACGCCCATCGGGGCTTGAAGAAATAGATGGGCTGCCTGATGCTTCCACGCAGAGCTGAAACCGACTGCACACGAGTACTGGTAAACCGCTTAGAGGAGCTATGCTTGCCCAGGCAAAGCGGTGCTCGTTGGACCGTCCATGCTTATAAACCCTATTGGTTTCCTTGAGATGTCATTTCATCTCAATAACGGGTAAAAGTCCCACAAAATTGGAAGCAACGTCTCCAAAATGACCTATGCAGTGTTGATGGGGACATTAAACATCATCAAACAAACAAGTTTCAAGTAGAATTTGCATATTATTATCTTTCCCTAGGCATTACTTGAGATGGCTCAGACATCTGCAGATAAATATGATGTGGAGAAAGATCGAGACTTGGACACTGGTGAACCAGACTATAAAATAGAACCAAATGAGATGGTATTTAAAGCTGGTCAGTCAAAAAGAATCTGGAATGAACTACATAAGGTAGGCTGGTGAGGTAAATCTCGAGATCTGTCATGGTGAACTAAATTTCATGACCCAGTGTTTTTACCTTATATCTTAACCCTTGTCCTGCTGAATATTCAGATATGCCACACCCACTACCGATTATCAACCAATCAGATTACTTGATGCAAATTATTGCAACAAATTCACAATCTGAATGGCAAACAATGTAGATCCTGATCAGATGGCTTCGTCAGAAGCCATCTGATCTGGATCTTCATTGTTTGGAAAATAAGGCATATCCGGGCTCAGTAAGACAAGGGTTAAGAATTTTTGTTGTTGCTGGTGAAATGTCATACCAGGGATGTTAGTTTCATGTGACCTGATTATTGACCTCAAAAAATATCTAGACCATTGTTACCTACATTTCATGGCCTTTTATTTTGAAAACCTTTTGATGGAGAAATGTGATTCCTGGATTCTAAGTTCCATGTGACCTAATGGTTGATATATTATAAAAGTATATCTAGTTTAGTTTGACCTATATTTCATGGTTCAATGATTTTGCCTTATATACCTGGAATATAAGTTCCATGTGACCTGATGATTGACCAAAACTATATATAGGTTATTGTGACCTATATTTCATGGTCCAGTGATTTTACCTTATATCTTGAAGACTATTTGTTGCAGAAATATCATACCTTGCATATTAGCTCTTCAAAGCCCAAGGTTTAACCTTTAAATAGATCTAGATCAGTATGACCTATATTTCATGGTTCAAAGATTTTGCCTTACATCATGCATACTGATTGATGGAGAAACATCATACCTGTGACCCGATGATTGACATAAAAATATATCTAGGTCGATGTGACCTTTATTTTATGGTTCATTGATTTTGCCTTATAACTCAAACACAGTCTGATGGAGAAATGTCATACCTAAAATATAAGTTCCATGTGACCTGATGATTACCTCAAAATATCTAGGTCAGTGTGACCTTTATTTCATGGTTTAGTGATTTTGCCTTATATCTTGAAGACTTTTTGTTGGAGAAATATCATACATTGGATATTAGTTCCTTGTTACCTGATAATTGCTCTTAAAATATAGAGATATATGGAGTAATGTCATACCT
The DNA here is from genome assembly GCA_963580285.1 of Lucinisca nassula. Taxonomy (NCBI): domain Eukaryota; kingdom Metazoa; phylum Mollusca; class Bivalvia; order Lucinida; family Lucinidae; genus Lucinisca; species Lucinisca nassula. The sequence goes on along the minus strand of OY757016.1, from coordinate 123,317,387 downwards.
GAAACGTAAGTTTCATGTAATCCGATGATTGACCTCAAAATATACCTAGGTCACTTTCATGGTTCAGTGATTTTACCTTATATCTTGATTTTGTTGGCAAAATAGATACATATAGATACATTTATTTATTAACGTCTCACTTCTGTACATGCAATACAAATTCAAAATATATAACATTATACAAATTGCACAGAACCATTCTTTAAGAATTACGAGAGACGTACATGTGTTTAAAACACCCATGCATTTAGCAAGGCATTAAAATCAGCAGTAAAACACCATACACATGTATATACATTAAAAAGAAGCATAAAACGACTTTATAAAAGCATTGTACATGCCTTAAAATCAATCATTTATAAAGAAAAAATCTTCTCCTGGTAAGGATTTCAAAGCAGGTTTTGGCGCTAAATCTAATTATATCTTGATTATCGCTTCCCAGTATCACAGACAGTTTTTCAGTATTACTTTGCTGCTCAAAACTGGGTAGTCTTTCACTTATGATTGAAAATAACGTTTCCCTTAAATCATTATACAATGAACAGGATAAAAGCACATGTTCTTCCGTTTCAACACACCCGCTACATATAAAACAGGTTCGATCCTCTATTGGTAGTCGCTCATATCGTCCAGTTTCAAGTCTTAGTGGTGCTACACCTGATCTAAACTTCGCATAGGCACTGCGATGTAGCTTAGGTCGTATACAAGATAAATACTGCTCTGTTCCGTACATTTGCTTAAACAACCTGTAGGTTCTGAGTTTATTGCCCCCGGTCCCTGACGCTGCACTGTCTCGTTGAAGATCTGTGAGCCACTTAGCCTTATATTCATCAAAAACCTTATTTGACACTTGTTGTTTTAAGGCATCTTTATTTAACTGATCCACGTCAACATCCCATACATTTTCTAGGCCACATTTATTAAATTGCTGTTTTACTCTAATGCACCAATTTTTGTATCGATTATTTCCCTGCGAATTGGCCCATTTAAACACTTTATGATTAAATCGGTTTTCATCCATTACTCTTAATCGAAACCAGTGATTAATAACATATTCCCATTGCCTCGATTCCGTATTTTTCCACCCTATATCTCCCATCACCGCCGCGTTTGGTGTGTACCGGCCAACTCCTATAAAGAACCTAGCCGCTCTATGCTGGACCGCCGAAATACAAGAGAAGCTTCTGTCACCCCACACCGCTGTCCCGTAACTAATCGTACTATACACCACAGAATCATACAACTTGGTAAATGAGTTATACGGTAGCCCTCCAAGGGCTTTATATCGAGAAATAACTAGTCCTAGAGCTCTATTGGCAGACTTCGACACATTCTTAGCCATCTTACTATAATCTAAGTGCTCGGTCAACAATAATCCAAGATAAGTGTACTGTGCTTCTATTTCTATACACTTTTCTCCAATATTAAACTTACATCGCGTTGTTTGTACCGATGACGGCCTGAAGTGAATGACCTTCGATTTTTCATGGTTGACAAGCAGTTGGTTTTCTACGCACCAGTCATGAAGTGTGTCCAGTATAATCTGTAAATCACGCTCATTTTCACTCATTAAGACCACATCATCAGCATATAATAAAATCGCAACCCTCTCACCATCTATGTCAATACCTAATTCCTAGGCGGATATCTTTGCAACTAGGTCATTTATGAAAAAGTTGAATAAAATCGGCGATAAACTGCAGCCCTGCTTCAAGCCGCAATCAACCGGAAACCACTCTGTTTCAAACCCATTTAGCCGCACACAGCACTTCACATCTTTATAAATTGATAGCAAAGCGTGATACATTCTGCCGTGTATTTCCATACTACTAAGCTTAGAGAACAGCCGTGTCCTATTTATACTGTCGTAGGCTTTTTTAAAATCAATGAATGCGGTAAAGGTAGATTTTCCCTTAAGTTTCCTTGTTTCAATTATGCTGGTTAAAGATGAAATGTGGTCAATTGTGCTCCGCTCTTTCCGAAATCCGTTTTGATAGTCACTAATAACATTATGTCTCTCCTCCCATACCGTCAGCCGCTTGTTCAATATATAACAGTACATTTTATACACAACTGAAGTCAGGGTTATTCCTCTATAATTAAGTGGATCCCTCGTATCCGTGGTTGATGACTTAGGAATTGGTTGGATGATGCCGTATCTCCATACTTCAGGCGTTATACCAGACATAAAACATTTATTAAACAAAGCTAAAAGCGCCTCCGTTAAATTATTGCTTTTCAGTACTTCAGCTGGCAAACCATCAAAACCATAAGCCTTATTTCTTTTCATTGCTATCATTGCTTCTGACACCTCATGGAATGTTATCGGCTCATTTAATGGGCTATTGCGTTCATCCTCCATGCCTATTACATCAATATTTTCATTTGTATTTGCTGCTGATTCAACTGGATTCAGTAAACGCTGAAAGTCATTTTTCCATTTGTTTAACACTTCATTAACATCTTTTGTCACTTCTCGCTCATTGGTATAAACTTCCATTGGAATTACTTTTTTCCGCTCTTCACCCACACCGGTTCGGCCTATAGTCTTCCAAAATGCTCTGCAGTCCTCATCAGTCTGTCGTTCCAATTCCGCTTGTTGCTGATGCCAAAAGTGTCTCTTTTCGCGTTGAACGGCTTTATCAAAATTCTTTCTTTTTGCTTTAAAAACCTCTCTATTCTTTCTCTTATTATGGCCACTAGCTCGCAACATTGCTTTCTCTGAACTACAGAGGTCATTCCATAGTATTGTCAACTCCTGAGTCCACCAAGGCTTTCTCGTTCTTCTCTTTCTGTTACTAATACCATCAAGTATGTGAATCTCTTTGTGGTTCAATTTATCTTTCATTTCTTCCGTCACAATCGTAGTAAAGTCCATATATAATTTATCAAGAGAGATTTGTGTGTCTACTTCAGTTTCTAACCTTTGTATAAAACTTCTCAGCTCCCCCTGTTTACCATTTAAGAACTCTGGGGGTATATGCGACCTATCAAACACCGTGAAACTTTTTCTACCGCACTTGGCAGTTGAATCTGTTCTGTATGTATTTAGTAAAAAGTCCCAGCTCAATATGGAGTGATCTGGTTTCGATCCTGAAGTCCCCATTGTGTCGGTTATGTTCAAATTATTAATCAGGTCTGCAATTAAAGTCACGTTAGAGTTCTGAAATGATGCAATGTGTTCGTACGGAACTAAACAATAATCAACCACAGAGCACCCTTGAGGGCCTACAAAAGTAAAGTTATTCCCAATACTATTCCGTCCATTTAGAATACAGCAGTTGCTGTCGATCAGAAAGTCGCACATAAGAGAACCGTGCTTATTGACATTGAAATCCAGAACATTTCTATTCTCAACCTTGTCTATTCCGCGTATAAAGTCATCGAGGTCCGAACACCGAGCATTGTAGTCTCCACAGAGGAAAAAAGGCTCATTTTTACAGTGAATATGAATCTGACATAACAGAGTATCAAAAAATTCATTTCCGTCAATATTGCGAGTTGATTCAATTGGTGGTAAATAACACACACAGCAGTAGAAACAAGTTCCCTCATGCTTAGGTGAAAATTTCAACCACAATATACCCTCATACTCATCATTAATTATGTTTACATTAAATATGTCCATTAAATGTTCCTTAATAAGGAAACCAACCCCGCCTGAGCCTTTCTTAGCTCTGATATGAATGTGCTTCCAGTTTTGTCCTATCCACACATATCCAGGCACTTCAATGGTACTTTCATTTAGCAAATGTGTTTCAGCCAGCCCAATTAAGTCAAAATCTTGTGATATTATGCATTGCTGTCTGATATACTGGTTGTCCGAGTTTATATTTACATTCCATCCTCCAACATTCCAAAACCTGCATTTTAATCAGGCATGTGAATTATTTCCATAAAACGGCTCACCCCTCAAAGGGCTATCCCGCTGACTATAATGTCTGTCACTTCTGTCACGATTTGCCTGCCTGTGCCATTGGTTATCGCGCCTGTCCTCGCCTTCACCTCTCCGATCGCTGCCAGCAAAATTATGTCTGTCTGATTTGTGGTACCTTGGTCTCTTCCGCCTTTCCCTTTCTTCGCGATACCCCCGGTTGTCATCCGCGTTTCTACGATCATGTGAACCAGCCCTCCGATTTTTATCACTTCCGCGTCTCCGGTTGTCTCCCGTGTAACTGCGTTCGGGCGAATCGGCCCGTCTATTTCTATCACCACCAGTTCTCCGGTCGATAGCGTCGATATGTCTCCGGTTGCCCCCCGTGTATCTCCGATTGTCACCCGTGTTTCTGTGATAAGACGAACTACTCCTCGGATCCCGTTCATCGTTATGTCTCTGGTTGCCCCCCGTGTTTTGCCTGTCGGATGAACTATTCCTCCTACTCCTCCCAGCGTAACGCGCCCGATTGTAACCATTGTCTCTAACATTATATGACAGATCAGTTCTACTGCCCGTCTAATTACGATCATGACTCTCGTATGTATAATCATGACTCGTCCTATCTGGGATTGTATCTTTTACTCGTACCCGCGACCCTTCAAACTGCAACTCCTGCTTTCCCAGTGTCTTAACAATGGTTCTGATATTTGCATTGAGAACGCGTTGTTGCTTTGGAATATCGTGCTCAATAAAAACATTTTCATATCTCCTACTGTCTTTCAGTTTGCGTTTATTCTTCATAACAGTCACTTTATCTTCCTTACTCCGCATTTTTGCAACGACTATCCCTGCCCGACTCTCTGCCGAGCTGGCTTTACGCTCAGCGCTATCAACAGTCACATCTCGTAACTTTAAACCGTCCTTTATTAGCCCGTTCACCTCACTCTTAACATTTTCCTGTTGCCTTTCTGGTAAGTTTCTTATAATAACGTTTAAGTTCTTATCCTGGTTTGCACTATGTTCCATATCGACTACCATACGGCCCTCACCATCGACTTTTTCTTCAAGTGTTCTTAACCTTTTCTCAAGATCGTCTAATTCCTCGCCTAACTCCTCCTTCACGGTAGAAACTGACGTGGCCATCATTTCTGTGAAACGTTTGAACACACTGTTTTCAAATGTATCTATTTTTGACTGAAACACCCTTTCAATGTCATTAAATTTCTTTTCCATGCTTTTTTCCATATCTGAATATCTTGATTCCATTCTGTCGAAAGCATTGACTAATTTTGATATCTCAGTTTCACCAGCTTTTAGTCCACCTTTACCCTTACATTTGCCTTTCTGCTTACCACTATCCCCTTTTGAAGCACCTCGTGACTGAACAGTTTTTCCTTCTATACACTCAGATTGTTTTGCGTCTCTTGTATTAACACTAAAACTATCAGCATTCTCCGACCCATCTTTGCCAGTCTCATCACCAGTTACATTACCATTTTGCTGCACCCGATTAGACACCGTGTCATTTTTATAAAGGGTTCGTTTGGCTTTTTTCATGTCTCTAGAAACTAAAACATTGTCATTTTTCATTTTTTTCACACAACTTTCTTCTGGTAATGACAAATGTCTCTTTCGGCCAGTAACTACTTGGAATGGTGACGTCACCTCAGCGATTTGCTGTATTGACATGACAGTTTCAACATATTCACTGGCTTCACTAACCTCCAGGAGATGAGCTTTATCCCGACTTTGTTCGCGCTCCGTGTCACACCCTGTGTTAAACTCAGAGTGCAATCTGCGTCTCTCGTCGTCACCCGTGGTAACGCTAGGGTGATTCCCGGTGCACCCCAGACCTGGCATATAAGTTCCATGTGACCAGATGATTGACAAAATCTATCTAGATCAGTGTGACCTATATTTCATAGTTCAAAGATTTTACCTTATAACTAAGACTATTCTATGGAGAAATGTCATATCTGAGTTCCATGTGACCCGATGATTGTCCTCAAAATATATCTCGGTCAGTGTGAACATCTAACCAACCATTAACTATCAAAGAAAGAAAGTAACAGGCACCAGGGGTTTTCCAGAGAATGAAATGTCTGTTGGTCCAAAGGACAAGCCTATCTCAGCATCCGCTTGTCTGACACTTTTAACCAGTACACTGTGTTTAAGCCCAGTTGTTCAAAGCATCTTTAGCTTAACGAGCTCGTTAGTGGTGAAATTGTTAACTGTCTTAGCAACTCCAATTGCTAATTTAGTAATATTTATACTGAAAAAATGAGAGCAGGTTTTGCATTTGCAAAAGCTGCACTCATTTTTTCAGCAAAAATATTAGCATATTTGCCAGATTAAATGATCAAAGTTTCAACAATATATAAACTAATGACACTTAGTTTTGAACAACTGGCCTGCAGCAGATGGCAGTTTCAAAGTATATTCCCCTTTTTTCAGAAATTTGAAATTTTATCTAATAATATTACATAAAACTCTTATCATATGATGTAGCATCTAAGAATGTAATAACGTCATGTAATAAATTCGATAATCCACTAGTGGATTAAATATGCCAATCAGTTAGATATGCCCCATAACAATACATGTACGAAGTCCGTAACAATGTTGCATTTACTAATGGCAGAATATTGACATTTTTGTTAAACAATCGTGTATAAAATATGTTTTAAATGTCATATGATAAATAGAGTCTTGCATTCAAGCTCTTGTATCATTGAATTTATTCAGCTTGTTGAGGAAAAGGGTTAAAATGTTAGGCAAAGCTTTGCATTTTATCCCTTTTCCTCAACTTGTTTAATTTTGTTTGATTTGAGGTTTAACGTCCCCGTCAACACTGTAAAGGTCATTTTGGAGACATTGCTTCCAATTTTGTGGGACTTTTACCAGACATTGAGATGAAATGACATCTCAAGCCCTGTCGCCCAATGAAACCAATAAGTTTATTAGCATGGACGGTCCGCCTTGCACCGCGGTTCCTGGACAGGCTTAGATCCTCTAAGCGGTTTACCAGTACTAGTGTGCGGGCCGGATTCAGCTCTGCGTGCAGCATCATGCAGCCCATATATTTCTTCAAGCCCCTCAACTTGTTTAATAAATTCAATAATACATGAACACTCATGTAAGATCCTCTGTATAAGAAACATCAGAACCATGCACTCCACCTTCTATTACTTACCATTTCAGCTGTACAATAAGGATCAGGTGAGCGATCCAGGGCCATTATGGCCCTCTTGTTATCTGGAATATAATCATGTAGTAGGGTTAATTTGTCAGTCCCTGAGGTAAGGTTTAAGGGTCAAGAACCACAGTTACATACACTATTGACTTTACCTAAAGTTTTACAATAAGTTTTTTAAGAAATTCATGTCTTAGCAACCAAAGGCCAGAACCCTTTCCTATTTAGCTCACCTCAGCAAAGCTCAGGGTGAGCTAAATAGTATCTGTTATCTGTCGTCCGTCATCAGTCATCAACAATTATTTTGTTCAAGACTCAAGAGATCACAGTTTTGACCCATTCTTAAGAGATCACAGTTTTGACCCATTCTTAAGAGATCACAGTTTTGACCCATTCTTAATGAAAATTACTCAGGATGTTTGCCTCTGAAATCTAGGTCAAGTTCAAACCTGTATCACTTGGGGTCAAAAAATAGGTCACCAGGTCAAATTAAAGGAAAACCTAGTTAACATTATACAGATCACAGTTTTTACCCAATTTTGATGAAACTTGCTCAGAAAGTTTGGCTCTATGTAATCTAGATCAGGTTTGATACTGGGTCACTTGGGATAAAAAATTAGGTCACCCGGTCAAATCTAAGGAAAACCTTGTTAACACTCTAGCGGTCACGGTTTTGACCCAATTTTAATGAAACTCGCTCAGAATGTTTGACTTTTTTAAATCTAGGTTAAATTTATACTGGGTCACTTGTATTCATTCAATTCACAAATTGCATGACAAACAGTGTAGATTCTGATCAGAAGACATCTGATCTGGGGTGCATATCCACCATTTGACATAATGTATTAGTTCAATTTACAAACAATTTATTAGCATGGACGGTCCGCCTTGCACCGTGGTTCCTGGACAGGCTTAGATCCTCTAAGCGGTTTACCAGTACTAGTGTGCGGGCCGGATTTTGCAAAAGCTGCACTCATTTTTTCAGCAAAAATATTAGCATATTTGCCAGATTAAATGATCAAAGTTTCAACAATATATAAACTAATGACACTTAGTTTTGAACAACTGGCCTGCAGCAGATGGCAGTTTCAAAGTATATTCCCCTTTTTTCAGAAATTTGAAATTTTATCTAATAATATTACATAAAACTCTTATCATATGATGTAGCATCTAAGAATGTAATAACGTCATGTAATAAATTCGATAATCCACTAGTGGATTAAATATGCCAATCAGTTAGATATGCCCCATAACAATACATGTACGAAGTCCGTAACAATGTTGCATTTACTAATGGCAGAATATTGACATTTTTGTTAAACAATCGTGTATAAAATATGTTTTAAATGTCATATGATAAATAGAGTCTTGCATTCAAGCTCTTGTATCATTGAATTTATTCAACTTGTTGAGGAAAAGGGTTAAAATGTTAGGCAAAGCTTTGCATTTTATCCCTTTTCCTCAACTTGTTTAATTTTGTTTGATTTGAGGTTTAACGTCCCCGTCAACACTGTAAAGGTCATTTTGGAGACATTGCTTCCAATTTTGTGGGACTTTTACCAGACATTGAGATGAAATGACATCTCAAGCCCTGTCGCCCAATGAAACCAATAAGTTTATTAGCATGGACGGTCCGCCTTGCACCGCGGTTCCTGGACAGGCTTAGATCCTCTAAGCGGTTTACCAGTACTAGTGTGCGGGCCGGATTCAGCTCTGCGTGCAGCATCATGCAGCCCATATATTTCTTCAAGCCCCTCAACTTGTTTAATAAATTCAATAATACATGAACACTCATGTAAGATCCTCTGTATAAGAAACATCAGAACCATGCACTCCACCTTCTATTACTTACCATTTCAGCTGTACAATAAGGATCAGGTGAGCGATCCAGGGCCATTATGGCCCTCTTGTTATCTGGAATATAATCATGTAGTAGGGTTAATTTGTCAGTCCCTGAGGTAAGGTTTAAGGGTCAAGAACCACAGTTACATACACTATTGACTTTACCTAAAGTTTTACAATAAGTTTTTTAAGAAATTCATGTCTTAGCAACCAAAGGCCAGAACCCTTTCCTATTTAGCTCACCTCAGCAAAGCTCAGGGTGAGCTAAATAGTATCTGTTATCTGTCGTCCGTCATCAGTCATCAACAATTATTTTGTTCAAGACTCAAGAGATCACAGTTTTGACCCATTCTTAAGAGATCACAGTTTTGACCCATTCTTAAGAGATCACAGTTTTGACCCATTCTTAATGAAAATTACTCAGGATGTTTGCCTCTGAAATCTAGGTCAAGTTCAAACCTGTATCACTTGGGGTCAAAAAATAGGTCACCAGGTCAAATTAAAGGAAAACCTAGTTAACATTATACAGATCACAGTTTTTACCCAATTTTGATGAAACTTGCTCAGAAAGTTTGGCTCTATGTAATCTAGATCAGGTTTGATACTGGGTCACTTGGGATAAAAAATTAGGTCACCCGGTCAAATCTAAGGAAAACCTTGTTAACACTCTAGCGGTCACGGTTTTGACCCAATTTTAATGAAACTCGCTCAGAATGTTTGACTTTTTTAAATCTAGGTTAAATTTATACTGGGTCACTTGTATTCATTCAATTCACAAATTGCATGACAAACAGTGTAGATTCTGATCAGAAGACATCTGATCTGGGGTGCATATCCACCATTTGACATAATGTATTAGTTCAATTTACAAACAATTTATTAGCATGGACGGTCCGCCTTGCACCGTGGTTCCTGGACAGGCTTAGATCCTCTAAGCGGTTTACCAGTACTAGTGTGCGGGCCGGATTCAGCTCTGCGTGCAGCATCATGCAGCCCATATATTTCTTCAAGCCCCTCAACTTGTTTAATAAATTCAATAATACATGAACACTCATGTAAGATCCTCTGTATAAGAAACAGCATCACTTGTATTTTTCCAGGTGATAGACTCTTCTGATGTGCTAGTAGAAGTTCTAGATGCCCGTGACCCTCTTGGAACAAGATGTTACCAAGTTGAAGAATTCCTAAAGAAAGAAAAGCCATACAAACAACTCATCTTTGTCATGAACAAAGTAGACTTGGTTCCCGTTTGGGTGACTGTAAGTTTCTTATTTCCCGACTTCTTCGGGTTTTTGTTTGCTTGATTTGAGGTTTAACATCCCCATCAACACCATTAAAGTCATTTTGGTGACATTGCTTCCAGTTTTGTGGGACTTTTACCCGACATTGAGATGAAATGACATCTTAAGCCCTGCCACCAAATGAAACCACTAGGGTTTATATGCATGGACTTGCACCACTTTAACTGGGCAGGCTTAGACCTTCTAAGGGGTTTACCAGTACTCGTGTGCAGTCTGAAGTAAGGGATAAAGAAACAGTCACCCAAATACTGTTCATTATAGTATGAGCCCCGCCAAGCGAATTTGTGTCTTCGAGCATTCCGTCATGACAAATTTTAACTGCGCATGCCCAACCATTCAGAGGGGCCAGGGATATGGCTTTCTGTCTGAAGGTTCCTCTTGATTCACTGCTTGTATGAGCGAGCAGGGAAGGTTCTGGCGAGACTGCGCGGATGCGCAGGCTTGCCTGAGCCTTCGCTGCTCGCATAGGTGATAAGTACCAAAATCGCTTACGGGGCCCGTATGGAATTCAGATATAACACAGTTTGAAGACAGAATCCAAAAATATACAGATTATATAGAAAAATGACCATAAATTGTCATTTTTAGGGCCCCGCAAATTTTTGTGAGTGCCCTATAGTAATCAACCTGTCTGTCAGTCTGTCTATCTGTCCATCCACATTTCTTGATCTTAAAAAAGCTAGTTCTTGGGATAAGAAAGACACCATTTTAGCGCACAGGTGTGTTGTTGTAATGAGTCAACCGTGTGGCTTGACAGCTGGCTTTCTCACCATATAACAGTGGTTGCCACCATAAAAAACAAATACAGTAGAACTTTGCTGGCTTGAACATCGATGGCTCGTTTACCACGGATGTATCGAACCCATTCTTGAGCCCCTAGCGAAATCCTCTACATAAGAAATAGTGGGGGATAATTAAGGATATTTTAGTCTTTTATCTTGCAAATGTATGCTGTGTGTACGCATTAGAATTGCCTCGATGAGGCGATTCTAATGAGTACACACAGCATACATATTCATCATAGACCACCGAAAAGATGCCTATTAATATCTCGTTATGCCTCCTGAGAGTAACCTCAGTGGCTCGAACTACCCCTGTCTCGAACAGATTTTCGAGGTCCCAAAGGTGTTCGAGCCATTGAAGTTCGACTGTATAAAGAATAAACTGACAATTTACTATACATGTTAGGATCTCACAACAAGCACATGCTTGTGAAAATTAACTCCAGTGTCATTTACCCAAAAAGCAATGTTCAAAGAAAATTGCATGGCAGATGGCATTAATTTTTGTTCCACCTGCAAGCATACCATACTATAAGAGTCGTTTTGTCCATTTGTCTGTTTGTTTGTCTGTTTGTCAGTCCATATACATTGGCATCAATCTTAGCATAAACCCAAATGATCAAAGTAGAAGTAAAACAAAGATCAGGAATCGATACAATTAACTTACTCCACCCATCAAAGACACCAAAGGGAAAGAAACACAAACATGAAGCGACCAGACCATAATGGAAACCTAAACAAAGGATGGCCATAAGGACAGTTACTTTCCAACAAAACGGCCATGGCCATCCAAAATAAAAAGACATAAGTGATACACACAGTAAGTAGTAACAAACAACAACATAAATAAACCGCCACAGAAGAACCACCTTGGAACGGTCAGCGGAAAGAATTCCACTGGGGGGGGGGGGCGTGGGGGGGGGCTTAAATCGATTTTACGTGGCCACAATCCTTGCCCTTAGTTCCGTCGGGGTTTAGACAAATAATTTGTTCAGTCCGCATGAATGCCTCCTAACTCATCAGTGCAACATCTCCGTGAACACAAATAATCAAAGAACCACAGAGGTGAGACAACGGTGAGGACTCGACAGCAAAAAACCTCTGAAATGCTGGAGCAAAAGAAAACCAACAGAGTTCGATGGGCTATTTCTAAGCCCATAAAATGCCAATCACGACAATTTGTCATCTGCTTTGTCGCCTGCTGGTTACCTTATAAGTAATTTTTTGCAAACAGTGTGAACCCAGATCAGACTGCTCCTGTAGAAGCAGTCTGATCTGGGTCCACACTGTTCGCCTGTTTGCAAAAACATTTTTAAAAAGTTTGCAAAAAAATCAGCAGACGACATAAGCAGACTACATTTCAGATGTTGTTTTTCTTGGCGTCTTAAGGGTTAAGAACTAGAATCACAGGTGAGGCATAGCCTTTGGCCCGTTTCTTGTTGTTTTCTATATTTCAGAGAAAATCTAAACTGGCATTTCATGGAAAAATTTTGCCAGCAATTAGTTCACATGAAATGTCAAGCCTGATTTTTTCTGAACTGTCCATTTTCTTTGAAAAACTACAAAAAAATCAAAATGGCACTTGTAACAGTAATTATTGGTGTTTGAAGAGTAACTCCTAATAAGTGGTGCTTTAGGTTGTAAGTATTTTCAGTCAATAGAGTATTTATCCTAAATATTTAGACACAAAAAAGTAAAAAAAAAAAAAAAAAAAATAAGCTGCACTCTGATCAGGTCTTCGCTAATTGTCATTGAGCAAAACTGCAAAAATCTATGTGGCCAAAATATATAGTGAATTATTTATTGTACATGTGCTGTATGGGTCATTAAAAAGTGGCTTAAACCCTTGCGATGCCAATCACAACAATTTTCGTCTGCTTTGTTGTCTGCTGGTTACTTTAAAAATCATTTTTTCAGACAGCTCCTCTACACAACAGTCATGGGGTCATGGAGAAATTGATTGGGCTGCATGGTGCTTCCATGCAGAGCTGAAACTGACCACACATGAGTACTGGTAAACTGCTAGAAGGACTATGCCTGTCCAGGTAAAGTGGTGTGAGTCAGACGGTCCAATGCATATATGCCTTCGATTTCATAGGCAGCAGGGCTTGAGATGTCATATCATCTCAGTGTCAGGTAAAAGTCCCACAAAATTGGAAGCAACCTCTTCAAAATGACCTAAATAGTGTTGAAAGGGAAGTTAAACCTCAGTTCAAACAAACAGGCAATCTACAAAACAATGCTGCTCTGTTATGTTGTCTGCTGGTTACTTTAAGTTGCAAACAGTGTGAATCCAGATCAGCAAGCTGACCAGGGTCCACACTGTTCGAAAAATTTGCAAGACGGGCAGCAGATGACATAAATAGATGTTCTTTTCAGTTGCAGTTTTTCTTAGCCTCTTAAAGGTTATTGATTATGGAGGTAAATACAGTAAAATAATGTTTGGAATAACCCATTGCATACGGGAAACCCCTAAAGGGGTACCTTGGCAAACAGTGGAGGCCCAGATCAGACTCCGCCGAGCGGCGTCTGATCAGGGCTATTTGCTAACAGAGTTTTCCTTCAAAACTAGAATATAAACAAAAAAATAGTCCTGACACCCCTGATATGACAAATGCACATGTCCAACATGTAGCAATGGAAGAGTCCACCGGTATAGAATGGGATAATGTAAATGTAAATTGACCTTATTTTTTATTACAGCAAAAATGGGTAGCTATTTTGTCTGCTACATGTCCAACAATGGCATTTCATGCAAGTATAACAAATCCATTTGGTAAAGGAGCTCTTATCAACCTGCTGAGACAGTTTTCCAAGGTAAGTTCACATTATATTACACCCCAACCACTTTATAACACTATTGTTGAGGTCCAAAGCATAAACCATGTTAGTTAAACAACCGTGTTATATCCAAATACAAACGTATAGATTATATAGAAAATGACCATTTATGGTCATTTTTCTATATAATCTATATATTTTTCGGATCCATCTTGAAACCGTGCTATATCCAAAACTGTGTTATAACAAACCGTGTTATAATGAGTTTATGGTGTATTTTGAAAAAAAATAGGTTTTGTAATATAATACATTCATGTAGTGAGTGAGTTTTAGTTTTACGTTCCACCAACAGCTAAGGTCATACGGAGACGGGACCTCGGTTTAAAGACTCATCTGAAAGTCTGGAGAAGCCCGGGATCGATCCTGCGATCCCTGGTTTACAAGGCGAGTAACGTAACCACTGCACCACGGAGGCTTCTACACTCATGTAGTGATAAGTGGATGTTCTAATTGTCTTAATCAATTTAATACTGAATGGAATTTCTGGCCTTATATATAGGAGTCCATTTCAAAATTAAGGGGTGTCCGGTAGAAAATGGCTTAAATTTTTTCAAACAGTGAAGTTTTAATAGGCCCTGATAAAAGGTCACATTCCGCAGTGCTTGATCTGGGCCTTTACTGTTTGTCAGTCACCCTGGATGTAGCATTTTAAAATTTCATTATGACGTCAGAAAGTCATTGCGGAACTGACGTCATTGTCAGCAACATTCTGAACTAGCCACCATGTTGGTTTTAAGGTCGCGTTGGAAGAGTTTTTATGGAGTTTTGGGACATTTTTCGTCACAATTTGTCATTGGAATCGTAAGTAATGCAATAATAACAATCATCCAAGGTTATTTCGTTGCTACAACATTTGTGAGGACCCTTGGAAGATATTTGAACACTTTGCATAGCATCTTCCTCCGGACGAGGCAAATGTTAGTGCATAATAAACCATGGGTGATCCCAATATTATATCCAAATAAGAAAGAAAAACACTATAATGCAGAGGACCCTTGTTATAACGGCAGTATTTGTTACCTATTCTTGTGCCATAAAGAATCTGCTGTAATTATGAATACCAGTTAGGAGCATTATAGCTAATAAAAGGCCTTTTCCCGAAACAAATGTTATAGACATTTGTTAGAATGGCCTCGGTGAGGCTATTCCAACAAATTTCCTTAACATTTGTTTCTTGGAGTATTAGAGTACAAGACCCTTGCTCGATTTGTGCATTTCCAACCCAAGGGAAGCCCATGCTGCTCGAAACCAAGGCTAAGCCTTTAGCTAAGTAGTCATTCCATTCAAATTGCCGTTATAACGAGTTTTGCCACAAATGTCTGTATAAAGAAGGTTGACTGTATTTCTAGCAATTTTATTGATTGATGTTTAATTAACTCATCGTATGCTAGTAAACTCTTCCATTGCTATATGATGGACAAGTCCATTGGTCATATAAGGGGTGCCAGGCCATGGCATCTGATCTGGGTCTGCACTGTTTTCCAAGGTATCCTTCAGCGGTTTCCGGCAAGCAATGGGTTAATGATTCATTGGTTATCTTACTTGCATAAAATGATTATCATCCAAGGACAGCCCATAATATACTGTGAATACGGCCCTGTGACCACTTGAACAGTTACAATTCTGACCATGAGTTCGTTAAGTTTACGATGATTTGAAAAACTGGGCCCAGGGTATTTAACTTGTGCTGCTGTTGAGTTTTGAAAAGGGAAATATTCTGGTGCTCATGTCTTAGTTGTTTTAAACATTGTTAGCTTAACGAACTCATAAGTGGCCAAAAATGCAATCAATAAATGGTCTTGCAAGAACACTATCTTATGCACAGATAATTTTGGCAAAAAGAATTTTAGAAGCTTTTACATTCGCAACAGATTCTTATATTTTTGTCGGCAAAAATGTTAGCATATAAGCCGTATGAGATAAGATAATCAAAGGTTTATCGATAAGTTAACTAACAACATTATTAGATCTCAACAACTGCGCCTTTAAGCACAGCAGAAAATTCTAGAGCAGATTGCAGTATTCTTTTTTTTTTCAGTGGAAATAAGGCATATCTGCCCAGCAGATAATTCACATGAAATGTCAAGCTTTGTTTTTGCTGAAAAATTAAAAAAGAAATACATGTACTTTGAAAATGATGTCTGCTTAAAATGCTTATTGCATAAAGGGTTAAGTTAAGGGAAGTGTGTCATGCTGAACATGACAAAGCCTACCTTTGCAAACAGTGTAGATCCATGCTTATTTTCGGTCGGTGAATTTATTCACAAGACCTTAGTCATCGTCCGATGACACTTTTCAGCTTCCTTCTATTCAAATGCTTTTGAAGTTATAGTGGTCGGCGGTTGTCTACGACTTATTACTACTTATATCCCTCCGCCCATTGTGTAGTCTTTGCAGTTTTATCTGAGATCTGAAAGCCTTGGCGTAGAATTGTTTGATTTGGGATACACCTATGATTTTATGTATTTACAATACATTAACACAAACAGTTTGATATATTTACGATATTAACATTTTCTGGCGGATGAATACAATCGGTCGGAGGTCAAGATTATTGTGTTTCGGTACGGAAAAGTAAGCAAAAAAAAAATACAGTAACACTCTTTTCTATTTCGAATAATTTTTTGCGGATTTGATATCGTACATGCTTTTAATACTGGATAATGTATATAAAATTAGTCGAGTCCAAGTTGTATGATTGCAGTAGGCATATCTATAAAATGAGTCAATGACTGCAGAAGTCAAACAAATCAAAGCTCTGGATAACAGGACAATGAGTAGAAATAATTTCGCATTTGATCTTTCTTTATTTATAATATAATATACTGCCACACCCTCTCATGAAGAACGAAGATTACGTGTAGTTGATCATTTGTCAGTTTTCTATACTATAGATCTAATTTTCCAAAAACATATTTGTTGTGGGTATTGGTTAGAATCGGCGTTGGGGTGGGGAGGGGGTGCAATTCTAACGATTATCATATAAATAGACTGCATCAGTCCGTTTGTGTTCGTGGTAGATACTGCATTTTGTCTTTGATGCAAGTAGACCCCTGTCGGGTGACACGTCAAATGACATTCCTGGTCTATGAATGCCATTGTAACATTTCTGATTCGATTCCCAGCAAATAAAATTATGGCGTCCGAGCATGCGCCACATTGATGGTCGCCACTAAGTGCACCATTAACTGCAGCCCCCATGTGCAGGAGAACCACCCAGGTTAACGACCCCAACCCTAATTAGCTATACAGGATAATATGTATGCACCTGCAAGTAATGGTCAAATGTTACGGATATATATGCATTAAATATCCTTATTATCTGGAGCTTTATATTCGGTTACAGCTACACCAGCCTCTTGTTTTGTCTGCTGATAACAATAATAGGCGATAATTGAAGATCAAGTAACAGGTAAATGAAGTGATGGCTGTCTGCTCTCATTATCCCCAGTCCGTGTAAGAAGATAGATATTTTTAATGCCCCTGTCCTTTAAACTAGAGGCATATTAAATAATCCTCTGCATTCGCTGATTTAACCTTTAACCACAACCTTTGTCTTGGAGCAGAAATAAAATCAAATAATGTATACCCCAGTAAACCCCAGTTTTCCCTATATAAAGTATACGGTTTAGGGGGTGTTCCTTTAACGGACTTGTTCACATGATGAATGTAAAGAGCACCCCTGTCACCCCGCTTACTACAAAGAAAAACAGTGTCTACAGGGTATACATTATTATTACAAAGATTGTGGGTACTCGTTAGAACATTTTTATTGAGACAGTTCTAACGAGCACCTTCAATCGATGTATGAAGAGAGAAAAATAATATTAATAGAAAAAACCCTCGGGTTAAGAGCTGTTAAAAGAATGCGCCTGCTATGTATGTTATGTGTAAGCGCTATAATATAACGTATCCTTACAAAATCAAAGCACTGGGAGTACCGGTGGGTCGATCGTCTCTGAGTGTAGGTTGGGAAAATAGTCCTAAACTGAGAATCGGAATGTTCGTTTTCTTTTAAGCAAGCACAGTAGATCTGATCAGGCATAGCGTTATGTGGCGTCTGATTATAAAGATTCTGCTTGCCAATGTTCAAGTGCATAAGCACAGTCCACCCGCCCCCGCCAAACGGGGCTTGAATAAATAGATGGGCTGCATGATGCTTCCACGTAGAGCTGAAACCGACAACACACGAGTACTAGTAAACGCTTAGAGCAACTAATAAAAATAAAAAATGAGTTCCTTTAAGAGCAATGAAAACATTCATAAGAAAGAAGATGGGTCATACTACGTAGTTTCGGCTAATAAAGCCTCATCAGTGACCCTGTAATGATCCGGCAAAGAAAGCCAGAGGAAACATACTGCAATTTAGCGAATTTCGAATAGGCTGTCGATTCAAAGACTGATATAAATCAAAATGGGGTCCAAATATTTAAAAACCTGTCTAGAATATGAGTCTTAACCAATAATTAATTTCTGATTTCTCAGAATATTCACGCTGATCTCAAAGGACCAACAGTAAAATATAAGCCTGCCCAGACAAAGCGGTGCCAGTCGGACCATCCATGCTCATAAACCCTATTGGTTTCAATTTGCGACAGGGCTTGAGATGTCATTTCAGCTCAGTATCGGGTAAAAGTCCCATGAAATTGGAAATATCGTCGCCAAATGACATATACAGTGTTGACGGGGACGTTAAACCTCAAATCAAACAAACAAACGAGCACAGTCCATAATTTTTTTTCTTTTGCTGCGCTCTGACGTCTTAGGAATGCAAGTTCAGGATCAACGGCAATCAGATGGTCAGTGATAGTCCCGCGGACAATAGCAAGCAACAGATTCTCTGTTTTATAACGTAGACTGTGGGTACCCGTTAAATCGCTTCATTATAAGAAAAGTATTTAATCAATTTTTTGTCTCTTTTCTCCTCGCTCAGTCCCACCACTGCATCCCAGATCCTGAATAACAGTAATCTGTAATAGAGCCCCCTCAGCGATATGTTTAAACAACAACAAAAAATCATTTCACCGGTTAATGCAGGTCCGCACACAGTTGGGAAGGTGTAAACGCAGCGCCTCCCCGCTTTTGGAAATTATCTCAGATTCATGCAGTTTTTTATCTTCTGCAAAATACATGAAATTCGCACCGTCAACCGCCCCTTTTCAGAGTTTGCGTACCGGCCTGAATCATGTTCAAAACTGTTGCTACATACATATGTCGAACAGTGCCCACCCTGATAAGAAGCAATCTACTGTCTATCCGATCTAGGTCTACGCTGTATATCTAATAACGGTACCACATATAAAGTCTGAGCTACTCATGTTTGCTCTTTAACATTTCAGGGTTCTCAACAGAAGTGCAAAAAGTCTATGTTTACTCAACTTGACATACTTTATGAATGAAATGTTCCGTAAGACGTCACGTGACAGCGTGTTACCTGAGCAACCTGGCATTCTTATACTATTTCGTTTTACCCTCAAATGCCACAGTGTAGTCCCTGTGCAACCTACTGAGCAGACGCCACATTCCGCGGCGTCTGCTCTGGGTATTCGGTGTTCACACGATTCCTGTCAAGACTCTATAGATAGCTCTGACCCATATGTTGCATCGATAAAAATAGCGCAACGTTTCAAGTTCTATTAATATTGGTTTTCCCAAATCAGTGATGGTCACGTGAACAACTGCATGAATTCCGTTTTTCCATTTAGTAAATTTGTGTCGATCGTACACGATCCAAATCACGTTAATTTACGCCTGTATGGTACTGGTAAACAGTGTAAGTCCGGATCAAACATGTAAAGTGTTTCAAATGCAGCTTTTGTAATTCACCGACTTTGAGGCTTCTCAAGCCTTTGATTTGAATTGTTAAGGGAAGTATACTTTAACCCTTATCTTGCTGAACACGACAACCTCTACCTTTACAAACACTGTAGATCCAGATCAGATGGCTTCTGAAGAAGCCATCTGATCTGGATCTACACTGTTTGTTATGAATCTGATCTGGATCTACACTGTTTGTTATGCAGTTTATGAATTTGAACAACTACATCATGTCTTTGTTTTGTGCATCATGTCAATAATTGGATTGGTTAATAGTCAGAAATGGGTGTGGCTAAATTAATTATTCAGCAGGATAAGGGTTCATTTGTTTCAGCTTCACATAGACAAGCAACAGATAAGTGTTGGGTTTATCGGCTACCCAAATGTGGGCAAGAGCTCTATTATCAACACGCTGAGGGCTAAGAAGGTGTGTAAGGTGGCCCCCATAGCTGGAGAAACCAAGGTAGGGAACGTTGTACTGTTAACTTTCAGTGGCTTGGAAAACCAATGGTTCTTTTGTCATAGCTGATTTTAACTTATTTTTGTTTAAGGAATTTCTCTAATAGCTCTAAGTATTGATTAGTTAGGAATCTTGTTTTACCTTGAAATGTTAGGTTGTTTGTACTCAATAGTATTGTCGAGGCAATTCTAATGAGTACACACAGCATACTTTTATACAGTAGTAGAAAAGATATCCATAAATTATCTCAACTATGGTGCTTTGATTAAGCCTTTGATTAAGCCTGGAAGTACCCTTGTCGAGAAATAGTTTAGTAGTCCTAATGGTGTTTCACCATTTAAAGTGCAGCTTTATTTCATGGTGGACAGACATTCATAATAGACAGGGACAGACATTCCCAGTAGACTGGGATGGACATTTACAGTAGACTGGAACTAACATTCTTGCACACCAGACAAGGAAATCCGTGATTTTACACTGGGATAGAAATTTATGTTCTGACCCTGGTGTTCCGACCCCAAATCGAATATAGTCGCGTGTTTGACAAATGCACTGGTTGATTACAACCTCATGCGCGGCGTCGTCATGCGTGACGTCACTAAACATTCCTGTTGTGTCATCACAAAATGGCGGACGTCGGTAACCGAATTGACAGCAGCATTAAAAATTCGCAATAGAAATGGAAGGTATGCAAGAAAAAGAATCCAATATGGGTGTGAGGGATGGATAGAAAAATCCGTCCCTCGGGATCACTGTCCGGCATCACTCGGCAAGCCTCGTGATGCCGGACAGTGTCCCTCGGGACGGATTTTTCAATCCACCCCTCACACCCATATAAGATTCTTATATTCCCAGTAGACTGGGATAGACATTCACAGTAGACTGGTACAGACATTCACTGTAACTGGTACAGGCATTCACAGTAAACTTGAAGACAGACAGACATTTACAGTAATCTTTGACAGACATTCACAGTAGACTGTGGCAGATATTCACAGTAGGCTGTGACAGACATTCTCAGTAGACTGGGACTGTCATTCATGGTAGACTGGGGACAGACCAGGCATTCACATTAGACTGGGACAGCCATTCACAGTAAACTGACAGACATTCTCAGTTGACTGACACAGACTTTCTCAGTAGACTGGGACAGACATTCATTGATACACAGTAGACTGTGACAGACATTCACAATATACTTGCACAGGCATTCACAGTAGAATGGGACATATATTTACGGTAAACTGTGACAGACTAAGACATTCACAATAGACTGACACAGACATCCACAGTAGACTGACACAGACATTCATAGTAGACTGACACAGACTTTCACAGTAGACTGTGACAGACAGTCACAATATAATTATATACTTGCAGAGACATTCACAATAGACTGGCACAAACATTCACAGTAGACATGGACAGATATTTACAATAAACTGTGATAGACATTCACAGTAGACTGGCACAGACATTCGCAGTAAACTGGTTTATGTGGGTACCTGACTGGGACAGACAGATAAGTGATGTATATGACAACCTTGTTACATCACAATTGTTGGGTTCAAAAGTGAAACCATTGTTAGTTGAACAAGCATGTTATATGCTGAAGATGTATAGACACTCATTTTTAGGGCCCCGCACTGAAAGTGTGGGTGCCCTATAGTAATCACTCTGTCCGTCGTCCGTCTGTCTGTCTGTCTGTCCGTCCACAAATTTTCCTACTCCTCTGATAGCGCTGCCGGGGCCCTAGTCAGTTTCACTGACAGCTCTAGTTCTTTATTATCTATACATTTTTAGCTCGTCTGTTTTTTGAAAAAAAACTTTCGAGCTATTGTCATCACTCCGGCGTCTGCGTAGTCGTCCTGCGTCGTCCTGCGTCGTTCCAAAAAAACTTAACCTTGGCTATAACTTAAAAAGTATTAGACCTAGCCTCATGAAACTTCATACACACACTCATCATCACAAGAGCTACATTTTGACCAAGGACCATAACAACATTGTTGATTTTGGCTGAATTATCTCCCCTTTTCCAATTTTTTTCTGAAACACATTTTTTGCTCTCATTTTAATACTATTCACAACAGAGCCTTCAAACTTCACATGAATGTTCCTTGGGACAAGACCTTTTCAGTGATACCACACTTTTTGATCTGTGACCTTGACCTTTGAACTTTGACCTATTTTTCGAAAATTTAACCGAAAACCTTAACCTTGACCATATTTCCAAAAGTTTTTGGCCTACCTTCATGAAACTTCATACACATACTCACCATCACAAGAGCTACATTCCCTACAAGTTTTATAACTCCATCTTGCAATTTGATTGAATTATCTCCCCTTTTCTCTCCGTTTTTTTTAAATTGTTTTTGTCTCTTATTTCAATACTATTCACAACAGAGCCTTCCAACTTCACATGAATGTTCCTTGGGACAAGACCTTTTCAGTCATACCACGCTTTTTGTCCTGTGACCTTGACCTTTGAACTTTGACCTATTTTTCGAAAATTTAACCAAAAACCTTAACCTTGACCATATTTCCAAAAGCATTTGGCCTACCTTCATGAAACTTCATACACATACTCACCATCACAAGAGCTACATTCGCTACAAGTTTTATAACTCCATCTTGCAATTTGATTGAATTATCTCCCCTTTTCTCTCCGTTTTTTTTAAATTGTTTTTGTCTCCTATTTCAATACTATTCACAACAGAGCCTTCCAACTTCACATGAATGTTCCTTGGGACAAGACCTTTTCAGTCATACCACGCTTTTTGACCTGTGACCTTGACCTTTGAACTTTGACCTATTTTTCGAAAAATTAACCAAAAAACTTAACCTTGACCATATTTCCAAAAGTATTTGGCCTACCTTCATGAAACTTCATACACATACTCACCATCACAAGAGCTACAATCCCTACAAGTTTTATAACTCCATCTTGCAATTTGATTTGACTTAGAACTTTTGTTTTCTAAAAGAAACTGCAGACGAGCGTTGGCACCCGCTTGCGGTGCTCTTGTTGGGACTTATCTTCAAACTGTGCTACATCCCATGCCATGTAAAAATGGCCATCGTTATTAAGACATGTATTTAATGATAATTTTGAGGTTTTGGTTTTTATCCAATTTTCAAAAAAAATATTGTGTGGGTACCCATTAGAACCTCATGTGGGAGGTAATTGGAACAAGGACCCATTGCTGTCACCAAGGTAATTCTAAAGTGACCCGAAGTATGTTTTGTGAAGGGGAATGGGCCTCAATCATTTGTAGTCTCACCACTGTGGCTTCAAATCTCATCAGATACCAATTTCTGCAACAGAAGATCTGGTGTTTTTATTCTGTGCACTCCAGTTTTCTTCCCACTACTGTCAGATTAACCAGCGGCTTAATTTAAGAGAAATGCTCTTAAATGACCAATGAAATCCCAGTTGCAAAAGATGAGTGGAATGGAAACACGAGACATTTTCCACATTTTTCTGAAGGGAGACAACAAGTAGCTTCCTATTTACTTTCCTGAGTCCCTCATGTTTTCAACACATATTTAAAAGGTTAAAGTTGTCATTTTTACACCCAGTGTCTTCCAGTAAGAGACAGCCTTTGGGGCTGTTCAAAAGTGGTCTCAAAGACCACTTTTGAACACTCCCAAAGAAGGTCTTGTTATAGGAATTTTGTATTTTTACTAAGTTGTCTCCCTTGAAGGTGTATTTATTCCCCTTAAGTGAACAATTTCCTTTCAAGGTGTGGCAGTACATCACACTGATGAAGAGAATCTACCTCGTCGACTGTCCGGGAGTTGTGTACCCTACTGGCTCCACCCCAACAGAATGTGTGCTCAAAGGAGTTGTAAGTTGAGATAAATTCTTACCGCTTTACCCTTAAGATGCCGAGAAAAAGTACATCTGAAAATGTCGTCTGCTTATGTCATCTGCTGAATCTTTTTGCAAACTTTTTAAAAATGTTTTTGCAAACAGGCAAACAGTGTGGACCAAGATCAGACTGCTCCAGCAGTCTGATCTGGGTCCACACTGTTTGCAAAAAATGACTTTTACGGTAACTGGCAGGTGGCAAAGTAGACAACAGTTGTCTTGATTGGCATTTTTGGGTTAATAAATTTAATGCCAAAGAGTAATATCTTTTTGAAATAGGACTTTGCTTGCCTTTATTTTTGCACTATGTTTTCAAGACCTTATACTCACAGTTCGGCCCCCGTCCATAGGGGCTTGAAGAAATATATGGGCTGCATGATGCTTCCACGCAGAGCTGAATCTGGCCCGCACACTAGTACTGGTAAACTGCTTAGAGGATCTAAGCCTGCCCAGGAAAAGCGGTGCGCACGAGTCAGACCGTCCATGCTAATAAACCCTATTGGTTTCATTGGGTGACAGGGCTTGAGATGTCATTTCATCTCAATGTTGGGTAAAAGTCCCACAAAATTGGAAGCAACGTCTCCAAAATGACCTTTACAGTGTTGACGGGGACGTTAAACCTCAAATCAACCAACCAACCTTATACTCACAGGCGAAACACCAAATTCTGCATCTGAAGGTCAGGTGCTGTTTCTCACAGTACTCCAACTTTCGCCCATCTCTGATTAATGGTCAGTTTAATATAAGTGAAATAATCTTGAAAGGGCCATAAAATCCAAAGAAAAAAATCTCATATTTTCCAAAGCCGTAGGTGTATGACGTTTATGACATGATGTGAAATTGGTAAAAAAAAATACAATAAAAAAATCGGCAAAATGGGATAAATCTCTAGGCCCTGCTGTTAGATCATTGTCAGCTAAACGAACTCATTTGTGGATTAATTGCTATCTGTTCTAACAAATTTAACATCAAATACTCGGGTATTCTTTGATAATTTCCATATTAAATGATCAAAGTTTTAACAATATGTTAACTAATAATGTTAGTGGGGTTGAACAATAGGCCCATGGGTTGGTTATTGTTATGAAGTTGAAAAATAAAATAACAATTGCTGAAAACACTGCTTATGGATTTAAATACCTTTTAGTTTGCCTGGATAATTTCAAGGAAAAGCTTCTGGTTTGGTTTGAAGGCCAATGTCAACTATATTAAGGTCATCTCGAGTCAGTCAGTTCACCTAAACCACACTTTTCCACTGGGCAGGCTTATGCATAAGTGGTTAACAAGTATGAACAGTGCACATTCTTTCACCCTTCTTGCCCTTCTTGAATCAGCAGAAGGGAGAGAATGATGATAGAAAATATTTCATGATCAATCGAAACTATGTTGCCGACCCGATAGGGATTGAACCCGCTACCAGAAGAGCTATTGCCTTACCTACTGTGTCTGTAATTGGTTTGGGCTTCCACATTTGGTTAAAGTTTACCAGCAAACTCTTATAATTTCACTTGCAAAATCTCATACCTGGAATAACTGTACACCTATTCAAGGTCACATGTGTGACGTCATGTTCTGCAACGGAAGGTCGGGTAGCTTTTCTCCTGGTACTCTGGTTTTAGCCCCTGATTAACTATCGGCTTAAAATAAGAAATCTTTGATGGGCCATAAAACCAAAACCAAAAAGGAAAAATAAATCAATACCTTTTCAAATTATCCCTTTAATGTCTTGCTTGTACTCTTCTAAGGAGGAAGCCTCTATGCTTCAGGCATCAGTTAATGATATAATTCTGGATATTGCATGGTTAAAGTTCTGTCCAGATGAGCTCTGCTGTCAGCTGACAGCTCTTGTTGAGTTTGGGTTTCAGTATTTATCTAGGTGCGTCATATATTGTTGCTTGGTTGTATTGTACACATGTATGTCAAATATGCTAAAATTTTTGCTGAAAAAAATGTGAGCAGCTTTTGCAAAGCTGCTCACATTTTTTCAGCAAAAATATCAAAATTTGATGGGTTGAACACTGGTGGATCAATTACCATGGTTGATTCAGACTCTTTCTCGAAGCCTCTGGAAACAATTTAAATAACTGGAGATATTAACCCTTATCTTGCTGAATATTCATTTAAGCCACACCCATTTCTGTCTATCAACCAATCAAATTACTTGATGTAGTTTATTGATACAAATTCATAAACTGAATGCCAAACAGTGTAGATCCTGATCAGATGGCTTCTTCAGAAGCCATCTGATCTGGATCTACACTGTTTGCAAAGATAAGGGTTAATATATTTGGGATAGTTAAGGGATGATTTTCTTATTACATCTTGTGAATGCATGTTGTTTGTACTCATTAGAATTTCCTGGATGAGGCGATTCTAATGAGTGCACACAACATAGCTTTGAAATGAAAAAAATATATGTTGTGTGTACTCATTAGGGCAATTCAAATGATTACACACACTAACATTTATTTAAAGAAAATTGAAAATATATCCTTATTTCGCCTCCTGATCTGGCTCTATGTTTAACCCTTAGTGCCTCAAACTACCCATCTTGAACAAGTTCTCATTTTCCCAAATGTGTTGAGCCATTGAAGTTTGACTTTAATCTCTGTCTTGTTGCTAGGTGAGAGTTGAGAATATCAAGACTCCCGAGGATTACATAGAACCAATGTTGGAGAGAGTGAAGAAGGAATACATAGAGAAGACATATGGAATCATGGCATGGAAAGATCATGAAGACTTTCTTTCACAGTTTGCCAGAAAATCTGGAAAATTACTAAAGGTATACATTTTGTTTCATTATGCCCCCAACTTCAACTTCAGGGACTAGTTGTTCAAAACTAATGACGTTGTTAGTCAACGTATCGTTAAAACTTTGATCATTAAATATGCTAAAATTTTTGCTGAAAAAATGTGAGCAGCTTTTGCAGATGCAAAAGCTGCTCACATATTTTCAGCAAAAATATCAAAATTTTGGATATTGTACATGCTAGAACAGTTAACAATTTGACACCTAACTCTGAAAAATAGAGGATCTTACATGAATGTTCATGTATTATTGAATTTATTAAACAAGTTAAGGAAAAGGGATAAAATGCAAGGCAGATGTTTCACATGTAATGTCAAACCTTTTTTCTCCAAAAAGTGAGACAACTTTTTGAAACAGAGATGAACTTCCCGAGAATGTGATTACTTCAGAACATGGAGAATTTTCATGCCAAAAAAGAAACTGTTTTCCTCAGTAGGAGGAAGGTAGTAGGTAATCTAAAGAATTGTGTCAGGGATGTGATTCCTAAAAGTATGAGCATGTTTTGATGAATGTTATTTGTTGGTTCTGTTTAACTTATTAAACCCTTGTCCTGCTGAACACGGCGACTCCTACCTTTGCAAAGAGTGAAGATCTAGATCAGATGGCTTCTGACATCTGATCAGGATCTTTACTGTTTGACATTCAATTTTTGAAATTGTAGGAATAAATTACATCTGACAAGTAATCTGATTGGTTGACAGTCAAACATGGGTGTGGGTAAATTAATTTATTCAGCGGACAAAAGTTAGTTGGGTTCATTTCTTCTGACAATTGCTAAAAATATTTTTAATGTGTCATACTTTACCCTATGCTTAAATTGCATGGACAGTATCACACACACACACTGGTCAGGCCTTCCAATGTTTGCAAAAAGTTCAGCCATTTCCTAAGTGAATTTTCTAAATATAATTCAACCTGACACCCCTAAAGTTTTGTATGAACTTCTGCTTTAAAAAGTGAAGAAGGTTCTATTAATTTCAAGGGGGGCCCCTAGGTGCCCTTGGGTGCCAGGTTACCTAACAATAGATCATTCAGTTACTTCAAAATGGATTACCTTGTTTACCATAATGATGAAAGATGTTCAGAGAAAACTTCAAAATGTCAAAATAGTTTTATTTACACACAACATTTCAGCCTTCAAAGGCCTTCATCAGGTGTAATAAACAAGTAGACAGGAAATGACATCAGTGTCACACAACATTAGTGACGACGATGCCAAGTAGAAACATGTCAGTTGGCGTAAAAAGTCAAAATAAATGAGCTGAATAAAAACTTATTACTGACAGAAATACAGTTGAAATGCAAACATAAATGGAGTCAGTAACACTTTATAAGACTAACTAAGCAAACAGTGCTGACCCAGATATGACTGCTCCTGCAGTCTGATCAGGGTCTACAATAATTGCCATTTAATGTTTAGTCTACATGGTTAACATACCATGTTTTACGTATTAAACATATGTATCTGGACAGACAAGCCTGAGTAAACAGTGCAGACCCAGATCATATGCCACAGAACATGGAGTCTCATCAGAGTCTATTCTGTTTTTAGCTCACCTGTCATGTAATGACGAGGTGAGCTTTTGGGATCACTTTTCGTCCGTCTTCAGTCCGTGCGTCCGTCCATCCGGACGGACCCACATTTTGGGTTTGTGTGGCTGCACCTGTCCATATTTTATGGGGCTAAAATTTTTATGTGGCTAACGGTTTATGTGGCTATAAGACACACAAATCTGTACATCTAATGTGGCTAGCCACACAAACTTTGGACATCAGCCACATAAAGGCTGTCTGTACGAAACCGTCTTTGTCTAAACTTATGTGGCTACCAGAGGTTGTGATATCTAGCCCTCTAAAGGTAGAACAGAACTTTCTTTATAGTGCACTGATACATCTTATGGGTCTAGCTCCTCACATAGAGGGACTTTTTCCTACTGCAGCATTCAGCCCCAGGACAGCCAGTTAAATTTATGTGGCTCAGCCCCATAATCTCAAAGTTTAGCCTCATAATCCTGGACATCCATGTCCAAGGATGTCCAAGGTGATGGACATAAATTTATGTGTCTTTTTTTTATTTGATTTTTCTAGTCCCCCTGAACCCCTCTGTACTAACAGAAAAATGGGTTTGTGAGGCTAGCCACACAAACCCATTTTGCCACACAAAACCCTTCTGTACCTAAAAGAAGCCACATAAACCCATTTTGTAAGAACGTAAACAATTTCTTCAAATGACATCTCCTCCTAAACCACTGATCGGATTTTTTACCAAACTTCACAGGAATGAACCTTAGGTGGTCCCCTTTCAAAGTTGTTCAAATGGTTCCGGTCCTTTGCACAGCTAGGTCACAGGAGCCAAGAATAGATTTTTTTCACCGAAAAACTTAAAAAATCTTCTTCTCTGAAACCGCAAGGCCCAGGTCTTTGATATTTGGTGTGAAGCTTCATCTAGTGGACCTCTATCAAGAGTGTTTAAATTATAGCACTGAGGCCAAAAATGCGCCCCCCCCCCCCCCCCCACCTCTGGGGTCGATTGGTTTTACATAGGCTTATGTAGGGAATATCTTTAAAAAAATCTTCTTCTCTGAAACCGCAAGGCCCAGGTCTTTGATATTTGGTGTGTAGCTCCATCTAGTGGACCTTTGCCAAGATTGTTCAAATTATAGCCTTTGTTGGTATTTGGTATGAAGCTTCACCTTTATAGACCTCCCTCAACATTATGCACATTATAGCCCTGGGGTCAATAATGGCCCTCCCTGGGGCCCACTTGTTATGCCCCCAACTTTGAAAAAGTTGGAGGGGCATATTGCTTCTGGTTCGTTCGTCCGTTCGTCCGTTCGTCCGTTCGTCTGTTCGTCCGTTCGTCCGTTCGTCCGTTCGTCCGTCCGTTACGCTTTTGATGCATAGCATAACTAAAGAACCGTGTATGCTAGGGTTTTGAAATTTCATATATGGATTCCTCATGGAAAATTAGCTGACGCGTATTTTTTTTCTCGTCTGGATTATGCCCCCTTCAAGAGTTATTGCCCTTTGAAATTTTTTAAATAAAATCTTGTCAGCAAGATATCTCAAAAACTATTGGAACTAGAGCCTTGAAAGTTGGTGATTATATTGGTGGTGATGAGTAGATGAACTGATTAACTTTTGACAAAATTCCGAAAAATACTTTGTGAGTTATGGCCCTTTGTCATTTTGGTAATTTGTGCCCATTGTAATGTATGCTAAAAGTGATGCATAGCATATCTTAAGCACCGTGTATGCTAGGGTTTTGAAATTTCATATATGGATTCCTCATGGAAAATTAGCTGACGCGTATTTTTTTTCTTGTCCGGATTATGCCCCTTTTAAGAGTTATTGCCCTTTGAAATTTTTTTAATAAAATCTTGTCAGCAAGATATCTCAAAAACTATAGGAGCTAGAGCCTTGAAAGTTGGTGAATGGATTGGTGGTGATGAGTAGATGAACTGATTAACTTTTGACAAAATTCCGAAAAACACTTTGTGAGTTATGGCCCTTTGTCATTTTGGTAATTTGTGCCCATTGTAATGTATGCTAAAAGTGATGCATAGCATATCTTTAGAACCCTGTATGCTAGGGTTTTGAAATTTCATATATGGATTCCTCATGGAAAATTAGCTGACGAGTATTTTTTTTCTCGTCCGGATTATGCCCCTTTTAAGAGTTATTGCCCTTTGAAATTTTTTTAATAAAATCTTGTCAGCAAGATATCTAAAACACTATTGGAGCTAGAGCCTTGAAAGTTGGTGAATAGATTGGTGGTGATGAGTAGATGAACTGATTAACTTATGACAAAATTCCGAAAAATACTTTGTGAGTTATGGCCCTTTGTCATTTTGGTAATTTGTGAAAAACTTTGTCATCGTTCTAGCGCCTACATTTCTTGACCAATTTCAATATAACTTCACACAAATGTTCCTTATAAAAAAATCTCGAGCGAGTTCGACTTACAAGGTCATGACCTCAAGGTCAAGGTCACTGTGGCTATTTTTAGAAAAACTTTGTCATCGCTCTAGCGCCTACATTTCTTCACCAATTTCAATATAACTTCACACAAATGTTTCTTATGACAATATCTCAGCGAGTTCGACTTTCAAGGTAATGACCTCAAGGTCAAGGTCACTGTGGCTATTTTAAGAAAAACTTTGTCATCACTCTAGCGCCTACATTTCTTCACTGATTTCAATATAACTTCCCACAAATGTGCCTTATGACAATATCTTGAGTGAGGTTGACTTTCAAGGTCATGACCTCAAGGTCAAGGTCACTGTGGCTATTTTTAGAAAAACTTTGTCATTGCTCTAGCGCCTACATTTCTTCACTGATTTCAATATAACTTCACACAAATGTTCCTTATGACAATATCTCAAGTGTGTTCGACTTTCAGGGTCCTGACCTCAAGGTCAAGGTCACTGTAGCTATTTTTAGAAAAATTTTGTCATCGCTGTAGCGCCTACATTTCTTCACCGATTTCAATATAACTTCACACAAATGTTCCTTATGATAATATCTCTAGCGAGTTCCACTTTCAAGGTCAAGGTCACTGTGGCTATTTTTAGAAAAACTTTGTCAATGCTCTAGCGCTAACATTTCTTCACCGATTTCAATATAACTTCACACAAATGTTCCTTATGACAATATCTCAAGCCATTTCAACTTTCAAGGTCAAGGTCACAATGGCTATTTTTAGAAAAACTTTGTCATCGCTCCAGCGCCTACATTTCTACACCGATTTTAATATAACTTCACACAAATGATCCTTATGACAATACCTCGAAAGAGTTCGACTTTCAAGGTCACGGTCACTGTGGCTATTTTTAGAAAAACTTTTTCATGCTCTAGCGCTTACATTTTTTCACCAATTTCAAAATCGATTCACACAAATGTTCCTTATGACAATATCTGTAGCGAGTTCCACTTTCAAGGTCAAGGTCACTGTGGCTATTTTTAGAAAAACTTTGTCAATGCTCTAGCGCTTACATTTCTTCACCAATTTCAATATAACTTCACACAAATGTTCCTTAAGACAGTATCTCGAGCGATTTTGACTTTCAAGGTCAAGGTCACTGTGGCTATTTTTAGAAAAACTTTGTCATCCCCCTAGCGACTACATTTCTTCACTGATTTCAATATAACTTCACACAAATGTTCCTTATGACAATACCTCGAGTGAGTTTGACTTTCAAGGTCAAGGTCACTGTGGCTATTTTTAGAAAAACTTTGACATGGCTCTAGCGCTTACATTTCTTCACCGATTTCAGTATAACTTCACACAAATGTTCCTTATGACAATATCTCGAACTATTTCGACTTTCAAGGTCAAGATCACTGTGGCTATTTTTAGAAAATCTTTGTCATCGCTCTAGTGCCTACATTTATTGATGGATGTTAATAGAACTTCACACAAATGTTTCTTATGGTAATATCTCGAGTTGCTTTGACTAATGTAAGAGTCCATTTCTCAAGATCTATTAGAGCTTCATTAATTGTATTTGGTACAAGCTTGCATTTAGGAATTGAAACTTCAATGCAAGTATCCATTTCTGACCTTGACCTACAATTTATGGTTCACTGATTTTGTAAAATAGTGTGACAACCCTAACTTTCACCCTGATGTAAGAGTCTGTTTTTAAGAGTTTCATTGATGATACTTGGTACATGCTTGCAACTAGGAGTGAAATTTTTATGCATGCATCCATGTTTGACCTTGACCTAGATTTCATGGTTTGGTGACTTTGCGCCCCCACAGGCGCGACATAGCCTTCGGGGTAATTCTTGTTGTATGTTTTTGAGTCTTTAACAATATTTGTTGAATATTTTGCCATCTAAGGACAAGCAAAGGTTGGGGGCATTGTGTTTTACAAACACCATTTCTAGTTACTCTATGGATCAGGTGAGCGATCCAGGGCCATCATGGCCCTCTTGTTTACTCATCCAGCTATTATTAGAAAGAGCATCAGGTAGTAATTTCTACTTATTCGAATTTTAGAACAAGTTTGGTAATGATTTGAGGTGTCGGAATCCTTTGGATAAATATGGTACAGTCGAACTTCAATGACTCGAACACCTTTGGGACCTCGAAAATCTGTTCGAGACAGGGGTAGTTCGAGCCACTGAGGTTTTTGTCACTAGTGTCAGGTGGCATAACGAGATACTTTTAGACATCTTTTCGGTATTCGATAATGAATATGTATGCTGTGTGTACCCATTAGAATCGCCTCATCGAGGCGATTCTAATGAGTACACACAGCATACATTTGCAAGATAAAAAACTAAAATCTGCTTAATTATCCTCAACTATTTCTTATGTAGAGGATTTCGCTAGGGGCTCAAAAATGGGTTCGACACATCCATGGTAAACGAGCCATCGGTGTTCAAGCCATCGAGTGAGTGAGTGAGTTTTAGTTTTACGTCCCACCAGCAGCTAAGGTCATACGGAGACGGGACCTCGGTTTAAAGACTCATCCTAAAGTCTGGAGAAGCCCGGGATCGATCCTGCGATCCCTGGTTTACAAGGCGAGTAGCGTAACCACTGCACCACTGAGGCTTCTGCTTCAAGCCATCGAAGTTCTACTGTATTTATCTTCTTTGTTTCAGAAAGGTGATCCTGATATCAGTACAGCTGCTAAGATGGTGTTGAATGACTTCCAGAGAGGCAAGATTCCTTACTTTAACAGACCACCTGGATCAGAGGTAACTTATACAGTCACCTCTATACCGACATTCAATATAATGGCAGAACTCTTTGTAATGAAAATTTTAACCCTTATCTTGCTGAATATTCATTTAAGCCACACCCATTTCTGTCTATCAACCAATCAAATTACCTGCTGTAATTTATTGCTACAAATTCATAAACTGAATGCCAAACAGGGTAGATCCTGATCAGATGGCTTCTTCAGAAGCCATCTGATCTGGATCTACACTGTTTGCAAAGATAGGGGTTGTCGTGAACAGCAAGTTAAGGGTTAATTGAACAAATCATTAGCTTAAGATGAGGCAAACTTACCGAGGTAGTCAAGATAATTGCAATAAATACTACAAGAAACAAATGTTGTGGATATTTGTTCGAATCCCTGTGGATGCTCTCCAAGAAGCACATATTGTAGATATCTGAGGCCATTCTAAAAAACATCCACAAAATTTTTTATGCCCCCGCATCGGATGATGCCGGGGGCATAGAGTTTTTCGGTTTTCCATACGTGCGTCCATGGGTACATGCGTATGAATGTACGTCCTTCTGTACGACAGTGTGTACGTACATACGTAGGTACGTACATACGTATGTACGTAATCCTGTTAGACTCAGGTTAAGGTTTTTGGTCAGGGTAAAACTTGAGCTCATATTTTTCAAACCATGCAATGGATGTGGTTTATATTTAGTATGATGATAGATATGGGTCCAAAGTTTTATCCAGCAATACCCCCACACCTACCCATGGTCTCAAGGTCAAGGTCATGGACTTAGAAATTTTTAATGTTTAAGACTCCGGTTAAGGTTTTTGGTCAGGGTACAACTTGAGCTCATATTTTTCAAACCATGCAATGGATGTGGTTTATATTTAGTATGATGATAGATATGGGTCCAAAGTTTTATTTAGCAATAGCCCCACACCTACCCATGGTCTCAAGGTCAAGGTCACGGACTTAGAAATTTTTAATGTTTAAGACTCAGGTTAAGGTTTTTGGTCACGGTACAACTCGAGCTCATATTTTTCAAACCATGCAATGGATGTGGTTTATATTTAGTAGGATGATAGATATGGGTCCAAAGTTTTATCCAGCAATACCCCCACACCTACCAATGGTCTCAAGGTCAAGGTCACGGACTTAGAAATTTTTAATGTTTAAGACTCAGGTTAAGGTTTTTGGTCAGGGTACAACTTGAGCTCATATCTTTCAAACCATTGGTCTCAAGGTCAAGGTCACGGACTTAGAAATTTTTAATGTTTAACACTCAGGTTAAGGTATTTGTACCACGTTGAACTTTAACTTTTATGTTTCATTTGGTTCATATTTGGTTTAATGATAGATGCAGGTCCAAAGATTTATTCAGTAATACCCCCACCCATGCCTATGACTTCAAGGGCAAGGTCGCAGACATAGAAAATTTCAAAATTAAGTATGTTAATAGCTTATATTTTATATTACTCTATAATGGATTTGCTTCATATTTGGTATGACAATAGTTGCAGGTCCCAAGTTTCATTGAGCTATACCCCCCACCCCTTAACTGAAGGTCAAGGTCACAGACATAGAAATTTTTTATATTATATTTTTTCAGAGCTCATATTTCTTGAACCATGTGATGGATTTGCTACATATTTGGAATGATGATAGATACATGTCAGAAGTTTCATTCAGCCATAACCCCGCCCCTGCCGCATGAACTTAAGCTGATGGTGGGGGGGGTTAAGGTAGGTCTCCTGGCGGGGGCATTTGTGTTGTCTTACTATCGTGTTCTAAGACAGGTCTTCTTCAGAAGTTACTATCAGAAGGATTCTTTGGGTGACAGGGCTTGAGATGTCATTTCATCTCAATGTCGGGTAAAAGTCCCACAAAATTGGAAGCAACGTCTCCAAAATGACCTTTACAGTGTTGATGGGGACGTTAAACCTCAACTCAAACAAATCAAACAAAAGAAGGATTCTCTAGAGACTTAAGGGGAATGGGAACACCTTCAGGGAAGGCAACTCCTTCAAAAGTATTTTTGTCTCCCATATCAATAGGGGTCAACTCTTAAAGGAAAGAATTTGCTCCTAAGGAGCAAATTCTTTCCTTTAAGAGTAGACCCCTTTTTCAGCAAGACTAAGCCAATAGAAAAGCAGACAGGAAGTTCTGAAAGTTGTCTCCCTTTGAAAAATGGCAGAAAAATGTGCCAGGTGTTCCCATTCCCCTTAAGAACAAGTTTGAATAAGCCAAGATAAACGCAACGTCAGTGAAATGTATGTCCAACAGGTGATCAGCAGGTTGCAGATTTGATGGCTGCTGGGTCTCTAACCTTTCCTGGAGATGGAGCATAAAATATTGTCGCTGGTATTTCTCCCCTCTATTGATTAAAGAAGGCAGTTGTCAGTGTCTGGCAAAAGGATATGCACTGTCCTGTTAACTGCTTAAGTATAAAGCTGCCCAGGCAAAGGTTTAGGACAATTGACCTTAGTGTTGTCAGGACACATAAAAACAAACCAAATGAATAACTTACTGCCTTTCCATTGCTTGTAGGAAGCGGATAAAGAAGAGACAAAGCAGAGTTCAGCAGAGACTCAAGCAGCAGAAACAAAGGTCACAAATGAAAAAGGTCAAAGTAAACTGAGTATTGTGGCACCTGTAGTTCATCAAGACCTGAGGAAGATCAGAGTAGACCCAGCATTTACTGGAGAAGATGATCAGCCTGTACAGCATGATGATGTTCAAGATGATTCTGATATTGAGGGAATGTCTAATGATGATGATGATCAAGAAGAAAATGAAGAGGAAATGCCTGGGCCTAGTGAATCAGTAGAAACACCTGATTGTTCAAATGAAGCTGAAGAGGAAATTATTATGCAGAAGTCCATGAGTAAATCTAGATCATCACGAGAAATACGTAATGACAGAAGGAAAGTAGCGATATCTATTGGAAACACAGATGATGGTCAGGAATTTGTTATTGATTCAGATGCTGAAGAAGACAAAACAAAAGTAATAGTAGTTGGTGATGTGAATGAAGTTGATCCTGTTGACCAGGTAGTCATTGATGAAGAATCAGGTAGTGACATTGAAGGAGATGCTGTTGAAATTAGTGATGAAGAAGAAGAGGCAGTGGATGTTGATTCTGAGGATGATATTGAAGTGTCATCTGATGATGACTGTAGTGACTTATCTGACTCGGATGATGGAAAACTTAACAGTGAAAATCAGGACGAGTGCAGTTTGTCTATTATAGATTTGGACAATAAAATTGAAAATGTACAAAATACAGTAGAAAGGCAACATAAACAGTTAGTTAAATCAAAAGTCGTTAAAAAGAAAGACATTGCCTCCACATCAAGTGGCAAATTCTCAGTGAAACCTAATAAATATACACATATAAAACAGTCTGGTAAGTACATGTACTTCAAAAGATGATTGTTAGCACTCATGCTGCTTGACTTTTTTTAACCCTTAACCCTTATCTTGCTGAATATTCATTTAAGCCACACCCATTTCTGTCTATCAACCAATCAAATTACTTGATGTAATTTATTGCTACAAATTCATAAACTGTATGGTAAACAGTGTAGATCCTGATCAGATGGCTTCTTCAGAAGCCATCTGATCTGGATCTACACTGTTTGCAAAGATAGGGGTTGTCGTGAACAGCAAGATAAGGGTTAAAGCACAACAGAAATTTTTAATGCAGATGCAAATTTTTTTTCAGAGTAAATAAGGTTTGACACCACATGTAAATTGCCTGCCCTGCATATGATTCTTATTTAGTGTCAAGCCTTATTTTCTCAGAAAAAAATAGCAATACAATGACTGATTCCAAACTCATTCTTGAAATTGTCCCATAGCTCCAGATATCAGAATACAGTAAAATTCCTATACAAGACCAACTTTGGGACTGTTCAAAAGTGGTCTTTAAGACCACCTTTAGGGTGGTTCGAGCCTTGCTCGGGTCACATGTGAGACGCCAAGTTCTGCAACGGAAGGTCAGGTGGTTTTTCTCCAGGTACACTAGTTTTCGTCCACCTCTGATTAAAGATCGGCTCAATGTGAGTGAAATAATCTTGAAAGGGCCGTAAAACCAAAACCAAAAAAAAAAGACCACCTTTAGGACTGTTCAAAAGTTCTTTTTAAAACCACTTTTGAACAGTGTTAAAGATGGTCACCTTTGGGACTGTTCAAAAAATGGTCTTTAATACCACTTTGAAAGTCTTAAAGGTGATTTCCTCTAGGACTGTTCATACCCAAAGGTGGTCTTATGGGTGTAAAAAAACACAAAGACAGAATACTTGAAACTTTCTTAATATGTGTTTAAAAGCAGAATTTGTATTAATTTTAGCTGCTTGTAATAGCAGTATTTTACTGTATTTAGGTTTAATTTTGTAGATTTTTATGTCCCTACTAGTGAAATCTGGGGCCAGATTGTTTTTTGCCCTGTCTGTTTGTTGGTTTGTCCGTTGGTTTGTTGGACAACTTTAATATTGGTCATAACTTTTGAACCCTTTGAAATAGGGCCTTCTTATTTGGTATGTAGGTTTTTCCTGACAAGGGCTTCAGACTCGTACAAAAAAAAACTGACCTGTAACCTTGACTTGTGACCTCCTTTAAAGAAAAAGTTAACATTGGTCATAAAGGCTTCATATTTAGCACATAGGTTTTTTGTGACAGGGGCTTCCTACTGAAACAAAAAGTTTTGACATTGACCTTGATCTCTGACCTACTTGAAAGAAAAAAATAATATTGGTCATAACTTTTGAACCCTTTGAGATAGAGCTTTCATATTTGGCTTGTACGTACCTTGCGACAAAGGCTTCCCACCCTTTCAAAAAATTTTGACCTGTGGCCATGACCTTCTTTTTCATAACTTTTGAACAGTTTGAGATAGAGCCTTCATATTTGGAATGTAGGTTCCTTGTGACATGACTTTTCCACTCATATAAAAAAGTTGACCTGTGACTTTGACCCTGACCTGTGACACACTTTATTGTAACTTTTGAACCATTTAAGATTATGCCTTCAGGTAGGTTCTGTGTGACAAGAGCTTCCCACCTGTACAAAAAATTGACCTGTGACCTTGACCTTTACCTTCTTTATCATAATTTTTTAACCATTTGAGAAAGAGCCTTCATATTTGGCTTGTAGGTGTTTTGTGACAAAGGCTTCTCACTGGTACAAAATTAGGAACTGTGACCTTGACCAGTGACTTTCTTTATCATTACTTTTGTACCGTTTGAGATAGAGCCTTTATTGTTGGCATGGAAGTTCCTTGTGACAAGGGCTTCCCACTCCTACAAGAAATTTGACCTGTGACCTTGACCTTGTCCTGTGATTTATTTTAAACGGCCGGGGGACATGTTCGTGTTTCACAAACACTTGTTTTATCTTGGAAATGTATTTTGTCTGTACTCATTAGAATCGCCTTGTAATGTTAAAAAAAACCTTTACCTTAATCAGGTAAAGGTATGCTGTTTGTCCTCATTAGAACTGCCTCGATGAGGCTTATAGAAGCTCAAAAAGATATCTCT
Source organism: Lucinisca nassula (assembly GCA_963580285.1). NCBI lineage: Eukaryota > Metazoa > Mollusca > Bivalvia > Lucinida > Lucinidae > Lucinisca > Lucinisca nassula. The sequence goes on along the minus strand of OY757016.1, from coordinate 123,278,367 downwards.
AATCATCTCAACTATGCCTCCTCACCTGGTACTATGATCAACGCTCAATGACTCGAACTACCCCTATTTCAAACAAATTTTCATGATCCCAGAGGTGTTTTGTGTCATTGTAGTTTGACTAGGACTAAGCCTGCCCAGGTATTGTGACTGCCTTGACATTTTATTAGTTATTCACAGCAGTTAAAACAACTTTTTAAAAAAAACTTGTTCTTGAAGACACATGTACAAACATCATCAGTACATCAGTATAGACACCAGACTAATCCAGGTCATCCTTTTAGTCTGTGGACTTCAATGGCTCATAGCCAAACCCGGAGGGCTGGTTTGAATTAGCGATGGTTAATGAGCTACTGTGTTTGAGTCAACAAAGTTTTTCTGTATTTTCCAGGCTCAGCTCCATTTACTGTATACACGGTTCATGAGACAAAAGACGTCTTTTGTGTGGAACTTGATACACCAGAGAAATGCAAAGAAAAAGATGACATAATTAAAATGGGGAGTAAACCAGTCTGCGGTACTGAACATAACAGGAAACAGAAAAGTCATTCAGAAGAGATTCATGTAGATCATGATGAGAGGAGAGTATCAAAGGGGAGTCACTCTGAGAAGACCAAGGGAAGTCCCTCTATGGAAATGAAGGGAAAGAAAAGAAAGAGGACAGATGAGAGTGAGGATGAGGGGAAAGATGACGAGCCAAAATTAACCAGTAAACAGGTATATAGTTCTGGGCCCTGTTGCTCAAACTGATTGATAAAAACAGCAAGTAGTTCTGGGCCCAGTTGTTAAAATTGAATGATGACATTAGTTAACTCGCCCTTAACCCATTTAGAACCGGAAACCCCAAAACGGAGAATTGATAAACAGTGCAGGCCCAGATCAGATGCCGCAGAACCTGGCATCCGATCCGGGCCTTCACTGTTTGCAAAATTTTCAACCAATTTCCAAATGGTTTTGGAAGAAAACAAAACCTGATACCCCTAAATTTTGAAATAGACTCCTGCTACGAGGGTAGGCTGAAAAAAGTTCTGATCCTTACCAAGATCCAATGGTTTGTCCATGCTGAAAGTGTCTTATTAGCTCACCTGTCACGTAGTGACAAGGTGAGCTTTTGTGATCACATTTTGTCCGTCGTCCGTCGTCCGTGCGTGCGTGCGTCCGTCCGTAAACAATTTGTTGTCCGCACGATAGCATCTTCATTTATGATTTGATTTTAACCAGACTTGCACACAACTTGTACCCCCATGAGATCTAGGTTCCTTTCTTGAACCAGCCATATCCCATCATGTGTTACTGAGTTACGGCCCCTGAAAGGGCAAAAATTGCCTATTTTGGTCTTGTCCGCACGATAGCATCTTCATTTATGATTTGATTTTAACCAGACTTGCACACAACTTGTACCCCCATGAGATCTAGGTTCCTTTCTTGAACCAGCCATATCCCATCATGTGTTACTGAGTTACGGCCCCTGAAAGGGCAAAAATTGCCTATTTTGGTCTTGTCCGCATGATAGCATCTTCATTTATGATTTGATTTTAACCAGACTTGCACACAACTTGTACCTCCATGAGATCTGGGTTCCTTTCTTGAATCAGCCATATCCCATCATGTGCTTCCGAGTTACGGCCCCTGAAAGGGCAAAAATTGCCTATTTTGGTCTTGTCCGCACGATAGCATCTTCATTAATGATTGGATTTTAACCAGACTTGCACACAACTTGTACCACCATGGGATCTGGGTTCCTTTCTTGAATCAGCCATATCCCATCATGTGCTTTGGAGTTACGGCCACTGAAAGGGCAAAAATTGCCTATTTTGGTCTTGTCCGCATGATAGCATCTTCATTTATGATTTGATTTTAACCAGACTTGCACACAACTTGTACCATCATGGGATCTGGGTTCCTTTCTTGAACCAGCCATACCCCATTATGTGTTACGGAGTTACGGCCCCTGAAAGGGCAAAAATTGTCTATTTTGGTCTTGTCTGCATGATAGCTGTTTCATTTATGATTTGATTTTAACTTAACTTGCACACATTTTGTACCACCACAAAATATCTCGGTCAAGATCGAATATTGGTCATGTTGGGTCAAAAAGTAGGTCAGTAGGTCAAATCAGGAAAAAAACCTTGTGAAGACACTAGAGGCCACAGTTTTGGTCCAATCATCATCAAACTAGCCCAGAATGATCATCTTGAGAATATCTCAGTCAAGTTCGAATATAGGTGTTGTCGGGTCAAAAAGTAGGTCATTAGGTCAAATCATAGAAAAACCTTCTGAACACACTAGAGGCCACAATTTATGTCCAATCATCATCAAACTTGCTCAGAATGATCATCTTGATAATATCATAGTCACGTTCGAATATGAGTCATGTTGGTTCAAAAAGTAGGTCAGTAGGTCAAATCATAGAAAAACCTTGTGAACACACTAGATGCCACATTTTTGGTCCAATCATCATCAAACTTGCTCGGAATGATAGTCTTGACAATATCTCGGTCAAGTTCGAATATGGGTCATTTCAGGTCAAGAAGTAGGTCAGTAGGTCAAATCATAGAAAAACCTTGTGAACAGACTAGAGGCCACAGATTAGGTCCGATCATCATCAAACATGCCCAGAATGATCATCTTGACAATATCTGAGTCATGTTCAAATATTGGTCATGTCGGTCCAAAAAGTAGGTCAGTAGATAAAATCATAGAAAAACCCTCTGAACACACTAGAGGCCACAGTTTTGGTCTGATAATCATCAAACTTGCTAAAAATGATCATTTGACAATATCTCAGTTAATTTTGAATGTGGGTCATATCTGGCCAGTAAGTAGGTCAGTAGGTCAGATTGCTGAAAAACCTTGTGTTCACACTATAGACCCCAGTTTTGGTCCGATCATCATCAAACTTGCTCAGAATGATCATCTTGACAATATCTGGGTCAAGTTTGAATATGGGTCATGTCGGGTCAAAAAGTAGGTCAGCAGGTCAAATCATAGAAAAAGTTTTGAACACTCTTAGAGGCCACAGTTTTAATCAAATCATCATAAAACTTGCTCAGAATGATCATCTGGACAATATCTCAGTTCAGTTCGAATATGGGTCATGTCAAATCAAAAAGTAGATCAGTAGGTTATTTTGTCATAACTTTTGAACTGTTTGAGATAGAGCCTTCATATTTGGCATGTAGGTTCCTTGTGACAAGGGCTTCCCACTCATATAAAGATTTGACCTGTGACTTTGACCTGTGACCTACTTTATCATAACTTTTGAACCATATGAGATAGAGCCTTCATATTTGGCATGTATGTTCCCTGTGACAAAGTTTTCCCAATCATTCAAATTTTTTTAGCCATGACCTTGACCTTTGACCTACTTTGTCATAACTTTTGGAGCATTTAAGATACTGCCTTCATATTTGGCATAAAGGTTCCTTCATAGGAGTGAGTGTTTGAGTTGAAGTCTCACCGAAAGCTAAGGTCATACAGTGATGGGACCTCTGTTTAAAAACCAATCTGAAAGTCTGGAGAAGCTTGGGATCGATACTGCTACCCCTGGTTTACAAGGCAAGTAACATTACCACAGTACCATGAAGGCTTCTAAACTTCATTGGAATGTTGTGTAGATGACCCTCTAGGAAAATAGCATAACGATTAACAAATGGTCACAAGAGCTAAAAATAGAAAAAACATTGTGAATTTGCTTCAAATGCGAACTCCTTCTAAACCTTTGGGCCAATTGGATTTTAAACTTCACAGGAATGTTGCCTAGGTGACTCCCTACCAAAATAGTTAAACCTTATTCCACTCCAATGAACAAGATGGCTGCCAGAGCTAAAAATAAAAAAAAATCTTCAAATGACAATTCCTTCTGTACTCTTGGGCCAATTTCATTCAAACTTTGAAGTAATGTTGCTTAGATGACCCTCTACCAAAAAGGCGAAAACAATCCCGCTCTGATGAAAAAAATGGCCACCGGAGCTAAAAATAGAAAAATATTGTAAATCTGATTCAAACGTGAACCCCTCCTAAACCCTAAGGCCAATTTGATTCAAACTTCACAGGAATGTTACCTAGGTTACTCCCTACCAAATAAGCTAAAATCACTGCTGATGGCCACCATAGCTAAAAATAGAATGTACTCGAGACAGTGACAGACAGGTGAGCGAACCAGGGCCCTGTGGGCCCTCTTGTTTTTCAACATAGTCTCCCTTCCTGTCCACACACTTCCTCCAGCGATGCTGGAGTCCTTGGGTCCCAGTGGTATAGAAGGTCTCATCTTGGTCCCTGAAAAACTCCTCCACAGCAGCAATCACCTCCTCGTCTGGCCGATAATGCTGCCCAGCCAAGTGCTTTTTCATATTTGGAAACAGGAAATAATCTGATGGAGCTAGATCAGGTGAATACGGAGGGTGATTGACAAGTGTGAAACCACAGTCATGCACAGCAGCCATTGCGACAACCATTTTATGAGGAGGCGCATTGTCCTGATGAAACAAGACCCCTTTTGTCAATTTTCTGGGTCGTTTAGCCTTAATTGCTTTTGCAATTGTTTGAGCAGATCTGCATAATACTCCCCATTATTTGTTCTGCCCTTTTGAAGGTAATCTATGAATATTATACCCTTGGCATCCCAGAACACTGATGCCATCGCCTTCCCTGCAGAGGAGATGACCTTTTCCTTCTTTGGAGGGGGTGAGCCAGGGTGCTTCCATTGCATGGATTGTCTTTTGGTCTCTGGCTCAAAGTGATGAGCCCAACACTCATCCTGAGTGACAAAACGGTCAAGAAAACCATCTTGGTCTGCTTCAAAAATAGGCCAAGTTGGCTTGTGACAGGTTCAGTATAGTCAACTTTTGGTCAGGCGTCAAAAGCTGTGGCACCCATCTCGCGGAAACCTTCGACATTCCTAATTCACTGTGTAGAATGTTCTCTACTCGTTCACGGGAGATGCCAACAGTGTTAGCTAACTGATTCACAGTTAAATGCCTGTCATCCATCACGGCCCTGTGCACTTGGCTGATGGTTTCCTCAGTTGTTGCTGTTGTGGGTCGTCCACACCGGTCATCATCTTCAAGGCTGTCCTTGCCTATCTTAAAATTTGCTGCCCACCTTTTCACGGTTGCATATGAAGGAGCATCATCCCCTAATGTAGCAACCATATCGGCATGAATGTACTTAGGAGCTAACCCCTTTCTATGGAGGTACTTGATGATACCACAATGCCAGATTTTGTCCATTTTCTCAAAAACGTGCTAGTATTAAGTCTAGAATTTCTACGTTATTGCAGGTAAACTTGAACTCATTTGAGTCAAATCAAGTAATAAAGGTTTGGATTTAATGAATACAAAATTTCATGGCTGTTCGATGCCTGCTTCTTGGTCAGGCTCAGAACTTTTCAGCCTACCCTCGTATATATAAGGTGGAATATTCCACTTAGTACAAAAAGGGTTAAAATGGTAATTTAAAACAGCAGGTTGTTCTGGGGCCAGTTGTTCAAAGCAAACAATGATGTTAGCGGTAAATAACATCTTTTAAACTGATAGTTATACCCCCGGCATACGGCATATGCCATGGGGGTATATAGTTTTCGTATTTTCTGTGTGTGTGTGTCTGTTAACATTTCGTGTCCGCTCCATAACTTTTAAACCGCTTGACATATTTTCATGAAACTTCACACAAATGTTAAACACCATGAGACGACGTGCAGAACACATGAACGGTAACTCTTGCTTTTCTACTTTCAGAGTGATTGCCCTTTGAATGTTATAACTTGCATTTTCGTGTCCGCTCCATAACTTTTAAACTGCTAGACATATTTTCATGAAACTTCACATAAATGTTTAACACCATGAGACAGGGTGCAGAACAAACGAACCGTAACTCTTCCTTTTCTAATATCAGAGTTATTGCCCTTTGAATGTTATAACCTCCAATTTTTACCATACACTTGTGTCCGCTCTGTAACTTTCAAACCGTTTGAGATAATTTCATGAAACTTCAAACAAATGTTTAGCACAATAATAGGATGGGCGAGTTCGACTTTCAAGGCCATGACCTCAAGGTCAAGGTCACTGTGGCTATTTTTAGAAAAACTTTGTCAGCTCTGTAACTTTCAAACCGTTTGAGATAATTTCATGAAACTTCAAACAAATGTAAAGCACAATAATAGGATGGGCGAGTTCGACTTTCAAGGTCATGACCTCAAGGTCAAGGTCACTGTGGCTATTTTTAGAAAAACTTTGTCATTGGTCTAGCGCCTACATTTCTTCACCAATTTCAATATTACATTATTACTTCACACAAATGTTCCTTATGACAATATTTCGAGATAGTTCAACTTTCAAGGTCAAGGTCAATGTGGCTGTTTTTAGAAAAACTTTGTCATCGCTCTAGCGCCTACATTTCTTCACCAATTTCAATATAACTTCACACAAATGTTCCTTATGACACTATCTCGAGTGAGTGTGACAATCATGCTCATGACCTCAAGGTCAAGGTCACTGTGGCTATTTTTAGAAAAAAAACGTCATCACTCTAGTGCCTTTATTTCTTCACCAATTTCAATATAACTTCACACAAATGTTACTTATGACAATATCTCGAGTGAGTTCGGCTTTCAAGGTCGTTCCCTCACTGTCAAGGTCACTGTGGCTATTTTAAGAAAAACTTCGTCATCGCTCTAACGCCTACATTTCTTCACCGATTTCAATATAACTTTACACAAATGTTCTTTATGATAGTATCTCGAGCGAGTTCCACTTTCAAGGTCAAGGTCACTGTGGCTATTTTTAGAAAAACTTTGTCATCACTCTAGCGCTTAAATTTCTTCACCGATTTTAATATAACTTCACACAAATGTTCCTTATGACAATATCTCGAGCGATTTCGACTTTCAAGGTCAAGGTCACTGTGGCTATTTTTATAAAAACATAGTCATCACTCTAGCGACAACATTTCTTCACTGATTTCAATATAACTTCACAAAAATGTTCCTTATGACAATACCTCGGGCGAGTTTGGCTTTCAATGTCAAGGTCACTCTGGCTATTTTTAGAAAAACTTTGTCATCACTCTAGGACTTACATTTCTTCACCGATTTCAATATAACTTCACGCAAATGTTCCTTATAACAATATCTCCAGCGATTTCGACTTTCAACGTCAAGGTTACTGTGGCTATTTTTAGAAAAACTTTGTTATCGCTCTAGTGCCTACATTTATTGATGGATTTTAATAGAACTTTACACAAATGTTTCTTATGATAATATCTCGAGTTGCTTAGACTTTCAAGGTCATGGCCTCAAGGTCAAGGTCACTGTGGCTATTTTTAGAAAAACTTTGTCATCGCTCTACCGCCTACATTTATTAACAGATTTTAATACAACTTCACACAAAAGATGCTTATGATAATATCTTGAGCAAGATCTACTTTCAAGGTCATTGCCTCAAGTCAAGGTCACTATGGCTATTTTTCGAGAAACATTGTCATCACTTTTGACATTGCTATTTTCAGCTGAGGCGATGGCACTGGCCGGGGGTATACGTGCCCCACTGGGCACTTTGACTAGTTTTAAACAGCAAGTAGTTCTAGGCCCAGTTTTTCAAAGCTAATGGTGGCATTAGTTAACAGTCGTGAGAACATTGTTTAATATGGCAAATATCATATGTTGATCTTTTTGCTGAAAAACTGATAATAGCAACTCACGTTTTTCAGCAGCAAGACCACCGTGCAAAATATTATTCTTACTAGAACATTTAACCGTTTGATGAACTCATTAAGCTAAGGTCGCTACTTTGAACAACTGGGCCTTTATCCTTTAATACAGGAAGAACACTCATTTGCTGAAAAAAATGTATACTTATGCTGCTAATAAAACTTTGAACAACTGGACCAATAGAAGTGAATTTTGGAGCTTTAGCTCAGAAAAGTGGCCCTATTCACATGGATCACAAAAACAGGCCTATATAATTTTGACTTCCTTGAACCCCTCTTTTATATAGTAAGACTGGGATTTAAAAGAGTAAACCTTATTATTCTTATTTCTGCTCTAAAATATAGATTGTGGGTACTTGTTAGAACCGCCTCAATGAATACCACAATCTATATTTTCAGCAGAAATAAGAAAAATATCACAATTTTTCATCTTAAAATTTTCGTTTTTCGGCAGTAAAGTTTACAATGTATTTGTATAGGCATAATTACATAATAATCCCACAAAGAAAACTATAATTGGAATATCAAGACATAAAAAGAGATTTATCAAGCTTGGGATGGTAGGAGAAAGTAGCGTGTTCCAGGAGAAATTAATGTGTTCTGTTTGAAAAGTCTAGAGTTTTAGAAGCCTAACATCACACTGATGATAAATATGTTCTATAAAAGGGTTATCCTTTGAAAGCAAGGAATACACCACAGAAGTGAAAAATATGGAGTGTACATGTTTTCTGGGCCAGACTAGCTAGTTTCGGCCAATTAGGCCTCATCAGTGACCCTCAGATATTTTCAAAATTCCACAATGGAATCAATGATCCCAAAGGACAAGAAAATATAATCTACACTATGATGTAGGGCAGACAGTCTGATCAGACAGTGCGGATGACTGAGATGAGTAGGCTTATCTAAGCCTTCATTGGCGGCAGACATCTTTTCAAAAATCAAGAAATGTAACATCTCATATAAAGAGGACAGTTAATGGGATGGATACACCCAAACACATTTTTTCTGCCATTTTTACAAGGTTACAAGGTTTACAAGTTTGTGAGCTCCTGTTTGCTTTCTTATAAACTGAGTCCCTTCAAAACTGGGGTCTGCCCTTAAAGGCAAGAGCAAATTCTTACCTTTATGTTCTCCCTAAAACAGTATGTGCTGTGGGTGCTCAGAAGTAATGACAACAGTAGTTACAGATAGAGTGGATAATATTTGGATAATTTTTATGTCCCCGGTAGCAATAGTAGGGACATATTGTTTTTGCCCTGTGTTTTTGTTGGTTTGTTTGTTGGACAAATTTAACATGGGTAATAACTTTTGAACCATTTGAGATAGAGCCTTCATATTTGGCATGTAGGTTCCTTGTGACAAGAGCATTACATTCTTGCAAAAACTTTTGACCTGTGCCCTTGACCTTTGACCTACTTAAAAAAAAAATTACATCGGTCATAACTTCTGAACCATTTTAGTTAGATCCTTCAAATTTTGCATGTAGGTTCCTTGTGACAAGGGCTTTATGTACATACCAAATATTTGATCTATGACCTTGACCTTTAACCTACTTAAAAGAAAAAAACAACATTGGTAATAACTTTTTAACTGTTATAGGTATGACCTTCATATTTGGCATTATGTTCCTTGTGCAAAGTTCTTTCCACTCATACTTTGACATGTGACCTTGACCTTATCATTTGTCATAACTTTTGAATCGTCTGCCTTCATTTTAGAATGTAGATTCCTTGTGACAAATAGCTTCACAGTCATACAAAAAATATTTACCTGTGACCTTGGCCTTGACCTTTGACTTACTTGAAAAAATTGGCATTGGTCATAACTTCTGAACCATTTGAGATAGAGCCTGCATATTTTGCATGTAGGTTCCTTGTGACAAGGGCTTCCAGCCCATACAAAACATTTGACATGTGACCTTGACCTTTTACCTACTTAAAAGAACAAATAGCATTGGTCATAACTTTTGAACCATTTTAGATATAGCCTTCATATTTGGCATGTAGGTCCCTTGTACCAAGTTCTTTCCACTCATACAAAAAAATGACCTTTGACCTTCTACTTTAAAGAAAAATTAACATTGGTCATTTCTTTTGAACTGTTTGAGATAGAGCCTTCATATTTAGCATGTAGGTTTCTTGCGACAAGGGATTCAGGTTCAAATAAATATTTTGACCTGTAACCTTGACCTGTGACCAACTTCGAAGAAAAAATTGACTTTGCTCGGGGACATGTTCGGTTTCACAAACACATCTTGTTCATATTTCTGATTATCGTATTTACCCTAAATAGTCAGACAGCTCAGCTCCTTACCATACTTGTTGTAGAAGCCTCCATGGTGTAGTGCTTAAGCTACTTGCCATATAAACCAGGGGTTGTGTGTTTGATCCCTGACTTTCAGATGAGTCTTGAAACCGAGGTCCCATCTCCGTATGACCTTAGCTGTTGGTTGGTCGTAAAACTCAAACACACACACCATACTCAACTCCTTACCATACCTGTTGTAGAAGCCTCCATGGTGCAGTGGTTAAGCTACTTGCCACGTAAACCAGGGGTTGTGGGTCCTGACTTTGGATGAGTCTTTAAACTGAGGTCCTGTCTCAGTTTGACTTAGCTGTTGGTGTGTCGTTTAACTCAAATACACACACACCATACTTGTTCTAAAATTTGAACAAGTACAACTTACTACACAATGTTGTGTCTAAGAACAGCTGCATGAATGGCAAACAGTGTAGACTCTGATGAGACATCGCATTCTGCAGCATTTCATGTGGGTCTTCATTGTTTTCTCAGACATGTTTCTCTGAATACATACAGTAAAAATACAGTAATACATATATATTGATATTGTGGGTACTAGTTGCAACAGCTACTAAAAAGTCTTGCAGCAAAAATACCACTGTGTTGGGTATAAAGTTTAAAGCAGTAACAAGTTCTTTCAACCCCCGCCCATCGGGGATTGAAGAAATAGATGGGCTCCATGATTCTTCCACGCAGAGCTGAATCCTGCCACACACGAGTACTGGTTATTCGCTTAGAGCATCTAAGCCTACCCAGGCAAAGCCGTTTGAGTCGGACCCATCCATGCTTATAAATCCTATTGGTTTATTTAGGCAACAGGGCTTGAGATGTCATTTCATCTCAATGTCAGGTAAAACTCTCAAAATTGGAAGCAACGTCTCCAAAATGACCTATACAGTGTTGACAGGGACGTTAAACCTCAAATCAAACAAACAAACAAAAGTAACAAGTTCTTTAAGCTAACAATGGACCCTGTAATTATTATTTTTTTCTTGTTGATTTCAGAGAAGACGTTTGGATCGACAGATGAAAGAGAAGAAGATAGGTGTACATTTCTACGCTCATGCCAATGTTAAGAATAGGAGAAACAGAAGATAGCATGTCTTGCCTTGTGGCATATCTGTGATGGCTGTAATTTAATTGTGCTATATAATGAAATAGAATATTTTGCATATTCCTCCTGTTTTATGTTCTTTCCTTCCCTCTTCTAACCCATTTTGCCTAAAAAAATTCGGACACATTAGTATGATGATAGATATAGATGCAAACTTTTATTCAGCAATACCTCCACTCATGCCTTTGACCTCAAGGTCAAGGTCACAGACTTATAAATTGTTAATGTTTAAGACTCCGGTTAAGATATTTGTACCTGGTAGAACCTGATTGCTGTAATTTAATTGTGCTATATATAGAGGATCTTACATGAGTGTTCATGTATTGAGTTTATTAAACAAGTTGAGGTAAAGGGATAAAATGTGAGGCAAAGCCTCGCATTTTATCCCTTTTTGAGGTAAAGGGATAAAATGTGAGGCAAAGCCTTGCATTTTATCCCTTTTCCTCAACAAGTTTAATAAAAACTGGATTGATCTTGGATTCTTGCCTGGTCACACATCTCCCAGTAGGTTTTGCTGTGACCCTGCTCAATTTTTACACCACTCTCTAACCATTATGATAACACCTCCATAGTACATTTTTTTCATACCGCAAAAAAGGAAATTTTATGATGAAAATTTGTGATAATTTTCTTATTTATACGCCAAACATAGGTTTTGGGTGCTCGTTAGAACTGCTTCATTGGTTGGAATGCCTCAATGAGGCGGTTCTAACGAGTACCCACAACGTATATCTTGGAGTAGAAATAAGGAAGATGATGTTTACCCCCGTAAACCAGTTTTCTTTATATAATTTGTTTGTTTGATTTGAGGTTTAACGTCCACGTCAACACTGTAAAGGTCATTTTGGAGAAGCTGCTTCCAATTTTGTGGGACTTTTACCCGACATTGAGATGAAATGACATCTCAAGCCCTGCCCCCCAATGAAACCAATAGGGTTTATAAGCATGGACGGGCCGACTCGCACTGCATTGCCTGGGCAGGCTTAGATCCCCTAAGCGGTTTACCAGTACAAAGTGGGGTTTAGGGGGGTCTTTATTTCACGGACTTGTTCACGTGATGCACCTGTATAGGCAATGGAAAATGACATTTATTTTGCAACAAATCACAGAGAAGAAGAGTGTGACATGAAAAGCCATGCTTTCATGACGTCACTGAAGATTGTATGAGATTAGACAGTGAAACATTATTTTCTTGCATCACAAACATTTCTAAAGGACATGAATGTGTGTGACACAGTCAATAATGTAGGGGAGATTTCTTCTAACCATGACACAAGTTTTGGAGAATTGCAACAGAATTATTGTTGATTTTTGTGTGTTAGAATGGAAATAGATCAGATCTTATGTGTGATTTGTTAAGTGATAAATCACAGTTTGGAGGCCATTTTGTAAGTAGACAAACCATTCATGTACTTGTGATTTGATCTACTTTACAACTGACCTCCAAACTGTGATTTTTTTCTCAACAAATCACTACTGTAGCTAATCCATTTCTTAACAAGTCTGTGTAATGTTCATCCTTGTAAACCACACTTTTTCCGGATAATTCCTCCTACATTTTACATCTGATTAAGTGGAAACTTGATATATAGTTAGACCATGATGAGAAGGAGCCCTTTATTGTTTCGAGGTTACATTCCACCAAAAATTAATAGAGTTATGCCCCTTCAAAAATTTCTTTTAACGTTTAGTTTCCGGCTAAGTCCTACAATTTAGATCCGATCAACCTGAAACTAGATATATAGTTAGTCCATTATGTGGAGCAGTGCATATTGTCTTGAAGTTGCAGTCGACCACATATTTACAGAGTTATGCCCCTTTGAATATTTCTGTAACTCCTCATGCAATTAACATTCAGTCAAGCTGAAACTTGATATATAGTTGGACCATGATGTGGAGCGGCACATATTGTTTCGAGGTAACGATCCACCAAATATTAGCAGAAATATGTCCCTTTGAAAATTTCTGTAATTGTTTTGTTTCTGGCTAACTCCTATAATATACATCAGACTAAGCTACGATTTTAAAAATAGTGACACAATGATGTAGAGCAGTGCATATTATTTCTAGGTTACAGTCCTCCAGAGTTATGCCCATTTGAAAATTCATGTTAACTTTTCATTTCAGGCTAATCCTTCCCACAGTTGACACCCCATCCAGCTGAAACTAGATTTATAGTTAGATCATGATGTGAAGCAGTGTATATTTATAAGTATGCAGTTCACGGAATATTAACAGAGTTATGCTACTTTGTAAACTTCTCCTGCAATTTACTTCTGATCAAGCTGAACTTTCTTAAATTATAGTTACAGATATTGTTTTGAGGTTACAGTCCACAAAATATAAGCAGTAATGACCCTTTACGAATCAATGCAATTGGGTCAAACGTGGTACTATATATCATTGCAACCTGCCAAAGATTTGGTTGGACTTTGGTGATCTTGACCTTATTTGAGGTCCCCCAAAACTGTCAATTTTGGCTTGTCTGCTCCCTATCTCATGAATGAATTGACGAAATTTGATTAAACTTGGTACAGTATTTCATTGCAACCTATCAAACATTTGATTAGATTTTGGTGACCTTGACCTTATTTTCAAGGGCACAGGTCTCCAAAAATTGTCAATTTTGGCTTGTCTGCACCTTAACTCATGAACAAATTGATGCAATTGGTCAAACTTGGTCAATATATCATTGCAACCTACCAAAGATTTGATGAGAATTTGATGACATTGGCCTTATTTTCAAGGGCACAGGCCCCACAAAACATGTCAATTTTGGCTTGTCTGCACCCTATCATGAACAAATTGATGAAATTTGGTCAAGTTTGGTACAATGTATCATTGCAACCTACTAAAGATTTGATCAGAATTTGGTGACGACCTTATTTTCAAGGGAACATGCCTCCCAAAACTGTTAATTTTTGGCCAAAAATGCCTCGTCTGCCACTATCACATGAACGAATCATTGAAATTTGGTCAAACTTTGTAGAATACATCATTACAACCTACCTAAGATTTTGGAGATCTTAGCCTTATTTTCAAGGGCCCCGAAAAACTGTCAATTTTGGTTTTTCTGCACCTTATTAACGAATTGATGACATTTGCTCAAACTTTGTACAAGATATCTTTACAGCCTTCCAAAGAATTGAAAAGATTTTTTGGTGACCTTGACCTCATTTTAAAGGTCACAGTCTCCTGAATATGGTCAAATTTGGGCAAAACGGCTTTTCTGCACCGTCACATATAAGAATCGATGAATGTTGGTAAAACTTGTTACAGTAGAGATTGCAACCTACCAAGTTATTTAGATTATTAGATTTCGGTGACCTTGACCTTTTTAAAGGTCACAGGCTCCTGAACACCTTCAAGCTATGGCCAAATATGGCTTGTATGCACCTTAGATTTTGGTGACATAAATCCAGTTTTCTAGGTCAAATGGGTGTTTAAATTATATTTTTGGTGTGGGGGGGGGGGGGCATTGTTTTTCTCTTCAGCCTTGATTGGATCTTCCCGAAACTTACATATAAGTAGACTGGAGATACAAGTTTGAATAAGATCGAAAATTGGATAGGTCAGCCTATAAATAATGATGTTACTTCCCCATGATTGTAAGCAGCAAAACTATAAATTTCGATCCGATCTTCCTGAAATTTACATGCAAATAGGCTGGCGTTAAAAACTTGGATAAGTTTGAAAACTGACTTGGTTGACCTTTATTAATCAAGTTTTGCCCCCTTCATCGCTGAAAATTATTTTCGACACTGTCATCAGCATAACTCCTTCAGGTTTGATCAGATCTTCCTGAAACTTACATATAAGTAGGCTGGGGATAAAAGCTCTGTAATGCCGCCTATTGTCCAAACAATGTTTGTCATATCGCTTATTGTCTATGTGCGACTACAGCGCTTATTGCTCACGTTGGACTCATATGACGTCGCGTCTGAGAGTGTAATAACGCCATGTTATATTTTCGATAATCCACTAGTGATTTAAATATGCAAATTAGCTAGATAAGTCCCGTAACCTTACATGTACGACGTCCTTAACGACGTGGCGTTTACTAACGGCGGAATATGATCATTTTTGTAAACAATCGTCAATAAAATGCGTTTTAAATGTCATGCCTCGCATTTTATCCCTTTTCCTCAACTTTGCCTCGCATTTTATCCCTTTTCCTCAACTCGTTTAATAAATTCAATAATACATGAACACTCATGGAAGCTCCTCTATTTATTGTCACCCATGAACAATAAGCATCGCGGCTGCCCATAACATGTGCGATCCCAACGCTTATTGTTCACCACGTCATTTTAACTTAATATATTCAACGTCAAGGTCCTATTTTTTTCAAATGTTCATATCTCGACTGCCACTCATCAGAAAGTATTCACATTTGAATCATAAGTCCCAGGACCCTTAAAAAGTGTTTTCTACTTTTCTGTTATGAAAACAACTTAGGCAGAGTTTGTCGGACTACGGACAGCTTGTGACACCGACTTATGACTTAGTTTGGCGGCCGTAAAAAGTATCCCAGCCCTTCATCATAATGTAGTTTAAATTTCCTTGTCCTTTGGGATTATTCGTTCCATTGTAGAATTTTGAAAATATCTGAGGGTCACTGATGAGGCCTAATTGGCCGAAACTGGCTAGTCTGGCCCAGAAAACGTGTTCTTTGCTCCCAAAGGATAACACTTTTATAGAACATATTTACGGGTCCATCACGTGAACAAGTCCGTGAAATGAAGACCCCCCTAAACCCCAATTTATATAGAGAAAACTGGGATTTAAGGAGGTATACATTATTTTTCTTATTTCTGCTCCAAGACATACGTTGTGGGTACTCGTTAGAACCGCCTCTTTGAGACGGTTCTAACGAGCACCCTCAACCTATGAGTTAGAACACCCTCAGCCTATGATTGGAGCATTTATAAAAAAAATATCGAGGATTTTCATCAGAAAAGTAGCAATTTGGAGATGTGAAAAATACACTGTGTTTATCGAAATGCATGAATCGATGATCACCATGATCGCTATCACACTGCGCGGTACAACAAACGCGGCTGGGTTCAACAGTATTTTCGTTACGAAAAACACCATATTTGCTTTAAATTCTTATAATAAGCTCTTGACTAGAAAAAAAAACATAACATTGAATACAGCAAAATGAATAAAAGTCTTGATTGTGATGATCATGGACGCTAGTGGCCAGGATGGACGATCCGGAGATCTAAATTGATTTGCACGCACCGATTTATGCTTCATGTATTCACGGACTCCAATCTTTCGACATGCAGTCTATTTCATTCCAAATGCATTTCGTAAAATTCCTTCCTCCACATTTGATTCCAAGTAAATGGGGGAATACTTGTATTTAATGAGTTTTCCAAGATCATCCAAATAAAATCCAATTTCCAGGAGGCGTGCCTTGATAACAGGCTCCATAATACACACCTGTTTTGGGCAAACCTCTCCTTGTACCTGCAGCATTTGGTTTTTATCAATTTGTGCATGCAATATTTTGAAAAGGTTACTTGATATTTAGTAATTTTGACAACTGTGCTGGGACGGGATCAACCGCCATGGGAGAAGGCCTTTCCGAGTTCGCAGAAAACAACATGAGCCCAGTTCCTGTGTGCAAATAGTTGAATCTCACGGTTTAATGATGAAATAAATTTGATAGATCACCAAGACGTCCGCCCAAATGGCCGCTGAATTCCGCCAAAGCAAATTCCAAGCATAAATTTGTCCCCCCCCCCCCCCCCCCAATTCAGCGCATAGAAAAGTTGAGGGGAGTACAATTGAAAGATGCATAAAGTTTGGCAAAATATACCTTGATGGATTATGGTTACAGCCTCTTCAAATGCATTTTGGAAGATAGTATTGCCAATTTATGTATAAACACCATCGTCTTAAATAACCCAGGGGTTGTGACAATTTGCTCCATTTATTCTTTTCCTCTTTATGTCTAAGTTTGGGGTATCACGCCATGAACTACGACCAAACTTTATGGTTTTTTTTTGTTTTGGTTTTACACCCCTTTCAAGATCATTTCACTCATATCGAGCCGAATCAGACCGAATTATGTTGGTAGATGAAACACAGAGGCCATGTATTTAATGTCTTTTTCTTAAGTTCGTTATGAACTTGCTTTCTGTCATTTTGACAAGATCATTTTCGCCATGGTGAAATATTATCATGACAGGTGGAGGATGAAATAACATTGACAGCTGTAATTGTGGGATTAGCTCACTCCATTGCATGCCTCCTCTGCCAAGCCCAGGAACCTTGTCCCGAAGGCCAAAATTTGGTGACGTCTAAGAACTGATATATCTTCTAAGGTGAACCAGATATCTTCATGGTGACTGCTCGTGGGGCCAAATGCTGTGTTAGGCCCATCATCACCATCAATTTGCCGCCTTTCTACCTCTTCCTCTGGCTATTGTCTTGGACTCTGCATTCCCTGTTATACTACTCGCTCCTCTGACACTCCCGCCTCTTTCTTCCACCAGGCATTCTAGATGTAACATATGTTTTGGGATGTTTAATGTATGTTCCAACCGGAAAAGGAATCTGCTTTGTTGTTAATTGTGCAGATATTTTGTTTGTTTTTCTTGAAGAAGGCTTAGCGTCCCAGTCAACACAATTTAGGTCATTCAGTTGCTTCCAATTTTGGAACTTTTACCCGACATTGAGATGAAATGACACCGCAAGCCTTGTCACCCAATGAAACCAATAGGGCTAATATGCATTGGACGGCCCGACTCGCACCACTTTGCCTGGGCAGGCTTAGTCCTTCTAAGCGGTTTACCAGTACTCATGTGCGGTCAGTTTCAGCTCCGCGTGGAAGCACCAGGTAGCCCAATTTATTTCTCCAAGCCCAGATGGTCGGGATGGTATTGTGCATGTTTCAAGCTTTTTGATGATTTGAAAGCGTCTAGCTTATCTGATTAAATCTGAGACTAAAAACGCTTTATTGATCAATATCAGTACAGATGAAAGCGTCTAAGAGAAATGACTGTCATGGCGGGTACAAAGAGGAAAATATTTGGAATTTGCAAAAAAAGTATGAACTATTTATATTTACATCTCGTTCAGATATTTGCCTAGGTTATCACCATATTTGCATTATTTGCTGGCTCCCAGCTTGCACATTGTCAATATTGGAAAAACAGGCAACCAGACCCCCTGACCTTTCAAGGTCAGGGGGCTCTGGTTACCTGTTTTCCAACACATAAGCTTCAGACTAGTATCCAACAGATAATGCAAAAAGGTGGCAGTGATAATCCCGATTATTTTAGCCAAATTCCTAATCTCTTTGGATGCTGTTTTTGCATAGCTGCAGAGATTACCTTTTAGACATACGTGCAGTTGCATAGCATTTTGTTCATGAAAAACAACACAAAACACTTTTCTTTCGTCTAGCGTGTTTCATCACCCCCCCCCCCCACACACACACACACACACACACACCCACCCACCCACCCAGCATATTCTCACCGTAACATCTTTTGTGCACATGATTTTGTGATTTATATGTTATCGCGATTCCAAAGCTTCCATTGATGTATTTGCTTGAGCCTTGGTGTCAAATGTTCACTGAATCCCAGGATCGGGTTCAAAGGTTTTTTTTTTTTTTTTTGTTTTTTTTTAAGGGTACAACTTACTATGCGACCGGCCTCGGTAGCGCAGTCGAATGCGCTGCGTCTGACTGGTGATCAGGAGGACGCGGGTTCGATACCTGCCGGGGTTGGCAACATTCTTTCGTGGAGATTGATCATGGAATCTTCTCTCCCGCTAATTCAAGAAGGGAAGTTATCAGTTTCTGGCGAAAGAATTTGCACTGTACTGGTCAATCGCTTACGTATAAGCATGCCCAAGAAAAGTGTGGATAGGTAAACTGACCGGCTCAAAAATGACCTGAAAAGTGTTGACTGGGCCGTTAAACTTCAATACAAACAAAAACAAAACAACCATGGGTAATGATACACCGATTGGGAACAACAAACACGGATTATAATCTTCATGAATTGTGACAAACCTGCATGCGAAGTCAGGATACTTGATGCTGTTTTAATTCCAAGCGATTTATTTGACTGTTAAATACTCTTTAATGCCTTTCTGATTATCATTACTGAACTTATGCTATGTTATTGTTTCTTAATGAACAGGGCACAGCTCGAAGTACGAAGTGCTAACTTGTAGTCAGAATCAGAACTGTTACTGGTTACAGGTCAGATGACATTCATTCACAATGGGAAGATAGCCTCTAGCTCTCACCAAAGAGGTAAACTTTGCTACACCATCCTATGCACTGTCAGGAATCCAATCTTTATGGTTCGAGGGATAAAGGATTGCTTTGGCTATTTACTATATTAAGGTTCTGGAAAGCCAATGAATGGCGATTTCTCTGCAGTGCCTAATTGGGGAATAAAGCCGTCTTTTACAATGCGAGCGGCACAGTTTAGACCTTTGTACAATAGTATAAACCTACTTTGTACAATAGTATAAACCTACTGAGAGAGTTTTTATTTGATGAATCCACATTTTCTAAGATCGTTGCTTTACCAGTGCAGGCATTATGCGACCTGTAGAGATAAATAACGGGATGCAGAGGTTTTTTTCTCTATTATCTGTCTCTGCTTTCTTGTCTATTAGGCATGGAGAAGTTGGTACTTTGTTGTCCATGATGGCAAGCACCCTATCTCTTCTTCATTTCTGTCTTGCCCAACTCTGTGTATACTGGCCTTCGATAAAAGGGTGGGGTGAACAAAAAAGCTCAAATGGTAGGGGAAAAGTGCTTGTGAAAATGAGACCAATCAATGTGTATTGCTTGATCCAGTTTTAGAATTAATTGTTTGACGCAAGGAGATTCATTGAAAGATACTTCATAGGAGTTTGAACTGATTTGTGTCCACAAGTGTAGTCAGCACTCTGAACTACAAAGCCAAAGAGGCCCGTTCATATCGGTAGTTCCAGATTTTTTTTTCAATATCAAACATGTAAAGAGAGGATGTCGCAACTTACCGGCATTCAATAGATGAACTGGAAGGAACACAACAAGATCTTTTCAACATTGACATTTTATTCACTAACAACCTTCATAAATATTTATAAATATGTTTGCAAGATTTTCTAACAATGTAACACCAAAACCTGCGACGAATTAACGCTTAAAACAAAAAAAATCTATATGTATACACCCCCCTTATTCCTTATTGCCTTGAACTCACAAAACACTTGTTCTTCATTTCTGTTAATCCAAAAGATGCGAATAACAACAACTGTCGTCTGCTTTGTCGTATGCTGGTAACTTTAAAAGTCATTTTTGCAAACAAGGTGCAGTCTAATATCAGGTTCACACTGTTTTGCCCGTAGTAAAATATGTTTGAAAAGTTTGCAAGAAGGATCAGCAGATGACAAATACAGATGACATTTTAAGATGCAGTTTAAGGATTAACATTTATCCTGCTCCTATCTTCGCAAACAGGGTAGATCAAGATCAGATGGCTTCTGAAGAAGACATCTGATCAGGATCTTCGCTGTTTGTCATTCAGTAAATTCATTCAAACAATAAATTACATCAAGTAATTTGATTGTTTGATTGTCAGGAAAAGGTGGCTAAATCAATTTATTCGGCAAAACAAGGGTTAAAAGTTAGTGACAAATACTTGCTTTAACCTTTTTTGTACCAAATGGAATCTTCCACCTTATATATAGCAGGAGTCCATTTCAAAATTTAGGTTTATCAGGTTGTGTTTTCTTCAAAAACTATTTGGAAAATGGCTTAACTTTTTGTAAACAGTGTAGGCCCTGATCAGACGCCGCGTTCTGCGGCGTCTGATCTGGGCCTGCACTGTTCTGCGGCGTCTGATCTGCAGGCCTGCACTGTTTGCCAAGGTACCCCTTTAGGGGTTTCTGGTACTGAATGGGTTAAATATGGATTACATAGAAAGCTGTTGAAAAAAAAGCTAATTGCAGAAACATACATTCAAACTTCTTTGGTTTGAACACTTTTTGGACTATAAAAAATTGTTCCAGATGGATAGTTTGAGCCAGTGATTACTGATAGTACTCAGTCAGAATACTTAATGAAAATAATTTAGATGTACCTTGTCTACGTACGCAGCCGCCCATCGGGGCTTGGAAAAAATATTGGGCTGCACGATGTTTCCACACAGAGCTGAAACCGACAGCGCACATGAGTACTGGTAAACCGCTTGGAAAGTCTAAGCCTGTCCAGGCAAAGTGGTACGAGTCGTTGGCTTCATTGAGCGGCAGGGACTGGGATGTCATTTCATCTCGATGTCGCGTAAAAGTCCCACAAAATTAGAAGCAACATCTCCAACATGACCTAAATAGTGTTGACGGGGACGTTAAACCTCAAATCAAACGAACAAACAAAACCTTTTCTACTCTCTATAAAATAACGGTATGGTGTGTGTACTCATTAGAATTGCCTCGAGGTGATTCAAAGTAATACACACACAAAAAAAAATCAAGAAAAAAAAAAACTAAGAAAAATATCTTTGCATATTCTCAATACAGTGGAACTTCAATAACTCGAAAACGGATGGCTCGTTTACCATGGCTAATTCGAACCAAGAGATTTCTTACTATAGTTCCAGATATACCCATATTTGATTTTATTTTGAACAGGTATGTTGTGTGTACTCACTAGAATCGCCTCACTGAGGCGATTCTAATGAGTATACAGAACATACCTTTTCTTTATAGAAAACTGAACTTCAATAACTAGAACACGGATAGTTCGTTTGCCATGGCTAATTCGAACTTGTCCTGGAGTTCCTAGAGAATTCTTATCATAGTTCCAGATATACCCATATATTAAGGATTAATTTGATTTTATTTTGAAAAGGTATGTTGTGTGTACTCATCAGAATCGCCTCATTGAGGCGATTCTAATGGGTATACACAACATACCTTTACTTGTGTGTACTCATTAGAATAATGCCTTATTGAGGTATTTCTAATGAATACATACACCATTCCTTTATTTTATTGATTTTGTTTGTTTGATTTGAGGTTTAACGTTCCCGTCAACACTGTAATGGTCATTTTGGAGACGTCGCTTACAATTTTGTGGGACTTTTACCTGACATTAAGATGAAATGACATCTCAAGCCCTGCTGCCCAATGAAAGCAATAGGGTTTATAAGCATGGACTCGCACCGCTTTGCCTGGGCAAGCTTAGATCCTCTAAGCGGTTTACCAGTCCTCGTGTGCGGTCATTTTCAGCTCTGCGTGGAAGCATGATGCAGCCCATCTATTTCTTCAAGCCCCGATGGGCGGGGGCCGTTTATTTTATTGAAACGGATCGAAAAGATATTCTCAAGTCTTCCCCATTACGCCTCATGGCCTAGCGATATGATTAAATCACAGTAGTTCGAACCACCCCTATCTCGAATAAATTGCCATGGTCCGAGAGGTATTCGAGTTAATGAGGTTCGACTGTATAGTGATATCAGAAAGTCATCGGTGTTCGGGTCTTTGTGTTTCTTGGCCCCCGCCCATCGGGGCTTGGAGAAATAGATTGGGCTACATGATGCTTCCATGCAGAGCTGAAACTGACAGCACATGAATTCTGGTTAACCGCTTAGAAGGACTAAGACTGTCCAGGCAAAGTCGCGTGAGTCAGACCATCCAATGCATATAAGCCCTTTTGGTTTCATTGGGCGGCAGGGATTGAGATGTCATTTCATCTCAATGTCTGGTAACGGTCCCACAAAAATTGGAAGCAACGTCTCCAAAATGATCTAATTAGTGTTGACGGGGGTGTTTAATCTCAATTCAAACAAACAAACATTGTATTCCACTGTCAATAGCAAAGAGCTTTCAAAAACCGTCAGCATACAATTCGCAATGCACCGCAAGATTTGGCATAACGGAGTTCTTGTATTGGTCATGCCAACACATCCGTGCGACATAGTGCCTTCTTTTATATCTCAAAAACGTTTAATTTGTTATGAAATTTGAGATATTTTTGTTATTTCTATTTCAAACGTACCGCCCCCGCCCATAGGGGCTTGAAGAAATATATGGGCTGCATGATGCTTCCACGCAGAGCTGAATCCGGCCCGCACACTAGTACTGGTAAACCGTTTAGAGGATCTAAGCCTGTCCAGGAACCGTGGTGCAAGGCGGACCGTCCATGCTAATAAACCCTATTGGTTTCATTGGGCGACAGGGCTTGAGATGTCATTTCATCTCAATGTCGGGTAAAAGTCCCACAAAATTGGAGGCAATGTCTCCAAAATGACCTTTACAGTGTTGACGGGGACGTTAAACCTCAAATCAAACAATATTTCAAACGTAGGTTGTCGGTGCTCGTTAGAACCGCCTCATTGCGGCGGTTCTAACGAGTACCCACAACCTATGTCTTGAAGCATTAATAAGACAACAATGTATACCACTGTAAACCACAGTTTCTCTATATAAAGTGGGGTTCACTTGGGGTGGGGGGCATCACACGGACTTCTGAACATGATGTCAGTGAGCAAACCTGAACATTTGAAGCACACCGCAACTTATTCTTACTTGTTTGTGCTCAAAACAAAACCTGTTCTAAGTCGTGTACACAAGATCGATCTTTTTCAAATTCGACCGTGTCACAATCTACCAAGATTGATCATGTTAACACAGTCTTAGATAATCAAGAATTATAACTGAAAACGATATGGATCTATTTAGAAAGGTGGCTTTAAATGGTATTTTTCATTCTGTCCTTTCTTTTTTGCATGAGTACAAATAAACGTGTCAGTATGATCGATCTTCACGCCATGTTCAGGTTATATGCAAAATCTTTGTGACAATAGCCAGTGTATATATATAAAAATCATGTGAACAGGACTATGAACCTTGGTGTACAGGTAAAAGTTTGACAATGAAGCTTAGAGTGCAGATGAAAATGGTGAATTTGAACCTCTAAGAACAATTAAAATCATATGAACCTTAGAGTACAAGTAAAACATGAATATGATCATTGCAGTACAGGTAAAATCATGAATTAGAACCTTGAAGTACAAGAAAAAAATATGAATATAAACCTTGGAGTAGAGAAAAAAATCATAATTATAAACCTTGGAGTACAGTTAAAATCATGAAGATGAAACTTGGAGTACAGGTAAAAGCATGAATCAGAATCTTAGGGTGCAAGTAATCATGAATATAAACCATGTAGTAGAGGGTAAATCATGAATAGAAAACCGTGTAGTAATGGTAAAATCAAGAACAGAAACCTTGGAGTTGAGGAAAATCATGAATATGAACATTGTAGTACAGGTAAATGGAATACAGGCAAGAACATGGACATAAACCTTTGAGTAGAGGTAAAATCATGAATATAAACATTAGAGTACAGGTAAAAATCATGAAAATGAACGTTGGAATAATGATTAAATCATTAATATGAACCTTGAAATACAGATAAAATCATGAATATAGACATTGGAATGCAGGTACAATCATGAACACGAACCTTAGAATACAGGTAAAATCATGAATATGAACATTGAAATACAGGTAAAATATGAATATATAAATCTTGGAATACAACTAAAACCGTGGAATATAGGTTGAATGAGAAATCTTAAAATCTTCATCACCACTGTTTTTGAAGTGGACTCTTCTGTCCGTGAATTTAGGAATATCCATTCTAGTCAAGATCATGAGCAGGACTGCAAACAGTCGATGAGACCATATGGATCCCTACTGATTGTATAGTAGGTATCTATACCGGTCTACAGGGTTGGAAGGATTAAAAAGGTTTGGTCTCTTTGATCAATAAAGGTACAGTAAAATTCCTATATTAAGACCAACTTTGGGATTGTTCAAAAGTGGTCTTTAAGACCACTTTTGAACAGTCCAAAAGGTGGTCTCCGAGGAGAGAACACCGTATACAGAAAACACAAAGAATGAATAACTGCAGCCAACTAACACCACGTGAACAAGTCCGTGAAATTAGGACCCCACTAAACCCCACTTTATGCAGAGAAAACTGGGGTTTACGGGGGTAAACATTATTTTCCTTATTTCTGCTCCAAGACATAGGTTGTGGGTACTCGTTAGAACCGCCTCAATGAGGCGGTTCTAACGAGCACCCAAAACCTATCTTCTCAGTACAAATAAGAAAAATATCACAAATTTTCATCAGAAAATTGACCTTTTTTGAGCTTTGAAAAAATGCACTATATCACACGGATGTGTTATCGTAATGAGCAGAATTGGCCTTAATTTTAAGTGGTCTTAATAGCGGAATCTTACTGTTTATGCTTAATTCTTTCTTTCAGTCCAGCTTACATTACGAAAACACGCCTATACAAATACATAGTAAACTTCACCGCCGAAAAGTGAAAATCCATTGAGTGTGGTGATTTTACAATAATTCAAGAGTATTGTCATAACTGCATATCCAAGTGCAGAACATTTACAAAATTCAAGGTCCAGTTGTTCAAACTAACGATGTCGTTAGTTATTGAAACAAATGTGAGTAGCAAAATCTAGTCACATTCTTTCAGCAAAAATACCACTGCATTACTATATGTTATATTTGTTAAAAAACAAAAACACGATTAGGTCAATACTGAAAATCTCGGTCGGTTTCAGACAAATCTATTCATTACGAAAACACGCCTATACAAATACATTGTTAATCATACCGCCGAAAAAGAGAAAATTTTAAGATGTAAAAGTATGCTGTTTTTCTTATTTCTGCTCAAAATATAGATTGTAGGTAAGTCTGATCGAGGTCTACATTGTTTCCCAAAAGTACACGGACCAGTTGTTCAAAACTAACGACATCGTTAGTTAGCTTTTGCATTTGCAAAAGCTGCTCAAATTTTTTCAGCAAAAATACCAAAATTCTAAATATTAAACTTGCTAGAACAGTTAACAATATGACCAGTAACGAGCTCGTTAAGCTAACGATGCTTTGAACAACTGGCCCCAGGAATTTAAGGGTTAAACGAAATATCCCAGGGGCCAGCTATTAAAAAAACCACGTTGTTGATTAACCCATTGAGTACCAGAAACCCCAAAACTGGTAATTGGCAAACAGTGCAGGCTCAGATCAGACGCCGCAGAACGCGGCGTCTGATCAGGGCCTACACTGTTTGCAAAAAGTTTATAGGCCATTTTCCGAGTAAATTTTGAAGAAAACACAACCTGACAACAATAAATTTTGGAATGGACTCCTGCTATATATAAGGTGGAAGATTCCATTTGGTACAAAAAGGTTTAACATATCGTTAAAACTCTGATCATTATATATGGACAATATACTAATATTTTTGCAGAAAAAGAGTTTCCGGCAAAACTACAGAGGATCCGCGTTATAATGACATTCGTTATATAACAGCAAAACTCTATATAACGACAATTTCAACAGAACGAATTCTTATATATATTGTTCAAGGTGTAGCCTCGATTCCGAGCGGCATAGGCTTCCCTCGAGTTGGAAATGCCCAAATCGAGTCCATAATCATGAAAGATTCTTGTAATTTAACACTCAAAGAAACAAGTATTATAGACATTTGTTAGAATCGCCTCATTGAGGCGATTCTAACAAATGTTTATAACATTTGTTTCGTGGAGTAATGCTGTGGAAAAGACCTTTTATAACCTATCTTACTCCTAACTGGGATTCTTTATAACGACATATTCATTTTAACAGCACAATAATACGAAACATTTAGTGTCGTTATAACGTGGGTCCACTGTACCAGAATTTTAGATATTTTACTCGAAATAATCGAAATAACCATTGACAATATGACCACTAACGAGCTCGTTTAGCTAACAATGCTGGGTAGAAACCAGTACTCACACACTGTTGATAAAGTGTCTTGCACAAGGACTGAAGGCATTATGCCTGGCGTGGGACTCGAACCCGGAGCCCCTCGATCATGAGTCAGGTGCCAATGCGCTCGACTCGCGCTTTGTGAAAACCCTGATCAGCATGCTGATTAGTGTCCTTACAAGTTGTAAGATCCATGTGTGGTTCCAAGGAGTGTGAAAAGTCCCCGCCCATCGGGGCTTGAAGAAATAGATGCATGATGCATCCACGCAGAGCTGAAACTGACCGCACACCGAGTACTGGTAAACTGCTTAGAGGATCTAAACCTGTCCAGGCTAATCGGTGCGAGTCGGACCGTCCATGCTTATAAACCCTATTGGTTTCATTGGGCAACAGGGCTTGAGAAGTCATTTCATCTCATTGTCGGGTAAAACTCCCACAAAAATGGAAGCAACGTCTCCAAAATGACCTGTACAGTGTTGACGGGGACGTTAAACCTCAAATTAAAAAAAAACAAACAAAAAAACATGCCCAGCATTGTTATCAAACAAATCCAAGGAGTGTGGTTCCTGTCGCATTCACACAGAGTGAATACGTGCTTCTTCTAAACTAGCAGAATTCTATAATCAACAAATTTGACATTACCGGACTAAATAACCATGGTGAATAATACTACTGATTACAGCCGAGAAAAGGACACAATTGGGAAAAAAAAAAAGAATGAGCTGGCATTGTCGCGAGAAAACATCTATCTAAAGCCATAAAAAAACACAAGAGACACAGCGTACAAATACGAAAACTCTTAAAGCGTCATGAAAAATTCTGGAGCAGATTACTTTTTTGTTTCCGAGGAAAATAACCCTTTTGCCATTCTGCTAATTATTTTGACTAGAACCCGTATTTATAAGAATGGACGTGTCCAGATTCAAAGGTGGAAGAATCCACTTGAGAAACACAGGGGTGAATGGGCAAAGGTTCAGTGTAATGATTCTACATGAGTATTAGGACAGATATGCATAAACAAATAGTGCAGACCCAGATCAGACTGCTCCTGAAGGAGCAGTCTGATCAGGGTCTACACTGTTTGCCATTCCGTCTGCACATCTTGGACTCCTTAGTGGAACATGAAACATATTTATTTAAATTTTAGGAGATTTACAGCAAATCCTCAAAGAATTTTTAGGACTTTCACGGTAGTACAAAGGAAAATTATCCCTTACAAGCAAAATATATCTCTGGACAGTGTGTACAGTAAAGGATCAGATCAGATTCAGAAATGTCTAAGTTTTGCTGTTTCCTGTCTATGCATGCCCGTTTACTCGAAGACAGGGAGGGCACTGATCGCCCTGAATGGGTACACACTGGCTGATTTGAGTCTACGCTGATGGTACATGCCCTTTTCACCTGATTATCCAAGAGGTCAACAAAGATATGTCCATCATTAGTGTATAATCAGAGTAAATGCCAAGAAAACCACTCAATTAGCACAAACAATCTTTGTTTCTATAACATTCCAGTGCAACAAGGTTTGCCACATTTTCTCATCAAGTACTCATATATAGCAAGAGTCCATTTTGAAATTTAGGGGTGCCTGGTTGGGTTGAAGTATTGCAAGAAATTTATCTAAAAAAAGACTGATTTCTATCATAAAGCGTTCTGCAGCATCTGATCTGGGCATGCGCCCTTTTCCAGTGTCCCGTGTTTTTTTTGTGTGTGTGTGTGTTTCCCATACGAAATGGATTTCGAAATTCAGGGCCGGTGCCTAGTTGAGTAATTTCTAGAATTTTGTGACCCGTGAGGTAAAAGACCTTATGAAACATTTTAGAAAATGGCTAAACACATCACAAAAGTACGCCTATATAATTTTAACCCTATCAAACCCCTCTTATATATAGTAAAACTAGGGTTTACAGGGGTATACATTATTTTTCTTATTTCGGCTCAAAAACATAGTGTGTGTACTCATTAGAACCGCTGCACCGAGGAGGTTCTAACGAGGACCACAATTTATATTTTGAGCAGAAATATGAAAAATATCAGAAATTTTTCATTTTTTGGATATTTGAATAGGCATGTTTTCGTAATAATTTTAGCAAAATGTGAAGGTCTTGATCAGACGTCGCCTTCTGCGGCGTGTGTTCTGGGCTTGCACTGTTTGCCTGTGTCCCGCTTAGGGATGTGAATTGCTGTGTTCTTAACCCTTTTTGTACCAAATGGAATCTTCCTCCTTTTATATAGCAGGAGTCCATTTCAAAATTTAGGGGTGTCAAATTGTGTTTTCGTCAAAATTGATTTGGAAAAAGGGCTGAACTTTTTGCAAACAGTGTAGGCCCTGATCAGACGCCGCGTTCTGCGGCGTCTGATCTGGGCCTGCACTGTTTGCTCGGGTACCCGTTTTGGGGTTTCCGGTACCAAGTGGGTTAAATTGCCTGACTGGAATAATAAGCCAGCCTAGGTATAAACAAATTAAATAAAAATAATGTCAGCTGCTTGAAACAAAATTAGAATTCTGAGACTGCTTTTGCCTTCTCCACGAACTAAAACAAAAATGGCCATGAGCAAATACTGTCAGACTGCAATAATGAGCCAAATGACACCCTAAGTTTAATTAAAGTTAGCAAATAATCAAGTTAGTTAGAGGCAACAAAATTAGAATTCTACCACATATCAGAATTTTTCTCTATTTCAAAGGTTACCTTTTATGCCTGTAGCGTTCCAAAAATGAAACGCTGATGAACACACCACATGACATGACGTCTGATCAGGGTATAAATATGG
The DNA here is from genome assembly GCA_963580285.1 of Lucinisca nassula. Lineage (NCBI taxonomy): Eukaryota > Metazoa > Mollusca > Bivalvia > Lucinida > Lucinidae > Lucinisca > Lucinisca nassula. The sequence continues at coordinate 123,248,659 of OY757016.1, read as the reverse complement.
GATTTTTTTCTCCAAAATAGCTACTTTTGCGATGAAAATCCGTGATTTACACTGGAAATATAGGTTTGTGTGTGCTCGTTAGAGTATGAGGCGGTTCTAACGAGTACCCACAACCTATGTCTTGGAGCAGAAATAAGAATAATAATGTATACCCTCATAAACCCTAGTGTTCTCTTTATAAAGTGTAATTTAGGAGGGTGTTCATTTCAGGGACATGTAAGCGTTGGTATTATTACTATAATAAAATATTTAAACCAAATTTGGGAATGGACATGTTCGAAAATGTTAAATTGAAGAGTCATATCATAGTAAATGAATGGAGACAGGAGATAAGCCCATTCCCTTAGCTCTTTTTCATTCACTTCCCTATGCTTTGTTTGTTTGATTTGAGGTTTTACGTCCCCGTCAACACTGTAAAGGTCATTTTGGAGACGTTGCTTCCAATTTTGTGGGACTTTTACCCGACATTGAGATGAAATGACATCTCAAGCCCTGTTGCCCAATGAAACCAATAGGGTTTATAAGCATGGACGGTCCGCCTCGCACCGCGGTTCTTGGACAGGCTTAGATCCTCTAAGCGGTTTACCAGTACTAGTGTGCGGGCCGGATTCAGCTCACTCCCCTATGCCTATACAATCTTGTTCGCACACCATATTAAAATAAATTGCATGTCCCTTTCAGGGTTCCGTATCTAAGCCCTTGTTATCTCTTATTAAGCATTGCTTGCTTATTATAGTAAAAGTGGATTCAGACAACTGCGAGGGCTCTTTTAGGTTTACTGATGGAACGTCAGGACTTCTTGGTCCTCGCAAGGTTCTTATTGCACAGGACCAAAATGGCTACATTTGCGATGAAAATCCGTGATTTTTTGTTCTTATTTACCTTGCGAGGACCATATGTGAGATTAGTTTAATACTAAATACGTTATCCTCGAAAAATAAAGACATTACTATTATTATTATTATTATTATTATTATTATTATTATTATTATTATTATTATTAAATAGTATTAATATTGTAAAATGCGAACGTCAAAATATTGCTTGGCGAGGCTTTAAAATGCATAAAATATATTAACATCTATAAATTATTAAATTATGACTTATTAAAATGCATAAAATGTATTAACATCTATAAATTATTAACTTATGATACAGTTTTATCACAAATGCTCATAAAATAAGATTGAAGTACACATACATGTATACATATATATTAACTTGTCGTGATAAAAAGGTACATGAAGAAAGCTTGAGACAGGAGAAAATGGTACTTATTGCACAGGTGAACAGACAAGGCTCTGGCGAGTGTACGCAACATGTTAACAAGTCTGTAAAATGAACAACCCTCTAAACCCCACTTACATAAAACTGGGGTTTCAGAGGGTATACATTATTACTTTTACTTCTGCTCAAAGATATAGGTTTTGGGTACTCGTTAGAACCGCCTCAATGAGGCGGTTCTAACGAGTACTCCCAACCTACGGTGGGAGCAATATCAAAAAGTTTACCAGAAAAATACCCGTTTAGGAGATATACAAAATTACAAAAATACAGCCCCCGCCCATAGGGGCTTGAAGAAATATATGGGCTGCATGATGCTTCCACGCAGAGCTGAATCTGGCCCGCACACTAGTACTGGTAAACCGCTTAGAGGATCTAAGCCTGTCCAGGAACCGCAGTGCAAGGCGGACCGTCCATGCTAATAAACCCTATTGGTTTCATTGGGCGACAGGGCTTGAGATGTCATTTCATCTCAATGTCGGGTAAAAGTCCCACAAAATTGGAAGCAACGTCTCCAAAATGACCTTTACAGTGTTGACGGGGACGTTAAACCTCAAATCAAACAAACAAACAAACAAAATTGCATTATGCCCAATGGGTATGTTATGGTAATGGATACAAGGCCCCCGCCCATCGGGGCTTGAAGAAATAGATGGGCTGCATGATGCTTCCACGAAGAGCTGAAACCGGCCCGCACACGAGTAGTGGTAAACCGACTAGAGAATTTAAGCCTTCCCAGGCAAAGCGGTGCAAGTCGGAGCGGCCATGCTTATAAACCATATTTGTTTCATTGGGCGGCAGGGCTTGAGATGTCATTTATTCTCAATGTCGGGTAAAACGGTTTCACAAAGTTAGAAGCAACGTCTCCAAAATGACCTTTACAGTGTTGATGGGGACGTTTAACCTCATATCAAACAAACAAACAAATGATAATGCATAAGCGCAATCTCGCCAGAGTCATTTCTGCTCACAGTCAGGTAGAGGTGACCTTGAGGAAGTGACATGCAAGAAGTCCAATAATTTTGCTGCACAAATTACACCAGAGAATACTAAGAGCACGTGTTTTCATGCATCACGTGAACAAGTCCGTGAAATGAACACCCCCTAAGCCCCACTCAGTATAGAGAAAACTGGGGTTTACTGGGGTAACCATTATTTTCCTAGACATAGGTTGTGGGTACTCGTTAGAACCGCCTCATTGAGGCGGTTCTTACGAACACACACAACTTATTTTTGAAATATAACTTGATAGAAAATTATCACGGATTTTCATCAGAAAAGTAGCCATTTTGGAGATATGAAAAAATGCACTTTGTCGCACGGGTGTGTTATCGTAATGGATCAACTTACAAAAAGAATATCCGTGTAAACTCCACTTTATACAGAGAAAAAGTGGCGTTTACATGACTGAATATTATTTTCTTAATAGGAATATAGATACGCCTTTTGCCGTCACTTTTTTCAAGGGAAATAACCCTTGTAACTTCCTGTTTGCCGCCTTGTGTATCGACAAACTCCGAAAAAGGACTCTATTCTTATCCCTTATTCTACTGAACACGACAACCCCTACCTTTGCAAAACAGTATAGATCCAGATCAGATGGCTTCTGGTGACGGCCCCCGCCCATAGGGACTTGAAGAAATATATTGGCTGCATGATGCTTCCACGCAGAGCTGAATCCGGCCCGCACACTAGTACTGGTAAACCGCTTAGAGGATCTAAGCCTGTCCAGGAACCGCGGTGCGAGGCGGACCGTCCATGCTAATAAACCCTATTGGTTTCATTGGGCGACAGGGCTTGAGATGTCATTTCATCTCAATTTCGGGTAAAAGTCCAACAAAATTGGACGTAACGTCTCCAAAATGACCTTTACAGTGTTGACGGGGACGGTAAACCTCAAATCAAAGTTTAAGGTCCCCATCAACACTGTTTATGTCATTTTGGAGACGCAGCTTCCTATTTTGTGGGACTTTTACCCGACATTGAGATGAAATGACATCTCAAGCCCTGCCGCCCGATGAAACCAGAAGGATTATATGCATCGGGCGATCTGACGCACACCGCTTTGCCTGGGCAGGCTTAGTCCTTACCAGTACTCGTGTGTAGTCAGATTCAGCTCTGCGTGGAAGCATCATGCAGCCCAATCTATTTCTCTAAGCCCCGATGGGCGGGGGCGACAATGTTGTCTGTACTTGATAGGACATTCCTTTGTCATCGCAGTTGTATCAAGTACCAAAAACTCAAGTTATTCCGATGGACCCCTAAATCGTCCACAGATTCCTTGTCACACCACGTAAAATCAGGGCAGTGAACAGCCTTTAGATAACCCTCTCACGCAGCACTCTGACCTTACAGCGATAGGGAGAGGGCAGTTATTTTCTATAAATAACTGTTACCTGGTTTTCGTTCAAATCAGTTATAGTCAAGTGGACATTAACAACGAAACGCTACTGCGCTTAGAAACTTTGGGTCGACTGATAAACAAACGGCCAAAAATATCGAAAACATTTTTAAGAAAGATCGACATGTTCCGCCTGATATCACATGAGTGTATTTTCCTAGCGATCTGAGACCCTGTCTAAGAAAAAATCATCTTTAGCAGTGATTTCTTGAGTAACAAATTACTATCTGGAGGTAAGTTGTAAAGCAGATCAACTCATGAGTGCGTAGCGCGAGTGAATTCTCTACTTACAACTGACCGACAAACTGTGACCACATTACGAAAACACCCCTATACTAATACATTGTAACCTTTATCGCCAAAAAAAAAAAAGAAACGAAAATTTAAAGATGAAAAATTGTGATATTTTTCTTATTGCTGCTCACAATATAGATTGTGAGTACTCGTTAGAACCGCCTCGATTAGGCAATCGAGGCGGTTCTAACGAGTACCCACAATCTATATTTTAGAGCAGTAATAAGAAATTTACTATATTAAAGTGGGGTTCAAGGGGGTCAAGCTTATATAGGCATGTTTTCGTGATGACGCACTAGGGCTGATCTACACACACAATCAACAATAATTTTGTTCTTTCCTTCAAATTCTCCCAACCTTTCGCCATTGTCAGTAGAAATCATTAATGAGCCAGCGCATGGCAAAACCTACAATAAGACATGTGCGCCCTACGAAGACTCAGATTAGCCTGCGCATCCGCGCACAGTCTGATCAGTCTTCGTTGTGCGCTCTTAGGATTTAGGTAGCTAAGGGCCCAATGCTCCTTCATGCGGCAAGAGAAGTCCCTGGTTAGATCATATGGATGCGCAGGCTGATCCGATTCTTCGCTGTGCGTACATGTAAGTTGTAGGAAATGCTGTGGCCCGGCACATTTAAGTTCCTTTGAAATGTTTCTGATACGAGAAAATAACGTTTCACCGTTTAAGTCATAGAATCTTCCAGTAGCGACATAAAACGCCGGCTTTCCGCGCCACGCTCTTCCGCCAAGTAATTTGTTGAAGAAGAAATCACAGTTCCTACAGACGCGCTGTATCAGCATTGCACCTGAATTGCATACATTCAACATAATCACTATCCCTGTATCAGCTTTTGCCTGACAACGGACTTGCTGGTGACCATGTGAAACAATCTGTGCAAGTTCGATTGAGCCGTTTTCTTAAAATTTCCCACATTTTGTGAATATGGTTCATTTTATTTACATGAAAGAACTTGAGCGCATGTGCATTATCTCCGGTCAATTTATCTAATGCCACTTTTGCATTCAATATATATCCATCATTTAGGCGTCTATGATGAACATTAATCCGTTTTACAAGCAGACCTGTTACGTAAAAATCATCCACCCAGAAAAATGGCACAAAAAAGGAAGCTTTATAAAGAGCTTTAACGACATCTGCACTCATAATAAAAGCCGATCCAGAACAGTATGGTGAGAAGAAGTCATCAGGATATTCCTGTGGCGAAACATACCATTTACTCTTCTTGTCTCGAATAACTTTCATCCTTGTCCACTGATTACATATTATTAATTTTTTCGTGCCATAATTTCTGACTGTCTCTGAATTTAAATATTCCATTAGCGTATGAATATCTATCAAAATGTCATCGTCTGTTTTTAAAACGAGCGGTACGTGACTACAATAAATAGACGTCCATTTAAGTGCTGCAACAGCTTTATATGTTAAATTTCTGTAAGAATCCAGGAAATCTTCCATGACAACGTCACCATAGCGATCACTTTCCATAACAACGGCGTCCATGGTCATATTGTCTGCCACACTACCCATGACAAACACAAGGCGCATGTTATATTGCTCCAGTATTGCTTTAGATCCCCAGGTTTGCCGAACTAGCTGTCTTTTTCTGAAGTTCTTCGGCGCCGAATGAACATAAATTAGGTAGCGCAAACCTTTCTTGACACACAAAGTGGTTGGGTTTATAATAAAGCTAAAGTCGTGAGGGTTGACTACCGGTTCCTCACTGACAACAGAAGTCATTGGAATCTGCGTGGATGACTTCGTTTCCGGTTTGCTGCCATATTGTGTGTGTCCTACTTTTCTTGAAGTACTGCGCGCAGCAAAGTAGTTCTCCCCTCCCCTGGCAGCTTCTATCAGAAGAAAACCGTCACTTAAGTCAAACTTTCTGCTTGCATCATACGTTGTGTGTGTTCCAACATATGACGTATGTCTATGAAAAACAACCATTGCAAATGTGATCAAGATACATATAGCAGTGATCCGGTACAACAACGAGAGTCGCGGAAACATATTACAACAAGTCCAGCCGCACCAACCACTTCTCACTTGCTCATCTTGTCATATTAAGTTCGTGCCTGAAAATATAAAAAAAAGAGTAAGTCATAAGAAATACTTTGTTATGAAAGTTAGGGATGGGGCGGGGATTTCTTACTTTTATTTTTATTTATTATTTTTTTCTTTGACTTCTTACTTGGAGATCTTCCATTGACTGGAAGATCGGCCCCATTCATGGGTAATATTGTTGTGACAGCTGCAGGAGTGATCAAATTACTTCAAGGCTTAAACCCCAGTAAGGCCTTAGGACCCGATGAGCTTCATCCCAGAGTCCTGAAGGAACTAGCAAATGAGTTGGGTCCAGTTTTCGCACACTTGTTTCAACAGTCTCTTGATACGGGTGAAATCCCCAAAGAATGGCTCTTAGCAAACATTTGTCCACTCTTCAAAAAAGGAGATAGGGCTCTTGCCCGTAATTATCGCCCTGTGTCTCTGACTTGTGTTCTGTGTAAATTGCTGGAACATATAGTCTGCTCAAATATCATGGCCCACTTGGACGGACATAAACTTTTGTCAGACAGGCAACATGCATTTAGGAAAAGGCACAGTTGTGAAACTCAGCTAAGCACGGTTATTAATGACTACGCAAAAATCTTGGACAAAGGGGGACAGGTGGACACATTTATTCTTGACTTCGAGAAGGCCTTTGACACCCCTCCTCATGAACTGCTTAAATCTAAGTTATTTGGTTATGGAATAGGGGGAACGACCCTTAAATGGATAGATTCCTTTCTTTGCTACAGAAAACAGCGGGTTGTTGTTAATGGTGAATCTTCGGAGTGGGCTCCAGTTTTGTCTGGAGTCCCGCAAGGGACCGTTCTTGGTCCACTTTTGTTCTCCCTGTACATCAATGATATTTCCACTGACATTGACTCAGAAATAAGACTGTTCGCAGACGACTGTGTTTGCTACCGAGAAATTAGAGATACAGATGACTCATTGAAACTTCAGGCTGACATAGATAGATTAGGATGTTGGGCACGTAAATGGGGCATGAGATTTCAGCCAGTTAAATGCAATATTATGCAGATAACTAGGAAGAGATCTAATAAAGTTGAGGCTTCTTACACCTTAGAGGGAACGGTCCTCGGGAATGTGGACTCCATTAAATACCTTGGGGTGACAATCTCACACAACTTGAGATGGAATTATTCTCATATTAGCAACATGTGTACTAAGGCAAATAGAACGCTTGGTTTCCTGAGGCGAAATCTTCATCAGTGCCCTCAGGATGTAAAAGAGGCAGCATATAAAGGTCTTGTTCGCCCAATCTTGGAATATGGTAGTTGTTTCTGGGACCCCAGTGGAGTGGTCCTTAACGATGAAATTGAGAAAGTTCAGAATAGAGTTGCTAGATTTGTAACAGGCAATTACTGCTTTGAAGCTGGGAGCATGGCTGGAATACTTGGAAAATTAAAATGGGAGTCTCTCAAGAAAAGGAGAAAAGACAGTAGGCTAATCCTTTTTATACAAAGGTCTAAAGGGTGCTGCCAGCATTCCAACAGATGACCTTGTTCCCCCAGCTAGACACTGTAGAAATCACCATTCGTTGGCGTTTCAGACCCTTAGCGCAAGAACTGACATTTATAAAGAGTCGTTCTTCCCCAGAACCATTAGAGATTGGAATGCCCTTCCCGATTCGATTATTTCGACAGCTGAAGGTGCTGATGATTGTGTAGCTAAATTTACCTCTTTGGTTAGAGCTAGGGACTAACTTCCCAAATCACAGGTACTGGTGTATGAATGTCATTTGACGTGTCACCAGTAACAATTTGATTCTGATTCCAACTTTCAGCTGTTTCACTTGATGAGCTGAGAAGTTGGAAGCCGGAAATAAGAAGCAGGAAGTAAAACGTCATGACTTTACGCAAACACGCCTATACAAATACATTGCCACCTTTATCGCCGAAAAAATAAAAATTTTATGATAAAAAAATTGTGATATTTTTCTTATTTCTGCTCAAAATATAGATTATGGGCACTCGTTAGGCGGTTCTAACGAGTACCCACAATCTATATTTTGGAGCAGAAATAAGAAAAAAAGGTATACCCCGGAAATCCCAGTTTTACTATATAAAAGTGGGGTTTCAAAGGGGTCAAAATTATAGGCGTGTTTTCGTGATGAAGTTGGAAGTCTGAAGAATGTTTGGGGTTTAACGACCCAGACAATGCTGTTTAGGTCATATCGAGCCGTTTAATTTACCATAGCCAGGCTTATACATAAACGGTTAACCAGTACAGTGCACATTCATTCGCAAGAAATATGCAACTGCCCTTCTTAAATCAGCCAAAGGGAGAAAAAAGACCGTAAAAAGATTTCGTGGTCAATCTGTGCCATGCTAGCGAAATGTTCAGAACAATGTTCCATTTGGTCATGTGGAAATATTCGCTGTCACTATTGCTTCAGATTGTTTGTTTGTTTGAAGGTTTTACGTCCCCGCAAACACTATCCAGGTCATTTTGGACATGTTGCTTCCAATTTTGTAAAGTAAGGGGGCCTAGATATGGCTACCAAAAGACAATTTTCTCTTTATTTCTTGTTAGACACATATGTTTTTTGTTGGTACTTCTTAGAATCGCCTCGTCGAGGCGATTCTAACAAGTACCCACAACGCGTGTTTAAGAAATAAGAAGTGTTCCCAAAAATAACCTTGTTTCTGCTCATCAGCAATGCTTTCACATTCAGAAAATTTTATTAATTAAGTTTTCCTTCCCATGCAGGATACGTGCTCGGCCTTAAATAATGCAATGAAACTGTTTTAATGCAAACTGAATTTTGTCATACATCTGATCCAATCTACGTAAAACTTGCAAGAGCCTTCATTCAAAACAAGAACAGTACACTTTTCAAAAACAAGCTTGGAAGACCTTACTTAATAAAGCACGCCCTTTGTCTTTTATATTACATAGATTGTGGGTTCGTCAAAGTGTCCGTTAACCCACTGTATACTAGTGGACTCTTCCATTGCTATATGTTGGACAAGTCCATTTATCATATATGAGGCGTGCCAGGTCTATTTTTTCGTTCTTATTCTATTTTTGATGGAAAATTTTATTAGCAAATAGTGCAGGCCCTGATCAGACGCCGCGTTCTGTGGCGTCTGACCTGGGCCTACACTGTTTGCCGGGGTACCCGTTTTGGCGTTTCCGGTACAAAATGGGTTAAAAAGTTTGAAAGTCTGTTAAACATTGAAATACAAAAATACAAACCTGCAATGTATGTGTGTATATCCTGACCACAATTGTTTCTGGTAGGTGCATTCGGGTCCGACGTAAACAAAGCTATACAAACTCAAGCTTAGCCAGTTCTCCTATAAACTTCCTTTTCCGGTGTCGTGCAAATTACTATTTTCATTATTTCCGTTATATACCCTTTCGCCCTTAAAATACTGTGCAAAATTTAGTAGTGAACAACTTTTTTTTGTTTTAATTATTTTTAGAGAAACTCGGACTTAGAATTTCGCGTGAATCGCCTGCCTGGCAGACAGTTTAAATGGAATGTCAAAGCTGACTTTTTCTGAAGTAAAAAGAAAAATGTCGTCTGCTACAGGGATTGTAGCTCTGAGGTTTACTCATTTCAAATACATTTTCTTGAACAGACCCACTTCAATATAAATATTCTATATAAATGTATAATGACAAAGAACAAACAACGGCCCCCGCCCATCGAGGCTTAAAGAAATAGATGGGCTGCATGGTGCTTCCACGCAAAACACTGGTACTGGTAAACCGCTTATAGGATCTAAGCCTGCCAAGGCAAAGCGATGCAAGTCGGACCGTCCGTGCTTATACACCCTATTGGTTTCATTGGGCGGCAGGGCTTGAGATGTCATTTCATCTCAATGTCGGGAAAAGTCCCACAAAATTGCAAGCAACGTCTCCAAAATGACCTTTGCAGTGTTGACGGGGACGTGAAACCTCAAATCAAACAAACAAAAGAACTAACAAATCCTTGTAAAGTCAATGTATGTCAGGATGCTTACCGTTTGCCAATATTTCTTTTCGTAAGGCACCAGGCATAAAATATTAACCCATTTAGTACCAGAAACCCCAAAACGGGTACACTGACAAACAGTGCAGGTCCAGATCGGACGCCGCAGAACGCGGCGTCTGATCTCGGCCTCCACTGTTTGCTAAAAGTTCAGGTATTTTCGAAATAAATTTTGATGAAAACACAACCTGACACCCGTAAATTTTGAAATGAACTCCTGCTGTATAAAAGGAGGAAAATTCCATTTGGTACAAAAAGGGTTTAATGTACAGCATCTGTCGTTAAAATTATCATTAATATCTGGCGACCATGAATACAACAATGATCTGTGCTATTTTATCTCACACCTATCAATGATTTTCTTATCTCATCTTGCGCAGCATCAGGTTAACCCTTTTTGTACCAAATGGAATCTTCCACCTTATGTATAGCAGGAGTCCATTTCGAAATTTAGGGGTGTCAGGTTGTGTTTTCTTCAAAATTTATTTGGAAAATGGCTGAACTTTCAGCAATCAGTGGAGACCCTGATCAGACGCCGCGTTCTGCGGCGTCTGATCTGGGCCTGCACTGTTCGTCACGGTACCCGTTTAGGGGTTTCCAGTCTGAAATGGGTTAAAGTCGATACAGACGATATTTTCCGGGTTTCAATGACAAGGTTATGCGATGTAACAGGATTCAATATAGACATTTCCAAACCGAGCCTATGCCAAGGGTCCGATTTGCCCGGGCATTCCTATAGGTTGGACTGCAATATCGAATCAATACGAATAATAGAAAAAATTCCTATATCGAATCGACCTTTGGGAAAACTAAAACCTTTTAACCCTTCTCTTGCTGAATATTCAGTTTAGCCACATCCATTTCTGACTTTGAACCAATCAGATAACTTGATGTTATGTATTCCTACAAATTCATAAATTGAATGTCAAACAGTGTAGATCCTGATCAGATGGCTTCTTCATAAGCTAAAGATGACTTGATAGCGGAATTTCACTTGTATACACTTTTTGGATACTACAATTTTCTTTTCGATTTATTTGTTATTTTTATGTTTATTCCTTTGGATGATCCGAATCTACCCGAGGATGCATGGTATACGCTGGGTAAAAAGCCCCCGCCCATAGGGGCTTGAAGAAATATATGGGCTGCATGATGCTTCCACGCAGAGCTGAATCCGGCCCGCACACTAGTACTGGTAAACCACTCTAAGCCTGTCCAGGAACCGCGGTGCGAGGCGGTCCGCCATGCTAATAAACCCTATTGGTTTCATTGGGCGACAGGGCTTGAGATGTCATTTCATCTCAATGTCGGGTAAAAGTCCCACAAAATTGGAAGCAACGTCTCCAAAATGACCTTTACAGTGTTGACGGGGACGTTAAACCTCAAATCAAACAAACAAAACAAAGACATAAATTGAATGTCAAACAGTGTAGATCCTGATCAGATGGCTTCTTCAGAAGCTAAAGATGACTTGATAGCGGAATTTCACGTGTACCCTTTTTGGATACTACAATTTCCTTTTCGATGTTTTTATTATTTTTATGTTTATTTTTTCGGATGATCCGAATCTACCCGCGGATGCATGATATACGCTGGGTAAAACCAATAGTAGACACAAACTCGGGAGAAAATGAGAATGAAACGGCAACAAATGCAATCTGCTGTGATTGTAATGTTTTGTTTGTTTGTATTTGAGTTAAACGGCCCAGTCAACACTATTTAGGTCATTGTTGAGCCGGTCAGTTTACCTATTCACACTGAGCAGGCTTATACGTTACCAGTACAGTGCACATTCTTTCGCCAGAAACTGACAACTGAAACTGACCCGGCAGGTATCGAACCCGCGTCCTCCTGATCACCAGTCAGACGCGCATCCGACTGAGCTACCGAGGCCGACGGTGCTTTTAACCCATTTAGTACCAGAAACCCCAAAACGGGTACCCTGGCAAACAGTGCAGGCCCAGATCAGGGCATACACTGTTTGCAAAAAAGTTTTCCAAATCATTTTTGAAGAAACACAAACTGACACCCCTAAATTTTGAAATGGACTCATGCTATGTATAAGGAGGAAGATTCCATTTGGTACAAAAAGGTTGTTAATGTATAAAATGCGACTGTTAATTAAGACTCTCCCAGCATACTAGGCAGTGCACAAGCCTTGTGGATGGTATAAGAAGGATTATGTAAAAAGGTAGTAGTAAGGGCGTCACTTTAGCCCCACGAACTGCGCATGCGCAGCATTTGTATAACTTCCGGTGAAACGTAAGCGAAACGATTAGATGACGAAACTACCCTAAATATCGGACGAGTGTTCGAATGACGTAACTCGCGGCAATTACGCCGTAAGTATCCTAAATTTTGAGGCGAAAGATGTTCCCGCGGATTGGCGAAGTTCGCTGTCCCTGATCAGGTCGGGGGTGATCGGGGTCTACCCCGTTCGGTCGAGCGCTCCTATCCCAATATTTAGGGAGATACTACCCGGTATAGTATTGATGGGGCGCACGCAAAACAATTATCGCCTCGAAAACCGGAAAACAATGGAAGGTGCTGGAAGAGCGCGATTTGATGTGAGAAACTAGGAATGGACCGCGTCCCGGAAAAAAAAAAAGTTTGGTTTGTTCGATTTTAGGTTTAACGTCCCCGTCAACGCCGTATAGGTCATTTTGGGGGGCGTTGCTTCCAGTTGTGCGAGACCTTTACCGGACATATCTACAACATTTGTATCTCGGAGAATCTTTCTCGGCTATGGAATTTATACAGTTATCGTGGGGGCGTAGCCAGAGCAAAAATGCTTTTACGCGAAACGAGGAGAATCGAGGCGAAACTCTTGATCGGAAAGAATTTGCTCCGCTTCTGTCGCTACTATAAATTCGTAAAATCATCGCGAAAACACGCCTATATAACTTTGACTCCCTTAAACCCGGCTTTTATACCGTAAAATTTGGGTATGTAGAGGGGTAAACCTTATTTTCCTTATTAAGACATAGGTTGTGGGTACTCGTTAGAACCGCCTCATCGAGGCGATTCTAACATATATCTATAACATTTGTATCTCGGAGAATTTTTCTTGGCTATGGAATTTATACACTCATTTCCTATCAAGCTGATCAGATCAATGCTTAGTTTTAAGCAAAAGATTCGTACCGTTTAAATTATCGTTATAACGAGTTTGCCTTTATAACGAATGTCGGTATAAAGAGGGTTGACTGAGGGCATAGCGGAGACGGAGCGATAGATGAGCTCGATCAGGGTTAGCTCCGTTTGGTCAGGGGCAGTCGGTCAGTCGTTAACGCAAATTTTTGGGGTTGTTAAACGAAACGACGTTGTTTTAACGTTGTATGCACGGCGTGTGCCAGTGCATGACAGCAGCAGTCTTCCATCCCAACATTTAGGATATTACTACTGTCAGGCGCTGGTGCGGTGTCATGATCAGCCGACTAAGAGGCGACAGGTTTATTGCCTTTAAACGAACAACGAAACTCGCTGGTAGAGAGCGTTCTGAAGGCTGCGGCTATTGATCCAATTTTTATGCTCCCCGAAGGGAGAGCGTGTAATCGCCGCTTCGTCCGTCCATCCGTCCGACACACTTTTTATCTCTAAAAGTGTTAAAGGTAATTAAGCGAAACTCGATATACTGATAGAGGGTGATGAGGGGAATCGGAGAATACAAGAACCATAACCCTGCCAACAGTATTTACGGAGTTACTTCCCTTCTAAAATAGGACCCCGCACAGTATTTTGGGTGGCCTATAGTAATCACCTTGTCATTCAGTTTGTCATATCTAAACCAAAATTCTTAACCGGTCATTACTTTAAAAGTATTATCCATACTCTCGTGAAACGTTACACTCCTACTAACAAACACAAGACCTACATTCTGACAAAAGGCCAGAACTGTATTGCTTTTGTCCATGTGTTTGTCACGCATTAACCAAAAAACTTAACCTCGGTCATAATTGAAAAGTATTTGTCCTACGCCCATGAAACTTCACATACATATTAAATTAACCTCGGTCAAAACTTCAAAAGTATTTGCCCTGCTCTCACACACACACATACATACCATCACCAGACCTACATTCTGACGACAAAGGATCGTAATTACTTATTTTCACTGAATTATCGCCCCTGTTTCAAAATAAATATCTCCTGTTGTTTCATAACCATGGGTAATAAGGCTTTCATCACACGCGTAATCCTTATGACAGTCTGCATTGAAAATCGCTTACTATTTACAGGCTCTTGCAGGGAAGGGATCTTACATTTCTCCTTATTTTTGCAGTCTTTGTTGAAAATCGCCAACTAGGAAATTCTTAGACTTTTGGTTTAAGAGTTACAACAGGCGGCTACTATATTTAGTTTTTTACATCTGACACTTAGTTCATTGATTACCCATTGTATGCGTGAAACCCCAAAAGGAGTACCTTGGCAAACAGTGCTTGCCCCGATCAGACGTCGCAGAACGCGGGGGTCTGATCAGGGCCTACACTATACACATCCGCATACACTCACACCTACAAATCCGCCCCCGCCCATAGGGGCTTGAAGAAAGTGGGTGGTGGTTGCTCTAAAATATAGATTGTGATTACTCGTTAGAACCGCCTCGTTGAGGCGGTTCTAACGAGTACCCACAATCTACATTGAGAGCCACCACCACCCACCAACCACCACCACAGACACCACCACCACAGCCACCAACACCACCACAGCCACCACCAGCCACCACCACCCACCACCACAGCCACCACCACAGCCACCACCACCACCACCACAGATACCACCACAGCCACCTCCACCAATACCCAAAGTCTCTCCTCTTAACTCGTTCGGGAATACAACTGGCCCCAAATGTTCGGTTAGCGAAAATCGCTTTCTTTTTTCCACATTATTTCTAATCGGATACGGCTAAGCTAAGTGTTTCATCTCTCAGATATTCTGTTACAAAAGCGAGTAAGTCTTTGAACCACTTTTCGTAAAACTCAATATCTTTCAAATGCATGGGACTTTTCTCTCCGGACGTAGGTATCGAATACAGCTCTCCCGTACTCAGCTTATATCTGATGGGGGTGTCGCCGCTATCCGGCGGCGGTGTTCTCGCGGGTTGGAAGAAATAACACTGACCACTCCTTAGCTTTTGCTTTAGCCGTTTCCAGTAGTGCTTTACCGTATCGTAGATCTGCTTTCTGGTGTAGCTCGTGTTGCTTTCCCCGTCATGGTGAGAAGTTACCCGGTACATAGTGAGCCGGGGTTCCTGGCCATAGTGAAATTTATAGTTGTCCTCGATCCAATTACATAGACCCCTTTCGTTGAAATTCCAGTTAATTTCGTTAATTACGCTCGTGTCCTTTTCGATGCACTCCTCTCCGTCGCAAGCCCTATATAAACTTTTCATATTATATTAGGGTTTAAAGCAGTTTGTGCGCGTTTGTAGGTGTGTTTGTTTGTTTGATTTGAGGTTTAACGTCCCCGTCAACACTGTAAAGGTCATTTTGGAGACGTTGCTTCCAATTTTGTGGGACTTTTACCCGACATTGAGATGAAATGACATCTTCAGCCCTGTCGCCCAATGAAACCAATAGGGTTTATTAGCATGAACGTTCCGCCTCGCACCGCGGTTCCTGGACAGGGTTAGATCCCCTAAGCGGTTTACCAGTACTAGTGTGCGGGTCCGATTCAGCTCTGCGTGGAAGCATCGTGCAGCCCATATATTTCTTCAAGCCCCTATGGGCGGGGGCGGATTTGTAGGTGTGAGTGTATGCGGATGTGTATAGTGTAGGCCCTGATCAGACCCCCGCGTTCTGCGACGTCTGATCGGGGCAAGCACTGTTTGCCAAGGTACTCCTTTCGGGGTTTCCCGCATACAATGGGTTAATCAATGAACTAAGTGTCAGATGTAAAAAACTAAATATAGTAGCCGCCTGTTGTAACTCTTAAACCAAAAGTCTAAGAATTTCCTAGTTGGCGATTTTCAACAAAGACTGCAAAAATAAGGAGAAATGTAAGATCCCTTCCCTGCAAGAGCCTGTAAATAGTAAGCGATTTTCAATGCAGACTGTCATAAGGATTACGCGTGTGATGAAAGCCTTATTACCCATGGTTATGAAACAACAGGAGATATTTATTTTGAAACAGGGGCGATAATTCAGTGAAAATAAGTAATTACGATCCTTTGTCGTCAGAATGTAGGTCTGGTGATGGTATGTATGTGTGTGTGTGAGAGCAGGGCAAATACTTTTGAAGTTTTGACCGAGGTTAAGTTAATATGTATGTGAAGTTTCATGGGCGTAGGACAAATACTTTTCAATTATGACCGAGGTTAAGTTTTTTGGTTAATGCGTGACAAACACATGGACAAAAGCAATACAGTTCTGGCCTTTTGTCAGAATGTAGGTCTTGTGTTTGTTAGTAGGAGTGTAACGTTTCACGAGAGTATGGATAATACTTTTAAAGTAATGACCGGTTAAGAATTTTGGTTTAGATATGACAAACTGAATGACAAGGTGATTACTATAGGCCACCCAAAATACTGTGCGGGGTCCTGTTTTAGAAGGGAAGTAACTCCGTAAATAGTGTTAGCAGGGTTATGTTTATCGCATTCCGCGATTCCCCTCAAAGCCCCCCATCGGTATATCGAGTTTCGCTTAATTACCTTTAAAACTATCAGAGGTACGCTCCGGACAAGCTTTATATTTCACCCCGTCTCCGCAATGCCCCTTAGTCGTTGGTTGGACATAAAACGGACAAGCGCGTACACACACACACACACACACACACACACACACACACACACACACACACACACACACACACACACACACACACACACACACACACACACATGCGTATAAGACGCCGTGGTATACAGCGTTGCACCAACGTCGCGTCAACGATTTTTTTCTTTCACTAACATTTTTAGGATAATAACGTTAATCATCATCCGTTTATCATTTTGTTGTTCTTTCCCCTTTTGCGATCCGAGATACAAATGTTATAGATATACGTTAGAGTAGCCTTGCCGAGGCGGTTCTCACGAGTACCCACAACTATGTCTTAATAAGGAAAATAAGGTTTACCCCTGCAAAGCCAAATTTTACTGTATAAAAGCGGGGTTTAAATATGTTAGAATCGCCTCGATGAGGCGGTTCTAACGAGTACCCACAACCTATGTCTTGGATCAGTAATAAGGAAAATAAGGTTTACCCCACTGCATACCCAAAGTTTATCCGGCTACGCCCCCGCGATATCCGTATAAATTCCGTAGCCGAGAAAGATTCTCCGAGATTCAAATGTCGTAGATATGGCCGGTAAAGGTCTCGCGCGACTGGGAGCAACGCCCCCCCAAAATGACCTATACGGCGTTGACGGGGACGTTAAACCTAAAATCGAACGAACCAAACTTTTTTTTTCCGGGACGCGGTCCATTACTAGTTTCTCGCATCGAGTCGAGCTCTTCCAACACCTTCCATTGTTTCCCGGTTTTCGAGGCGATAATTGGTTTGCGGGTGAGAGACTTAATTTCATCGATACTATACGGGGTAGTATCTCCCTAAATATTGGGATAGGATCGCTCGAGCGAACGGGGTAGACCCCGATCACCCCCGACCTGATCGGGGACGGCGAACTTCGCCAATCCGCGGGAACATCTTTCGCCTCAAAATTTAGGATACTTACGACGTAATTACGGTAATTTACGTCATTCGAACACTCGTCCGATATTTAGGGTAGTTTCGTCATCTAATCGTTTCGCTTACGTTTCACCGGAAGTGATACAAATGCTGCGCATGCGCAGTTCGTGGGGCTAAAGTGTACAAATCCGCCCCCGCCCATAGGGGCTTGAAGAAAGTGGGTGGTGGTTGCTCTAAAATATAGATTGTGATTACTCGTTAGAACCGCCTCGTTGAGGCGGTTCTAACGAGTACCCACAATCTACATTGAGAGCCACCACCACCCACCAACCACCACCACAGACACCACCACCACAGCCACCAACACCACCACAGCCACCACCAGCCACCACCACCCACCACCACAGCCACCACCACCACCACCACAGATACCACCACAGCCACCTCCACCAATACCCAAAGTCTCTCCTCTTAACTCGTTCGGGAATACAACTGGCCCCAAATGTTCGGTTAGCGAAAATCGCTTTCTTTTTTCCACATTATTTCTAATCGGATACGGCTAAGCTAAGTGTTTCATCTCTCAGATATTCTGTTACAAAAGCGAGTAAGTCTTTGAACCACTTTTCGTAAAACTCAATATCTTTCAAATGCATGGGACTTTTCTCTCCGGACGTAGGTATCGAATACAGCTCTCCCGTACTCAGCTTATATCTGATGGGGGTGTCGCCGCTATCCGGCGGCGGTGTTCTCGCGGGTTGGAAGAAATAACACTGACCACTCCTTAGCTTTTGCTTTAGCCGTTTCCAGTAGTGCTTTACCGTATCGTAGATCTGCTTTCTGGTGTAGCTCGTGTTGCTTTCCCCGTCATGGTGAGAAGTTACCCGGTACATAGTGAGCCGGGGTTCCTGGCCATAGTGAAATTTATAGTTGTCCTCGATCCAATTACATAGACCCCTTTCGTTGAAATTCCAGTTAATTTCGTTAATTACGCTCGTGTCCTTTTCGATGCACTCCTCTCCGTCGCAAGCCCTATATAAACTTTTCATATTATATTAGGGTTTAAAGCAGTTTGTGCGCGTTTGTAGGTGTGTTTGTTTGTTTGATTTGAGGTTTAACGTCCCCGTCAACACTGTAAAGGTCATTTTGGAGACGTTGCTTCCAATTTTGTGGGACTTTTACCCGACATTGAGATGAAATGACATCTTCAGCCCTGTCGCCCAATGAAACCAATAGGGTTTATTAGCATGAACGTTCCGCCTCGCACCGCGGTTCCTGGACAGGGTTAGATCCCCTAAGCGGTTTACCAGTACTAGTGTGCGGGTCCGATTCAGCTCTGCGTGGAAGCATCGTGCAGCCCATATATTTCTTCAAGCCCCTATGGGCGGGGGCGGATTTGTAGGTGTGAGTGTATGCGGATGTGTATAGTGTAGGCCCTGATCAGACCCCCGCGTTCTGCGACGTCTGATCGGGGCAAGCACTGTTTGCCAAGGTACTCCTTTCGGGGTTTCCCGCATACAATGGGTTAATCAATGAACTAAGTGTCAGATGTAAAAAACTAAATATAGTAGCCGCCTGTTGTAACTCTTAAACCAAAAGTCTAAGAATTTCCTAGTTGGCGATTTTCAACAAAGACTGCAAAAATAAGGAGAAATGTAAGATCCCTTCCCTGCAAGAGCCTGTAAATAGTAAGCGATTTTCAATGCAGACTGTCATAAGGATTACGCGTGTGATGAAAGCCTTATTACCCATGGTTATGAAACAACAGGAGATATTTATTTTGAAACAGGGGCGATAATTCAGTGAAAATAAGTAATTACGATCCTTTGTCGTCAGAATGTAGGTCTGGTGATGGTATGTATGTGTGTGTGTGAGAGCAGGGCAAATACTTTTGAAGTTTTGACCGAGGTTAAGTTAATATGTATGTGAAGTTTCATGGGCGTAGGACAAATACTTTTCAATTATGACCGAGGTTAAGTTTTTTGGTTAATGCGTGACAAACACATGGACAAAAGCAATACAGTTCTGGCCTTTTGTCAGAATGTAGGTCTTGTGTTTGTTAGTAGGAGTGTAACGTTTCACGAGAGTATGGATAATACTTTTAAAGTAATGACCGGTTAAGAATTTTGGTTTAGATATGACAAACTGAATGACAAGGTGATTACTATAGGCCACCCAAAATACTGTGCGGGGTCCTGTTTTAGAAGGGAAGTAACTCCGTAAATAGTGTTAGCAGGGTTATGTTTATCGCATTCCGCGATTCCCCTCAAAGCCCCCCATCGGTATATCGAGTTTCGCTTAATTACCTTTAAAACTATCAGAGGTACGCTCCGGACAAGCTTTATATTTCACCCCGTCTCCGCAATGCCCCTTAGTCGTTGGTTGGACATAAAACGGACAAGCGCGTACACACACACACACACACACACACACACACACACACACACACACACACACACACACACACACACACACACACACACACACACACACACACACACACACACACATGCGTATAAGACGCCGTGACACACACACACACATGCGTATAAGACGCCGTGGTATACAGCGTTGCACCAACGTCGCGTCAACGATTTTTTTCTTTCACTAACATTTTTAGGATAATAACGTTAATCATCATCCGTTTATCATTTTGTTGTTCTTTCCCCTTTTGCGATCCGAGATACAAATGTTATAGATATACGTTAGAGTAGCCTTGCCGAGGCGGTTCTCACGAGTACCCACAACTATGTCTTAATAAGGAAAATAAGGTTTACCCCTGCAAAGCCAAATTTTACTGTATAAAAGCGGGGTTTAAATATGTTAGAATCGCCTCGATGAGGCGGTTCTAACGAGTACCCACAACCTATGTCTTGGATCAGTAATAAGGAAAATAAGGTTTACCCCACTGCATACCCAAAGTTTATCCGGCTACGCCCCCGCGATATCCGTATAAATTCCGTAGCCGAGAAAGATTCTCCGAGATTCAAATGTCGTAGATATGGCCGGTAAAGGTCTCGCGCGACTGGGAGCAACGCCCCCCCAAAATGACCTATACGGCGTTGACGGGGACGTTAAACCTAAAATCGAACGAACCAAACTTTTTTTTTCCGGGACGCGGTCCATTACTAGTTTCTCGCATCGAGTCGAGCTCTTCCAACACCTTCCATTGTTTCCCGGTTTTCGAGGCGATAATTGGTTTGCGGGTGAGAGACTTAATTTCATCGATACTATACGGGGTAGTATCTCCCTAAATATTGGGATAGGATCGCTCGAGCGAACGGGGTAGACCCCGATCACCCCCGACCTGATCGGGGACGGCGAACTTCGCCAATCCGCGGGAACATCTTTCGCCTCAAAATTCAGGATACTTACGACGTAATTACGGTAATTTACGTCATTCGAACACTCGTCCGATATTTAGGGTAGTTTCGTCATCTAATCGTTTCGCTTACGTTTCACCGGAAGTGATACAAATGCTGCGCATGCGCAGTTCGTGGGGCTAAAGTGACGCCAATACTACTAAAGGTCACTAGAGGCACAAGTCGGCCAGAAATCGCTCCCCTGGATCAGGCTGAACATACATTACATTGTGCCTTGGTGGCCATCTTGTCAATCAGATCACGTGACATTGCCTTTAGTAGAGTGAGTTTCTGAACAGCTTAATCTGATTTAGGATTCAGGAAGACATGCCAGATGGCGGCAATCTTAGATACATTGTATATCGGAAAGGAAGGATTTTAGCAAACCTGAATCTCCAAGTCTCCCAAGTGCCTCCAATCAAGTTTTAACTCTACCCAACCTTTGGTTTAGATGTTCTATGAACAATTTCAAGATGGCCGCCATGCCATGGTGGCCATCTTGTATATCGGAATTTAACGATTTCAGCAAATCCGAATCTCCATATCGCCCAAATGCCTCCCACCAAGTTTCAGCTTGATCTGACCTCTGGTTTGGGAGATGCCATTTCAAGAATTTCAAGATGACATCCATGACAGCCATCTTGGATACCGGAAAAGAACAGTTTTAGCAAATCAGAATCTCAATGTCGCCCAGATGTCTCCCATCAAGTTTCAGCCATGGCGGCCATCTTGGATATCTGAACAGAACGATTTTAGCAAATGTGAATCTCCAAGTTGCATTGATGCCTCTCGTGAAGTTTCAAATAGATTCAACCCCTGGTTTTGGAGGAGATGCCGTTTGAAAAATTTCAAGATGGTCGACATATCGGAATGGAACGATTTCAAAAACTTTGAATCTCCATGTCGCCCCAATGCCTCCCAGCAAGTTTCAGTTTGACCCGACCTCTTGTTCGGGAGATGTCGTTTGAAGAATATCAAGATGCTCGCCATGGCGGCCATATCAATGTCGCCCAGATGTTTCCCATCAAGTTTCAGCCACGGCTGAAACTTGATGGGAGACATCTGGGCGACATTGATATGGCCGCCATGGCGAGCATCTTGAATCTTGATGGGATTCAAAAAATCTGAATTTCCATGTCACCCCAATGCCTTCCAGCAAGTTTCAGCTTGATCCGACCTCTGGTCCGGGAGATATCGTTTGAACAATTGCAAGATGGCCGTCTTGGATGTCGGAACGGAAAGGTTTTACCGAATCTGAATCTCCATGTCACCCAAATGCCTCCCATCAAGTTTCAACTCAATTCGATCTTTAGTTCGAGAGGAGATGTCGTTTGAAGAATTTCAAGATGACCATCTTTGAAATTCGAACGGAACCATTATAGCATCTCCATGTCACTTCGGAAAAAGATGTCGAAAATGTGGAAAGTTAACGGCGGATGGACGGACGACAGACGACACAGCTAATAAAAGAAAGAAATCATGGAGTTTACCTTGGAATAGAAATTCTTATCATTGTTTGTTTGTGGGTTTGTTTGATTTGAGGTTTAACCCGTCAACACTGTATAGGTCATGTTGGAGACTTTGCTTCCAATTTTGTGGGACTTTTACCCGACACTGAGATGAAATGACATCTCAGGCCCTGTCAACCAATAAAACAAATAGGGTTTATAAGCATAGACGGCCCGACTCGCACCGCTTTGCCTGGGCAGGCTTAGAGCCTCTAAGCGGTTTACCATTACTCGTGTGCGGTCGGTTTCAGCTCTGCATGGAAGCATCATACAGCCCATCTATTTTTTTCAAGCCCCGATAAGCGGGGGCGATTGTTTGTTTGACTTGAGATGTAACGTCCCCGTCAACACTGTATAGGTCATTTTGCAGACGTTGCTTCCAATTTTGTGGGGCTTTTACCTGACACTGAGAGGAAATGACATCTCAAGCCCTGTCGCCCAATGGAACCAATAGGGTTTATAAGCATGGCTTTGCCTGGACAGGCTTAGATCTTATAAGCGGGTTTCCAGACTCGTGTGAGGTCGGTTTAAGCTCTGCCTGGAAGCATCATGCAGCCCATCTTTTTCTTCAAGCCCCGATGGGCGTGGGGCCGGAAATCCTTACCATACACAGATTTTCCTATTCAGCACCGAACGTATTTGATTTACACTGGTTGTACAGGACGGCATGTATACCGTCGTAAATCCCGTTTGCATTTGCTTTGGCATAGACGTCAATACACGTAACTTAACGGCCCAGTCAAGACTAATTAGGTCATTTTTGAGCCGGTCAGTTTACTTATCAACACTTTTCCTGGGCAGGCTAGTCTGGCCCAGAAAACATGTACACTCCATATTTTCCAGTTCTGTGGTGTATTCCTTGCTTCCAAAGGATAACCCTTTCTAGAACATATTTAACGTCACTACACGCGGCTGGTGTTAAGAGAATGTGTGGCGGCCGTAAAAAGTCTCCCTGTTCTACATCATAGTGTAGTTTATATTCATAGCAGAGACATAAGCAATCGACAGTTTTAGATGTAGCTCTTCTCGTCGTGTTAATGGTTAAATGTTTTTTTTTTTTTTTTTTTTTTTTGTTGTTTTTTTCTGATAAATTGATAAAACTCTTTAGTGCATACATTATTTCTAAGTGTTTGCTTTTAGAAGTACCATAAAAATTTCCTTATGATAAAATTCATTTTTTTATATATATAATTTATTCAGTGTTTTATTTTTACTCTGCTGATAATTTGCGCGTCAAAGTCAAGAGAAAAACAGTTATTGTCCATACTTATTGAAACTGTCTAGCTATAGGTAAAACCGAGGTTGGTTGTTACTAAGATTTAACTGATTGTTTTTCAGTTAAAACATGCTTTTTGTGAAAAACAAAGAAAAAGAAAACAAATCCTATCTAATGCTGCATTATGATTTTTACGGCTATTACTTTACTTTTGTCGAACGGCTACACACAAGTTTGCTATTAGGGAGACATTAAGACATTGTTAAATTCTTTTCATCACGAAAACACGCCTATATAATTTTGACCCCCTTGAACCCCACTTTTATATAGTAAAACTGGGGTTTCCGGGGGGGGGGGGTATACCTTAGTTTTCTTATTTCTGCTCTAAAATATAGATTGTGGGTACTC
This sequence comes from Lucinisca nassula, assembly GCA_963580285.1. Taxonomy (NCBI): domain Eukaryota; kingdom Metazoa; phylum Mollusca; class Bivalvia; order Lucinida; family Lucinidae; genus Lucinisca; species Lucinisca nassula. Next base: position 123,224,501 of record OY757016.1, on the reverse strand, counting down.
GTTAGAACCGCCTCGATGAGGCGGTTCTAACGAGTGCGCAAAATCTATATTTTGAGCAGAAATAAGAAAAATATCACATTTTTTTCGTCTAAAATTTACTTTTTTAGGCGGTACAAGTCACTATGTATTTTTACAGGCATGTTTTCGTAATGGGGGAGACATTAAGACATTGTTAAATTCTTTTAGGAGAATTACAGTATGTTCTCAAGGTGTCCGAATTGTAGAATTATTACGGTATGTCATCCTTTTCTAATGGACCGACTTCTTTGTTAAACAGGAACTTCCGGCCGAGTCGTTTTCCGCCGCGAACGGAAAATCATTATGAATAATGAGATGAAAAACGTATAATGATCAGTGATGTCTATATATTTACATTTCCAGTGTAAAGCCTAATGTAAACCTATAGAAAACAATGCAGTTCATGACATGAAACGCGATAATTTGCATGAGATGTCATGTCCTCGTTTCTGGGGAAAATATGAAAAATATTTCAAAATGTCTGCTGCAAATCTACCCAACATGCAGAGCGATTAAGTACTGTTTACGTTCAGGGTGCATGGGAAATGATGCGTGAGTAATGCGACTATTCATCATGAAAACACCCCTATATAATTCTGACCCCATTGACCCCCACTTTTATATAGTAAAACTGGGATTTGCAGGGGTAAATTATATTTTTCTTACTTCTGCTCGGAAATATAGATTGTGAGTACTCGTTAGAACCGCCTCTATAAGGCGGTTCTAAAGAGTACTCACAATCTATATTTTGAACAGAAATATGAAAAATATCACTGGTTTATCTTAAAATGTTCTTTTTGTTTCGGCGGTAAAATTACAATGGATTTGTATAAGTGTTAAATATATTCCCAGTAGTTTTGTGCAGTTATGATTTGGTTTCCACCTGAGGCTCTCTTTGGGTGAATGAAAGTATGGAATGCAAATTAAACACTGCATGATAAGAGAAGGTTTTTGATTGCAGGCAGGAGAAGACAGGCGACTGTTCAGCAGAGGTTAGACTTAAGGGAAAATGGGAACACCTGGTAGATTTTTTCCGCCATTTTTCAAAGGCAGACAACTTTCGGGACTTCTGTTCACTTTTCTATAGGCTCAGTCCCACTGAAAAAAGAGACAACTCTTAAAGGAAAGAATTCGCTCCTCAGGAGCAAATTCTTTTCTTTTAGAGATGACCCATATTGACACGGGAGGCAAAAATACATTTGCAGGAGTTGCCTCCCCGGAAGGTGTTCCCATTCTCCTTACAGTAAAAGGCTTTGGGAGAATGGCTGTGGAGGCTGTTGAACATAGGTGACCTTTAATGAAGGTTTTACTGCATAATCTAAACATATTAACCCCTTCTATATGCTGTTTTACCGAATATAAGTTCTGTGTAGATGGGCGTTTCCAACCCGAGGGATGGCCGTGCTGAGTTAACCGAGTCTATGCCGAGGTTCCGCTGAGCACCGTCATCCCGAGGGTTGGAAACGTCAATCCACAACAGAACACCACATTAGAGTCTTTTTTCTTGCATAATACCACCGAAAAGTTTCATTTTACTTGATTTAACGTTTTATTTATTTTGCTTTGGTAAGAACACCTGGGTAAGAACAGTATTTCTATCGCGGGTTTCCCTGTCTGGTGTGTAAGCATTATAGGTTATCCAGAACAAGTAAGAATGCGCTTGCCTCAGACGTCTATAACGCAACTCGCTCAAGTCGGAATGCGTTGCTGTGACCAGAAAAAACTGCATCTGAAAAAGTTGTCTGTTTATGTCGTGCTGCGCTTTCTGAAACCATTTTAAACATTTTTGCAAACATGACCTTGATCAGACTGTTCCTCTAAGCAGTCTGATCTACACTGTCTGCAACAATGACCTATCGTGCGACATAGTGCGTTTTTTCACATCTCCAAAAATGGCTACTTTCCTGATGAAAATCCGTGCTATTTGTTTTCTTATTTATGCTGCAAACATAGGTTGTGCGTACTCGTTAGAACGTGAAGCGATTCTAACGAGTACCCACAACCTATGTCTTAAAGCAGAAATAAGCAAAATAATGTTTACTCCCTTAAACCCCTGTTTTCTCTATATAAAATGGGGATGGGGGAGGGGTCAATCCACGGACGTGTTCACTTGATGAAGACACCAAAACAGGCGGCAATTGTTGTGACCGACATCTTAAGACTTAAACATCAGGGCTTACCAATGTCTGTAGCTTTTTGGGGAGGGTGGTTTGCGGGTTAATTGTCCCATTGTTTTAGCATGATCACATGGAGTTTGCATAAATTTACATTTTATTTTGAAACGTATTCGTTTAATTGCATCCTTGTGAAGGGCCACCTTATATAAAAGTGTCAAATAAAACATACTGCTGTATGACTACAATAAATTCTGCTTACGTGCATATCTGTTCAGATATTTTAACGTCATACCTCTTCAGAGATGGCTCGGTCGGATGCGCGTCGGATTGTGACCAGGAGTTCGCGGGTTTAATTCCCAGAGGTCCGCAAAATTCTTAATAAAATATTTTCCACGGTCATTCTCTCATTTTCGCTGATTCAGTAGAGTGTGTGTGCGCGCTATACTGGTATAAAAATAAAAAATGAGTTGAAATAAATAAACCTGCCTAGGAAATGTACGAGTATCGATCGTGAAATGAACACCCACTAAACCCCAGTTCATACAGAGTAAACCCCAGATCATACAGAGAAAACTGGGGTTTACGGGGGAAAACATTATTTTTCTCACTTCTGTTCCAAGATGTAGGTTGTGGGTACTCGTTATAACCGCCTCAGTTAGGCGGTTCTAACGAACACCCACAAGCTATGTTTGCAGTATAAATAAGAAAAAAATCACGGATTTTCATCCGAATTTTGGAGATGTGAAAAATGCACTACGAGTATGCATCACAGATGTGTTACCGTAATGATGATTAGAAGACATTACTTAATAGTATATGCCAACCTATTGTATACCAGTGGACTCTTCCAATGCTGTATGTTGGACAAATCAATTTGTCATACCAGGGGTGTCTGACCTATTTTTTCGTTTTTATTCTATTTTTGAAGAAAAATTCTGTTAGCAAAATAGTGCAGGCCCTGATCAGACGCCGCTTTATGCGGCGTCTGATCTGGGCCTGCACTGTTTGCCAAGGTACCCCTTTAGGGGTTTCCCGCATGCAATGGGGCTAAACTGCAAACTTACCTACCAACCATTTGAAAGCTGTTTCGCCCTTCAGGGTGTTTGCAAAGGAACGGCATCATCTATGCGTCGGGTGCATTTGACATTTGACCGTTTAGTTTTCCAAATCTGCTCACAACAGAACCAAAACGCATAGTCGACACTTCCAACGTCCATGAGATTTGTTTTTTATTTCCGTCGAAAGCACTTCAGATAAGATTTATACAGTCATTCAATCCAAGGACACATTATGGGATCCTTTATAAAAATTTTATAACGCAGCTGAAGTATCATTAAGACAAGTATGTGAATAACAAATGTCTAAAAGGACTTAGTCTGATTACCCAAAGTCTGTTACAAACGTATAAATCAAAAATGTTGACCCAGTAACACCGACCAAAGTCCGCTAAAATGTGACTTGGGCATGCACGCTCGGGCATGTACACATAGCAAAGACTCAGATCAGTCTGCACAGTCTGATCAGAGTCTAAATGGATCCCCATCAACACAGATCGTTTTCATTATTTAGACAGGGAAAAACTTGAGTTCTGATTTCCAAAGATCAATTTGCTATCCTTGAAATTAGGGTTCAATACTGAACATTAATATGGTAGATCCCTTTTTGGGTAGATTGTTTATCAATCGACCCAAAGTTATAAAGAACAGTAAGCTTTTCAATGCTGAAGTTCACGTGACTATCACTGACTTGTCGGAATACCAGGTAACGGTTATTCATAGAAAATAGCCGTTTGGACTGGAAATGATAATAAGTTACAATAAATTGCCAATTGATTTTCGATAAAACTAATTCGTTTTTTGGAAAGTATGAATAAACAAAGATTAACTTATCAGTGTTGTAAGGAAATAGACAGAAGCAAACTGAAACAAGGATCGTCTTCAAAAATACAATCCGTACATTTAAAAGAAAGAAAGAAAGAAAGGAAAGAAAGAAAAAAAGACAGAAAGAAAGAAAGAAAGGTAATCTGGCCCAGTAATCTTCAACAGTCCCACTGAGCGAGGGGTTATTGTTGTTTTCTAGTAATTTGAACAACTCAGACACAAATATAGTTGGCGAAAACAAGAAGACCAAGATGGCCCTGATCGCTCACCTGAAATCAAGATGTGTCATTACTTGTGGATGTAATGGGGGTCATTGACTTAAGGGGTTTCTATTTTAGCTTTGGCAGCCATCTTGTTCGTTTAGCGCTGACAAGCATCTTATTCATTTAAGAAATGAATTTTATTTTTCTGCTGTTCATGGAAGTATGTGGGTCGCGTGCAAAGTAAATGAACCCCGAAGGGGTTCATGAAAACTTTGCTAGCGACTCGCTGTCATTCATAGCAGAAAAATTAAGCTTATTTTTATATTTACATTCTTTGCCCCTCATCACTGGGCGAAAAAAGGCAAATTTTTAAAGCTGAAAAACATTTACGCACTGTTTTTCTACAAAGATTGAAACAGCGTTGACGCCATAAGCGCCCGTAGAGAACAATGGTTTAGACTGACGTCACTTAACGTCACTGAAAATCACGTGACTCGATGCGTTCATGGAAATATGAACTGCATTGTTTTCTATAGGTTTACATTAGACTTTATACCGGAAATGTAAATATTAAGGTATAACCATTTTAGTTATTTTGGAAGGACGTCATCACCTAGACAAACATTCATGTGAAGTTTGAGTGAACTTGGCTCAATGGTATCTGAAGAGTTTTCATTTAAATAATATTTTCTACCTTCAACTCTGACGGCCATCTATCTTGTTCATTGGAGCAGAACCATTTTTGCCATTTTAATATTTTTTTCTATTTTTAGTTCAGATGGCGATCTTGTTCATTGGAACCGAACCATTGTAGTAGCGGGTCACCTATGCAACATTCCAGGAAAGTTTGAATGCAATTGGTCCAAAAGTAGAGAAGAAGTGGTCATCAAAATATTTTCTTATTTCTATCTCTGGCGGCCATCGTGTTCTTTTGGGCGGAACTGTTTTCGCTATTTTGGAAGAGGGTCACCAAAGCATCGTTCCAGAGAAGTTTGAATGAATGTGTGCCAAATACACCCCTATAATTGGCAATGGATCATTCCAAACTTACTAGGTGGAAGATTACAATGTCATATAGGGGTTAAGCAAGATTTAATTCAGTTCTCCAACATGGCAAACTCATTGAAACTCATTTGTATTTAACAAGAAACCGTCTAAAGCAAGTGTATTTCACATATCCCCTATTTTTTTTTTTTTTTTTTTTTTTTTTGGTTTGGGTTTTACGGCCCTTTCAAGATTATTTCACTCATATCGAGCCGATCGTTAATCAGAGGTGGGCGAAAACCGGAGAAAAACCACCTGACCTTCCGTTGCAGAACTTGACGTCTCACACGTGGCCCGAGCGAGGCTCGAACCTACAGCGGTGAGAGACCTAATGACTAAGAGTCAGCGCTCTTATCCACTAGGCCACGGAGGCCCGTTCACATATCCCCTATGTGTTTGCTAAATCTTACAGTATCAAGGGAAATCAGCTGTGGCTTTGAAGCCGATATAATTTTCACATGCATTTATCAGTATAGCACCGAGCGATGACTAACAATTCTGTGCCCCCCCCCCCCCCCCCCCGTCCCCCCCCCTCCCCCAGAGACTGGACGCATTTTCGCTTGATGTGGCCTCAATATTATTTTAGATCCATTAAATGTAGTAATATCCCGCTATAAAATCTGCTTTTAAAAGCTTATTGACAAGATTTCAGTCATTCTTTCTTTGTATTTTCTACACCCTGTCTCCTAAGAAGAGACCACATTTGGGACTGTTAAAGACCACGTTTGAACACTCCCAAATGTGGTCAAAATAATATCATATTATAGGAATAGGAATAGGAATTTAACTGTAGAAGCGTATGGCTGTAATGCACAATTACGGACGGGTGCAGAATGACACAGGAAACACGAAGGCCATGAGATCTTTTTCGATACCCTGAACCCTGAGTAGTATTTGGCTACTTCTTTCTCATCTGAATGATCATTATCATTGATACTTATAAATAGGTCAGGGTCAACCTGGGGTTATTATTTGTATAACTATTGTAGTATCGTAATATCGGTCACCTGAAGCTATATACCAAGTTTCAAGGAAATTGGCTCAGCATTTCTGAAAAAGAAAGTTTTTAATCGGCAATGGCAGCCATTTTGGTCTAGTGATCTGGAGAGATTCAGAGAACATGTATTATGAAAAGTTCATGGACACCCGGGGCAAAGGTCGCTGAATGACCTTGGCATTCAGCATTCACAGACATTCATATATTACGTACTCTTAGGTCATAATCACAGCATTTTTTTTCGAAAAATGCATTGTTTAACCTCTTCCCATTCAAAAGCCTAAATGACAAATTTTGACCTTGTCCAAAGATAGGTCAAGGTAAACCTATGGGTAATCACTGGAACAAAATTGGTTGGACTTGGTCGCCTGAATCTACACACTCAGTTTCAAGGCAATTGGCTCAGCGGTTTCGGAGAAGATTTTTAAGGTTTTTAACATATCTTGTCATGGCGGCCATCTTGGTCGTGTGACCTGGTGCAGTCGATCAAACTTTCATACTCCCATTGTCAGAAGAGTGCGCATGAAATTAGCCCACATATGACAATGTACTATTCCACCTAGTAAGTCTGGGGTGGTCCATTTCAAATTATAGGGGTGTCTGTTATTGTTTGTGGCAAATGTTACAAAAATGAATGTTCTTTAAGCAAACAGTGTAACCCAGATCAGACGCCGCGTTCTGCGGCGTCTGATCGGGGTCTGCACTGTTTGCCAACGTCCCAGAAAAGGGCCGCTAGGCATATATGGGTTAAATAAATTGAAATTGGCACAGCTGTTTTAGAGAAAATGTCCTCTTGAGATGGACCTGAAATCCAAGTGATCTTTGGCAAAAGTCACTGAATTACCTACTGACCTTGACCTTTAACATTCATACACATTCATTTTGTACCTACATTCATGTCATAGTCCAAAATATTTTTTTTCGAAAACTTCATTGCTTTACAGTTTCCCTATTTAAAAGCCTCAGGATCTTGCTGTAAAATAGGTCAAGGTCAACCTAGGGATCATTAGAACAAACTTGGCAGAACTCGGTTATCTAATGCTCAAGTTTCTATGAGGTGCCGTTTTACTATTTAATCGAATTGCAAGATATCTATAAATAAAATTAATGATATCTATAATAAAAATATAGGATATCAATAAATATTATTAGATATCTATAAATAATATTAGATATTTATTATTGATTTTATGATATCCATAATAGTTTAAGGGATATCTATAATTCAAATTATAGATATCTATTATTCGATATATAGATATCAAATATTGAAAATTTTAGGATATCAATAATTACATTTCTTGATATCCATAATATATTTTTGATATCCATTTTTGAAAAGTGTGATATCTATAATTCATCCTTTTAAATGACATATATAATTGGGATTTTAGATATCTACATATGCATAGGAATAATGAATATCATAAAACAAATTTATAAATATCAAGAAATATATATTACATATCATTGATTACATTTTATGATATCAAAAACTATTGATAATTATAGTTTCAAGAAAAAATAAGTAAATAACGTATCTTTACTGTCTCGAAAATTTGTTACTTGGGGCTGTGAGAAGAATTTCCCATGGATTCAAAAGTGAGTTGAAATAAATTGATTGAACTACATGCAGGTAGGAAAAAAAATAAAACAAACTAAAACTATTCTATTTACCTCTGAATTAGTTTCCTTTATTATAAATCCGTATTTCGAAGTGGGTGTGTGTAAAATATTGAATATTTGAAGCACATGACCATGCTAGGGAGTAGTTTTATCTAAATATGTGCAAACAAACTCCGAGATCTGATTATCTTGTTAGGGTTTAAGGCCGCTGATAAAAATTTATCAGCCTATTCACCATCACGCGTAGCACTCTTTAAACAAGTAATTTCCCGCTTATCCACAATTGTTCATTAATTAATTTGCCCAGATATGACATATATAACAGCGATTTATTTGCAAAATGTATGTACTTTCAGAAAACAGTATAGATCAAGATCAGACGCCGCGTCTAGGCGGCGTCTGATCTGGATCTACACTGTTGGGCAATGTCCTTAAATTGGAAGGCTAGACATACTCTGAATATTTGTCGAACAGTACGTTGTTGTTGTTGTTGGTTGTTGTTGTTGTTGTACTGTAGTTCAATGTCATGTCAAACCTTGAGGGTCATGTTGCATCGTTTCCCAGAGGAAAGGAGAAATATACGTCTGTTTGAAGTTTATCGGCCCAGTCAATACTACTAAGCTCATATCAAACCGGGCAGTTTACCTAACCTCACTTTGCTTTGATTTGAGGTTTAACGTCTCCGTCAACACTGTAAAAAGACTGCTACACAGACTTCTATTTTAAAATAGACGTCCTCTATTCATTAATAGATGGTCTGTGTAGCAGTATACACTTTATAGGTCATTTTGGAGACGTTGCTTCCAATTTTGAAGGACTCTTACCCGACATTGTGATGAAATGACATCTCAAACCCGGCCGCCAAATGAAACCAATAGGGTTTTTATACATTGACTGTCCGACTCGCTCCACTTTTCTTGGGCAAGCTTAGAACCTCTAAGTGGTTAACCAGTATTCACGTGCGTTCGGTTTTAGCTCTGCGTGGGAAGCATCATGCAGCCAATCTATTTCTCCAAGCCCCGATGGGCGGGGTTCGAACCTCACTTTGCCTTATACATAAGCGATTCCCCTGTACAGACCACATTCTTTCGGGCTATCGACGTTCGTGACACCGAGGTTACAGTGTATAAAACTTCAAGACTCTCAGTGCTAGTCTGTGTAGCCGAGCAGGTCGTTTTGTGTCTAACCTGTCTCAAACCCCGAAAACAACCCCCGATTTTCATGCTCAACTCACTTGAGCATGACATTTATCCTGCTCACAAATTTTAAAATGCCAACTTCTGTTGGCATTTTAAAATTTATGAGCAGGATAAATGACATTTTGCGCTGATCTGATGACCAAGATTATTGCCTGGTTTGTTTTAATAGTAAAGAGAATTACAAATGGAAAAAGGTTTTATAATCTCGGGGTCAGGTTTCTCATAACGGGGATCACATGCAATGTCTCGTTTCCTTTTTCAAAGATAGTCAAACATTCATCGCGTGGACAACCCCGTGTTTTGTTTGACAATGGGCATCCTTGAAAACACTGCGTTTATAAAGAGAACAATATTTTTAGGGGTATGCATTATTTCCCTAAGTCTTGCCTAAAAATAGAGTACCCACACCCCAGCTGACGTAGTTGAGAGGAGCTCTGAGACTACTTCAATACGCGTTTGAGTCTTTTTTTTGTTTTGTTTTGTTTTGATTTTAAGGCCCTTTCAAGATTATTTCACTCATTCGAGCCGATCGTTAATCAGAGGTGGGCGAAAACCGGAGTAACCGGATAAAAAACCACCTGGCCTTCTGTTGCAGAACTTGGCGTCTCACATGTGATCCGAGCCAGGCTCGAACCACAGCGGTGACAGACCTAATGATTAAGAGTCAGCGCTCTTACCCACTAGGCAACGGAAGCCCGTACGCGTGTGAGTCAATCTCACGTGGCAATGAAAGTTTCTCACCACTTCTTGCATGTTTTTCTGTGAACAGAGGCCCTTCGGAAAGGTGTGTGTCCTTAGTAGAAAAAATGTCCAATAGGAGCGGTTATGAGGCGCCTCATCTGGATCTACGGTACTTGCATACGTATCTGCACACTGACAACACAACCGTGTGACATTATAAGAATCTGATATGGGGTTCTGTTGTAGATGAGCGTTTCCAACCCGCGGGATGACCGTGCTGAGCGGAACCGAGGCTACGCCGAGGTTCCGCTCAGCACGGTTATCCCGAGGGTTGGAAACGCCCATCTACACCAGAACCCCATATTGGATTCTTTTTCTTGCACAACACCTACGGTTAGTTTTGACAGCTCGCACATGTATATTGTTTACAAAATAAAAGTAGTGCGGAAGTAGTTCCGGCAGTTGAATAGAATTGAAGCGTATTTATGTTAGTTGCCTGGGTCGGAACACCAGGGTCAGAACGTAAATTTCTATCCAAGGGTAAAATCACGGATTTCCTTGTCTGGTGTGCAAGAAAATGCATTCTGAGGTATCTCGAAAAAGGTAATTTTCTCTGGAGAAAGTCTGTGATAATTTTCATATTTATGCCTAATAATATAGGTTGTTGGGGCTTGTTAGAACCGCATCATTGAGGCGGTTCTAACGAGTACCCACAGTCTATGTCTTTGAGCAGAAATAAAGAACAGAATGTTAATCCGTGTAAACCCCACTTTTCTCTGTATAAAATGGGGTTTAGAGGGATGTTGATAACATGGAGCTGTAAACCTGATCACGTTGACGGTTGAAATGGTTTAATATACTTACTTGCATATAGACGGATCTTTTGTCGCTGCAGCATCTTACTTTCTCGAGATGCCACAATTAATTACACCATTCTCTCATTTTTTTTTTTCACATCCAATCATGTATTGATCGCAGACAATCCGAGTTTCTCTGACCCATTTTAGCACCTCTGTCATCTTGTTTCCCGTAAACTAGACAAATATCTTCCTTCCATACAATCCATTTGTTCGTCTATTTAATTCTCTCTTATTGCACTTTTGTTTTCGTTGGCACTGGACTAAATAATGCGCCACAACGTCAATCTATATGGCTTGTAATCCCGCGCTCTGGAAATAGAAATGCAGGAATCGATCGTCTGCGAATATCATGGTTATTCTCCAATATTGGAAGCTCTGTGACACAAAGCCTGTCTTGCGGCATTTTTCGGACTGGGCATGCATGAAACAGTTTCTCGTTTGCTCAGTAAATCTCCGACCACGCAGATGTGTATTCCTATTAGGCGAAATGTATATGCGCAGATCAGCTTGCGCATGCGTAGGCTGGTCTTCGCGTGCGCAATTCGCAAATGGCACCATATTTTTGTCGAGAACTGGCGGAGGATAACTAAGAACTTTGTAGCTTGACCACAGTCAGCTACTGAAATTGGTTCAAACCGTATCGATCTACACCAGGTCTGATTTATTACAAAGAATGGGTAAAATTAATAACTATATAGAAGGATTTAGTTGCTTCTAGACGGTCTCTACGGAAATTCATAGAAGTCAGAGAACCATTACGATAACACACCCGTACGATATAGTGCATTTTTCACATCTCCAAAATGGCTAGTTTTCTGATGAAAATCTGTCAAATTTTTCTTATAAATGCTCATAACATAGGTCGTGTGTGCTTGTGTGTGCTCGTTAGAACCGCCTCATTGAGGCGGTTCTAACGAGTACCCACAACCTATGTATTGGAGCAGAAATGAGAAAAATAATGAAGACCCCCGTAAACCCCAGTTTTCTCTATATAAATTGGGGTTTAGGGGGGGGGGGGGGTCTTCATTTCACGGACTTGTTCACGTGATGGGAATACTTTTGCCAAATTTAAGCAGAGACAAGGAGAGTCAAGTAGAATCAGTGAGATAGATTAAAATCAACAACAGAAACAAACAAACAAACAAACAAACAAACAAAAAAGTTTGTACTTATTACTAGAGGTCTGCTCAAGTAATGGAAGATCTCGTACGAGAGTCGATGTTTCATTTGAAATGAATAAAACATAGCTCTCGGCGAGTTTCCATAATTTCATATCACCACTACCGTGAGATTTTTTTTATCAAATGACCATTTAACCCTTAAGATGATATAACGAACTGCATCTTAAAATGTCGCCTGTTTCTATCGGCTGAGAGAAATATTCTTGCAAACGTTTCAAACATATTTTTGTATCAAGGCAAACATTGTGAACCCTGACCAGACTGCACCTAGACCTGGGTCCACACTAATTGAAAAAGTTACTTTCAAAGTTAGTTAGATAGATAGATAGATAGATAGATAGATAGATAAAAGGCACTGAAATGACAGATTCTATGAGAAATTCGTGAATATCAAGGGATTTAAGAAACGTTTTCAAATTTATTTTTGGGTCGATTGTTTATCAGTCGACCCAAAGTTATAAGGACAAAACCTGTATTAGTGCTGGAGTCCACTTGACTATCGCCGAGTTGGGGAACTAAGGTTACGGCTATTAACCCTTCTCTTGCTGAATATTCAGTTTAGCCACACCCATTTCTGAGTTTGAACCAATCAGATTACTTGAATTAATTCATTCCTACAAATTCATAAATTGAATGTCAAACAGTGTAGATCCTGATCAGATGGCTTCTTCAGATCTGGACCTACACTGTTTGCAAAGAAAAGGGTTGTCGTGAACAGCAGGATAAGAGTTTATAGAAAATAGTCTTATCGAGTTTATCAATGTATAGAATATGGACGGGAATCATGTGTTGGGTTCGACAAATAGTGTATACCCAGATCAAACGCCACAGAACGCGGCGTCTGATCACGGTCTTCACTTTTTGCTAAACTCTGGTATGTCAGGGTTAAACGAAACGATATAAGTCTCAGTTCAGGACTGTCGACAAATCAGTGCTGTCAGTCAGTGTTTATTTGTTGACGGACCTCACCGAGCGCTTAACGGAAACTATCGAACAAACTTACCCATTACTGTCAATCGTCCCATTTCAACGTTAATGACCATGATTAAAGGCCACAGAAAGCGGCGTGTTAATTATCAGTATCTTCACTGTTTGCTTAAGGTACGGGACCTGATTTAAAACTCACAACTTACAGAATAGACTTGAGGCCTCCGCCCATTGGGGCTTGAAGGAATAGATGAGCTGCATGGTGCTTCCATGCAGAGCTGAAACCGACCGCACACGTGTACTGGTAAACCACTTGGATCTAATCGGTGCGAGTCGGACTTTCCACACTTTTGGTTTCATTTGGCGACAGGGCTTGAGACGTCATTTCATCTCAATGTCGCGTAAAAGTACCACAAAATTGGAAGCAACTTCTCCAAAATGACCTATACAGTGTTGAAGAGGACCTTAAACCTCAAAAAAAAAAAAAAAAAAAAAAAAAATCAAACAAACAGAATAGACGTGACGTATTTTGACAAAGCAGGTGGAATACTATGTTTGATGTCGGCCAGTAAATGGTTCGCAATGCGTACAAAGGTTATTTATCCCATTCAACCGTGTCGACCGGTGCAACCTTGTAGATCCAGATGAGACGGCACGCAACCAGCAGTCTCGCCAGGAACTACAAGTACACTGCTTGCTTTATGATAATGGACTGGACAAAAAAGCAACCTTTCAATAAAAATGTATCCACCCTATATATGCGGACTCGCATTTCAGTACTACTTTAGTAGTACTGAGTCAAAGCCGGAATTCATTAGAAAACTAGTGTGCTAGCTAAGAATGGCAGATAGATCTGTCATTAAAAAGAGCACCTCACAGGAGTGGTGTTTTTCTATGAAAATTATGAAACGCGTTTGTGATTCGTTTCATAAATTTCATATTAAATGACCGCGTGTGAGATTTTTTTTTTTTTTTTTGCATCATATAACACTTTCTCCGAGCTTCTTGCTAGTTTCATAAATTTTATAGGAGATTGACCACGTGTGAAGTTTTTTTTTTTTTTTTTTTTTTTGGGGGGGGGGGGGGGGGGGGGGGGGCTTGCGGCTGGTTTCACGAGGTAAACTCTGAAGGGAATGACACTTACTGGTTGCAAATTCTTTTCCACTTGAGTAGACCCCTTTTGACAAGGGTAGCGATTCGGCAATGGTGTGAAAATACATGTAGTTATTGCCCTTCCATGTACAGACAGTCTCCTTAATGACGCTTAATCATTGATGGTGCTAATCCAGCGCAAAAATGATTTATGCTCATTTCCAAGGTATTTTGTAGCCTTTAATCTTCAATCAATATTCTAATCAACTAAAGCTTTCAAGAGAATTCGTTCAACGGTAGCATTCAAGGGGAATAGACGCACATTCGGGAGGAATAACTCCTTCAATAATATATCTGTCTCCCATGCCAATATGGATCTTACTCTTAAAGGAAAGAATTTGCTCCTAAGAAACAAATTCTTTCCTTTAGAATAGACTCACTACAGGGGCAAAAGCCGTCCTTTACGAAGAGACCCATAAGTAAGGAAGACCCAACAATTTTCTCCCTGTTAAAATGGCGGAAAGTGGACCAGGTATATCAGATCACCTTAAACATTACCCTCCTTCAGGTAAGTTTGTGACACAGCCTTCAAATAAGAAACAATTACTAAGCGAAGTCGACTAGTAGACTGCGGCAAAACTGTGTGTGACATTTGCGGCCGACAAACGCTCAGAATAGCCTTGTCTTTTGAGTGTGCTGAGCTTTATATAACTGGGCCAGTATACTGATTAGCCCTTTGTAGTTGTCAGTGTGCTGGCTGTGACAAACTCGGAATCAGAATTGTTGCTTGACACCCATCATAAATCATTAGAAATCATCAAATCACTACCCGGTATATTAAAATGAAGGTCTCCCTGTTTCCGATGGTTTTAATTCTTGGGTTCACTCTTTAGAAAACAACTTATAGAATGCATCCAGATGATGGAAATCAGGAGTGCAAGATTACAAATAATGAGAGCAATAGTAGAATTTCCAAGTACTTGGCATTTACAAGGAAGAATGGGACAAAAAGGTGTTCGGAGGGCTTGCGAAACTTCAAGTCCTCGCGCGGTACAAACTTGGCTTTACTTCTAATCTTGGCCGGAGACATTGAAACTAACCCCGGCCCAAAGTTTCGCTGCGGACTCTGCAAAAAGTATTGCAAAGGTTCCGAGAAATGGATAGAATGTGAGGAATGGAACAAGCGCTTTCACTCCTCATGTTCTGATTTGGATAACAGTCAATTGTTAGAAATTTAATCTATAGAGCTGGAACTTGGTATTGCAAAGACTGCAAAGCTGACTGTGGTCTTTGCAGTGGTGCTGTCCTTAATGGCCACAAAGCCGTTCAGTGTGATCAATGTGAAATGTGGATACACACTGAATGTGCCTTCATTTCAGATGCAGAATATGGCACCTTGGTAAACTCAAGCTGCCACTGGATATGTAAAAAATGTGAGGTTTGTGACTTTTCAGACTCCTTCTTTGATGAATATGTAGAACTGAGTAAGCCAAACAGGTTTGAACCTCTGTCAGAGGATAAGAGAAGCAAATCTTCGACTGCTGATGAAACTAAGTCAAATTTTGTAAAAGGTTTGAAAATTTGCAATATAAACATAAATGGAATAAGAGGGAAAATTCTTGAACTTTTAGCTTTCCTCGATACAACTCAACCTCATATTGTTGCTATTCAGGAAACAAAGATTGAGAGTTCAATTACCACATCTGAGCTTTTCCCTGAAACTTGTCAGTACTGTGTCTACAGAAAAGATAGGAACTCTCATGGCGGTGGGGTGATGTTGCTCATTCATAGAGACATCCCTCACATGCCTTTCATGGAACTGGAAAATGACACCGAATCGGTCTGGGCTAAGGTTTTTGCAAATAAAACTTCCCACTTCGTAGAAAAGTGGTATCGACCACCAAATGGTACGGTCGAAAACTTTCAGTTGTTTAAAGACCAACTGGATTGCATTAAATCGCAGCACAAGGGTAAAAAACTCCCGGCTGTACATGTTCTAGGTGACATCAACATCAGTAATATTGCTTGGCCCGACAGGCTCAGCAAACAAGGCACAATGTTGAGTCAGTCCGAAGGACAAATATTAATTGACATTATGAACGATCATGGCCTGGAACAAATTGTTAACTTCCCCACTCGTGATAAGAACAGAATTGGATCTGATCCTGACGACTTTGCCAGGACTAATCGAAGACATTCATTCCCCAGATAAACTAAGTGACCACGATATTGTCTCCGGATATTTAAAAATTCACATCCCACCAATAAAGAAACCTCGGAGGAAGGTGTACTCATATCAGAAAGGGGACTATGAAACTATGAGGAAGGATGCACTCAGATTTGCAAAGGAGAAATACTTTAATGGTCATTCAGATGCTCGGTCTGTACAGGAGAACTTTGATTTGAAAACTTCTTTCATTCATACTTCGGCCGAAAATCATATCCCCTCAAAAACTAGTAGGTCTGTATCTTCTATTCCCTGGATCACTCCAGAGATAGAAAAAATCGCAGAAGGAATAAGATTCATGCAAAGGCAAAAAAGACGGGAAGTGGTAAACTCCGGACAAAATTTGAAAACTTGAGACGTGAAATCAAGACTGATATAAAAAATCAACATGATTTGTATGTGAAAAGATTGGTAGGTGATGTAAATGCAAATCCCAGAGACTTCTACAGATATATCAATAGCCAGAAGAAAGACGGGCAAGGTATCCCGCCCCTTAATAAAAGAGGAGGGAACGGGATTGCTGAATCAGACTCTGAAAGGGCAGAGGAACTAGTTGGTCAATTCAATGATGCGTTTAATAAAACTTAGTTCACGGAGGTTCCATTGACTGGAAGATCGGCCCCATTAATGAATAATATTGTTGTGACAGCTGCAGGAGTGATCAAGTTACGTCAAGGCTTAAACCCCAGTAAGGCCTTAGGACCTGATGAGCTTCATCCTAGAGACCTGAAGGAATTAGCAAATGAGTTGGGTCCAGTTTTTGCACACTTGTTTCAACAGTCTCTTGATACGGGTGAAATCCCCAAAGAATGGCTCTTAGCAAACATCTGTCCAATCTTCAAAAAAGGAGATATGGCTCTTGCCCGTAATTATCTGACTTGTGTTCTGTGTAAATTGCTGGAACATATAGTCTGCTCAAACATCATGGCCCACTTGGACGAACATAAACTTTTGTCAGACAGACAACATGCATTTAGGAAAAGGCATAGTTGTGAAACTCAGGTAAGCACAGTCATTAATGACTGGGCAAAAATCTTGGACAAAAGGGGGCAGGTGGGCACATTTATTCTGGACTTCGAGAAGGCTTTTGAACCCCTCCTTATGAACTACTTAAATCTAAGTTATTTGATTATGGAATTGGGGGAAAGACCCTCAAATGGATAGATTACTTTCTTTGCTACAGAAAACAGCATGTTGTTGTTAATGGTGAATCTTCAGAGTGGGCTCCATTTTTGTCTGGAGTCCCGCAAGGGACCGTCCTTGGTCCACTTTTGTTCTACCTGTACATCAATTATATTTCCACTGACATTGACTCAGAAATAAGGCTGTTAGCAGATGACTGTGTTTGTTACCGGGAATTTGAGATACAGATGCCTCATTGAAACTTCAGGCTGACATAGATAGATTATGATGTTGGCCCGAAAATGAGGCATGAGATTTCAGCCAGTTAAATGCAATATTATGCAGATAACTAGGAAGAGATCTTATAAAGTTGAGGCTTCTTACACCTGAGAGGGAACGGTCCTCGAGAATGTGGACTCCATTAAATACCTTGGAGTGACAATCTCACACAACTTGAGATTGAATACTCATATTAGCAACATGTGTACTAAGGCAAATAGAACGCTTGGTTTCCTGAGGCGTAATCTTCATCAGTGCCCTCAGGATGTAAAAGAGGCAGCATATAAAGGTCTTGTTCGCCCAGTCTTGGAATATGGTACTTGTATCTGGGACCCCAGTGGAGTGGCCCTTAACGATGAAATTGAGAAAGTTCAGAATAGAGCTGCTAGATTTGTAACAGGCAATTACTGCTTTGAAACTGGGAGCATGACTGGAATACTTGGAAAATTGAAAAGGGAGTCTCTCAAGAAAAGGAGAAAAGACAGTAGGCTAATCATTTTATACAAAGGTCTAAAGGGTGCTGACAGCATGCCAACAGATGACCTTGTTCCCCTAGCTAGACACTGTAGAAATCACCATTCGTTGGCGTTTCAGACCCTTACTGCAAGAACTGACATTTTTTAAGAGTCGTTCTTCCCAAGAACCATTAGAGATTGGAACGCCCTTCCCGATTCGATTATTTCGACAGCTGAAGGTGCTGATGATTGTGTAGCTAAATTTACCTCTTTGTTTAGAGCTAGGGACTAACTTCCCACATTACAGGTCCTGGTGTATGAATGTCATTTGACGTGTCACCAGTAACAATTCTGATTCGGATTCTGTCTGTTTTGTATGCGCCCTTTGCCTTTGTTCGTCCGTTTGTCCGTCCGTCTATTCGTCATGCTTTTTGATGCATAGCATAACTTTGGAACCATGCATGCTAGGGTTTAGAAATTTTATATATTTTTTCTCATCAGGATTATGCCCATTTCCCAGGTCATGGTCCTTTGCAAAAATCAGGATGAAATCTTGTCAGTAAAATATCTCAATGAGGCGATTCTAATGAGTACACACAGCATACATTTTTATTTACATACATGTTTTATTCTGGAACACCGAGAAGATACCCCAAAGTATATCGTTATGCCTCCTAACAGTAACCTTCAGTGGCTCGAACTACCCCCGTCTCGAACAGATTTTCGAGGTCCCAAAGGTGGTCGAGCCATTGGAGTTCGACTGTAATACAAACTGCAATCTGAGAGGAATCCAGGGCCTAGCTGTTCAAAGCAAACTCGTAAGTGGTTCAAAGCAAACTCGTAAGTGGTCCAGATGTTCTAGCAAGTATAATATCCCATACGCATCTATATTTGCTGAAAAAATGTGACGAACTCGTATTTTTTCAGCAAAAATATTAGCATATTAACCCTTATCTTGCTGTTAACGACAACCCCTATCTTTGCAAACAGTGTAGATCCAGATCAGATGGCTTCTTATCAGGATCTACACTGTTTGGCATTCAGTTTATGAATTTGTAGCAATAAATTACATCAAGTAATTTGATTAGTAGATAGACATAAATGGGTGTGGTTTAAATGAATATTCAGCAAGATAAGGGTTAATACGTATAACGACAAAATCCGTTCGATCGTACACAGCTGTTTCAAAAACTGTGTTCCTGTTCCACTCAGTTTCATCCTTTTCAATGTTCATTCTGGGCGTGGCTAAAGATGACCTTGAGCAGCCTTTCATGTTCATTCCATGAATACAGAAACGACGAAACCTTAGGCCATCCTTAAAAAAAATTGTTTGCTGTGCTCCAACCCATCATATGTGAGGTGGATAGGAAGGTAGGTCTTGATTTTTTTTTTTAGATCTGAAAAGATATTTGACCCTGAAAGCACCATACAACAACTGGAAACATCATTTCAAATACTTATTTTCTGATTTTTCAGAGAAAATCAGGCTTGAAATTTCAAGCCTGATTTTCTCTGAAACTAGCAGACCATTCAAATGAAATGTCAAGCCCAATTTTCTCTGAAAAAAAAACAGCAAAAAAAAAAAAAAAAAAAAAAAAAAAAAAAACAAAACAAGAATGTCATCTTCTTGAAATTTGGCTTAGTGTGTTAAATTTGAGTTTAATCAGGATTTCAAAAAAAAACAAAAAAATCTTTTCCTCAGAATGGTAGTAAATTTTTTTGGGTAGGGGCAATCTGTGTGGGTAGGTAGGATCACAGCAAACCAAGAATTTTTAAGGATGGACTCGAACACGGATGGTTCGATTACCATGGCTGAGTAGAATATACTCTCGAGTCTCTAGAGCTCAATATTTAGGGAAATTTTCTTCTTTTATCTAGGAAACTGGAGGATGTGTGTTCTCATTAAAATCGTCTCGCAGAGGCAATTCTAATGAGTACTCACAACATATATTTATTTTATACACTAATGAAAATCTCTCATCGCTGTGGTTCGAGACTGGCTCGGGTCACATGTGAGACGCCAAGTTCTGCAACGGAAGGTAATGTGGTTTTTCTCCGGGTACTCCGGTTTCCGCCCACCTCTGATTAACGGTCGGCTCTATTTCTGAGTGAAATAATCTTGAAAGGGCCGTAAAATCAAAACAAAAAAAAAAAAGAAAAGTGAAAGGGTATATCCAAATTATATCGCGGATAATACCTGCTGGTCTCGTGCTGTAGTAACCCTCGGTGGCAGGAATTACCCCTATTTCGAACAATTTTTCATGGAACCAGAGATGTTCGATCCGTAGATGTTTTGCGGAACTGCGTGCTGCTCAGAGCCTTCGCACAATTTTGTAGCTGTTGTATTGCCCAGTCCCAATCTCATTAACGAGGCGAAATGGCTAATGGCATTATCTACTAATTGACATTTTTGTTATTGCTAAATCACGGAATGCGAGAATTATGTTCAATAACCCCTTTCAATCCCATAGTTTGAAATGAGGTCCCCGCCATTGGAGATTGTGAGACTTTTACCCGTCATTGATATGAAAACGACATGTCAAGTCCTGGAGTCCAATGAAACCGATAGGGTTTATATGCACGGAAGATTCGTCTCGCACTGCTTCACCTGGACATGCTTAAGACCTTCTAAGCGGTCTACCAGGACTCATATGCGGTAGGTTTCAGCTCTTCGTGGAAATTCTATGCGGCCCAATCTATTTCTCCAAGCCTCGATGGGCGGGGGCCACCTATAGATCGGTGTACATATCTTTATAAACAGTATACGTTCTTAATGAACCTCTCATCATGATTTTACTGCTAGGTTTTAACCCATTGCAGGCGGGAAACCCCTAAATGGGTACCTTGGCAAACAGTGCAGATCCAGATCAGACGTCTGATCAGGGCCTGCGCTATTTGCTAACAGAATTTTCTATCAAAATAGAATTAAAAACAAAAAATAGGCCTACCACCAATTATATGACAAATGGATTTGTCCAACATATAGCAATGGAAGAGTCCACTCTAGTATACAATGGGTTAATGATTTTGACTAAACCCCATATTTACAAAAATTAATGTGCCCAACTTTCACACGGAAGAGTCGGAGAAAACGATTCAATGCCTGGTAAAAGTCATTAATCATTAATTGATGGTATTTGCCAATATGTGGTATAATATGTATATCAATTTGCTAATTGACAATATGCGAATTCTTTATTTTGCTAATTGACAATATACATGTAGTATTTTGTAATACGAATTCTATATTGGGACTGATTCCAGTGAAGTGGTATGCGTACCACGTGACTAGGTGCTTGAAAAAATTGTCTCTGAGCTGAACTACCTAACAGATGAAATTGTCAAGTGCATGCCAGATTTACGAAAGAGCATTAGGGCCAGGTATACTTTTTTTTCTTTTGATAGGTATCTCGAAATTTCGACTTAGTAACTCGAAATTTCGACTTATTAACTCGAAATTTCGACTTAGTATCTCGAAATTTCGACATAATAACTCGAAATTTCGACTTAGTATCTCGAAATTTCGACATAATAATTCGAAATTTCGACTTATTAACTCGAAATTTCGACTTAGTATCTCGAAATTTCGACTTAATAACTCGAAATTTCGACATAGTATCTCGAAATTTCGACATAATAACTCGAATTTTCGACTTATTAACTCGAAATTTCGACTAATTAACACGAAATTTCGACTTAGTATCTCGAAATTTCGACTTAATAACTCGAAATTTCGACTAAGTATGTCGAAATTTCGACATAATAACTCGAAATTTCGACTTATTAACTCGAAATTTCGACTTAGTATCTCGAAATTTCGACTTAATAACTCGAAATTTCGACTTAGTTACTCGAAATTTCGACTTAATAACTCGAATTTTCGACTTAGTATCTCGAAATTTCGACTTACGAGATATTAAGTCCTGTTCACACAGTTAATGTTAAACACCCCCGTTTTATTATACCCCAGCTTTGAAAACAAGTTTACATCAAGCAGATTATGCAAATTATGTGATAACATTGTGAGACTATGGTCATTATCGGCTTACTTGTATCGTGTAAACGGCAATGACCTTTCTCGGTGTATTTTTTCACATGTTCTTTCATTCTTCTTTCTCTCTATATTGGCCAATGTTAATTTTATCAAATATTTCTCAAGAACTATAAAACTAGAGGCCCAAAACATATGTATCATGTAAGAATCAGAGGGTTTTCTGTCTCATCAGGACGTCGCTCATTCAATCCCGTTTCACGGCCCCCGCCCATCGGGGCTTGAATAAATGGATAGGCTGCATAGTGCCTCAACGCAGTGCTGAAATCCGACCGCATATGCACAAGTACTGGTAAATCGCTTAGAGGAGGTAAAGCGGTGCGAGTCGGACCGGACCATCCATGCTTATAAACCCTATTGGTTTCATTTTGGTTTCATTAGGCGACAGGGCGGCCCCCGCCCATCGGGGCTTGAAGAAATATATGGGCTACATGATGCTTCCACGCAGAGCTGAATCCGACCCGCACACGAGTACTGGTAAACCGATTAGAGGATCTAAGCCTGCATGCCCAGGCAAAGCGGTGCGCAAGAGTCGGACCGTCCACGCTTATAAACCCTATTGGTTTCATTGGGCAACAGGGCTTGAGATGTCATTTCATCTCAATGTCGGGTAAAAGTCCCACAAAATTGGAAACAACGTCTCCAAAATGACCTTTACAGTGTTGACGGGGACGTTAAACCTCAAATCAAACAAACAGTGCGACAGGGCTTGAGAAGTCATTTCATCACAACGTTGGGTAAAAGTCCCACAAAAGTGGAAGCAACGTCTTCAAAATGACCTATACAGTGTTGACGGGGACGTTAAACCTCAAATCAAACAAACAAATTCAACCCCGTTTCAGTAAAATAAAAGCGGGCTTAAAGTCATATTTGACAGGTTTTTTCGGTATCAAACTTTCTCATCGTGTGCTGTAAAAATCATGTATAGAGCACTGGTGGGTCGATAGTCTTCGAGTGTGGATTTGAACATGTTTCGTTTATCCTTTAAATTCCTATACTATAAGCAAAATGTGTAGATTCTGATCAGACGCCGCACTTTGGTCGATTAATTATCAATTGACTAAAAGTTACTATCTACAGAAGCTTCCCGTCTTCTATTGACCTCGTGACTATCACTGACCATGTTCAAAATCCAGGTCGAGCTATTTATAGCAGCGCTATAGTCTTTCTTGTGACGTCCTTGCCCCATGTAGACTGGGCCGGGGAACATGGACATTGCAAACAGTGTTGACCCTGATCAGACGCCGCAGAAGAGAGCTTCATTAAACAACTGGTACGTTCATGGTGTAGATGGTCAGCGCTAGTCACGTGGACAATAGCAGACGAGAAGCTCCTGTAGGTTGTTACTTTGGGTCGAATGAAAAAAAAAATCGACCCAAAAGATGGTAAACTATGCAACACGAACACCATGACTAACTTAACAAAGCAACAACCGGACAGAAAATGCGGTATCAGAATACGTTGCGTGTTCAAGATGTATCGTTTTGACAGACTTTCGGATGAGTCTTTAAACCGAGGTCCCGTCTCCGTTTGACCTTAGCTGTTGGTGGGACGTAAAACTAACACTCACTCACTATCATTTTGACAGAGCAGCAGATTCCTAGACCCTTCGTTTCATCCAATCGGTCAGACGTCGAAATTGATGGCTGGTCAGCTCTAGCCACGCGTGTGTGTGTGGTGGTGGTGGGGGGGGGGGGGGGCGTGGGTGTGTTCAATGTTCTGTATTCGACGCCCAAGAATCTCCCAAATATGTTCCAGGGGATTCAAATCCGGGCTCCTAGCTAGCCAAGCCAATGTCTCAATTCTATAACGGCGGGGTCTAGCACACAGGTCCAGTGGCAAATGATTCGTTCTCAAAATGAGGCATGACTTCTGGCGCTAAACATGCAAAAATATCCAAACTCCATGTTTAAACCGTGATAATGAAGCTGTGGAAAGTTGGTTATGACATCTGAGGTCTTCTTTCAACTCTGAGTTGACCATAACAAGATTCCTGTTATGGCTAATCCCTATTCAGAGTTGAATGCACAGCGCAGATCACAGAGTCAGTTTCGAGATATTAAGTCGAAAAATCGAGATATTAAGTCGAAATTTCGTGTAACTAAGTCGAAATTTCGAGATATTAAGCCGAAATTTCGAGTAACTAAGTCGAAATTTCGAGTAACTAAGTCGAAATTTCGAGATACTAAGTCGGAATTTCGAGATATTAAGTCGAAATTTCGAGTTATTAAGTCGAAATTTCGAGATAATAAGTCGAAAATTCGAGATATTAAGTCGAAATTTCGAGTTATTAAGTCGAAATTTCGAGATACTAAGTCGAAATTTCGAGATACTAAGTCAAAATTTCGAGTTAATAAGTCGAAATTTCGAGATAGTAAGTCGAAATTTCGAGATAATAAGTCGAAAATTCGAGATACTAAGTCGAAATTTCGAGATACGAGTCAAAAAAATAAAAGTTAAAGTGGCCCTAATGCTCTTTCGTACAGATTTCTATAAAAATGAGAAAATATAAAAACTGCTCCGAGTATTTGGATAATTTTGGTTAATGGGTATAATCATTTCAAAGCTACGAAAGAGCATTAGGGCCAGGTATACTTTTTTTTCTTTTGATAGGTATATCGAAATTTCGACTTAGTATCTCGAAATTTCGACTTAGTAACTCGAAATTTCGACTTATTAACTCGAAATTTCGACTTAGTATCTCGAAATTTCGACTTACTAACTCGAAATTTCGACTTAGTATCTCGAAATTTCGACTTAGTATCTCGAAATTTCGACTTACTAACTCGAAATTTCGACTTAGTATCTCGAAATTTCGACTTAGTAACTCGACATTTCGACTTAGTAACTCGAAATGCCGACTTAGTATCTCGACATTTCGACATAATAACTCGAAATTTCGACTTAGTATCTCGAAATTTCGACATAATAACTCGAAATTTCGACTTAGTAACTCGAAATTTCGACTTAATAACTCGAAATTTCGACTGAGTATCTCGAAATTTCGACTTACGAGATATTAAGTCCTATACACACAATTAATGTTAAACACCCCCGTTTCATTATACCCCCGCTTTGAAAACAAGTTTACATCAAGCAGATTATGCAAATTATGTGATAACATTGTGAGACATGGTCATTATCGGCTTACTTGTATCGTGTAAACGCCAATGACCTTTCTCGGTGTATTTTTTTTCACATGTTCTTTCATTCTTCTTTCTCTCTATATTGGCCAATGTTAATTTTATCAAATATTTCTCAAGAACTATAAAACTAGAGGCCCAAAACATATGTATCATGTAAGAATCAGAGGGTTTTCTGTCTCATCAGGACGTCGCTCATTCAATCCCGTTTCACGGCCCCCGCCCATCGGGGCTTGAATAAATGGATAGGCTGCATAGTGCCTCAACGCAGAGCTGAAATCCGACCACACACGAGTACTGGTAAACCGCTTAGAGGAGGTAAAGCGGTGCGAGTCGGATCGTCCATGCTTATAAACCCTAGTGGTTTCATATCGGTTTCATTAGGCGACAGGACGGCCCCCGCCCATCGGGGCTTGAAGAAATATATGGGCTGCATGATGCTTCCACGCAGAGCTGAATCCGACCCGCACACGAGTACTGGTAAACCTATTAGAGGATCTAAGCTTGCCCAGGAAAAGCGGTGCGCAAGAGTCGGACCGTCCACGCTTATAAACCCTATTGGTTTCATTGGGCAACAGGGCTTGAAATGTCATTTCATCTCAATGTCGGGTAAAAGTCCCACAAAATTGGAAGCAACGTCTCCAAAATGACCTTTACAGTGTTGACGGGGACGTTAAACCTCAAATCAAACAAACAGTGCTACAGGGCTTGAGAAGTCATTTCATCACAACGTTTGGTAAAAGTCCCACAATAGTGGAAGCAACATCTTCAAACTGAATTACCTATACAGTGTTGACGGGGACGTTAAACCTCAAATCAAACAAACAAATTCAACCCCGTTTCAGTAAAATAAAAGCGGGCTAAAAGACATATTAGACAGTTTTTTTTCGGTATCAAACTTACTCAGCGTGTGCTGTAAAAATCATGTATAGAGCACTGGTGGGTCGATTGTCTTCGAGTGTGGATTTGAACATGTTTCGTTTATCCTTTTTAATTCCTATACTATAAGCAAATTTTGTAGATTCTGATCAGATGCCGCACTTGGGTCGATTAATTATCAATTGACTAAAAGTTACTAACTACAGAAGCTTCCCGCTTTCTATTGACCTCGTGACTATCACTGACCATGTTCAAAATCCAGGTCGAGCTATTTATAGCAGCGCTATAGTCTTTCCTTGTGACGTCCTTGCCCCATGTAGACTGGGCCGGGGAACATAGACATTGCAAACAGTGTAGACCCTGATCAGACGCCGCAGAAGAGAGCTTCATTAAACAACTGGTACGTTCATGGTGTAGATGGTCAGCGATAGTCACGTGGACAATTGCAGGCGAGAAGCTTCTGTAGGTTGTTACTTTGAGTCGAATGAAAAAAATCGACCCAAAAGATGGTAAACTATGCAACACGAACACCATGACTAACTTTATCACAGCAATAACCTGACAGAAAATGCCGTATCAGAATAGGTTGCGTGTTCAAGATGTATCATTTTGACAGGGCAGCAGATTCCTAGACCCTTCGTTTCAACCCATCGGTCAGACGTCGAAATTGATGGCTGGTCAGCTCTAGCCACGCATGTGTGTAGTGGTGGTGGTGGGGGGGGGGGGGGGGGGAGGCGTGGGTGTGTTCAATGTTCTGTATTCGACGCCCAAGAATCTCCCAAATATGTTCAAGGGGATTCAACTCCGGGCTTCTAGCTAGCCAAGCCAATGTCTCAATTCCATAACGGCGGGGTCTAGCACACAGGTCCAGTGGCAAATGATTCGTTCTCAAAATGAGGCATGACTTCTGGCGCTAAACATGCAAAAATATCCAAACTCCATATTTAAACCGTGATAATGAAGTTGTGGAAAGTTGGTTATGACATCTGAGGTCTTCTTTCAACTCTGAGTTGACCATAACAAGATTCCTGTTATGGCTAATCCCTATTCAGAGTTGAATGCACATCGCAGATCACAGAGTCAGTTTCGAGCTAGTATGTAGAAATTATAGTAAGTCGAAATTTCGAGTTAGTATGTCGAAATTTCGAGAAAGTAAGTCGAAATTTCGAGATAATAAGTCGAAAATTCGAGATATTAAGTCGAAATTTCGAGTTACTAAGTCGAAATTTCGAGATATTAAGTCGAAATTTCGAGTTACTAAGTCGAAATTTCGAGATACTAAGTCGAAATTTCGAGATATTAAGTCGAAATTTCGAGTTATTAAGTCAAAATTTCGAGATACTAAGTCGAAATTTCGAGATATTAAGTCGAAATTTCGAGTTATTAAGTCGAAATTCGAGATAATAAGTCGAAAATTCGAGATATTAAGTCGAAATTTCGAGTTATTAAGTCGAAATTTCGAGTTATTATGTCGAAATTTCGAAATAGTAAGTCGAAATTTCGAGTTACTAAGTCGAAATTTCGAGATATTAAGTCGAAATTTCGAGATAATAAGTCGAAAATTCGAGATACTAAGTCGAAATTTCGAGATACGAGTCAAAAAAATAAAAGTTTAAGTGGCCCTAATGCTCTTTCGTACAAAGCGTTTATGCGGGTCTTTCATATTTTCTTTTCCGTGGCTGTATTTGCAAACCTGCATATCTTGCAACAACATGTTCCGAGCGAAAACATAATTTCACTTATTTAAAATTATTTGTCTTCGACCTGGACGCGATGCTGGCCAGCAGTGCTTATTTGGGTGCGACGCGAAAGGGTACCAGGAGCCTGTGTTCGGGTCGGTGGGAGGGGAGAAGTAAGCTTTACCCAGAGAGCCCCATTTTACTCTATGTTGGATGGGAGTTCATTGTATGGACCTGTAGGCGAAGTGTAAAATAGTAAGGGGAATGGGAACACCTGGTAGATTTTCCGCCATTTTTCAAAGGGAGACAACTTTCGGAACTTCCTGTTTGCTTTTCTATAAGCTCTGCTGTCTCACTAAAAAGGGGTCTTCTTTTACAGGAAAGAATTTGCTCCCTCAGGAGCAAATTCTTTGTTTCAAGAGTTGACCCCTATTGGCGTGGGAGACAAAAATACTTTTGAAGGAGTTGCCTCCCCTGAATGTGTTCCCATTCCGCTTAAATGAATTTACTTAAGGTATAGTCGTATAAGCCCGTATTTTAGAGTACTGATTGATATGCTACATTTGCTATATGTTTGTGAACGCTGTGGAATGAAATGAAACGAAAAACTAAAAAAAGAAAAAAAGTTTATTGTCTTCTCTTCCATGGGGTACAAGAATACTTCTTTCTGGGACTAGGTGTGGTGCAATTGTTGGCGAAAGCCTATTATTCAGTAGAAATAGGATATCGTGCTTTTTTTTTCTCTGAGTGAGTTGTTCTTTAATAATTTATCTTTTCATATTTAAATAAAATCACAATGTACAATAAAAATCCTTTATTAAGACCCCCTTTGGGATTGTTCAAAAGTAGTTTTTAAAGACTTTTAAGTCCCAAAGGTGGTCTCCCACTAGAGCACACTGCATATAGAAAAGAAAAGGAAAGAAAATGTACTGAAACCTTCTAAATATACTTTTAAAAGCATAATTTGTCTTAATTTTAGGTGGTCGTAATAACGGAATTTCACTTATTTCAGTTCCCAAAAGCAGGATGTTATGGCAATTTAAGTACAGTGTGTACTTTGTTCGAGGGGAAATCCATTACAAATATTCCAGAAATTCTCTGGAGGATGAAAAACAGATACATGAAAATTGACACTTCGTAACAAATGGAATTATACTTAACTCTTGAAGTACGCCCCCGCCCTTCGGGGCTTTGAGAAATAGAGTGGGCTGCATGTGCTTCGATCGAACTTGTGTATTGGTCTAAGCCTGTCGGGGAAAAGTGTTGCGAGTCGGACCGCTCCTTAAATCCTAGCTGTTTCTTTGGGCGGTAGGGCTTCAGATGTTATTTCATCTCAATGTCGGGTGTACGAGTCGGACCGTCCATGCTTATAAACCCTATTGGTTTCATTCGACGACAGGGCTTGAGATGTCATTTCATCTCAATGTCGGGTAGAAGTCCGACAAAATTGGAAGCAACGTCTCCAAAATGACCTATACAATGTTGATGGGGACGTTAAGCCTCAAATCAATCAAACAAACAACCTAAACACAAACAAATTAATTTTTGAATTGCCACGGAATGATAATCTATGATTAATTATTTTTCAGAGAAAATAAGACCTGAAACTTGATGTGAATGAACAGGCGATTCACATGTAATGTCAAGTTTTATTTTCTCTGAAACATAAGAAACAAATACAGTCTGCTAGACATGATAGGTGCTTTAAAGACAAAACAGTTTTATCATATGACGTCGCGTCTGAGACTGTAATAACGTCATATATTACATGCATTACAGAGAAATACCATGATTGCTACCAGACATAAACTTGGTATTTTCCTTTTTGCTAAGAAGAAATATTTCCTCTTAGCCGGGGAAATAAATCCCTTCAGCTGGAACTACTTTATGTACAAGATACGAGATACCGCTTTGTAGTGAAATTGTTCTATTCAAACGCGGGAAAGTTTCAATCACGGCGACGTTATTCATGACGTCATTGTAATGGCGTCTAAGAAATATCAACAGACGTTCAGAATGAGTGACGTTTGAGTCGGATGCAACGCTGAAACAAAAGAAAACATGGATATGACCATTGGTTAGGATGTAAGTTTTGCTTTATTTAATCTAACGTTTTACTTGTTTTATCACTGAAACACTTTGTTTCTTCTATTTTTGTTCAGAGCTGTAGAAAGCGCTTTCAAAATGGCGCCCATCCAGTTGTTCTTCCACCCAGATTCTGTGACACTTCGCTGATTGAACCGTTTACATGAGCTGTAAACAGTCAACTGAACGGGCATTCAGATCCAAAATTCAAGATCCAAACTCTCCTAAAAGTCTATGGAAGTGCATGTAATATACAGATTATACATTTCTCCTATTTGAAATATGGGATTTATAAACCTCGGGAGGTAAAACAATCCGTTAAAGAAACTCGTGCTTCGCACTCGTTTCTTTATCGGATTGTTTTACCTCCCTCGGTTTATAAATCCCATATTTCAACTAGGAGAATGAATAATCTATATGTAATAAATTCGGTAATCCATTAGTGGATTAAATATGCAAGACGGGCCTCCGTGGCCTAATGGATAAGAGCGCTGACTCTTAGTCATTAGGTCTCTCACCGCCGTGGGTTCGAGCCTCGCTCGGGTCACGTGTGAGACGCCAAGTTCTGCAACGGAAGGTCAGGTGGTTTTTCTCCGGGTACTCCGGTTTTCGCCCACCTATGATTAACGATCGGCTCGATATGAGTGAAATAATCTTGAAAGGGCCGTAAAACCCAAACCAAAAAAAAAAAAAAAAAAAAAAAAAATAAATAAATATGCAAATTAGTTAGATACGGTCCGTAACGTTACATGTACGACGACCTTGACGACGTGGTTTTTACTAATGGCTTAATATTGACAGTTTAGTATAAAAATCGTGAATAAATTGCATGATAAATAGAATCTTGCATTCGTGCTCATATATTATTAAAATTATTAAACTCCCTGGGGCTCGCATTATATCTGTTTTCCTCAACCAGTTTAATAAATTCAATCATACATGAGCAATCATGTAAGAAATATACTAGTACTGGAGATATTACACAACTATCAATATCAATACACTGAAAGCACTGGTGGGCCGACTGTCTCTGAGCGCAGGCTAGGAAAAACTAGAGCTACCACTAAAGGTGATGATTAATACCCCCGCCTCAATAGTTGACACAGAAAGCAAACATAAACAGGGTCCACTGAGTCCATTCAGGGGCAATAACTCCATAACTGTTGGACAGATTCTCCTGAAATTTGCGTCTTGCACATCTATTTATCCTAGTGAATAAGTATGCCAAGTATCCATTGAATCCGACTGATAGTGAAGGAGGAGTTCAGTGGACAAGATGTTTGCAAGCAAATCAGGGTCAAGAAAGTATGTTTCAAATTGATTCAGGGGCCATAACTCCGTAAATATGGGACAAACTTTAGTGAAATTTGCGTCTTGCACATCTACCCCTCCTGGTGAACAATTATGGCAAGTATCAATTGAATCCGACCGATAGTGATGAAGGAGTTGAGCAGACAAGGTTTTTAGCACATTTTTAGCAAATCAAGGGCCATAACTCCGTAATTTTTGGACAAACTTTAGTGAAATTTGTGTCTTGCACATCTACCCCTCCTGGCAAACATTTATGGCAAGTATCAATTGAATCCGACTGATAGTGATGAATGAGTTTAGCGGACAATGTTTTTAGCACATTTTTAGCAAATCAAGGGCCATAACTCCGTAATTATGGGACAAACTTTAGTGAAATTTGTGTCTTGCACATCAACCCCTCCTGGTGAACAGTTATGGCAAGTATCAATTGAATTTGATTGATAGTGAAGGAGGAGTTGAGCGGACAAAATTTTGCAGACAGGCCGCCCGACCGCCCGACAAACACACCGACAGGCTAATTCCAGTATACCCCCTTTAAACTACGTTTGCGGGGGTATAATGATCCCGAACGGTGACTTAGACTACCGGGTAAATGATGTATACGCAACGTCCTTTCAACGTCGATGCCGCGTACGACATGATTTTGCATCGACGGAAATACAACGTTGCCTACACGTCGTGTGCCCGCTAGACCGGCCCAGCAGGCACAAGACGTGTAGGCAACGTCGATGCAACGTCATGACGTTGCATTGACGTTGATGCGACGTTGCTTACACTTCTTATGTCCGCGGGCTTAACATTTCCTTCAACCCTTACTTTTGTAAGAATTTGTTTTTAGAAAGATTATTTAAATTTTGATTCAAACTCGTACTTTCGGCATGATGAATCTTCAAACAAATTGTTTTTGTTGCTGTTGCTTTCTTGATAACAAGCATAACATTTGACCGCCAAAATATTTTGAAGGCGTTTTAACATATTTTTTCTTTTCCTCCAAATGTTTTCCTCTTAGAATTTAGGCGAAACTCTGTATTCTAACACAGCGTGCCTATATAGGGAATGGAAAATAACTGTTTTATTCTGCAGGAAGAGCGTGATAGGTGACGTCATTAAAAACTACGCCACTAGTCGATTTCCTTGACGTTAGACGGCGTAACGTCATTTTCCCCCAATCGAAAACGTTAGAAAAGGATATAAACGCGTGTATTTCAGCTGAATTTCTTCTAACAATGGCGAAACGTTGTCAGATTTTGAAGGCGGAAACAACAACATCATTGCCGATTTTCAGTGTGTTAGAATCGAAATAGATCAGCTCTAGTCTGTGATTTGTTGAGTAATAAATCACAGTTTGTCGGTCAGTTGTAAGTAGACAAATCACGCGCGCTACTTAACAAATCAGAGTTAGAACCGATATATTTCTTAAACAAAAACAGTTACCAGTTTTGTTAATGGGGACTTTTTGGCAGCTAGGAGATTAAATAGATGTTGCGATAGCACACCCGCATTTTTTCACATCTCCAAAATGGCTACTTTTCTGATGAAAGTCCGTGATAATATTTCTTATTTATACTGCGAACATAGGTTGTGGGTGCTCGTTAGAACCGTCTCATTGTGCCGGTCCTAACGAGTACCCACACTCTTTGTCTTGGAGCAGAAATAAGAAAATAATGTATACCCCAGTAAACCCCAAATTTCTATATACGAAGTGGGGTTTAAGGGGTGTACATTTCACGGACTTGTTCTCGTGATGAAATATTTATCTTCATTAGACCTAATAAAATCTAAATAGCAATATGAATGAAAAAAATACATGTATTTGTTTGCTTGAGTTTTCGTCTCCTCAACAACTAAGGTTATTGGAGACCAAATACTCATCCGAATGCCAAATAAAAAGCCCAGCATCGAACACACGTCCCTTGGTTAAGGAGGCGAGTAGCCTACCCAGTAAAGCCACGTAAGTTTTGTTTACTAACACAGAGAGGGGCCAAGAAAATGTTAAGCAGGTGATATTCTACGAGTTTTAATACTTAACACTTTTATTCGGAGTATATATACCAACCTTTGATTATCATGTGAATTGTCTGCTCATAGGAAATGTCAAGCCTTATTTTCATTTTATGATATGAGCCACACCATGATTAAACCTAGTGTACATCCATTACGAAAACACGCCTATTCGAATATATTGAAAAGGTACCCCAAAAAGAAAATTTTCAGAAAAAACATTATGATATTTTTTTTTCACTGTTTTGCCCAAAACATAGACTATGGGAACTCGTTAGAACTGGCTCGGTGGGGCGGTTCTATCGAGTTCCCACAATCAATGTTTTTGAGCAGAAATAAGAAAAAAAAGTTTGCCCCTGTAAGCCCCAGTTTTACAAAAAAGGTGGGGTTTAAGGGGGTCAAAATTATAAAGGCGTGTTTTCGTGAT
This sequence comes from Lucinisca nassula, assembly GCA_963580285.1. NCBI lineage: Eukaryota > Metazoa > Mollusca > Bivalvia > Lucinida > Lucinidae > Lucinisca > Lucinisca nassula. The sequence continues at coordinate 123,191,017 of OY757016.1, read as the reverse complement.
GATTTGTGAATAACAAAGATGCAAATCAGCATGCGCTTCCGCGCAGTCTGGTCAGCTCCTATGAGTAAGCTTTTTAGCGGGTACAATATCTATCTCTAAAATTACAAATTACAAGACTGTTGCCACTCTGAGTAGCTGAGCAGACTGGTTTGTGTCTTACGAAGATAAGTTTTTCTCATGACGGTGCTCATGTTACAGATATTGGAAATGTGGTCTACTTCTTTGTATATCAAGACCATCTTTGGGACTGTTCAAAAGTGGTCTTTAGACCACTTTTGAACAGTTCCAAAGATGGTCTATCAAGAGCTTATGGACAATGCCTCTAGTTTCTATATCTAAAATTCCCAGACTGTTGCCCGTCTTTGTAGCTGAGTAGACTGGTTTGTGTCTTACCTGGTTAAAGAAGCACGAAGACAAGTTTTCTCGTAACGGTGCTCATGTTACAGATATTGAAAATGTGGTCTACTTCTTTGTACAGTAAATGTCCTGTAATAAGACCACCTTTGGGACTGTCCAAAAGTGGTCTTAAGACCACTTTTGAACAGTTACAAAGGTGGTCTCTTACTAGTTCAAGAAGATGGATGTAGAAAACACATAAAGACAGAAAAACTGAAACTTTTAGATATGTTTTAAAAGAAGAATGAGTCTTAATTTTAGTTGGTCTTAACAGCGGAATTCCTCTGTATTCAGTGCATAAATATGTACTATCAATTGTTAATCTTTTCATCTTTTCGAAGGTACTGTGTGTACAAGTTTCGGCAGATAAGGCCTCATCAGTGATCTTCAAATAATTTTGAAAATCCCGCAGTCATAAAAACAAACAAACAAGCAAAAAAAAAAAAAAAAAAAAAAAGAAAGAAAGAAAAACATTTTTTTTTCACAGAAAAATGTGCACATGGTTTTTCTAGGAAATTCCAAAGCAGAGCCGACTGATTTTCTAAAACCGCTAAAACCGTCTCGATGAAGGGGTTCTATCAGATCTGATTCAAACCAAAGAAAACAGATATCACAAAGAAACAGCTTTCTTAAGCGATGAAAGATAGCAATATCTATCTCATATGCAAATGTGTGTTTACAGTTTCAAGACAATCGGCCCAGAAGTTGTGGAGAAGTGTGGAGGAGAATATATTTTAATGTTTTTACCACGTTTGGGCATTGCGGTCATCTGTACTGGACCATTTCAAAAAGCTTTTGTTTCCCCACTAACTGTCGGCTGCATAATGAAATTGGCCCAGTGGTTTTAGAGAGAATGTTTCTGAAGCAATCCAAGTGACCTTGGGCCAAGGTCACCAAATGTCCTTGACATTTAACATTTATAGACATTCATTTTTTTACCTATTCTTATATCATAGACCGCAATAGTTTGCATTGCTTTACCTTTTTTTTTTCATTGAAAAACCTAAGGAACCGAATTTGACCTTGGCATAAAATAGGTCAGGGTCAACATTGGTCATCATTTTTTGGCAAACTTGGTAGTACTCAGTCACCCGATGCTACATACCAAGTTTCAAGACAATCGGCCAGTGGTTCTTGAGAAGAAGATTTATTAAGGTTTTTACCATATTTGGACATGACGGCAATCTTGGTCACGTGACCTGGACCATACTTGCAAAGTTTTGTTCCAGCAATTTCCAGGAGGCTGCATATGAAATAAAATTGAAATTGGTCAAGTAGACATTTGAAAACGGTTGACGGCGGACGACGAATGGACGACGCAGGCGCACCATCCTATAAGCTAGGACGGAGCCCTAGCCTCAGGGGATCTATAGACATACGCAGAAAATTGATCACATTCTTGGTCATTCCATTTGAAAATTATGTAACTCGCCGAAAGCTCGTTTCATAGCCACTCGTAGAAGCCTCCGTGGTGTAGTGGTCATGCTACTCGCCTTGTAAACCAGGGGTCACAGGATCGATTCCAGGCTTCTCCAGACTTTCGGGTGAGTCTTTAAACCGAGGCCCCGTCTCCGTATGACCTTAACGAAACACACCTATATAATATAATTCTGACCCCCTTAAACCCCACTTTTATGTGGTAAAACTGGCGTTTACAGGGGTGTATAGTTCTTTTCTTATTTCTGTTCAAAAACATAGACTGTGGGTACCAGTTAGAACCGCCTCGTCGAGGCGGTCTAACGAGTACCCACAATCTATGGATTTTTTAGAAGAAATAAGAAAAATATCAGATTTTTTTTGTGTGGTAAAATTGTCAATATAGAGTAAAAAGACCTTTATTAAGACCACCTTTGGGACTGTTCAAAAGTGGTCTTAAAGACCACTTTTGAACAGTTCCAAAGGTGGTGGTCTTAAAGACCACTTTTGAACAGTCCCAAAGGTGGTCTCTGACCAAAGGACACTGTAGCCAGAAAACACAAAGAAAAATTAAGTAAGTGTACCCTTCAAAATAAGCTTTTTATAGCAGAATTAGTCAGAATTTTAGGTGGTCTTAATAGCGGAATTTCACTGTATTTGAATAGGCATTTTTACGTAATACCATTTGCTTGAAACTAAACAGCCTTGAATTCTGTCAGGAGGGAAATCATAGGTATTAACATTTTCTGTTATTTGTAAACAAGCTATGATCAGCTATGAAATATTTATATAAACCCATTGCAGTTGTTATCTGTCAACTTGGATAACTGATAATTTGCTTTTTAAAATGACAAAACAAAACAAGTCTGTGGTTTACTCAGGAAATTTGTAGATCACCATTTTTTTTCCTATAACGAGTGGATAAGAGAGCTGACTCTTAATCATAAGGTCTCTCAACGCTGTGATTCGAGCTTGGCTCACGTTCTGCAATGGAAGGTCAACTGGTTCTTCTCCGGGTAATCCGGTTTTCGCCCACCTATGATTAACGATCGGCTCGATGTAAACGAAATAATCTTGAAAGAGCCGTAAAACCAAAGCAAAAAAAAAAAAAAAAAAAAAAAAAGGAATATTCCTATATATTCCTATACGAGCTGTAAAGTTAAAATGGAGGAGAGAGGGGCTCACAGGGGTATAGACTATTTAAAGTGTGCCTTAAACCGTTGAGAGACAATTTGCAAAAAGTGTCAAAATCTGTTTTCTTAGACAAGTAAGAGAACTAGTTTAAAAAGTCGTCTTTTTGATTTTTTACCCAGAATGCTAAATGATAATAATAATAATAAGATAATAATAATAAACTTTATTTTGAGAGTGTAACACATTTAGCTACAAAATTAATTTACCATGAGGCCCTCTTTTATATACATATGTTTACAATGAGAGTAGAAAAAGTGTTCCGCTAGTGGTGTTTCCGTTGGGGTCTGGTTGTTTCGTGTTTGTGTTTCTTTCCCGTTGTGTCTCTGATGGGAGCTGTGGGTTAATTGTATCGATTCCTTACAATTGCCTTCACTTCTATTTTGATTACAAGACAAATATACCTTAATATAGTAAGCCAAAAGCTGGCCATACCAGAGGTTGTTACAAATTCAAAGTTACTAGCTTACTACCAGAGCGCAGTGAAATTACTGCGCCTGATCTCTGTCTATGTTTCACCCTTTTTGACACACATGTTCATATAATCTACAAAATATTAAATTTTCAGCCAAAGGTGTGCGTGCGTGCGTGCGTGCGTGCACACACACACACACACACACATCACTCTCTTTAGTAAATTTTTGCAAAATAAGTAGGACATTGAAACAAAACAGCGAACAAAGTTTTTAAGTTCTGGGTTAATGAAGTGGGAGTGAAATATGTTTATATTATCAACTGGTCTTAAGTTAGACAGTAAGCAATTCCAAATAATGGGTTCAGAGTTTGAATACTTCTTCATTAGGTTTTGGAGTGATGAATGTCTGAAGCTGAACGTACATGTAATTGTGGTTCATTTTCAATTACTGTTTTTTTTTCTGCAACAATTCATTGGCATATTCCTCGCATTGAGATTTTGTACATAACTGTTGCTTTTCTATGGTTTAACCGATCAAATATAATTAATATTTTTAGATCATGCAGCTTTCTAGTATATTTTCAACATTGTGGTCTAATATTATTTTACAAGCTCTTTTTGAAGCCGAAAAAACTCTGTTCAGCTTCATTTGAGAGGTACCACCCCATACGATATTACAATAATCAACGTGTGGCTGTATATATGTTTTACAAAATAGAAGTGAAGGCAATGATCAGGAATCGATACAGCTCCAATCAGAGACACCAAAGAGAAAGGTCCACAAACATGAAATAACTAGACCCGAATGGAAAAGCCAAAAGGACAGTTACTTTCCCACAAAAAAAATTATCAAATGGCTAACCAAAACAAAAAATACAAGCGATACACACACTCAAAGACAAACCATAAAAAAAAAAAAAAAAAAAGAACGCGACAGAAGAATCGCCTTGTAACGGTCAAATGCGGCCGTATTCCTCGCCCTTTCTTCCGTCGCGATTTAGACGAATATTTTGATCAGTCCGTAGGAAGGCCTTGTAACTCATTAGTGCCACATCTCCGAGAACACAAAAATCAAACACCCACAGAGATAAAACAACGGTGAGGACTCGACAGCAAGAAACCACTTAAATGCTAAAGGAAAAGAAAACCATCAGTTAGACTCTAATGGGCGCAACCAGCGACAGAGCATCAGGCATCAACTAACATTACATAAAATTAGATTCTCTCGAATTATCAGTAAGCCTTTACGCTGGAACCGCCATAGAATCTGAGGCCCGACCCAACGGCGCGCACTTAAAGAGGGAAGTTAAGTTGTCAACCGTGATTGGGTTAACTACCATGCATGCAGTCTGTCGTATCACATTTATGTTGTACCCAATCTTTTTATATCGAAGAATGAATTAACGAAATTGGGTGCTGAAGTCATTGCAAGTATATATTTTTTTCTGAATTTATATACTAAGTCACAGTAAAAGTTGGGTTCCGATAGACTTTGTTCCGTAACCTAGAATCAGGAATTATATATTTTCTTGACAAATTTTTTTTAATCCTAGACAAGAGCCATAAATTTGAGGCAACTGTTTTACATATTTTATCAAATATGATGTGTCCAGATTATTGTCTATCACTACTCCGAGAATTTAGTAATTTGAAACCATGCTCAAGTCAACGGTGTTTAGGGTTAAAGACAACTTTTCAGTTGTTAGGGTGGCACGTTTTCGGTGGGTACTAATTAGCATTACTTTCGTTTTATTTGTGTTAATCGTTGTGCCATTGTATTTTGCTAGACTGTTTAAAAATTGAAGTGGAGGCAATGATCAAGAATCGATACAATTAACCGACAGCTCCTATCAGAGACACCAAAGGGAAAGAAACACAAACATGAAACAGACCCTAATGGAAACATCAATAGCGGAAAGCCAAAAGGACAGTTACTTTCCCACAAAATGGCCGATTGGCTATCCAAAATAAATAATATAAGCGATACAAACACTCAAAGACAAACCATAACAAAAATAAACCGCGACAGAAGAACCGCCTTGGAACGGTCAGTGAAACGAATTCCACTAGGGGGCTTAAATCGATTTTACGTGGCCACAATCCTCGCCCTTACTTCCGTCGCGATTTAGACAAATACTTTGTTCAGTCCGAAAGAAGGCTGGAGCAAAAGAATACCAACAGTTAGACTCCGATGGGCACGACCAGAGACAGAGCATCAGGCACCAACCAACATTACATAGAATTAGATTCTCTCTAGTTCTCAGTTAGCCTTTATGCTGGAACCGTCATACAATCTGAGGCCTGACCCACCGGCGTCCCATTAAAGAGGGAAGCAAAGTTGTCAACCGTGATTGAGTTAACTACCATGCATGCAGTCTGTCGTATATCATTAATGTTGTACCCAATCCTTTTATATCGAAGAATGATTTTACGAAATTGGGTGCTGAAGTCATTGCGGTTATATATTTTTCTGAATTTATATACTAAGTCACCATAAAATTCGGGTTCCGATAGACCTTGTTGCAGAAGAGATTTCAGTCCAATATTGAATTTTGAAATTAAATCGAAATGACGCCTATAAAATTTTGAAAAGGCTTTGCGTAGTTTATGGTACCGATAGCGCTGATTAAGAAGTTTAGCAGTTTTAACCATTTATTACGAGTGGCGAAGCCAGTTTACATGACTTCACAGTCTGGCAAATTGAATAAATTGCGAAATATAAACGCCATAGGATGGCGCACGAGGAACATCGCCATCAAAAAAAGGCAAATTTATAATCTCAAAATCAAAACCATCGTGTTTATCATAAATTTTGCAAGAAACATACCCATCTACAATAGATAGATATAAATCCAAAAACGGGGCCTGGGTATCAGAAGAATTTGCTTTATTTAACTGAAGTTCTGGGTGGGGGTGGGGTTAAATTTGACTGATCAAACCATCGAAATAGTTAGTGTCAATATTTAATAAATCATCCAAATATCTAGAAGTCGAGCTAAAAGCTCCAATGTTTCAGATTTGTTTTCAGCAGAAAGGGACATCATGAAGTCCCTTTCATAACAAAACAAAATGTGTTTGTGAAACACGAACATGTCCCCGGGCATGGTCATTTTTTTCAAAGTTGGTCAAAGTTCAAAGTCAAGGCCACAGTTCAAGATTTTTGGTTTGCGTGGGAAGCCCTTGGCACAAGGAACTTACATGCCAAATATGAAGGCTCTATCTTAAACGGTTCAAAGTTATGAACAATAATATTTTATCCTTTCTGTAGGTCAAGGTCACAGGTCAAACATTTTGCATAAATGTAAAGCTCTTGTCACAAGGAACCTACATGCCAAATATGAAGGCTCTATCTTAAACGATTCAAAAGTTATGACCAATTTTATTTGTTCTTTTAAGTAGGTCAAGGTCATGGTAAAAATGCATAAATGTAAAGCTCTTATCACAAGGAACCTACATGCCAAATGTGAAGGCACTATCCCAAACGGTTCGAAAGTTATGACCAAAATGTTATTTTTTTCTTTTAAGTAGGTCAAACGTCAAGGTCACAGGTCAAATTGTTTTGCATGAATGTAAAGCTCTTGTTACAAGGAACCTACATGCCAAATTTGAAGGCTGTATCTCAAACGGTTCAAAAGTTATGACCAATGTTAACTTTTTCTTTTATGTAGGTCAAAGGTCAAGGTCACGAGTCAAACATTTTTGTGTTAATGTAAAGCTCTTGTCACAAGGAACATACATGCAAAATATCAAGGCTGTATCTCAAATGGTTCAAAAGTTATGACCAAATATGTTTTTTTATTTTAAGTAGGTCAAGGTCACAGGACAAAATTTTTCGCATGAATGTAAAGCTTTTGTCACAAGGACCATACATGCCAAATATGAAGACTGTATCTCAAGCGGTTCAAAAGTTATGACCAATGTTATTTTTTTCTTTTAAGTAGGTCTAAGGTCAAGGTCACAGGTCATTTTTTTTGCATGAATGTGAAGCCCTTGTCACAAGGAACGTACAAGCCAAATATGAATACTCTATCTCCAACGTTAAAGTTGTCCACGTACAAACCAACAAACAAACAAACAAACCAACCAACAAACAAACAGACAGAGCAAAAACAATATGTCCCCGCTATCGCTACCGGGGTTATAAAAACATCAGCTATAGGGGATGCGCAAATAGTACCCATCGGAATACCCACAACTTGTCTAAATAACATAGTACAAAATCGTATGTAAATATTATCAAGTAGAAAGATGAGAGCTTCACACACTTTCTGACATGACCATAAAGTATAATTTTTATGCTATTCAGAAGTGAAGAAAGCAAAAAGCCATTTGTAAGGATCTTTTAATGTCTTCAGGAGATTTAGCACTAACATTTAATATTGTATCGTCTGCGTACATCTCTGTATTAGAAAGGCAGATCATTAATAAACAAAAGAAAGAGAAGTGAGGTAGAAGTAAAACAAAGATCAGGAATCGATACAATTAACTTACTCCACCCATCAAAGACACCAAAGGGAAAGAAACACAAACATTAAGCGACCAGACCATAATGGAAACCTAAACAAAGGAAGGCCATATGGACAGTTACTTTCCCACAAAATGGCCATATGGCCATCCAAAATAAAAAGACACAAGTGATACACACAGTAAGTAACAAACAACACCATAAATAAACCGCCACAGAAGAACCGCCTTGGAACGATCAGTGGAAAGATTTCCACTGGGGGCTTAAATCGATTTTACGTGGCCACAATCCTCGCCCTTACTTCCGTCGCGATTTAGACAAATACTTTGTTCAGTCCGCATGAAGGCCTCCTAACTCATCAGTGCAACATCTCCGTGAACACAAAAAATCAAAGAACCACAGAGGTGAGACAACGGTGAGGATTCGACAGCAAGAAACCACTTAAATGCTAAAGGAAAAGAAAACCATCAGTTAGACTCCGATGGGCCCGACCAGAGACAGAGCATCAGGCACCAACCAACATTACCTTGAATTAGATCTCTCTAATTCTCAATAAGCCGTTACGTTGGAGCCGTCATAGAATCTGAGGCCTGACCCACCGGCGTGCAATTAAAGAGGGAAGCAAAGTTGCCAACCGTGATTGGGTTAACTACCATGCATGCAGTCTGTCGTATAACATCCATGTTGTACCCAATCTTTTTATATCGAAGAGTGATTTTACGAAATTGGGTGCTGAAGTCATTGCGGTTATATATTTTTCTGAATTTATATACTAAGTCACCATAAAATTCGGGTTCCGATAGACCTTGTTGCAGAAGAGATTTAAGTCCAATATTGAATTTAAAAATTAAATCAGAATGGCGTCTATAAAATTTTGAAAAGGCTTTGCGTAGTTTATGGTAACGATAACCCTGATTAAGGAGTTTAGCCGTTAATAATTTATTACGAGTGTTGAAGTCAATTACATGACTACACACTCTAGCAAATCGAATTAATTGCGAAATATAAACGCCATAGGATGGCGCACGAGGAACATCGCCATCAAAAAAAGGAAAATTTACAATCTCAAAATCAAAGTCATCGCGTTTATCATAAATTTTGCATGAAACAAATCCATCTACAATAGATAGATGTAAATCCAAAAACGGGGCCTCGGTATCAGAAGAATTTGCTTGATTTAACTGAAGTTCTGAGGGGGGGGGGGGTAAATCTGACTAATCAAACCATCGAAATAGGTATTATCAATATTTAATAAATCATCTAAATATCTAGAAGTGGAGCTAAAAGCTTCAATAATTTCAGATTGGTTATCAATGGAAAGCGACATCATGAAGTCTCTTTCATAACAATACAAGAACAGATCAGCCACAAGAGGTGCGCAATTCGTACCCATCGGAATACCCACAATTTGGCTAAATAACTTAGTACCGAATCTAATATAAATATTGTCAAGTAGAAAGGTGAGGGCATCACACACTTTCTGACAAGACCAAAGTGTATAATTTTTATGCTCTTTAGAAGTGAAAAATGCATTTCTGACATTACATGCAAGATAGAGAGAATCTTCTCTGTGAAAAGCCCATTCAATTAAATCATTAAGCTTTTCTTTAATAAGATTATGAGTAAGTGTAGTGTAAAGAGTGGAAAAATCGTAAGTAGACAGACTTGAACACGAAAATGTCTGGATTTCAATTTATTTAAAACCTCATTCGAATTTTTAATAGACCAAAACAGATTTCTTCCTGATCTTTTAAAGACTTTATCACAATATTTAATCACGTGCGTCTTAATAGCAGTAAGACAGGAAGTTAATAATTTAGAAAGTTCAGTGGTAGTGCAAGAGCTAGAATTTGCAATAAACCGTGCTTTGTAAGGTCTTTTATGAAGTTTTGGTAACCAGTATAGCGTAGGAAGCTTGTCTTGGCCTTCGTTAACACACACAGCAAACTTGGTTGCTGAATGACAAACATGTTTATCTACTATAGCTCTCTCTTCAGCTAAAGGCTGAAGTTCATAGGCCTTAGTACCACCAAGCTCCTGCTTAAGCGTGTTAACCTAATAGTGGAGCCGTCACACAACGACGACGTTGTTAGCGGCCTTGTCTGCAGGGGCCAAAACAAACTTCTTATGAAATTCTTGAATACCTAGTTTAAGATGACGTAAAGACGTCTTGGGCTTAGGAGGTAATAAGTTAGTATTATGAGAATAGAAAGAAATGCGTTTATTCACTAGTTTTAAAATGCTAAGTTTCCAGTCCTTAAGGGCTTTATGCTCAACATACTCTCGCTTACACCATCGATTACCGAATTCATTCAAGGAAGCAGCGATTTCATCTCTACATTTACTGAAATCAATTTTAAAAGGAAACCGATATTTCGGTCCTTTAGAAATTATATTCCTTATCCTAGAATCAGGGATAATTTTCAAATTGCCAGTAATTACATGACCAGCAGCAGGATAGCAATACTTTGAGTTTTTACAATCACATGAATCAGGTGTATTAGTATCAATATCAAGATCTGAAACAAGTTTATTGAAATTAAAAATGATAGATCTAACAGGTTTGTTATATTTATAGCAAATTATAGGTGTTTCAGTAATTTGAAAATAAGCAGGAATGGAAGAAAGCACCGATCTCTCACGGAAGATACTGGGCAAATCTATAAAATCCATACCCTTATTAATGAAGGATATTTTGAAGAAATGGCGTTTATGATTAATTTCAGAATCAATGTAAGGACGGAGAGTATGCTGAGTATAGCCTCTAGTTAAGAGAGCCGCATCATGTTTGAGTAGGTTCTTTCAAGTTTGAAGCAATATTTATTGCTTTCGTTAACAATTTCATTAGCATCTTCAATTTCTTTGCCATCAACTCGTAAATATAAAGTTAGGTCTTTTGATATCTTATTTAAACCAATTTCTTTAAACAGTTTTCATGTGCTGGCAGGATTATTGTCATTTTCTTGAATAAAACCTGTGTACTGGGCTTTTTGAACTGTTTGATTAAGTTCGTGACTTTTTTATCCAAAGTTTTTACTGGTCCACATAATTTAATGATTTATAGCGGTCTCTTGTCTTAATTGCTTAAAAAATATCAGCTGTAAGCCACTTTGGTTGCTGTTTATATCTAATCTTACGTTTTTGAGAGGGATGTGTCTATTAACTATTTCCATGAATTGACCATGTATCTAATTTAAATGTCATTTGCATCATCAAATAATTTAATGACCTCCCATGAGGCACACTGACGTTCATTTAAAAATTCTTCTTCACTAAAATTTCTAAATGATCTATATGTAATTGTGTAGTTGGGATGTGCAGTTAGTTTTTCTTGTGAGAAAGATATGAATGTGGTCACTTATAACAATTTCTGGAACTCTAATTGAACTTATGTTTTCCTCGTTATTATAGTATATATGATGGATTAGTGTTTGGGAATTTGCAGATTTTCTAGTTACAGGGGTCACTTTTTGTTTAAGGCCAAATGGTTTAATGTATTTCAACCAAGCTCACTTAATATATTCATCTAAAAGATACCGATTAAAGTCACCTAGGAAGTAAATGTCTTTTGTTTTGCTAGAACATTTTCTATTAAAAATTCAAAATTTTCATTCCACTGGACTCAATCATTTGGAATTCTTTGGAAACACCTCCAGCCATACACACTGAATTTCATCCATGTCCTGGTCCTTTCGTCTATCTACTTTTTAGTCCATACTTAACATAAACTAGAAAACCACCACCTTGCTCATTTCTTTCATTCGTGATGACTATCTTTCCTAATCAGATCAGGTCAGGTCAGGTTCATTGCTGCTACTGGTAACATGTAAGGCAGTACGACCTGTTGCATGCGGGCAGATGGGACTCGACACCTCGGGAGGGCAACCCATCTAGGAGTTGCTAGAGCTCTAAACAAAGCTAGCATGGGGTAGATGGAGCCGGTAGTCTTGGTTGGCAATCCACCTAGGGGTTATTGGTCCCTAAACAAAACAGGGCGACTCGCGTTGCACGGCTGTCGTCTAAAGAAACCCTGTGCTGGTTCTTGGTCACTCCGGTTGTGCACATGAACTCATGGTTCCTCTGCCACTGCAAGGGATGATGGACTTCTCAAGCCCTGGCCGGCAAACCATGTAGGAGAAGGCAACTCCAAACAAAACATTCATGTCTGGATTTGCCTGTTCCAGCTTTGAAGTCTGCTGGGGCAGCAGCATGTCGTGGAGCAATTAGTTTGTTTGATTTATGGGTTAACGTCCCCGTCAACACTGCATAGGTCATTTTGGAGAAGTCGTGGAGCATGACGAGCGTAACAAGGCACTAAAGAAGTCATGGTCATCCACTGCATCCGGGCTTAGCTCCAGATGTCTCGACACTGTCTTGCCTCTGGATAAAGCTAGGTGGTCAGGACGACAGAGTGAGGTTGACTATGCCTTACTATAATCCATTTCACAGCGCATGTCATCTTAATCATATACTCACAGTCACTGCAGGCACATATATGCTTGTCATGTTACCAGAATGCCCGAGGAACGTTTGCCAAAGAAAATTCTCTATGCAGAACTAGAAATGGGCAAACGCTCCCGTGGCGGTCAGAAGAAGCGCTACAAGGACACCCCAAATCCTCCTCCAACATTCCTACAGAGTCGTGGGGAAAACTTGCACAGGACAGAGCAAAGTGACGAGGTTTCATGAGAAGGGGTGCCAGTGAAAATAAAGCAAAAAAGAATCAGTGAAGCTGGGCAGAAAGGTACAAAGCGCAAAGCCAGAGCTAAGGCATCACCAACAGAGCTGTCTTCCTCTAGCCTCTGTTGCTATATCTGCAACAGACAGTTCAGATCTAGAATTGGTCTCATCAGCCATCTTAGAACACACAAACAGTAACACTTCTCAAATGTGATTAAGATTGGTCATTGTCAGTAATGACAGACAAACTATTATTATTATTATTATTATCTTTCCTAAACAACTGATAATTATCAAGACAGAAGTAACTGTCAGGGTGAAAGCCTTTCAATTTGGTTTCATTCAATCCAAGAATGTGAATGTTATTGTAAAATAGAAGTGAAGACAATGATCAGGAATCATTACAATTAATCCACACCTCCCATCAGAGACACCAAAGGGAAAGGGACACAAACATTAAATAACTAGACCATAATGGAAACATCAATAGCGGAAAGCCAAAAGGACAGTTACTTTCCCACAAATTGGCCATTTGGCTATCCAAAACAAAAAGATATAAGCGATACATACACTCAGAGACAAACCATAACAAAAATGAACCACGACAGAAGAACCGCCTTGGAACGGTCAGTGAAAAGAATTTCACTGGGGTGGGGGCCTTAAATCGATTTTATGCGGCCGCAGTCCTCGCCGTTGATTCCGTCGCGATTGTTCAGTTCGCATGAATATGTTCTAGAAAGGGTTATCCTATGGAAGCAAGGAATACACCACAGAACTGTAAAATACGGAATGTACATGTTTTCTGGGCCAGACTAGCTAGTTTCGGTCATTTAGGCTTCATCAGTGACCCTCAAATATTTTCAAAATTCCACAATGGAATCAATGATCTCAAAGGACAAGAAAATATAAACTACACTATGATGTAGGACAGGGAGACTTTTTACGGCCGCCACACATTCCCAGTCAACAGCTGTAGTGACGTTGAATATGTTTTACAAAGGGTTATCTTTTTGAAGCAAGGAATACACCACAGAACTGGAAAATACGGAGTGTACATGTTTTCTGGGCTAGACTAGCTAGTTTCGGCCATTTAGGCCTCATCAGTGACCCTCAAATATTTTCAAAATTCCACAATGGAATCAATGACCCCAAAGGACAAGAAAATATAAACTACACTATGAAGGCTTCCTAACATATCAGTGCAAAATCTCCAAGAACACAAAATCAAACAACCACAGAGATGAAACAACGGTGAGGACTCGACAGTAAGAAACCACTGAAATGCTGGAGCAAAAGAAAACCAACAGTTAGACTTCGATGGGCCCAACCACAGAGCTGCAAGACTTGTTCAGCATTAATGTTAATTAGTCTGGCTTATTTTGAAGACCTTAATTCTAATGACCTATTTTTAAACCTTGTGCAAGTAATTCTTATTTAATAACTTGTGTGGACACTCATGGAAGAATCACTATTAGCATGCAAAGAAACACTGTTCTTGGTCAGTTACAATTTTATGAACAGAATTTAATGTAATATTATCATACATTGAAGAAAAAGTTTTTCTGAGTCAAGTAAACAAGTACAATACGATATAATGCAACATTCACATAAGGCATGCAACAGTTGAAAAAGCATGAAACAGAGATTGGTCACTTTGTAATAGGGCATATTTGTCAAAGTTCTATTTTTATCCAGCATAAGCCTGAGGAATCTTTGTGGCTGTACATATTACAGGTGAAACATTGAACACAATTTCGATGTCGGCAATCCCCAGTGATATGATTCGTGAGTCAGCATTATTAGGTATCTTTCAGTTATGTATGTCGCTCTTCACCCGTTGAATGTTGGCTACTACTATTTTAGGCTGGAAATGCACATCACTCGTATGTTTCATTGTTCATGGGTGTCCAGGAATAATCATTCGGATTTCTTTTGTAATTACCCCGTGGCAGATGGTTTGTCGGGCTAGAATATAAGGTATATGTACAATAGTCAAAACTTAATCTGGCCCCGAAAAATCTTGCATACTCCATAGTTTTCGGTACTGTGGTGTAGTCATTGCTTCCAAAGGATTACCCCCTAAGTCAGATTGTTTGGTTGATGATGCCTAGTAGTCATATTAAGCCTGGTCGAGACAAATGGATGTTGTCATGCTCTTTGTGAGGATGTGAACGAAGTTTGCCATTTTTATCAAAGAAAGCTGTATTAGTGTCAATATATTCAACTTCATGTTGTTCCCAAAGTCTAAATAAAACTTTATTTACACCTGAAACAGCTGTGTCACCCCTGGGACATGATTTACACACATATATTCGGCCTTCTTGATTTTTATTATTTACAGATGCAATGAACTGTTCATACTTTTCCTCAAAATATTGAATATCAGACTCTTCTAGTCATTACCAGCAACGTCCACAGTAATGTCAGTAAGTTTTGTTAAAATCATATAACTGGATAGTTGCCATCAAAGTGTCAATTGTGGCTCCTGATATAGGCCTGCATTCAATACCCTGTACCAGTTATTTTTCTATTTACACCGGACAGAAGTGAGTCACCAGTTAATGAATGGTCAGCTGTGACGTTGCTAGGCTACTTTCTGCTGAGAAGTTCACTTTTTGGGGGTTTTGCCTGAGTTTGTGTATTTCTTGAAGACCCCCTGTGGTTTGATTTATAGTTTGGTTGTTTCTATTTTCATGATTTTTCTTTCGCTGTTGCTGATTCCTTCCCTTATTGGTGGTGTCAGATCTTTCCTGATCCTTCTGCTGCGTTTGATTTTTGGATAAAATATTGTAGCTTAATGGTCCTGGGGCTAAACTTGCTGGCCTTGGTCCTCTGTTGTAGTTTTTACAGTGATAATCAAAAGTTTTCTGAGATTTCAAGTATAGATTCAGAAAGAGATGTTTCTAAACACTATTGCAACAGAATGTCTAATTTGGTGTTAACACTGGTTAGTTGCTCTTGAAGGAATTTGCTAGTTATAGGACCATTATAACATAGGACCATTATGGTCCTCTTGTTTTGTTTTGGATGGCCTATTGGCCATTTTGTGGGAAAATGACTGTCCTTTTGGCTTTCCGCTTTTGATGTTTCCGTTGGGGTCTGTTTCATTTGGTGTCTCTGATGGGAGCTGTGGGTTAATTGTATCGATATTCCTAATCATTGCCTTCACTTCTATTTTGTTGAAGCTCTTTTATTTGGTCTCTGATCTCTGTTGATAGTGAAAGCTTTGGATGGATTGAATTGTTACGGCTAGGCGGGGGGTGGGGGGGGGGGTGGGGTGGGGGGGGGGGGGGGGGGGGGTGGGGAAGACGGTTGGTTCAGAATAGCTGTTGTCTCTGCTAGAAGGCGTTGACGTTTGGTATTCTCGGGAATGGTTGATTTCTTCATCCATTCCATTGGGTACTGCTGATACAGATGTATTGCAAGTCGCAAAAATACAGTCTGCCTCTAGAGTTGTTGTCCTGGGCCGAAGCCACATTATTGTCCGTTGTCAGAGATCACCATTTAACTTGTATGTGTGTTTGATATATTGAATGTGTGTCACTGGCTGGTTTAGGGTGTAACTCTCTATTAAGTGACTCAACAAAATTCATACAGAGATTCTTGGATGAAACTAGCAGACATTTGTCCATCATTGGAGGTTACATGATACAATATACCATTGAACCGGTCTTTTAACCTTTACGATGCTGAGAAAAACTACATCGGAAAATGGCATCTGCTTATGTCGTCTGCTGATTTATTTTGCAAACTTTTTGAAAATACTTTTGCATATAGCCAAACAGTGTGGACCCAGATCAGACTGCTCCTCTTGGAGCAGTCTGATCTGGGTCCACACTGTTCACAAAAGTGATTTTTAAAGTAACCAGCAGATGACAAAGCAGACGACAATTTTCCTGATTGGCATTTTATGGGTTAAAATTTTATGGGTTCACCACAATTTAGGTCATACAGAGCCTCTGACTGGTGTGGTCTGCTGGGAGAATAAAGAGGCTTGTGACTGGTTCTAAGACAGAGACTCATCCTCGGGTGCAGGTCGGCGATGGCCCTTTCAAGATTATTTCACTTATTTCGAGCCGGTCTTTAAATCAGGTGGGCAAAAACTGGTGTTCCTACAGAACACCCCCCCTGACCTTCATTTGCGGAACTTGGCATAAGACTGGGTTGTTATGTGGCTGGTATGAAAGAAAACAACTAGTATTCATATTCTCTTTTTTATTTATTATTTTTTTCTTATCATCTATAAAATCAGATCATTAACAACTTCCAACAGAACACAGGTAGACAAGAATCAAACTGTGCCTCCACTCAATCAAACTTCCCTGTCAACATAAAAAATTTGGTTGGGAGTTTGATGGCCCATTTAACACTATTTAGGTCATATAGAGCTGGTCAGTTTACCTAACCACACTTTTCCAGGGCAGACTGACATGTAAGTGCCAGTACAGTGCACACTCTTTGGGTAGAAAATGACAACCCCCTTTCTTGAATTAGCAGAAGGGAGAAAATGACAACAGAAAATACTGAAGTGTCCATCTCCATGGAAGAATATTGCCAGATCTACAGTTAACTTATCCATGACCTGATCACCAGTCAGACTAGTATCTAACTGAGTCACCAAGATCCGTTGGCCTACTTGCATCCATACTGTGCACAGCAAGACTCTGATCAGACAGCAGACATGTTCTTGCTGATCTGCATCTCTGCTATATATTCATACCCCAAAACATATAATCATCTGATGGTTCAAATGCTTCTACACCTAAACTTACATCATATGACCACATCACATGAACAAGTCCGTAAAATGAACACCCCACTAAACCCCACTTTATATAGAGAAAACTGGGGTTTACGGGGGTATATATTATTTTTCTTATTTCTGCTCCATGACATAGATTGTGGGTACTCGTTAGAACCGCCTCAATGAGGCGGTTCTAATGAGCATCCACAACCTATGTTTACAGTATAAATAAGAAAAAACATAAAGGAACTCCATCCGAAAAGAAGCCATTTTGAAGATGCCAAAAAATGCACTATGCCGCACGGGTGTGTTATCTTAATGATTTACCCTTATCTAGCTGAATAAATTAAGCCACACTCATTTCTGACTGTTAAGTAATCAAAATACCTGATAAAATATTTCATTAAAATTTGTAATCTAACTGACAGTTTGTTTGAATTAAGGTTTAACATCCCTTGGCCATCCCCAATCTGATCAAAAGTCAAGGGCTCATTTAACTGAGTCAACAGGTCGAAACTGTGTGGTGAAAAGCCCTGTGCAATGGAACAATGTTTGTAGTATATAAATAACTCACCTAAAAAGTGATTTGAACATTCATGTATTAGAAGGACATGGGCCATATTCAACTGGTAAGGTTCGTGAAATTTCCGTGAAAATTCCACGCAGGAGTGTGGTGTCTTTCTTGTAATAGCCGATCACGTCCCATCAAATACAAGTTATTTTTCAAATACATAAGTGATCATGGAACACTATTCTATTTGAAGGTATGGGTCAACCTTTTGTGCACCATGATCACCTATATACACAAATTAAAGATTTGATTGGACCATGTGACCGGCTATTACAAGAAAGGCACCACACTCCTATGTGGAATTTCACCGAAATTTCACGAAACCTACCAGTTGCATACGCTCATTAATATTCTTGAGCTATTCAAGAATTATAATTGGTCGAGAGCATGCCAGGCACAGAGCGATAAAAGATCATGTCATGATCAAGTGCACTGGTAGTCACATGCACAGGTAAAATTCTGTATAATAAAACATTTGTTGCCCTTGTGTGAGGGGAAAATGATGATTTGTTCATCCAAGCATGTAATATTGCCCTCAGACAATATTACCCGCTCAGGTGTACAAATCATCATATTCCCCTAATATAAGGGCAACAAATAACCTTAACCCTTTTTGTACTATATGGAATCTTCGTTTATATATAGCAGGAGCCCATTTCAAAATTCAGGGGTGTCAGGTTGTGTTTTCATCAAAATTTGTCTGGAAAATGGCTGAACTTTTTGCAAACAGTGGAGGCCCTGATCAGACGCTGCATTCTGTGGCGTCTGATCTGGGCCTGCACTGTTTGCCAAGTACCCCTTTGGGGGTTTCCAGTACTAAATGGGTCAAGATGAACTGGATAACCAGTGCCCTCTGCTTCCACTGCCTACCACTCCACCAGCCTGTGTGAGGCTGATCAAATCTGATGTTTAAAACATACATTGTGGATACTTGTTAGAATCGCCTCATTGAGGCGATTCTAAAATGTACCCATAACATGTTTTAAACATGTGGGGACTTTTTAAAATAGCCTCATATAGGCAGTTCTAACAATTACCCAAAACATGTTTCAAACATGGGCACTTTTAAGAATCACCTTATTGAGGCAGTTCTAACAAGTACCCACAACATATGTTTTAATGGAGAAAAAAAAAACAATATCCCAAAATTATCCACATTTCTCCTCATCTGGCACTATATCTCATATTGCACTTTTCTGCCACTCTATATCCATCACCGTCTGTACAGAGTTATCTCCTCATTTGTCAATCAGACCAAAGTCTTTCAACTTGTTATTGAGGAATCTCTCCATTGTATTGGCACATTTATAATACTCTGTGTCTGGTTTATTGTAAGAGCGACAGTTTGTGAAGATTCTGTTCATGTCTGCTATAAATAGTCTCTTATGTACATAATAACGGTTCTTTAATCTCTCAGTCATTGTTCTCAGATCTGGAAGATAAACCATAGAAAAATCTCACAATAAAAGAAAGTTAAGTACAGTGAAATCTGTTTTAAGAAAGTGGCACTGAAAAGCCAAGCATTACTTCTTAAGCCCTTTCAATCCTTTAGACTGATACAGATACTGATGCAAACCTTGTAAATCCTGAGACTGCAGTCTTACCTGGATCAACAATGTTTGCCATCCTGTTTATGACTGACTAAACCCCCTATTTACAAGAATGGATGGTCCCAAATGTAAAAGATGGAAGAGTTCACTTATGAGTGGGCAAAATGGCTTGTGTAATACAATATGTGTTTCTTCATTTTTAGTTCCTAGTTTCTTGTCTTATTCAGTGGCATAGCTGCAGATAAGGAAGCGTAATGAGGGTGATTTTTGTCTAATGTTTCATATTTCTCCAAAAAAAACGTATGTTGTGAATATTTGTTAGAATCACCTCATGGAGTGATTCTAATAAGTATCTACAACATATAATTTTAAACAAGAAATAAAGCAAATAATCCCTCAAATATCCTTGTTACACCTTTGTGTCTGGTTTTGTTGTGGTTTGGTTGAAGGCATTTCTAACTAAATCCCACAATATAAATTTCTAACAAGAGACAAGGAAATTTTTCCCTCAGTTATCTTTATTACGCCTCTTTATTTGCAGCTTTGCAGTAGACTGGTTTTTAGACTGTGTGACTTTCCCATAGGGAATGACTGGTTTTCCAACTCTATGACTTACCCATAGGGTATGATGGTCTTCAAATTCTATGACTCAGCCAGAGGAAAAGACTGGTTTCCAAATGTTAAGACATAACCATAGGGAATGACTGGTTTTCAAACTCTTTGACTTACTAATAGGGAAAGACTGGTTTTCAAACTCTATGACTTACCCATAGGGAATTTGATATGGTCATAATAATCAGGGGCTTCCGACTTGTCTACTGGTTTCAGGAATGGCCAAGCACTTGCATGAGTCTGTAATGGTGAAAAGAAGATATCTGCATAAAAGGAAGTGGAACATTTCTAGAAATATCCTAATAACCATAATTTTAGAAAAAATGTCCACCTATCTTAGAATACTGCCAACACCCTTCTAAGAAATTTTTAGCAGGACTTTCTGGGTGAGAACTGGTAGTTAGCAATCTGGATAAAGTGTCTTGCACAACACTTGGTGCACATGGGGAATGATTTGGCTACCTCTAGATCTCAAGTCCGATACTCTGTCACTGCACAGCAGTGCTCCACAGATGTTGAATGCAGTTTGATCCATTTGGATTTGTATCAACAGCTTTGTTCATGTTTTAAGGGGAATGGGTACACCTTCAGGGGAGGCAACTCCTGCAAAAGTGTTTTTGTCTCCCATGTCAATAGGGGTCAACTCTTAAAGGAAAGAATTTGCTCCTGAGGAGCAAATTCTTTCCTTTAAGTGTAGACCCCTTTTTCAGTGCCACAGGGCTGATAGAAAAGCAAACAGGAAGTCCAGAAAACTGTCTCCCTTTGAAAAATGGCAGATAAATCTGCCAGGTGTTCCCATTCCCCTTAAATGATACATTCAGTATTAACTCCAGGAAAGGAGGTGCAACAAGGAGAATTATGTAATAATTGTTCTTATTTCTCCATCAAACCTTATGTTGTGGGTACTTGTTTAGAATCACCTCAAAGAGGCGATTCTAACAAGTAACCAAAATGTTTTAAACAAAAATCAAGAAAATAATCCTGCAATTATCCTCCTAACTCATTATCTGGAGTAATACAGGCATTCTAAATTTGGAGTGTTTATCTGAATTCCGGTTTTACATCCACATCAACACTATTTAGGTCATTTTGGAGATATTGCTTCCAATTTTTTGGGACTTCTACCCTGCATTGAGATGAAATGACATCTCAAGCCCTACAATCCAAACAATATGCAGGAACAGTCAGACTTACACCACTGTGCAGGGTTTGCCCTTTTAAAAGGTTTACCATTACTTGTGTGCAGTCGGTTTCAGCTCTTTGTGGAAGCACCATGCAGTCCAATCAATTTCTCCAAGTCCAGATAGACGGGGGCCAAGAATTTGGCGCAATCATTAAACCTATACATTAGATACCAATGCAAACAGAGTAGATGAAGATGAGGTGGCCTATAATGCACCCGAATCTACACTGCCTGCCATCCTGTTGATGATTTTATCACATGACATTGCGTCTGAGAGTGTAATAACGCCATGTATTATTTTTGATAATCCACTAGTGGATTAAATATGCAAATTAGCTAGATACGTCTCGTAACGTTAAATGTACGACTTCCTTAACGACGTCGCATTTACTAATGGCGGAATATTGACATTTTTGTAAACAATCGTGAATAAAATGCATTTTAAATGTCATATGATAAATAGAATCTTGCATTCGTGCTCATATATTACTGAATTTATTAAACTTGTTGAGGAAAAGGGATAAAATGCTCAGCGAAGCCTCGCATTTTATCCCTTTTCCTCAACTCGTTTAATAAATTCAATAATACATGAACACTCATGTAAGATCCTCTATACCTATTTACAAGAATGGACATGTCCAAATTCAAAGATGGAAGAGTCCACATCACAAACTCAGGGGATGAAAATGTTGCCATCAAAGAATGGGCGGCAAAGTTCTTTATGACTTTTGCTGTGCATGTCATGTCTTTTCTATAGTCATTCTCTCCCTTCCCCAGATCCAAGAAGGGCAGTTGTCATATGCTTGTGAAAGAATGTGCACTGTACTCGTTGATTTCTTATGTAAGCCTGTCCAGGAAAAGTGTGGTGTTGTAAACTGACCAGCTAGACATGGCCTAAATAGTGTTGAATGGCTATTTTACTCCAAACAAACAAAAACAGTGCTTGTGATGTGTGCATTCTGATTTGTTGCTCCTTAGTTCAATTAAGTATCATCACGAAAACACGCCTATATAATTTTGACCCCCTTGAACCCCACTTTTATATAGTAAAACTGGGGTTTACAGGGGTAAACCTTTTTTGTATTATTTTTGCTCTAAAACATAGATTATGGGTACTCATTAGAACCGCCTCGATGAGGCGTTTCTAACGAGTGCCCACAATCTATGTTTTGAGCAGAAATAAGAAAAATATCGCAATGTTTCATCTTAAAATTTTCTTTTTTTCAGCGATAAAGGTGGCAATGTATTTGTATAGGCACATTTGCGAAATGTTAAGAAGGATAATCAAGGAATAATTTCATTTAATACCCACAGTATATAATTTTATAGAGAAATAAAAAAAAAATATCCCAAAATTATCTTCATTACTCCAAAGAAATTTGTTATAGCTCCAGATATCAGGGGAAAATTTTCCTTATTACTTTTTTCAGAAACATACATTGTACCTTCTTTGTTTAACCCTTTACCACTCAGATACGTGTTTTTACGTGTCTGCACCCCCCCCCCCCCCCACATTTTAAGCCCCAGAAGCCCCTTAAATCTGCATTTCTACCCCTGGATAGTTATGTTTGCTTTAGGATTTGTTGGGCAAAAAAGTGACCTGTTTTTTCACGCGCCTCCCCACTAAAAATATTCTTGGGGGGATTGAAGGGGGGCGTTGCCCCCCTCACATCCCGAAAAATTTTGGGTGTATGGCCCAACCGGCTGCTAAAATCTATATCTGAGGGTGTCTGGGGTCCAAAATGCCTGAAAATTGATGCTGATATAACATGCTGCAAACAGTGAAAATGGCCAGTGCCAAAAACCTTAGTTGTTGCCTTGACAGCTGTGTGAAGATTAAAATGTGGTCAAAAATTCATGTGAAAACACACTTTTTGCCAACTTTGAGATGCCCCCTCTTTACCATGACAGCACTGATCAAGTCATGAAAGGTTGCATTGGAAAGGCTACTGCTCAATGAACATTCATACCGAGTTTGGTGTAAAACAGACCATCCATTATGAAACAATGGTTGGTTGAAGTTGCTGTCAGGTGCAACACTGAAAATTAGTGAAACTCACAAAATCCCTGAGTGGTAAAGGGTTAAGGAAGAAAATCCCAACTGACCAAAATAATGTTTTTTCATCATTTTATTGCAAGAAACAATATTTCAGATATAATTAATGCATTTTAGACTAAAATGCAGTACGTCCCAGATTTCAGTTAACCCTTTACCACTCAGATACGTGTTTTTACGTGTCTGCACCCCCCCCCACATTTTAAGCCCCAGAAGCCCCTTAAATCTGCATTTCTACCCCTGGATAGTTATGTTTGCTTTAGGATTTGTTGGGCAAAAAAGTGACCTGTTTTTTCGCGCGCCTCCCCACTAAAAATATTCTTGGGGGGATTGAAGGGGGGCATTGCCCCCCTCACATCCCAAGGTTGGTCGGTAAATACCGGTGGCGGGAATTCCCATTGGTATTTACCGGTAATTACCGTCCTGGGAAATACTCCAAATTTCAGCAAAAGTGGGAAATACTGGGAAATAGTGGGAAATATGATTTTTGTTTTGTTATTTCATAGAAAAACACTATTAATATTTCTGTAATTTAATTGAAATAATGAACAGTTAGCTATTCTGCAATATGCCTCCCCATACATATATGTCAAGTCTGCTTTTTTTCAACCAAACACTTGTGTAAGCATAAATATAAAGTGATCTGTTGTTATGTAGGGGGCAGAGTTATTTAAAATCACTCATATGCTCAAGAAGATAAAATACATAATGGCCCCAATATTTGAGACAGACATGCCTGGGCAAACAGTGCAGTCCCAGATCAGAATCACTTAGCTTCTTAACCTATTCCAGTGGGTAACCCCTAAAGGTGTATCTTGGCAAACACTGTATGCCCAGATCAGATGCCGCGGAACACAGCGTCTGATCAGGGCCTGCACTATTTGCTAAGAGAATTTTCTGTCAAAAATGGAATAAAATGAAAAAAATAAGCCTGACACCCCTTATATGACAAATAGACGTGTCCAACACACAGCAATGGAATAGTCTACTGGTATTCAATGGGTTAAGAGAGTTTGCCACTGGAACTACATGTACCCCGGTACATGTTTTGTATGTAACCACATGGTTCATTTTTTTTTAGATTTACAACAACTCTTTGGATGTTTGAATTTTAAGGACATTTACACTAGAAAAGGTTTGTTGACATGTTTGTCAAGTGCTAAAAACATGTAAAGGGTGTGATAATTTAATTGTTTGTTTGAGACAGGTATTAAAATCACACAGTTAATTTAAGCATAAAAGGTTTCTTAAACTAGAGAAAGTGCCCAGTGGGGCACGTATACCCCCGACCAGTGTCATCCCCTTATGGTGAAAATGAAAATTTGTTTGTAGCATTGAACCTTTCCATAAAAACTTTCCATTTAGTCCACTGAGAATAACTATTGCATTTCAACAAATATAGTATAATTTATCATATCCAAAGATGAAACTGCTGAATAATAAAAATTCAAAGTTTGTTGCAATTTGGAACAATTTCAACTGGAAACAACTAACATAGAATAGTCTGTCATAGAACATTTGCTGAATTAAAGTAGCTGTATAATGACATAATAAAGCAATGCATTTTTTATTGTTACTTGCATTTATTATTGTCTGCATTTCAAGAGAAAATATTATGCAAAATTTAAGTTCTAGTCGCTGTTGTTTCTAAGATCACAAGGACCAATATACATGTATAAAGTGACAAATCTGACAAGGGTCAGAGCATAAAGAAACAACAAACTAACTAATAATGAACAGATGGAAAGACAAAAACTATAACCTTTGATATACTTTGGATGCAAGGCATATAATGAAAACAGTTATCAAATCCTGTACCATATACTATTATGCGATGTATACATGTGAATTTATTCTAATTAATATTGTTTAAACCAAAACAGTTAACACAAAACTTGGATGTGATCAAAATGTGTAAGTCCTTATTATTGACCCATAGCCCCACCCGGGGGCTTGACATAGGAGCTTAGATATTCCATATGAAAGTTAATACTATAGCTATATTCTGTACCAAATATGAAGAGAATCTAACATGAAGTTACAGAGATATAAGCAATCAAAAAGGTTTAACACAAAACTTCGACTTAAAAGTTGACAAACTGACAGACAGCCCACCCAGGGGCTTAGATATTCCAAGGTTATGCTATAGAGATATCCTTTACCAAATATGAAAAGAATCTAACATGTAGTTACAGAGATATGAGCAATCAAAAAGGTTTAACACAAAACATTGACGTAAATATTGATGAACGGACTGATGGGTGGACAGCCCACCCAGGGGCTTGACCCGCGAGCTAAGATATTCCAAATGAAAGGTAATGCTATAGAGTTATCCTGTACCAAATATGAAGAGAATCAAACATGTGGTGACAGAGATATAAGCAATCAAAAAGGTTTAACACAAAACTTTGACGTAAAAGTTGACAAACGGACAGACAGCCCACCCAGGGGCTTAGATACTCCATATGAAAGGTAATGCTATAGAGATATCCTATTCCAAATATGAGGAGAATCCAACATGTGGTGACAGAGTTATTAGCAATCAAAAAGGTTTAACACAAAACTTTGACGTAAAAGTTGACAAACGGACAGACAGCCCACCCAGGGGCTTGGATATTCCATATGAAAAGAAATGCTATAGAGATATCCTTTAACAAATATGAAGAGAATCTAACATGCGGTTACAGCGATATGAGCAATCAAAAAGGTTTAACACAAAACTTTGACGTAAAAGTAGATGAACAGACAGACGGACAGACAGACAGCCCACACAGGGGCTTGACCCAGGGGCTTAGTTATTCCATTTGAAAGGCAATGCTATAGAGATATCCTTTACCAAATATGAAGAGAATTTAACATGTGGTTACAGAGATATGAGCTATCAAAAAGGTTTAACGCAAAACTTTGACGTAAAGGTTGACGAACGGCGGGACGGACGGAAGTACGAACGAACGAACGAACGAACGAACTAACGAACGAACGAACGAACTAACGAACGGACGAACGGATGGAAAGACGAAAACTATATACCCCCTGACATACTTCGTATGTCGGGGGTATAATTATCTACAGATACCTAAGTATTAAAATTACATGTATTTATTAGTCAAGGGAAAAAGCTGAAAGTTAAAAACTAATATTTTAGAATTACATTTGAAAAGAAATTATATACATTCTATATGAAGGCAGTCAAGGGATTCAGTATAAAAAGGGCTGGAAAATTCTTCAAAATTTCACTTGTCCTACATGACTAAGTGCGTGCAAAATTTGGTAAATGTCTTAAGGACTAGACAAACTTTTTACTCGTCCTTCAATTTGTTTTGTCATTGCAAGCACACAAATGGAATTTTCAAGCCCTGCATGAACTTGAAATAATTTTGCTTTCAAATAGTTAGGTAGTTGGGGTATATTAAGCAGTCTCAATTGGTACCACCTATTCAAATATATATTTCCCAGTATTTCCTGGGAATTCCCTGTATTTCCCGGGAATTCCCTGTATTTCCCGCCGTCCAGGGAAATATGAGTATTTCCCGCTTTTTTGCCAACCTTGTCACATCCCGAAAAATTTTGGGTGTATGGCCCAACCGGCTGCTAAAATCTATATCTGAGGGTGTCTGGGGTCCAAAATGCCTGAAAATTGATGCTGATATAACATGCTGCAAACAGTGAAAATGGCCAGTGCCAAACACCTTAGTTGTTGCCTTGACAGCTGTGTGAAGATTAAAATGTGGTCAAAAATTCATGTGAAAACACACTTTTTGCCAACTTTGAGATGCCCCCTCTTTACCATGACAGCACTGATCAAGTCATGAAAGGTTGCATTGGAAAGGCTACTGCTCAATGAACATTCATACCGAGTTTGGTGTAAAACAGACCATCCATTATGAAACAATGGTTGGTTGAAGTTGCTGTCAGGTGCAACACTGTGAAAATTAGTGAAATTCACAAAATCCCTGAGTGGTAAAGGGTTAAACGATTTTACAAGTACCCATACATATTTTTAAAAGAATTTTTTTTTTAGTTTTTGGTTTTCTGGCCCTTTCAAGATTATTTCACTCATATCAAGCCAATAGTTAATCAAAGAAGGGCAAAAACCTGTATACCCAGAGAAAAACCACCTGACCATCCGTTGCATAACTTGGCGTCTCACATTTGACATGAGCCAGGCTCAAACCACAGCGGTGAGAGACCTAATGATGAAAAGTTCGCACTCTTGCCCAATAGGCCAGTGAGGCCCATCTTAAAGAGAAATAACTTCATACATCATGAAAAGAAGGTGCAATGAGCATATCTATGGGTACTCCGGTTTTCGCCCACCTATGATTAACGATCGGCTCGATATGAGTGAAATAATCTTGAAAGGGTCGTAAAACCCAAACCAAAAAAAAAAAAAAAAAAATGAGCATATCTATGGGACAATTTTCCTTGTTTCTAAATTTAAACATATTTTGTGAGTTTTGTAGTTTGACATTTACATCACACCAATAATTAAGACCATATGGAGATGGGGAAAATCTGGAGAAGCTCGGAATCATACTCCAGACATATGTTGTGGGTAGTTGTTAGAATCGCCTCAATGAGGCGATTCTAACAAGTACCCACAACATATGTTCATATGGAGAAATAAGAATTTGTTTGTTTGATTTGAGGTTTAACGTCCCCGTCAACACTGTAAAGGTCATTTTGGAGACGTTGCTTCCTATTTTGTGAGACTTTTACCCAACATTGAGATGAAATGACATCTCAAGCCCTGCCCCCACTGAAACCAAATAGGGTTTATAAGCATGGATGGGCCGACACGCACCGCTTTGCCTGGGCAGGCTTAGATCCTCTAAGCGGTTTACCAGTAGTCGTGTGCGGTTCGGTTTCAGCTCTGCGTGGAAGCATCATGCAGCCCATATATTTCTTCAAGCCCTGATGGGCGGGGGCCCGGAGAAATAAGAAAAAGTATTCCAAAATTATCCCCATTACTCTTTATCTGGAGCTACAGTCCAACCTGTATTTAGCAAGCACCTATGGTATAATCAAAAGGTGCTTGCTTAATACAGGCGCTTGCTTAACACAAGTGGATTTTAATACATTTTCCCTTTTTGGGAACTGAAAGCTTGCTTGCTTAGGACAGGTTGCTTGCTTAATAGAGGTGGCCACTAAGACAGGTTTGACTGTATGTACTTACTTTAAACTGTTGTAACATGGTCTTCAAAGCATTATACAACTGGTCAGGATCTATAGCAGGTTCTCTTCTGAAACACATGCAACTTCATCAAACAAACTGCCAATATACAGCAGACAGAATGACAAACAGTGTAGACCCTGATCAGAGTGCTCCTTCAGGAGCAGTCTAATGTAGGTCTGCACTGTTGGCTTAGGTCTGTCTATCCCAATACTTAGGATCATTACAGTAAAAGGAGATTTTCTTTGTACAGTCGAACTTCAATAGCTCGAACACCTTTGGGACCTCGAAAATCTGTTCGAGACAGGGGGAGTTCGAGCCACTGAGGGTTACTGCTAGGAGGCATAATGAGATACTTTTAAACATCTTTTCGGTGTTCCATAATGAATATGTATGCTGTGTGTACTCATTAGAATCGCCTCATCGAGGCGATTCTAATGAGTACACACAGCATACATTTACAAGATAAAAGAAAAAAATCTCCTTAATTATCCCGCACTATTTCTTATGTAGAGGATTTCGCTAGGGGCTCAAGAATGGGTTCGACTCATCCATGGTACATGAGCCATCAGTGTTTCGAGCCATCGCAGTTCTACTGTATGTACACACAATATATCTTTAAATAACATAACATCAAAAAGACGCTTTGTTTTGTTTTTGTTTGATTTGAGGTTTAATGACCCCATCAACACTGTAAAGGTCATTTTGGAGATGTTGCTTCCAATTCTGTGTGACTTTTACCCAACATTGAGATGAAATGACATCTCAAGCCCTGCCACCCAATAAAACCAATAGGGTTTATAAGCATGGACAATCAGACTCTCACTGCTTTGCCTGGTCAGGTTTAGTTCCTCTAAGCGGTTTACCAGTACTCATGTGCGGATCAGTTTCAGCTCTGCATGGGATCATCATGCAGCCCATCTACAGTAGAACTTCGATGGCTCGAACACCGATGGCTCGTTTACCATGGATGCGTCGAATCCATTATTGAGCCCCTAGCGAAATCCTCTACATAAGAAATAATGGGGGATAATAAAGGAGATTTTAGTCTTTTATCTTGCAAATGTATGCTGTGTGTACTCATTAGAATCGCCTCGATGAGGCGATTCTAATGAGTACACACAGCATACGTTTTCATGAAAGAACACAGAAAAGTTGTCTTAAAGTATCTCGTTATGCCTCCTGACAGTAACCTCAGTGGCTCGAACTACCCCTGTCTCGAACAGATTTTCGAAGTCCCAAAGGTGTTTGAGCCATTGAAGTTCGACTGTATTTCTTCAAGCCCCGATGGGCAGGGGCAGGGGCCAGTCAAAAAGATGAACCTAAATTATTCCAATTAAGCCTCCTGGTCTGGCACTTTCAGAAACCCTCAGTGGCTCAAACTACAAATGTCTCAAACAATCTTCATAGTCCTAAAACTTGTCCAAGCCATTGACTTTCACTGTATTCCTGAGTCAATTTATTAATCCACTGGGTTGACGCCTTGCAAAATGTTCACTCATTTTCAAAGTAAATTTCTAAAAATAACTGATCCTGACACCCCTAGATTTCAAAATGGACTCCTGCTGTATGTAGTGAGAAATATTCTATTGAATTCAAACTGTGTCAAACAATGATTGAGTCTAATAATAAAGATATTTCATATGAAGTTGCAATGCAGTGGATAATCTCATGTAATAAATATTGTATTACCACGTGTAGTAACACTTAGACGGGAACAAGTAATGAAATGATGACGTCCATGCCAACCATGCATTTTCTTTGGAAAAATGTTCATTTTTCAAGGCAGTAAGATCCAGTTTAGGATGATCATATGGTAAACAGAATCTTACACTTGTGGTCATTTCATATGAAATTCATGAAACTAGCCAAAGGCTAGTTTCATCAATTTCATATAAAATGACTACTCGTTTTAGATCCTCTATTTATCCCCGTCAACTCACACTTTATCGATAGGTGGTTTCCAGCCACTTTCTTGTAGCCCTGGTATACTCTCTATTGGAATGTGTCGTACACCATCTTTGAAACACGTTAATCCAGGATAAATTCTCTGGAGTCTCTCTTGTTTATCCTCTATGATTCTTTTCACAATCTAGAATATACACAATATCATTACGAAAACACTCATATACAAATACATTGTAAACTTTACCACAGAAAATCGAACATGTTAAGATGAAAAATTGTGATATCTTTCTTATTTCAGCTCGAAATATAGATTGTGGGTACCCATTAGAACCGCCTCATCTTGGTTCTAACGAGTACCCACAATCTATATTTTAGAGCAGAAATAAGAAACGTAAGGTTTACCCCTGTAAACCCCAGTTTTGCTATATAAAAGTGGGGTTCAAGGGGGTCAGACTTGTATAGGCGTGTTATCGTGATGTGGTCAGTGTGTTGTATGGAAAGCCAACAGTTTTTGTTTGGTTTGGAGTTTAATGGCTCAGTCCACACTATTTAGGTCATATCAAGCCAGTATGTTAACAACACTTTTCCTGGGCAGGCTGATATATAAGCAGTTAACAACTATGGTGCATATTCTTTCCCCAGAAATTGACAACAGCTCTTTTTGAATAAAGGGTAAGGCAAAGAAAGACCATATCAAATATTTCATGATCAATCGCCACAAAAGAATGTTGCCAGTCCTACCAGAATAGAATGGTGACTGCCTGATCACCAGTCAGACTAACATGTGACTGACCCACCAAGTCCAATGGAATGCAAATGGACACATTTTGTTACAACATCAAGTGTTTTTTTTTTCTTTTTTTTTAATTTTCACGGCTATGCACAGTTATTTGATGATAATGAAGTCAAATTAATATCATTTCAAAACTTCAGGCACTCAGTATGGCAAAGCATTTTTTCAGCTGAATGAAATGTACAATTCTATCAAATATTTTACTGGCTACAAGTAACGGTTTGACCAATAACAAGTTTGTTAACCCTTCTCTTGCTGAATATTCAGTTTAGCCACATCCATTGCTGACTTTGAACCAATCAGATAACTTGATGTAATTTATTCCTACAAATTCATAAATTGAATGTCAAACAGTGTAAATCCTGATCAGATGGCCATCTGATCTGGATCCACACTGTTTGCAAAGAAAAGGGTTGTCGTGAACAGCAGGATAAGAGTTAAGCTAACAATGCTTTGAGACACTGAGCCAAAAAGTGTAAATGTATTTGTAGAAACCATCAAAACCAAAGAAGTCATCACAACTTGACATCAACTGAGAGTTCAAAACATTAATGTATATAATGCATAGGAAAATGATGGGTTTCAGTCATTTTCTATTTTGTATAGTAAATCAACACTAACAAGAAATAATCTTTATCATATATTAATCCTTATCTTGCTGTTCACGACAACCCCTATCTTTGCAAACAGTGTAGATCCAGATCAGATGGCTTCTGATGAAGCCATCTGATCAGGATCTACACTGTTTGGCATTCAGTTTATGAATTTGTAGCAATAAATTACATCCAGTAATTTGATTGGGTGATAGATAGAAATGGGTGTGACTTAAATGAATATTCAAATATTCAGCAAAATAAGGGTTAACATCAATATTTTGCTATCATGGCTTCTTCTATAAACAACAGACACAGATGATGTCGCAAACAAAAACGTAATGTGTGCCACGCCAGTTACGTTACACTGAAATTAGCAGCAATGTAAGCAAACTGGAGTAAGCAATTCACAAAACACACACATGGATCATGCAAAGTCCACGATCAGGCCATGTGGATCAGCCTGCTCACCCACCCAGCCTGATAAAAGTCCCCACCAGCCGCATAAAAGATAAATAAGTTCAAAGTCATCCACAATAAAGGCTGATCGAAGTCATAGCTGGGTGTACATGCAAATCTAACAAATCGCCGTGTCCCACAAAAATCATTTAGTTTTGGTGGATCTGGATACGTGTATGCGAGCAACTTTTTCATTCCCACTACGATCTTAAATACCTCTAGGTTTTACACATAAAATTTCAAGATGCTTGCAGACTGTTTAGCAGAGCAGCTGATGTGTGTCTTACTTGGTCACTCGCTAATCCTAAGGATAGGTTTTCTCCTGACGAGGCTCAAATCAGACATATACATACCTCTTTTTGTCTGCGGATAGTTTTAGAGAACTCTGTGTATGAAATCTTTGGATTAAGTTCACAGCCCATGAGAGTGGCTCCCTCATAGTCTTTGATATACCCAAGATATGCTGACTTTGGTAACTTGATCTCCTTAGAAAAACCCTGCAACAACAAAAACAACAGACACAAAATACAGTGAAACTTTGCTAACTCGAGCACAGATATTTTGTTTATGATGGCTAATTCAAACCAGTTCTAGACTCCCTTGAGAATATTTCTTGAAGTTCCAGGTATCAATATTTTCAGGATAATTTATGGATTGTTTTGAAAAGGTATGTTGTGTGTACTCATTAGAACCGCCTCAATGAGGTGATTCAAGTGAGTACACACAACATACTTTTATTTTATAGAAGATTGTAAAGATATCCTAAAACAAGGCATTGCAGGCAATACGAATCCCCTCGCACAAGACTACTTTGTGTGTGGAAATCACTAAACTTGCAAAAGTCAAACTTGCTTGAGATATTATCATTTGCAACATTTGTATAAAGTTTTATTAAAATCTGTAAATAAAAGTAGGGTCTAGAGCAATGACAATGTTTTCCTAAAAATAGCCACAGTGATCTTGACCTTGAGCTCTGGACCCCAAAGTCAAACTCGCTCGAGATATTATTATTTTCAACATATGTGTTAAGTTATAGAAAAATTCATCAGTAAGTGTAGGCACTAGAGCAACAGTGACCTTGACCTTGAAGCCATGACATTGAAAGTCTAACTAGCTCGAGGTATTATCAAAATCAAAATTTGTGTGAAGTCATATTGATATCCGTCCATTAATGTAGCCGCTAGAGCGATGACAAAGTTTTTCTAACCATAGCCACAGTGACCGTGACCTTGACATCATGACCTGGAAAGTCGAACTTGCTTGAGATATTATCATAAGCAACACTTGTGTGAAGTTATATTAAAACCTGTAAATAAATGTAGGCGCTAAAGCGATGACAAAGTTTTTCTAAAAATAGCCACAGTGACCTTGACCTCAAGGTCATGACCTTGAAAGTCAAACTCCCTCGAGATATTATCACAGGCAACATTTCTGTGAAGTTATATTAAAACCCATCAATAAATGTAGGCACTAGAGCAATGACAAAGTTTTTCTAAAAATAGCCACAGTGACCTTGAACTTGTGGTCATGACCTTGAAAGTCGAACTCGCTTGAGATATTTTCATACGCAATATTTGTGTGAAGTTATTTTAAAATCTCTCAATAAATGTAGACGCTGGAGCCATAACAAAGTTTTTCTAAAAATAATCACAGTGACCTTGACCTTGAGGTCATGACCTTGAAAGTCAAACTCCCCCGAGATATTATCATAGGCAACATTTCTGTGAAGTTATATTAAAACCTATCAATAAATGTAGGTGCCAGAGTGATGACAGTTTTTCATAAAATAGCCACAGTGACCCTGAACTTGAGGTCATGACCTTGAAAGTCAAATTCACTTGAGATAGTATCATGAGCAACATTTGCGTGAAGTTATATTAAAATCTGTCAATAAGTGCAGATGCTAGAGCGATGACAAAGTTTTTCTAGAAAAAGCCACAGTGATCTTGACCTTGAGGTCATGACCTTGAAACACGAACTTATTCTAGATATTATCATACACAACAATTGTGTTAAGTTATATTTAAATCTGTCAATGAATGTAGGCGCTAGAGTGATCACAAAGTTTTTCAAAAAATAGCCACAGTGACCTTGACCATGAGGTCATGACCTTGAAAGTCAAACTCGCTTGAGATATTGTCATACTCAACATTTGTGTGAAGTTATTTTAAAATCTCTCAATAAATGTAGGTGCTGGAGCCATAACAAAGTTTTTCTAAAAATAATCACAGTGACCTTGACCTTGAGGTGATGACCTTGAAAGTCAAACTCCCCCGAGATATTATCATAGGCAACATTTCTGTGAAGTTATATTAAAACCTGTCAATAAATGTAGGCGCCAGAGTGATGACCAAGTTTTTCATAAAATAGCCACAGTGACCCTGAACTTGAGGTCATGACCTTGAAAGTCAAATTCACTTGAGATAGTATCATAAGCAACATTTGTGTGAAGTTATATTAAAATCTGTCAATAAGTGGAGGTACTAGAGCGATGACAAAGTTTTTCTAAAAATAGCCACAGTGATCTTGACATTGAGGTCATGACCTTGAAATGCCAACTTGCTCCAGATATTATCATACACAACATTTTGGATACCTGAACAGAACAATTTTAGCAAATCTGAATCTCCATGTCACCCTGATGCCTCCTATCAAGTTTCAGCTCAATTCCACCCTTGGTTCAGGAGGAGATGTCATTGGAAGAATTTCAAGATGGCCGCCATGGTGGCCTATTGGATCTCTGAATGGACCGATTTCAGCAAATCTGAATCTCCGTGTCACCCAGATGCCTCCCATCAAGTTTCAGCTCAATTAGACCTTTGGTTTGGGAGGAGATGTTATTTGAAGAATTTCAAGATGGATATCGGAATGGAACGATTTCAGCAAATCTGAATCTCCATGTTACTGCCATGCCTCCCATCAAGTCTCAGCTCAATTCGACCCTTGATTCCAGAGATGTTGTTGGAAGAATTTCAAGATGGCTGCCATGGTGGCCATCTTGGAATTCTGAACGGAACCATTTTAGCAAATCTGAATCTCCATGTCACCAGGATGCCTCCCACTAGGTATCAGCTTAATCAGACTTCTGGTTCAGGAGGAGATGATGAAAATGTGAAAAGCTAACAACGGACGGATGGAAGACAGACGACGGACAACAGGCCACGGCATAAGCTTACCTGGAGCTTGCTCCAGGTGAGCTAATAAGGCAAATGACTACAACATCAGAGGTGGCAACTATTTCAAAAATATTTTTAGCTCCCATTCATATAGCAGTCTATTCTTAGAGGAAAGAATTTGCTCCAGAGGCACTGGACCCCATTTTTGGACAGATCATTTGTACAGAAAACAAAAAAAGGAAGTACCTAATCTTGTCTCCTTTACCAAAAAATATACCAGGTTTTGTTTGTAATGAGGTTAAATATCCCATCAACACTATTTAGGTCATTTTGGAGCTGTTGCTTCCAATTTTATGGAACTTTTACTTAGAAAAAAAACCTAGAAACAAGAGGGCCAAATGGCCCTATATCGCTCACCTGTGTACCAGAAAATCTTTAATGATGTTTTAAGAATGCCCATCGGGACTTGAAGAAATAGACTGGGCTAAATGGTGCTTCTTTGCAGAGCTGGAACCCACCACACATGAGAACTGGTAAACAGGTTCTAAGCCTGCCCAGGAAAAGTAGTGCCAGTTGGACCGTCCATGCATAATGACCTTATTGGTTTCATTGGTTGGAAAGGGCTTAAGATATAATTTCATCTCGATGTCCAGGGCAAAAGTCCCACAAAACTAGAAGCAACGTCTCCAAAATGACCTACACTGTGCTGACAGGGATGTTAAACCTCAAATCAATAAACAAGGGCAGGTAACTCCAAAGTTGTTTGTCTCATGCAGCCGAAATCCAAACTCTATGTAGACTGTATGTCCCTCCTGGTTATCTGCAAGTTTGATGAAGATCAGATCAGAAATGGCGGAGAAAAGTTGGTAAAGTCGTTTTTCCATTGTAAGTCTATGGGAAAATTATTCGCGCTCTAAGGGCTGTAACTGCAAAACTGAATGTCAGATTGAAGCCAAATTCAAACTCATCTGAGGTTTTATGCTTGTTCTCGTTTACTGAAAGTTTAAAAAAGATCAGATTAGAAACGGCTGAGAAAAGGTGGAGACACTATTTTTCACTAATATTTATGCTCAAGGGCAGGCAATTCGAAAGCCTTTTGTCTCATGCGGCCCAAATTTGAACTAAACATAGACTGTAAGCTCCTTCTGGTTATCTGGAAGTTTGATGAAGGTCAGGTTAGAAATAGCCAAGCAAAGTTGGAGACATTGTTTTCCCATTGTAAGTCTTGGGAAAAATTTTTACCCTCAAGGGGATGTAACTGGAAATCTGGTGGTCAGATTCAAGCCAAAATCAAAATCATTAGAGATTTTATGCTTATTATATTACAAAAATTAACAAAAAATCAGATCAAAAACGGTTGCGGAAAGCTGGATACACCATTTTTCGCTAATATTTATGCTCAAGGGCAGGTAACTTAGAAGTCATTTGACCTGCGTGGCCCAAATTCAAACTCAACATAGACTGTATGCCCCTCCTGGTTTTCTGCAAGTTTGATGAATATCTGATTCGAAATGGTCGAGAAAAGCTGGAGACATCGTTTTCCTTTTGTAAGTCTATGGGAAAATCTTTCACACTCAAGGAGATGTAACTGGAAAACCACTGGTCAGATTCAAGTCAACTTCGAACTCGCTTGAGATTTTATGCTTGTCCTCTTTACCAAAACTTACAAAATGATCCAATCGAAAACGGCTGATAAAAGCTGGTGACACCATTTTTCACTTACATTTATGCTAAAGGGCAGGTAACTCCAAAGCTGTTTGTCCCATGCATCCCAAATTTGAACTCAACATGGACGGTAAGCCCCTCCTGGTTATCTGCAAGGTTGATGAAGTTCGGATCAGAATCGGCGGAGAAAAAGTGGAGACGTCGTTTTCCCCATAATAAGTCTATGGGAAAATTTTTTCACGCTCAAGGGGATGTAACTGAAAAAAAAAACGCTCGTCAGATTCAAGCCAAATTCGAACTCGTCACAGATTTTATGCTTGGTCTCGTTTATGAAAAGTTACAAAAAGATCAGATCATAAACGGCTGAGAAAAGCTGGAGATACCTCACTTATATTTATGCTAAAGTGTAGGTAAATCCAAAGCTGTTTGTCCCATGCATCCCAAATATGAACTCAACATAGACTGTAAGCCCCTCCTGGTTGTCTGCAAGTTTGATGAAGATCTGATCAGAAATGGCTGAGAAAAAGTGGAGACGTCGTTTTCCCCATTATAAGTCTATGGGAAAATTTTTCATGCTCAAAGGGATGTAACTGGAAAACCGCTGGTCAGATTCAAACCAAATTCGAACTTGTCCGAAATATTATGCTTGACCTCCTTTATGAAAAGTTACAAAAAGATTAAGTCATAAACAGCTGAGAAAAGCTGAAGACACCATTTTTCACTTATATTTATGCTCAAGGGCAGGCAACTCCAAAGCTGTTTGTCCCGTGCAGCCCAAATTCAAATTCAACGTAGGCTGTAAGCCCCTCCTGGATATCTGCAAGTTTGATGAAGATCAGATCAGAAATGGCTGAGAAAAAGTGAAGTCATTTTCCCCATCATAAGTCTTTGGGGAAATTTTTCATGCTCAAGGGGAAGTAACTGGAAAACCACTGGTCAGATTCAAACCAAATTCGAACTCGTCTGAGATTTTATGCTTGTCCTCTTTTATGAAAAGTTACAAAAAGATCAGATCATCAACGGCTGAGAAAAGCTGGAGACATCATTTTTCACTTATATTTATGCTCAAGGGCAGGTAACTCCAAAGCTGTTTGTCCTGTGCAGCCCAAATTTGAACTCGACGTAGACTGTAAGCCCCTCCTGGTTATCTGCAAGTTTGATGAAGATCAGATAAGAAACGGCCGGGTAAAAGTGGAGACGTCGTTTTCCCTATTATAAGTCTATGGAACCTTTTTGTTTCCATGGCAACCAGAATTCCAATCTGATCAGCCCAAAAACCTTATGGAGCCTTTCCCCCCAACCTGATGATGCTTCTCATGAAATTTGATCAAGATTGGCCATGGGGTATTAGAGATATACTTATTTGAAATTGTTTACGGATGCACGCATGCACGGATGCACGCAAGCACTACAGACAAAATGTGATCACAAAAGCTCACCTTGTCACTACGTGACAGGTGAACTAAAAATGAACTGACAGTCAAGCCCTGGGGGCTTATATGCATGGGATAGTCCGACACACATCTCTTTGCCTGGGCAGGCTTCGTCCTTCTAAGTGGTTTACCAGTACTCATGTGTGGTCAATTTCAGCTCTTTCTCCAAGCCCCCATGGATGGGGGCCCTGAATGTGCCAGGTGTGTATGTTCTTACTATTAACCGAGTTTACCTGTTTTTTAAAATATCCAATGGCAAATTCATCAGCAAAGGTCAAGAAGTGGACAATGTTATGAGAAATATGATAATCTTTCAAGTGGTTCATCATATGAGTACCATAGCCCTGAAAAAAAAAGTTAAAGTAGTCTTTACTACATCAATATTACTGAAATGATCCTAATTATTGGGATGGACAGGCCTTAGCCAACAGTGCAGACCCAGATCAGACTGGAAGCAGTCTGATCAGGGTTTACACCGTTTGCCATTCCGTTTCCACTGTTTGGACTCCTTGCTGGATCACGGCCCAATCTTGTTAAAATTTTAGGAGAATTACAGCAAGTCCTCAAGGTGACTGAATTTATACGATTTTTACTGTAGCAGACGTTTACGAGGATTGCGGCCACGTAAAATCAATTTAAGCCCCCCCACAGTGGAATTTGTTTCACTGACTGTTCCAGACAGTTCTTCTGTCACGGTTTATTTTTGTTATGGTTTGTCTTTGAGTGTGTGTATGGCTCGTATTTTCTGCTTTGGATAGACAATTGGCCATTTCGTGGGAAAGTAACTGTCCTTTTGGCTTTCCATTATTGATGTTTCCATTAGGGTCTAGTTATTTCATGTTTGTGTTTCTTTGCCTTTGGTTTCTCTGATGGGAGCTGTGGGTTATTATTTTTTTTTTTGGTTTAGGTTTTATAGCCCTTTCAAGATTATTTCACTCATATCTAGCCGATCGTTAATCAGAGGTGGGCGAAAACCGGAGTACTCGGAGAAAAACCACCTGACCTTCCGTTGCAGAACTTGGCGTCTCACATGTGAGCTGTGGGTTAATTGAATCGATTCCTGATCATTGCCATCACTTCTATTTTAACCTTTCAAGTGCTACAGAACATTCTACATCAGATGGCAATATTTATTTTTCTTTTCAGAGAAAAAACTTGACAATACAGTGAATTGTCTATTCAATGAAATTGCCTAGCCTTACGTTCTCTGAAAAATAAGCACAGAATTCCACCGAAGGCTCGGTTGCACCTGCAAAACCAAAAGCTACTCACATTTTTTCAGGAAAAATTTGTTCATATTGGAGTTTAACAGCCCAGTCAACACTATTTTAGGTCAATTTTGAGCGGGTCAGCTTACCTATCCACACTTTTCCTGAGCAGGCTCATACGTAAGCAGTTAACCAGTACAGTGCACATTCTTTCGCCAGAAACTGACAACTTCCGTTCTTGAATCAGCGGAAGGGAGAGAATGTCCATAGAAAATATTTCATGATCAATCTCCACAAAACAATGTTGCCTGGTAGGTATCGAACCCGCGTCCTCCTGATCACCAGTCAGACGCGCATCCGACAGAGCTACTGATGCCGGCTTTCAGGAAAAATCCTCTGAATATTAGATATTATACTTTCTAGACCATTTAACGTTTTGGCCATTAATAAGTTTACTAGTGTGTGTGTGTGAATTCTGGTTTAACGTCGCTTTCAACAATTTTTCAGTCATATCACGATGGTGTCTGGTTGTGACAGGGAGCTCAATGCTCACTTTTATAGTGCTGCCTCATTGAAGTATCATGTCCCAGACACATTACATGATACCACACCCAGTCACATTATCCTGACAGTGGGTCAATCAGTCCTAGCTCTACCCCGTAAATCTGAGTGCCAAGCGAGGAGCAGCTAGTACCATTTTTAACGACTTTGGTATGTCGCGGTCCAGGATTGAACCCGTGACCTCCAGTTCCCCGGAGCGGACACTCTACCAACTGAGCTATCGGGGCCGGAAAATAAGTTTACTAGTACAACAGGACAAGTTTAACAATCCTTTGAATAGCTTGGCCCAGATCAGCATGTGCATATGCAAATGGACAGTCTGATCCATGTCTTTGCTGTGTGTTGTATGGGTGCCTGTTGACACCAAGCTTCTTCCCTTTGAGAGGGAAGGCAATATTTTGTCTTAAAAAGTATACAGGC
This sequence comes from Lucinisca nassula, assembly GCA_963580285.1. NCBI lineage: Eukaryota > Metazoa > Mollusca > Bivalvia > Lucinida > Lucinidae > Lucinisca > Lucinisca nassula. Next base: position 123,150,409 of record OY757016.1, on the reverse strand, counting down.
TGATTTGTTTTTGCTGAGCAGCAGGTATTTTTCTCTGAGCACATGTATGATTTGTTTGTTTGAATTGAGGCTTTACATCCCAGTCAACACTATTTAAGGGGAATGGGAAAACCTGGCAGATTTTTCCCCGCCATTTTTCAAAGGGAGACAACATTCAGGACTTCCTGTTTGCTTTTCTCTAAGCCCTGTCCCACTGAAAAAAGGGTCTACTCTTAAAGGAAAGAATTTGCTCCTTAGGAGCAAATTCTTTCATTTAAGAGTTGACCCCTATTGGCATGGGTAACAAAAATACTTTTGCAAGAGTTGCCTCCCCTGAAGGTGTTCCCATTCCCCTTAAGAAATTTTGGAGACATTGCTTCCGATTTTGTAGGACTTTTACACTACACTGAGATTAAATTACATCCAATGCCCCACCGTCCAAATAAGCCAATAGGTTTTATATGTAGGGATGGTCCAACTTGCACCACTTTGCCTAGGAAGGCTTAGACCTTCTAAGCGGTTTACCAGTATGCATGTGCAGTTGGTTTCAGCTGTGCATGAAAGCATAATGTAGCCCAAACTATTTCTTCAAGAACCGATTGGCTGGAGCAAAACCTCATGTATGAAGACACATTTTCATTTGAAGAGCCTTGGTAAAAATGTAAACCCTTCCAGACATGACTTTCTAAAGTGGACTCTACGTTCTTTAAATTTGGGTATGTCCATTCATGTGGGTAGGGTGTTTAACAGAATGGCAAACAGTATAGATCCAAATGAGATGGCTCATTATGAGCCATCTCAGCTGGATCTACACTGTTTGCATAGGTATCCACTTCTGTCTATAGGGCTGAAAGAGGTTTAACCAAACTCCTACCTTCACTTGTTCATTGGAGGTTACAGCACAAAAAACTATCTCTGTAAATCCTTGTGTCGGGAACATACGGAAACAGATCCCTCCTATCACATTGTTGTCTTTAACAAGAGCTAAGCACCTGTGTTTTCTGAAATAAGACAATACAACAGCATCAGAAAGATCTAGGGGCCCCAGTGACTCAGTGGGATATGCATCTGACTGGTGATCCGGTTACAGATTTGATCCCTGTCAGTCCCAGCAACTTTCTTTTGTAGAGACTGATCATGTGATCATGCAATCTTTACTAAGTTCTTATACTTTTAATTTTCTTATATTTTTCATTTGGGCTGATGCTAGGATTGATGCCTATGTTGATGATTTGACAAATGGACAGACAGAAAACCAAACCACTATATTGTGCAAAGCTTAACCCATTGTATACGGGAAACCCCTGAAGGGGTACCTTGGCAAACAGTGCAGGCTCTGATCAGACGCCGCAGAACCCGGCATCTGATCAGGGCCTGCACTATTTGCGAACAGAATTTTCCGTCAAAAATACAAGAGAAACGAAAAAATTAGGCCTTATATGCCAAATGGACTTGTCCAACATATAGGAATAAAAGAGTCCACCAGCATACAATGGGTTAAAGGAACTGTAACAACAAGGCATATACTTTCGGATCAAAGACAAGTCTTGTGATATATTCTTTTGGCATATACATGTACATACGGATCAAAGACAAGTCTTGCTATATTTCTTTTGGCATATACTTAAGGATCAAAGACAAGTCTTGTTATATATTCTTTTGGCATAAACTTACGGATCAAAGACAAGTCTTGTGATATATTCTTTTGGCATATACTTACGGATCAAAGACAAGTCTTGTTGTATATTCTTTTGGCATATACTTACAAATCAAAGACAAGTCTTGTTTTATATTCTTTTGGCATATACTTATGGGTCAAAGACAAGTCTTGCTATATTTCTTTTGGCATATACTTACGGATCAAAGACAGGTCTTGTTTTATATTCTTTTGGCATATACTTACGGATCAAAGACAGGTCTTGTTTTATATTCTTTTGGCATATACTTACGGATCAAAGACATGTCTTGTTATATATTCTTTTGGCATATACATACAAATCAAAGACAAGTCTTGTTTTATATTCTTTTGGCATATACTTACGGATCAAAGACAGGTCTTGTTTTATATTCTTTTGGCATATACTTACGGATCAAAGACAGGTCTTGTTTTATATTCTTTTGGCATATACTTACGGATCAAAGACAAGTCTTGTGATATATTCTTTTGGCATATACATACAAATCAAAGACAAGTCTTGTTGTATATTCTTTTGGCATATACTTACAAATCAAAGACATGTCTTGTTATATATTCTTTTGGCATATACTTACGGATCAAAGACAAGTCTTGTTGTATATTCTTTTGGCATATACTTACAAATCAAAGACATGTCTTGTTATATATTCTTTTGGCATATACTTACGGATCAAAGACAAGTCTTGTTATATATTCTTTTGGCATATACTTACAAATCAAAGACAAGTCTTGTTATATATTCTTTTGGCATATACTTACGGATCAAAGACAAGTCTTGTTATATATTCTTTTGGCATATACTTACGGATCAAAGACAGGTCTTGTTTTATATTCTTTTGGCATATACTTACGGATCAAAGACAGGTCTTGTTTTATATTCTTTTGGCATATACTTACGGATCAAAGACATGTCTTGTTATATATTCTTTTGGCATATACATACAAATCAAAGACAAGTCTTGTTTTATATTCTTTTGGCATATACTTACGGATCAAAGACAGGTCTTGTTTTATATTCTTTTGGCATATACTTACGGATCAAAGACAGGTCTTGTTTTATATTCTTTTGGCATATACTTACGGATCAAAGACAAGTCTTGTGATATATTCTTTTGGCATATACATACAAATCAAAGACAAGTCTTGTTGTATATTCTTTTGGCATATACTTACAAATCAAAGACATGTCTTGTTATATATTCTTTTGGCATATACTTACGGATCAAAGACAAGTCTTGTTGTATATTCTTTTGGCATATACTTACAAATCAAAGACATGTCTTGTTATATATTCTTTTGGCATATACTTACGGATCAAAGACAAGTCTTGTTATATATTCTTTTGGCATATACTTACAAATCAAAGACAAGTCTTGTTATATATTCTTTTGGCATATACTTACGGATCAAAGACAAGTCTTGTTATATATTCTTTTGGCATATACTTACGGATCAAAGACAGGTCTTGTTTTATATTCTTTTGGCATATACTTACGGATCAAAGACAAGTCTTGTTATATATTCTTTTGGCATTCGAGGTAGTTGGTGTGAGAAAACATTCTGCATGCCTATGAGCCAGACCAAGAGCTGTCTTGAGGGTTTCTTGGTCAGAGAGTTGCCGATCACATGGAATTCTATGACACCCTTGATTTCTTCTTTCCTCGCACTCTCATCACGGGAAGCATGAGCAGGGAACAAGGAGGTCTGGAATACAGTCAAACAAGTGGATGCCAACATGTAACCAGAATATCTGAGCCAGGCCAGGAGAAAATAAAGCACAACAATGTACAAAACTGGACAACATTTTGAACAACAACCTTTTTCCTCAATATAAAGCTTTAAACCTCAACCTGAAGCATCAAGCAAAGTAATTTAGCTGACAATTACAAGCAGAGAATGCCTTTTGTCCCACCACCAAATTAGCTCCCCAACTACAGTAAACAAGTTGACAATATCTGACTTACTTGATTTGATATGAATTTCATGTGTCACAAATATACTGCACTGGCTCAAGAATCTCTCATGACTCAATCAAACCAAGTCTGAAGTTTTTAAGCTTTGAGTGTTTTCTGTTTTTGTTTTTGTTTTTTTAATGATACCTCTTTCAGCTTAGTTTGAGATGTGTGGTGGGTGTAGAATGTCTCCCTGTACATCTAAATGAACAGGAGTGTTGTTTTCTTACCTACCGTAAAAATCCTAAAAATTTGGACACCTTGAGGACTTTCTGTGATTCTCCTAAAATTTCAACAAATTTGTTTTGTGATCCAGCAAGGAATCCAAATAGTGGAGACGGAATGGCAAACAGTGTAGACCAAGATCAGACTGCTCCTGAAGGAGCAGTCTGATCTTGGTCTGTACTGTTTGCTTAGGACTGTCTGTCCCAATACTAAGGAGCATTACGGTATAGTAAAATTCCTAAATTAAAACCATCTTTTGGACTGTGTCTTGTACTGAAGGACACTGTGAGAAGCAAACACAAGAAAGAATAACTGAAACCTTCTAAATGCGCTTTTAAAATCAGAATCAGTCTGAATTTTTGCTGGTCTTTTCAGAGGGATTTAAATGTATTTTTCGGATTCTACTGGACTATGGGGCTGGAAATGGAATTATGAAAAAATGGGCTTACATGGTCATATGTACTACCATTTGAATATCTTAACCCTCCCCAAGTGTGGTAATTCAATATGCTACACTCCTTCCCGATTTCTAGCCATTTGTGTTACATGATTACCATGGATCAAGAAGCAGAATGGAAAACAGATTCTTGCACACCAGATGAGGAAATCCATGGTTTTAGCTTGGGATAGAAATTCTGTTCTAACCCTGGTGTTATTACCCAAATTACGCAAAATCGAATATTTTCACGTGTGTTGCATGATTACCATGGATCAAGAAGCAGAATGGAAAACAGATTCTTGTACACCAGATGAGGAAATCCATGGTTTTAGCTTGGGATAGAAATTCTGTTCTAACCCTGGTGTTATTACCCAAATTACCCAAAATCCAATATTTTCGCGTGTGTTGCATGATTACCATGGCTCAAGAAGCAGAATGGAAAACAGATTCTTGCACACCAGATGAGGAAATCCATGGTTTTAGCTTGGGATAGAAATTCTGTTCTAACCCTGGTGTTATTACCAAAATTAAGCAAAATCGAATATTTTCGCGTGTGTTGCATGATTACCATGGATCAAAAAGCAGAATGGAAAACAGATTCTTGCACACCAGATGAGGAAATCCATGGTTTTAGCTTGGGATAGAAATTCTGTTCTAACCCTGGTGTTATTACCCAAATTACCCAATATCCAATATTTTCGCATGTTTGATAAACACACTGATTGAGTAGGACCTTATATGCGCCATCGTTATGGTTGACATCACAGCACGTCACGTGATGTCACTAAACATTCCTGTAGTGTCATTACAATATGGCAGACGTCGGTAACGAAAGTGACTACAGCACTAAAACTCCCGGCTAAGAAATGGAAGGTATTTAAAACAAGAGGGCCCAGAGGGCCCTGGTTCGCTCACCTGATCCAATGAATAACAAGTGGGCCCCGGGCAGGGTCAATTTTGGGCCCAGGGCTATAATTTGAACAATCTTGGTAGAGGTCCACAAGATGAAGCTTCATATCGAATATGAAAGACCTGGGCTTTCTGGTTTCAGAGAAGAAGATTTTAAAGGTTTACCCTCCATATAGAAGTCTATGTAAAACAAGATTTTCCATATATAAGTCTATGTTAAACCAAAGGGCCCCGGAGCGGGGGCATTTTTGGCCCCAGGGCTATTATTTGAACAATCTTGGTAGAGGTCCACTAGCTGAAGCTTCATAACAAATATCAAAGACCTAAGCCTTGTGTTTCAGAGAAGATGATTTTTAAAGATTTTCCCTATATAAGTCTATGTAAAACCAAAGGGCCACATGGCGGGGGCTTTTTTGGTCTCAGGGCTATAATTTGAACAATCTTTATAGAGGTCCACTAGCTGTAGCTTCATAACAAATATCAAAGACCTAAGCCTTGTGGTTTCAGAGAAGAAGATTTTTCAAGATTTTCCCTATATAAGTCTATGTAAAACCAAAGGGCCCGGAGGGGGGGCATTTTTGGCCCCAGGGCTATAATTTGAACAATCTTGGTAATGGTCCACAAGATGAAGCTTCATACCAAATATCAAAGACCTGGGCCTTGCAGTTTCAGAGAAGAAGATTTTTCAAGATTTTCCCTATATAAGCCTATGTAAAACAAAAGGGACCTGGTGCGGGGGCATTTTTGGCCCCAGCACTATAATTTGAACAATCTTGGTAGGGGTCCACTAGATGAAGCTTCATACCAAATATCAAAGACCTGGGCCTTGCGGTTTCAGAGAAGAAGATTTTCCCTATATAAGCCCATGTAAAACCAAAGGCCCCCCGTGCGGGGGGCATTTTTAGCTCCAGCACTATAATTTGAACAATCTTGGTAGGGGTCCACTAGATGAAGCTTCATACCAAATATCAAAGACCTGGGCCTTGCGGTTTCAGAGAAGCAGATATTTAAAGATTTTCCCTATATAAGCCTATGTAAAACAAAAGGGCCCTGGTGCGGGGGCATTTTTGGCCCCAGCACTATAATTTGAACAGTCTTGGTAGGGGTCCACTAGATGAAGCTTCATACCAAATATCAAAGACCTGGGCCTTGCGGTTTCAGAGAAGAAGATTTTTCAAGATTTTCCCTATATAAGCCCATGTAAAACAAAAGGGCCCCCGCGTGGGGGCATTTTTAGCTCCAGCACTATAATTTGAACAATCTTGGTAGGGGTCCACTAGATAAAGCTTCATACCAAATATCAAAGACCTGGGCCTTGCAGTTTCAGAGAAGAAGATTTTTAAAGATTTTCCCTATATAAGCCCATGTAAAACCAAAGGCCCCCGTGCGGGGGCATTTTTGGCCCCAGCACTATAATTTGTACAATCTTGGTAGGGGTCCACTAGATGAAAGCTTCATATCAAATATCAAAGACCTGGGCCTTGCGGTTTCAGAGAAGAAGATTTTTAAAGATTTTCCCTATATAAGCCCATGTAAAATCAGAGGGCCCCGGTGCGGGGGCATTTTTAGCTCCAGCACTATAATTTGAACAATCTTGGTAGGGGTCCACTAGATGAAGCTTCATACCAAACATCAAAGACCTGGGCCTTGTGGTTTCAGAGAAAAAGATTTTTAAAGATTTTCTCTATATAAGCCCATGTAAAACCAAAGGGCCCCGTGCGGGGGCATTTTTGGCCCCAGCACTATAATTTGAACAATCTTGGTAGGGGTCCACTAGATGAAGCTTCATACCAAATATCAAAGACCTGGGCCTTGCGGTTTCAGAGAAGAAGATTTTTTAAGTTTTCAGTGAAAAAAATCTATTTTTGGCTACTGTGACCTATATGTGCAACGGACTGGAACCATTTGAACAACTTTGAAAGGGGACCACCTAAGGATCATTCCTGTGAAGTTTGGTCAAAATCCAATCAGTGGTTTAGGAGGAGATGTCGTTTGAAGAAAAGTTTACGCACGCACGCACGGACGCACGACGGACAAAAAGTGATCCCAAAAGCTCACCTTGTCACTACGTGACAGGTGAGCTAAAAAGGAATCCTATATGATTTTTTCACCCACAAAGGAATAACGCATAGCTGAAAAAATCCCTGCCTCGGGTGGAATTTGATCCCAGGCCACTCGAGTAAAAAATCTAATGTTCTAACCACTGAGCCAGATTCCACTCTGGAGCAGTTGTCGGAGACTGGTTATAAACCTATGAGCTCTGCATAACTTACCAAGGTAAATAACTGATAGTAGGAGTTGTGGGCTGTAACAAATACTATTTGAGCCAGCGCATTGACAAAACAAACAAGAAGACTGGTGCGACCAGCGAAGACTCAGATCAGCCTGCACATCCGTGCAGTCTGATCAGAGCTTTGGCTGATCGCATGGGCCTTCTATAGCCCTTGGGCAACCCAAAGAGTGATAAGCTTAAACTCTTGCCATACTGTGAGAATATACAGGCGGATCTGAGTCTTTGCTGGTCAAACGGGTCATATTGTAGGTTTTTATTGTGCGCTGGCTCATTTATGAACCTCTCTATAACACTGTTAATTATAACACAGTTTTGGATATTTTACTGTTTGAAGACTGGACAACCGCCCCCTCAACAAATGTCAAAATCAAGCAGAAAAATGCCCACTGATGATCATTTTTCAGACCACCTATAAATTTCGCTCTCATCATTATTTACATAGCTCTAGACAAGAGGGATGATGATGATTCCATGTTTAACGACACGTCAACCCTGTTTGTGGGTCATAAGCGTCAAAGGCAAAAAAAAAAAAAAAAAAAAAAAAACAGAAAAAATAGCCTCCTGTCCTGAATCCACCAACATAGTTGATATGCTAATACAGTCAAATTTCTATAATGAGACCACCTTTGGGACTGTTCAAAAGTGGTCTTTAAGACCACTTTTGAAAAGTCCCAAAGGTGGTCTCTTTCTAGTAGATGCTGAGTGCAGAAAACGCAGAAAGAATGACTGAACCTTTAAAATAAGCTTTTTCAAGGAGAATTAGTCTTAATTTTATGTGGTCTTAAATGCGGAATTTCACTGTATATTTGCAGGTTGGTTCCCAGTACTAGTGTTATACATGGGTTCTGTTTTACTAGCACTAAAACATAGAAGCATGCTATAATTACATCTGGTCCGACCATTTCATTAGGGTCAGTGATTGTGGCTATAATTTCACTGATAAGTTCAGCCGATACATCTCCCTCTATCTTCCCTTTCTTAACTGGCTCTTCTGAGGACGCTGAATCTTCTAGTTTCCTTTTTTCACCTACAATACAAAGATAGTGGGATTTTATTGTTGATTGTTTGTTTTGCTGTGTAACTTCCAAATTAACAACTATGGATATGTGGATTTTGTTTGTTTTGTTTGATTTGGGTTAACATCCCCATCAACACTATTAAGGTTATTTTGGAGACGTTGCTTCCAATTTTATGGGACTTTTCCCGACATTGAGATGAAATGACATCTCAAGCCCTGTCGCGCAATGAAACCAATAAGGTTTATAAGCACGGATGGTCCGACTCGCACCGCCTTTCCTGGGCAGGCTTAGATCCTCCAAGCGGTTTACCAGTACTCATGTGCGCAGTCGGTTTCAGCTCTGCATGGAAGCACCGTGCAGCCCAATCTTTTTCTTCAAGCCAGGAGGGCAGGGGCATATGGATATGTGGAGATATGGATGAGTAATGAGTATAATTAAAGTATAAATTTCCTTCATTCTTGCTTATGACATATGTTGTGGGTACTTGTTTGCCTCGATGAGGTAATTGTAACATATGTTGTGGGTACTTGTTAGAATTGCCTCGATGAGGCAATTCTAACAAGTACCCACAACATATGTTTTTATGGAGAAATAACAAATTTTTTACTACAACTATCTTCATTACTCTTCTGGAAACAGTAAATGGTACTAACCAGCCTGGCATACAACTAAAAAACAAGAAACACTTAAAAATGTTGTGTGTTCATTATAAGTTGTTTCATTTCTCTTTGTGTCAGTTTCTGGCAAAAGAATGTGCACTGGTTAACTGCTTTTGTATAAGCCTGCCCAGGAAAAGTGTGGATAGGTAAACTGACCTGCTCAAAAATGACCTAAATAGTGTTGACTGGGCTGTTAAACGCTTATACAAACAAAACGGTTCTCTTTGTGATTTCAATTCACAGAGTGTGAATTGTTTTGTTATATTATTTTATACATTACATGGTTTTAGAATCTCCAAATGATCCTTATTTGAAATACCATACAAAAATACTTATGAATAAAAACAAATTCACAGCACTTTCAGCAGCATAATAACTGATAACTCAGCTTAGGGAACACATGACTTTGGTGTCATTCTACTTGAGATTATGGCCATGATCATGAATTTCATCTCCACTTCAAAGTGAGGTTTTCGTTAATTCTCTGTTCATTTACAAGCTTAGTATATTTTTAACATCTGTGGAATGTTAAGGGTAATAAATGCACTTTATACGATTTTCAAAACCTTTGACACAATCACTGGTTGTAACTAATAATTTGGGATTATGAAATCTGACTTTTGCAGTCAACACTAGTATGTTGTGTGAACTCATTAGAATCGCCTCAATGAGGCGATTCTAATGAGTACACATAATTTACTTTTCATTTATAGAGGATAGTAAAGGTACCCTTAAGTGATACCCTTGTGTTTGTTTGTATTGAGGTTTACGTCCCCGTTAACACTAGTATGTTGTGTGAACTCATGAGAATCGCCTCAATGAGGCGATTCTAATGAGTACACATAACATACCCTTTCATTTATAAAAGACAGTAATGATACCCTTAAGTGACTCCTATTTCGCCTCATGACTTGGTGCTATAATTAAACCTCGGTAGTTTGAACTATCCCTATCTCAAACAAATTTTCTTGGTCCCAAAGGTATTCGAATTATTGAAGTTCTAACTGTAGTTGTATTTACCTTGTACAGGTTCTGTTTGTTTTGAAGATCTTCTGGATGGTATGAGACTAGGTGTGACGTTGATAGAGTTCATGTTGTCTATCACGGGACTAGAGGACGGGACGGACCCTGTTGATGTGAAACGACTCAACCCACTCATTCCTGTAGGCGTAGTTGGTGTGTCACCTGTGAAGAAAAAAGTAACTTCAAGGTAGTTACAATAAAATTCCTATATTAAGTCCAGCTTTGGGACTGTTCAAAAGTGGTCTTAAAGACCACTTTTGAACAGTCCCAAAGGTGGTCTCTTTCCAGAGGACACTGAGTAACTTCAAGGTAGTTACAATAAAATTCATATTTTAAGACCAGCTTTGGGACTGTTCAAAAGTGGTCTTAAAGACCACTTTTGAACAGTCCCAAAGGTGGTCTCTTACCAGAGGACACTGAGTGTAGAAAATACAAAGAAAGAATAATTGAAACCTTTAAAAGCACATTTATTGATACACACAATATGTATTGATACATACAGTATCAACATACACAACCTTCATAATCTAATGTATCTCTGGCAAGAATATGAGGAAAGCGTAGATGGTCAGGTGGTTTCTCTCCAGATACACTGGTTTTTGTCACAATAAACATATACAGCCTCCTGTCTTAGTTGCCACCTCTGTTAAGCAAGCAACCTGTCTTAAGCAAGCAGGCATTCAGTTCCCGAAAAAGGAAAATACATTAAAATTCCCCTTTGTTAAGCAAGCACCTGTCTTAGCAAGCACTTTTTGAATATCCCACAGGTGCTTGCTTAATACAGGTTGGACTGTAATTAACTAATTTAAGCCAAATATTCATGAAAGAGCTGCAATAATTAATGGTGAACCATAAACTGCTCATTCAACAAGCATGAGCGGCCCCCACCCATCAGGGCTTGAAGAAATAGATGTGCTAGAAAAAACCCTTAAAGGATCTAAGCCTGCCCAGGCAAAGCATCAGGAGTCGCACCGTCCATGCTTATAAACCCTATTGGTTTCATTGGGTGGCAGGGCTTGAGATGTCATTTCATCTCAATGTCGGGTAAAAGTCCCACAAAATTGGAAGCAACATCTCCAAAATGACCTTTACAGTGTTGATGGGGACGTTAAACCTCAAATCAAACAAACAAATAAACACCAAGCATGATACTTTATAGCCAATTCAAAACTATAGAGATCATGTTAACCCTTATCTTGCTGTTCACGACAACCCCTATTTTTGCAAACAGTGTACATCCAGATCAGATGGCTTCTGAAGAAGCCATCTGATCAGGATCTACACTGTTTGGCATTTAGTTTATGAATTTGTAGCAATAAATTACATCAAGTAATTTGATTGGTTGCTAGACAGAAATGGGTGTGACTTAAATGAATATTCAGGAAGATAAGGGTTAACCTAAAGTTTTTCCTGACTTGCTCAGACCATCTAGTGAACTAGAATAGTCTATATCCTTTTGACAGTAAATGACAACCACCTTGAATAAGCTGAAGGGGAAAATGACCATTGAAAAGATGTCATAATCAATCAATCAATCAATCAATCAAATGATCATTCATATTACAAGTGACACGACATATACTCTTGTAATTTGATTGACCGATTGATTGGATTGATTGACTGGCTGGGTGAGGCAAACATGTGATGTTTCTTAGGCATTGGGGCACCTAACTGATACTGACTAACAGTTGGGCAAGGTTTGCTCTTCTTGCAGCAGATGAAGGGTAGCTGTGTTTTGTTTGCCCACTTTCATTTCATTCTCATGCACCCTGTCCCTCTCTTTCATCTTTACTATCTCTTTTCCCTTTCTCTGGGAGATGTTGCAAAATGGCCCACAAAGGTTGACTCGTTGTTGCCCTTAGGAAACTAGAGAAAGGGACCAGTGGGTCATGTATACCCCCGGCCAGCACCATACTCTAATATATCTTTTGAGCTTGTATGCAATATGAATGAAGATGTCAAGAAGCTATAAGAATCTATAAATATGCTTGTAAAAGCTTAAGCAAACATAAAATTTCTAAATGGACCAATGGAGTGAGGGCATCAAAGTTACTGAAGGGGTGGGGGGTATCAATGTTACTGAAGCAGCAGGGTGAGGTATGCATCAATGAAATCTTTGGACTGGTATGCAACATCGATGCAAGCATCAATTGAATACAAGCATCTATAAACTTTGTCATAAAACTTGAACCAAATGTAAAATTTCTAAGTCGGTCACCGTGGATGGGGGAAGGGACATACATCACAAAACGTTTGGACTGGTACATTGATGCAAGTATCAACTGAATTTGTCTTAGAGTTAAGAACATACAGGCATCTATAAACTTTGTCATAAAACTTTACCCAAATGTAAAATTTCTCAGTCTGTGACCTTGACTTCATGCACCCTCATAAGCCTGCCCACTAAAGTGTGGCTTTGGTAAACTTGCTATGGCCTAAAGAATGGTAACTGGGCCATTAAACTAGAAACAAACAAACAAACAATTCCCTTGAAAGGAAGGGTTTTGCTCTCTCTAGGACAAATATAGTAGTTGAGTGACTACAGCAGCTACCTTTCATGCTGAAGGCTTCAGGTTTGACTCCAGCTCAGGGAAGTGGTTGTAGAACTCTGCTATTCACCCAGCAGTGAATGGCTATGAGATTAGTTTCAGGAAATGTCAGGGGAATGGGAAAACCTTCAGGGGAGGCAACTCCTGCAAAAGTATTTTTGTCTACCATGTCAACGGGGTCAACTCTTAAAGGAAAGAATTTGCTCTTGAGGAGCAAATTCTTTCCTTTAAGTAGACCCCTTTTTCAGTGCGACAGGACTTGTAGAAAAGTGAACAGTAAGTCCCAAAAGTTGTCTCTAGGGCTGGCTAATCGGAGCTGAAAAGGTGATCGATTATCAGTCATGCCATTGTGCTCGATAACCGATTAGTAATCACTGGATATTTTATCATAATTTAACTACCCTGGCTTTCTTCTGAGCATGGTTCTTGCTATATTTAACCTATGTATGAGGACATACAGGCCTGGGCAAACAGTGTAGACCCAGATGAGATGCCGCAGAATGCGGCATCTCATCAAGGTCTGCACTGTTTGCCATTCTTCAAGCTAGTTTAGGCAGTATGTTGTGTAGTTAACTGTACTTATTGAATAATCGATTACTAACAAATCAGTAGCGATAATCATTTATGTAAAATGTATCGATCAATTAATCGATTATCCGGTTAATCGTGTCAGCCTTAGTTGTCTCCCTTTGAAAAATGGCGGAAAAATGTGCTAGGTGTTCCCATTCCCCTTAACCCTCACCATGCTGAACTAGGATACAGTGAAACTTCAGCAACTCGTATTTGGATATCTCATTTACCATTGCCAATTCAAACTCCTCTTACCGGCCCCGATAGCTCAGTTGGTAGAGTGTCCGCTCCGGGGAACGGGAGGTCACGGGTTCGATCCCGGGCCGCGACATACCAAAATCGTTAAAAATGGTACTAGCTGCTCCTCGCTTGGCACTCAGACTTAAGGGGTAGAGCTAGGACTGGTCAACCCAGTGTCAGGATAATATGACTGGGTGTGGTATCATGTAATGTGTCTGGGACATGATACTTCAGTGAGGCAGCACTATAAAAGTGAGCATTAAGCTCCCTGTCGCAACCAGACACCGTCGTGATATGACTGAAAAATTGTTGAAAGCGACGTTAAACCCAAATTCACACACACACACACGCACACACACAAACTCCTCTTGAGTGCCTAGAGAATTCTTCATAAAGCTCCCAATATCCTTACATATAGGAGAACTTTGGCAATATTTTTTTTATTTTATCTTGAAAAGTTATTTTGTGTGTACAGATTAGAATCGCCTCACTGAGATGATTCTAATGAGTACACACAACTTGTGTGTACATACAATACAACTAAACTTGTATGTACACATAAGAATTGCCTCAATGAGACAATTCTAATGAGTAAACACAACATTCCTTCCTTTTGTAGCAGATTGTGCCCTATAGGCTTGGGTTATGATTAACACTCAGTAGCTCAAACTACCCCTACCTCAAACACATTTTCAAAATCCTAAAGCTATCCAAATTATTGAATTTTGACTGTTTATCCTTTTTTTTGAGAACAGTATAGATCCAAATCAGCTGGCTTCTTGGAAGCCAGCTGATCAGGATCTATACTGTTTTCCATTCTGCTTCTGAATCAATGGTAAAAACTGAAACCATGCAACACAAATGACACAATATTGGTGAGGAAAGTAGCATACTGAAAAATTCTACATGGTGAGAATTAAAGGCTTCTCTGAAAGGTGTCTTGTTAGTAAACAATATAGGAAAATATGTTGGGTTTATTTGTTCTTCAGATTGTGAAGAGTTCTTTTCAAAGGGAGGCAACTTGAGCAAAGCTTACCTGTAGATGGTGTGGGAGAGGTGGGCACATTGGTCTGTGAGAAATCAGGATCCCAGATGGGTGAACTTGTTCCATAAACCTCTTCTTCCAGCATTGTCAAGAACCTGAATCAAACATAACCAAATATGACACAATGAACCCCCAAAACGTCAAACTTCAAAAGCTCAAAAAGATTTGGGACAATGAAAATATGTTCCAACAGGAGTAGTTATTTTTGACAAATAACCAATTTCTGGACTTACAACAAATCAATGATAGTCACTTGGACATCAGGGGCCAGTTGTTCAAAGCATCGTTAGCTTAACGAGCTCGTTAGTGGTCAAATTGTTAACTGTTCTAGCAAGTACAATATCGTAAATTTTGGTATTTTTGCTGAAAAAATGTGAGCAGCTTTTGCTTCCGCAAAAGCTGCTCACATTTTTTCAGCAAAAATTTCAGCATATTTGCCATATTCAATGATCAAAGTTTTAACGATACGTTAACTAACGATGTCGTTAGTTTGAACAACTGGCCACAGAACTGAAAACCTTCTGTGCTTAGTAACTCTGGGTTGATTAACAATCAACCTAAAAACACATCCTTTCCACAATTTCACTATATACACAGTAAGCAGGCATTATTTTGATACTCAAAGGTGAAAATTAAATCTAAAATACAATGTAAGTACAGTCTAACTTCAGCAGCTTGAATACCTCTGGAACCATTTGTTTGAGGTAGTTCAAACTACAGCGGTCAGTTGTTAAAACTCAGGAGCAAATTCTTTCCTTTAAGAGTTGACCCCTATTGACATGGGAGACAAAAATACTTTTGCAGGAGTTGCCTCCCCTGAATGTGTTCCCATTCCTCTTGAGTTATTGAATGACCCTGTTTTCACTGTCACCAGAATGAAACATACTATTGCCTTACCTGGGGAAATGAGTGAGCACCAAAGTTCTCTTCTCTGCTGGCATTCTGTCTTTCTCAGCTCGGAACTTATCCAAGAGTTGCTTTCTCATGGTCTGGAATACTGACCGCAGCAGGGTTCGACCAAAGATTAGAGTGGTCTCATACCGAGGTAGACTGTCACAAAAAGCTGGCACATGGCAGTAACATAACCATCTACAGGAAGTGAAGAATATGAAAAATATAACACCTTTGTTTTACCCGGCACCTTAAGAGAAGTATTTGTTAGGTTTTGCACTCCAGAATAAATTTATCATCCTTTCCAATGGCAAGTTTAAGAAAAGCCATTATTAACCCAATTTATATGGGAAACCCCAAATCTGGTCACTGGTAAAAAGTGCAGGCCCAGATTAGATGCCACAGAATATGGTGCCTGATCTGGGTCTTCACTGTTTGCAGAAAGTTCAACCATTTTCTAAATAACTAGAAATGTGTCCAGATGACACAGATGCCCCCGCCAAGGGCCCCGCCTCACCCCGAAAATCCATGTTGCAACAAAATTTTCGAAGTGTGTGACCTTGTCATCAGGAACATTTGTGAGAAGTTATATTGAAACTGGTGAAAAAATGTAAGCGCTAGAGCAATGACAAAGTTTTTCTAAAAATAGCCAAAGTGACCTTGACCTTGAAGGTCGAACTCACTCGAGGTATTGTCATAAGGAACATTTGTGTGAAGTTATATTGAAATCAGTGAAGAAATGTAGTTGCTAGAGCGATGACAAAGTTTTTCTAAAAATAGCCACAGTGACCTTGACCTTGAAAGTCGAAATCGCTTGAGATATTGTCATAAGGAACATTTGTGTGAAGTTATATTGAAATCGGTGAAGAAATGAAAGTGCTTGAGCGATGACAAAGTTTTTCTAAAAATAGCCACAGTGACCTTGACCTTGAAAGTCGATGTCATAAGGAACATTTGTGTGAAGTAATATTGAAATTGGTGAAAAAATGTAAGTGCTAGAGCAATGACAAAGTTTTTCTAAAAATAGCCACAGTGACCTTGACCTTGAAAGTCAAACTCGTTCGAGGTATTGTCATAAGGAACATTTGTGTGAAGTTATTTTGAAACCAGTGAAGAAATGCAGACGCTAGAGCGATGACAAAGTTTTTATAAAAATAGCCACAGTGACCTTGACCTTGAAAGTCGAAATGGCTCGAGATATTGTCATAAGGAACATTTGTGTGAAGATATATTGAAATTGGTGAAGAAATGTAAGCGCTAGAGCGATGACAAAGTTTTTCTAAAAATAGCCACAGTGACCTTGACCTTGAAAGTGGAACTCGCTAAAGATATTGTCATAAGGAACATTTGTGTGAAGTTATATTGAAATCGGTGAAGAGCTAGAGCGATGACAAAGTTTTTCTAAAAATAGCCACAGTGACCTTGACCTTGAGGCCATGACCTTGAAAGTCGAACTCGCTCGAGATATTTTTATAAGGAACATTTGTGTGAAGTTATATTGAAATTGGTGAAGAAATGTAGGCACTAGGGCGATGACTAAGTTTTTCTAAAAATAGCCACAGTGACCTTGAGGTCATGACCTTGAAAGTCAAACTCGCTCAAGATATTGTCATAAGGAACATTTGTGTGAAGTTATATTAAATTAATGAAGAAATATAGACGCTAGAGCTATGTTGTGCGTGGGGATAATTAAAAATTTTTAAGTCTGTGACCTTGACCTTCAGCTCATGGGCATGGGTGGGGGTATCGCTGAATAAAATGGACAGGTATCTAACATCGTACCAAATATCAACTCAATCCATCACACGATTTGGAAAATATCAACTCTTAAAATATCTAATTAAAAATTTCTAAGTCTGTGACCTTGACCTTGAAGCCATAGGCATGGGTGGGGGTATTGCCAAATAAACATTTGGACCTGTATCAATCATCATAGCATACATAAGCCAAATCCATAATATAGTTTGGAAAATTTGAGCTCTTTAAAATCTTTCACATTAAAATTGTCTAAGTCTGTGACCTTGACCTTGAGGTCATAGGCATGGGTGGGGGTATTGCTGAATAAAACAGTGTACCTATATCTATCATCATATGAACCAAAGCCATCATAAAAGTTCAGGTTCTACCAGGTACAAATACCTTAACTGGAGTCTTTAACATGGAAAATTTCTAAGTCCATGACCTTGACCTTGAGGCCATGGGCATGGGTGAGGGTATTGCTGAATAAAACTTTGGGCCTATATCTATAATCATACCAAATATGAACCAATTACATGAAATGGTTTGGAAAATATGAGTTCTAAAATGTTCAAGTCTACCTGTTACAAAAACCTTAACCTGAGTCTTTAACATTGAAAATTTCTAAGTCTGTGACCTTGACCTTGAGGTCACAGGCATGGGTGGGGGTATTGCTTAATAAAACTTTGGACCTATATCTACCATCATACCAAAGATGAACCAGTTCCATCAAATGGTTAGGAAAATATGAGTTCTAAAAGTTCAGGCTCTACCTGTTACAAAAACTTTAACCTGAGGTTACAGGATCATGTACGTACGTACACACACACGTACAGACGGACGTACACATGTACGCACGTACACACGTACGGAAAACCGAAAAACTATATGCCCCCGGCATCATATGATGCGGGGGCATAAAAATCTAAAATTAAATGAACCCCTAAATTTCAAAATGGGCTCCTGCTTCATATAAGGGGGAAGATTCTGTTCAGTACAAAAATGTCAAATACTAACTCTGCAACACAGTCAAAAATACTGGAAAATAGGTGTCAGGCATGACATGACCTAGTGGTTAGTAGTGATGTAGATCACATGGCAAGTGTGCTGGGGCCAGTTGTTCAAAGCATTGTTAGCTTAACGAGCTCGTTAGTGGTCATATTGTTAACTCTTCTAGCGAGTTTAATATTTAAAATTTTGGTATTTTTGCTGAAAAAATGTGAGCAGCTTTTGCATATGCAAAAGCTGCTCACATTTTTTCAGCAAAAATAGAAGCACATTTGGCAAAATAAATGATTAAAGTTTTAACGATACATTAACTAACGACATCATTAGTTTTGAACAACTGTAATATGGATGATGTTGCTTTTTAGTCCTAGGGCTGCTATTTTAGTGAAAATGGGATATGGCTTTCAGTTCTGCAGTGAATTCCCTTTTGTAGAACATATTTAACGTCACTACAACTGGTGATAAGGGAATCTGAGGCAGCCATAAAACGTCTCCCTGCCCTTCATCACAGTGTTGATTTTATTTTCTAGTTCTTTGGGATCACTGATTTCACTGTGGAATTTGGAAAATATCTGAGAGTCACTGATGAGGTCTAAATGGCCTAAACTAGCTAGAGTGGCACAGAAAAAAACTTGTATACTCCATACTTTTCAGTTCTGTGGTGTATTCCTTGCTTCCAAAGGATAACCCTCTTATAGAAAATATTAAATGTCATGCCAGCATCGCATATGCAAAACCTACATATTTCAAATAAATGTATGATTAAAATGTACTTTTGGTCAAGCAGTAACCTGCAGTCAGCAAAGTTAACTGCTTTGGTACTGGAAACCCATAAATGGGTACCTGGTAAACAGTGCATGCCCAGATTAGATGCCACAAGGCTATGGAGGCCCAAACTGATTGGGCTAGAGTGTCTCCTCTACATGTCTACGAGCAGCAAAGGCTTTAGCTTTTGTTGGCCATCTATGTGCAAAAACCCTTTCTTCATAAGCTGTTATGTTTCTTTTCATTATTTCTTTTCACTTTTTAACAGATTGCATAGAACCTCACCTTGTGTAGTTAACTTTGTATGTTGATATATCATCTGACCCTGAATGTTGCTGTTTAATGGTCGGTGTTTCTAACTTCCAGTGATTTAAACAATGTAGAAACATTTTGGCAAGATCATACATTGTCTGCCATTCTCTCTGAGCCAGATGACCAAACTTGTACAGTACAAAATTGGTGACACCCTGTAAGGATAAACATTTTATTGCTTTAGTATACATTTTCTTCAGTTATTCAAGAATATGTTTCATGCATTCATCATCATTAAAAATATAATATTTTGTTTTGCTTCTGTTCAGTTCGACACGGTCTGGAGTTTTACAGCACAGTCAACACTATTAATTTTATGTCCAGCCAATCTCTTGACACAACCACCCTTATTCTAGGCAGGGTTCAAAAATGGGTACCCTGGCAAACAGTGCAGGCACAGATCAGACACCACAGAATGTGGCATCTGATCAGGGCCTACACTGTTTGCAAAAAGTTCAGCAATTTTCCTAATAGTTTTTGAAGAAAACACAACCTGTCAAACATTAGTGAGAACAAGGATAGTGCTTGTTCTTTTGCCAGAAGCTGACTATTGCCCTTCTTGAATCAGCCATAGGGAATGACCATAGCAGATAACTCAGACTCATTCTCCACAAAAGAATGTTGCCAGACCTATGGGGATTGAAAACTTGACTCATAGGTGCAGCCCACTGAGCCACAAATAACATAATAGAATAGATACAGATTTTTTCATTAAAAATGTTTTAAAGGTAACTATAAACTAGAACTGTCAGAGGATCTGACTATAGCCCCGCTATAGCCCTGTCAGAGGAGAAAGACTCATGAATTAAAGGTAAAGACTTGTGAGAGGGTTAAATCCCTAACAAGGTACCTACGCCTTATAGACTTTTCGCGTTATTAGATCTGAAAACCAGTCTAAGTTAAAAAATAAGTTTTGGATAATGAAAAAAGCACATGCACATCTTCAGACCTATATGAAAACACCTATTAAGTTTCAAAAGGATTGACCTAGAACTGTAAGAGGAGTTGCGATCACAAGGTAGCTACTCCCTATACATTTTAACATTAGTAGATCTAAAAAATTGTCTAAGTTAAAAAAGGTGAAATAAGTTAAAAAAATTATTTAAGGATAATGAAAAAAGAATATGCACATCTTCAGACCTATATGAAAACACCTGTAAAGTTTCAAAAGGATTGACCTAGAACTGTAAGACTACTCCCTATACATTTTAACATTAGTAGATCTCAAAAATTGTCTAAGTTAAAAAAAGGTGAAATAAGTGAAAAAAATTATTTTAGGATAATGAAAAAAGAATATGCACATCTTCAGACCTATATGAAAACACCTGTAAAGTTTCAAAAGGATTGACCTAGAACTGTAAGAGGAGTTGCGGTAACAAGGTAGCTACTCCCTATACAATTTAACATTAGTAGATCTCAAAAATTGTCTAAGTTAAAAAAGGTGAAATAAGTGAAAAAAATTATTTAAGGATAATGAAAAAAGAATATGCACATCTTCAGACCTATATGAAAACACCTGTAAAGTTTCAAAAGGATTGACCTAGAACTGTAAGAGGAGTTGCGGTAACAAGGTAGCTACTCCCTATACATTTTAACATTAGTAGATCTCAAAAATTGTCTAAGTTAAAAAAGGTGAAATAAGAGAAAAAAAATTATTTAAGGATAATGAAAAAAGAATATGCACATCTTCAGACCTATATGAAAACACCTGTAAAGTTTCAAAAGGATTGACCTAGAACTGTAAGAGGAGTTGCGGTAACAAGGTAGCTACTCCCTATACATTTTAACATTAGTAGATCTCAAAAATTGTCTAAGTTAAAAAAGGTGAAATAAGTGAAAAAAATTATTTAAGGATAATGAAAAAAGAATATGCACATCTTCAGACCTATTTGAAAACACCTGTAAAGTTTTAAAAGGATTGACCTAGAACTGTAAGAGGAGTTGCGGTAACAAGGTAGCTACTCCCTATACGTTTTAACATTAGTAGATCTCAAAAATTGTCTAAGTTAAAAAAGGTGAAATAAGTGAAAAAAATTATTTAAGGATAATGAAAAAAGAATATGCACATCTTCAGACCTATATGAAAACACCTGTAAAGTTTCAAAAGGATTGACCTAGAACTGTAAGAGGAGTTGCGGTAACAAGGTACCCACTATCAAATATTACAGACAGACAGACAGACTGACTGACAGACAGACAGACGGAATTCCGGACAAGCCAAATCCAATATAGCCCCCACTTTTTCAAAGCGGGGCTATAAATACATTAAAGCATGTTCGAAATCAGTTTTAAAAATATAAATATTTTACTAAAATAGGTTTTTTAAATAAACACAACTTGCTTTGACTATGCATAATATTTTAACCCTTATCTTGCTGTTCACGACAACCCTTATCTTTGCAAACAGTGTAGATCCAGATCAGATGGCTTCTGAAGAAGCCATCTGATCAGGATCTGCACTGTTTGGCATTCAGTTTATGAATTTGTAGCAATAAATTACATCAAGTAATTTGATTGGTTCACAGACAGAAATGGGTGTGGCTTAAATGAATATTCAGCAAGATAAGGGTTAAGCAGGTTATTTTTCATTTATTCATTAATTGAAGAAATATTAAGCACTGCAATATGGATTGAAACAATGACAGCCAACAGTGTCAATCCAGATCCGGAGGTGCACAATCTTGACTGCCCTGGGTATTTTAGGACCAAAAAGCCTGTGCTAATGGTGTAGACACAAATAAAATGCATCTACAGACTACAGCTGACTCTAATTGGGTTCTACAATGTATGCCATTCCATTAGCATCTTTTAAGCGCATAATCAGATATAAGGATCTTGTTCTAGTGATCTTGTTCATTTATGATAAGTTGAGCAATGTCATGAGAAAATCTATTTTGCCATTTACAAACAACAAAAGTGCCAACCAGCCTGCACATCTGCAGAGATATCAGACATGAAAAAGGTTTAACACAAAACTTTGACGTAAAATTAGATGAACAGACAGACAGACAGCCCACCCAGGGGATTGACCCAGGGGCTTAAATATTCCATATGGAAGGTAATGCTATAGAGATATCCTTTATCAAATATGAAGAGAATCTAACATGTGGTTACAGAGATATCAGCAATGAAAAAGGTTTAACACAAAACTTTGACGTAAAAGTAGATGAACAGACAGACGGACAGACAGACAACCCAACCAGGGGCTTGACCCAGAGGCTTAGATATTCCATATAAAAGGTAATGCTATAGAGATATCCTGTACCAAATATGAAGAGAATCCAACCTGTGGTTACAGAGATATGAGCAATCAAAAAGGTTTAACGCAAAACTTTGACGTAAAGGTTGACGAATGATTGAACGAACGAACATACGAACGAACCAATGAACTGACGGAAAGACGAAAACTATATACCCCCTGACATACTTCGTATGCCGGGGGTATAATGAGTTTCTGAGGCCGGCAGCTCTGCTTTGAAGCACCATGCAGCCCAATCTATTTCTCCAAGCCCCGATGGGCAGGGGGCCATCCGCACATTTGTGTTTCCTGTTTGGATAGGACTATCACTAGTTTCAACATCCAAAACTTCTAGATTCTTGATAGTCTGTGCAGCTGAGCAGGCAGATTGTATTTTATCTCTTTGCTAAACCTTAAGGGGAATGGGAACACCTTCATGGGAGGCAACTCCTGCAAAAGTATTTGTGTCTCCCATGTCAATAGGGGTCAACTCTGAAAGGAAAGAATTTGCTCCTCAGGAGCAAATTCTTTCCTTTAAGAGTAGATCCCTTTTTCTGTGGGACAGAATTTATAGAAAAGCGAACAGGAAGTCCTGAAAATTGTCTCCCTTTGAAAAACAGCAGGAAAATCTGCCCGGTGTTCCTATTCCTCTTAAGACAAGTTTTCTCGTGAAAGGGCTCATTTTATCAACAGTAACTGGTTAAAGTTAACTCTTATCCTGCTGAATAATTAATTTAGCCATACCCACTGCTGACTATCAGCCAATCAAATTACTTGATATAATATATTTGTTCAATTCACAAAATGGATGACAAACAGTGTAGATCCTGATCAGATGGCTTCCAAGAAGCCATCTGATCTGGATCTACACTGCAAAGGTGGGGGTTGTCATGTTCAGCAGGATAAGGGTTAATAGTTCAGGGTTCGAAATTAACAGTAGCAAGTAGCAAATTTGCTACCTGGTCAAACATTTGGTAGCAAAATGTTGCTACCTGGTCAAACATTTGGTAGCAAAATGTTGCTACCTGGTATAGTGCCCCGAATATTATTGACTTTATGAAGTGTTGTGAGTATTTTTCCATTCTTTTCATAAAAAATACGGTTTGACATTGCATGTGAATCATCTGCTACTTTGACATGTCCGGTCCGCTAGACTTAACATCTACATAGTAGATGATTCACTATTCAGGCGATTCACATGTAATGTCAAGCCTTATTTTCGCTGTAAAAATATGATAAAACAACTTTGAAATTTTTTTCTAAACCGAAAGGGTAAGGGCTCCTACTAGAATTACCTTGGCTATACTTGGTTTCTCAAATGGTGGATTACCAAGCGGTCCCTCAATTGTTGGATTGTTCATGTTCAATATACATTTCCTTAACAGCTGAAAATATAATAACATGTGAAACAATAGTGATAGTCAAACTTCAATGACTCAAACAACTTTGTGTTCATGAAAATTTGTTCCAGATAGCACTGAGGGTAAGGCTGACATGATTAATCGTATAATCGATTAATTCATCAATAAATTCCACAAAAATGATTATTATTTCTGATTTGCTTTTAATCGATTACTTGATAGGTATAATTTACCACCCAAAGTTATGCCTAAAATAGCTGGATGAGTGACAAACAGTGAAGACCCTGATGAGACGCCACATTATGCGGCGTCTCATCTGGGCCTACACTGTTTGCTCAGGCCTGTCTGTTCAAATATACATATGGTAAAGTGCAACATATGGTAAGAGTCATGCTCAGACAGAAAGCCAGACAGGTAAAATAATGACAAAAAACCTTAGCGATTACTAATAGATTATCGATCGCAATGGCAGGACTGAAAATCGATTACCTTTTCAGCTCCGATTAGCCAGCCCTAACTGAGGGTTGCTTATACAGCCAGATCAGGCGGTATAATATGAACATATTTTCAAGTTCTTTAAAACAAAGGTATTTGTGTTTACTCATTAGAATCATCTCAATGAGGTGATTCTAATGAGTACACACAACATATATTTTCAAAATAAAATAAGAAAATTATCCTCAGTGTATATCTTTCTACAGTTATGGGAAATCTCCCCTAGGGATTCAAAGACAAGTTGCAAACAGCCATGGTAAACAAGTTACGGGTATTCGAGACATCAAAGTTTTACTGTTTTAGAATCACAAGAATTGTCCTGGCTTAGTTTTTATACCCGCTTTTTCGAAGAAAAATCGGGTATATTGTTTTCGTACCACAGTTCACTCCGGCGTCAGTCCGTCTGTCCGTCCGTCACATTTCTTGTGATTGGATCTCCTCTGCAACCACTGAAGTTACACTTTTGAAACTTTGCATGTGGATAGTACATGGAATGTAGATGGCAGCAGGCAACTTTTTTGTGACCTTGACCTCAACATGACCCCAAGGTCAAAGGTCAAAAAGTATGATTTTGCCATATCTTCTTAACTATTAGAGTTACACTTCTGAAACTTTGGTTATTGGATGGCCATGGAATGTAGAATAAATTTGGATACTTTTGGTGTGACCTTGACCTCAACATGACCCCAAGGTCAAAGCTCAAAAATTATGATTTGCCATATCTCCTAAACTATTGGAGTTACACTTCTGAAACTTTGCTTATTGGATAGTCCTTGGAATATAGAATATGTCAGGTTACTTTTGGTGTGACCTTGACCCCAAGGTCAAAGGTCAAAAAGTATGATTTTGCCATATCTTCTAAACTATTAGAGTTACACTTCTGAAACTTTGGTTTTTGGATGGCCATGGAATGTAGAATAAATTTGGATACTTTTGGTGTGACCTTGACCTCAACATGACCCCAAGGTCAAAGGTCAAAAATTATGATTTGCCATATCTCCTAAACTATTGGAGTTACACTTCTGAAACTTTGCTTATTCGATGGTCCTTGGAATATAGAATATGTCAGGTTACTTTTGGTGTGACCTTGACCCCAAGGTCAAAGGTCAAAAAGTATGATTTTGCCATATCTTCTAAACTATTAAGAGTTACACTTCTGAAACTTTGGTTATTGAATGGCCCTTGGAATATAGAATAAATTTGGATACTTTTGGTGTGACCTTGACCTCATCATGACCCCAAGGTCAAAGGTCAAAAATTATGATTTGCTATATCTCCTAAACTATTGGAGTTACACTTCTGAAACTTTGCTTATTGGATGGCCCTTGGAATATAGAATATGTTGGGCTCGTTTGGTGTGACCTCGACCCCAAGGTTAAAGGTCAAAAAGTATGACTTTGCCATATCTTCTGAACTATTGGAGTTACACTTCTGAAACTTGGTTATTGGATGGCTGTTGGAATATAGAATAAATTTGGATACTTTAGGTGGACCTCAACATAACCCCAAGGTCAAAGGTCAAAAAGTATGACTTTGCCATATCTTCTAAACTATAAGAGTTACACTTCTGAAACTTTGCTTATCAGTTAGAATGTTCTTTGCAACTTTTTTTGCTTACATGTAGTTTTGGCTAGCTAATACATAGTCATTAATGTTATTAATAGAGAAAAAGCGGGTATTTGCGATGGTTTACCATCGACTGCAGATCTAGTTCCCTTTAAAGTTACTCTCTTTTTATACCCCACCACACGATAGTGGCGGGGTATTATGATATACCCTCCGGTGTCCGTCCGTCCGTCCGCACCGTCCGTGCGTCAGTCCGTCCGCACCATTTCCGATCGATAACTTGAGTAATTTTTAACGAATTTTTTTCAAATTTTGCATACATGTATATATCGGGAATGAGTGGTATGGGATTGTTAATGGGCAAAATCCGTTAACATTTGACAGAGTTATGGCCCTTTTTAGTTCAAAATAAGGGGTTTTGGGGCGTTTCCGATCAATAACTTGAATATTTTTTCACGGATTTTCTTCAAATTTTGTATACACATTGGCATTGGGTATGAGTGGTTTGGGATTGTAAATGGGCAAAATACATTAACATTTAACGGAATTATGGTCGTTAAAAATTCCGATTAAATGGTTTTGGGGGACTTATTCCTTTACTATATGGAATATTTGGATGAAACTGCACTGATGTATAAACGACCATAATAAGCAGGTTTTGTGTTGTGAATACACAAAATGCGTTAACATTTAACGAAAAATTGGTCGTTAACAATTCCCATTAAATAGTTTCTGCGCATTTATTCCTTTAATTTATGAAAAATATTGATTATCACTGCCAGTGTAGTGGTTAGAGTGCTGGACTACAAATCCTATTGTTGACTATGAATCTGAGGGACGTGAGTTCAATTCTCCGTAGAGGAATGGAATTTTTTTTTTTTTTCGTTTTTTCTTCTTTTTTTTGTGTGTTCTTTTTTCTTTTTCTTTCTTTTTCATTTTGGCAATGAATTTATTTATTTTTTTTAATTTTCCTCATTTTTGGTTTTTCATTCCTTTTTTTTCCCCCTTTTTTTTTCACCCTTTTCTTCTTTTTGTTATACCCCATCACACGATTTTTTCTTTTCTTTTTTTTCCATTTATTTTTCTTTTCTTTCTTTTTGCAATCAATTTTTTTTTTTTTTTCTTTTTTTTTTTTCTCATTTTTTGTTTTTCATTCCTTTTTTTTTTTTTCCTTTTCTTCTTTTTGTTATACCCCATTACACGATAGTGCTGGGATATTATAATATACCCTCCGGTGTCTGTCCGTCCATCCGTCCGTCTGTCCGTGCGTCCATCCCCACCATTTCCGACCGATAACTTGATTAATTTTTCACATTTTTTTTTTCAAATTGTGCCTACATGTTTATATCGGGAATGACTTTTTTTTCTTTTCTTCTTTTTGTTATACCCCATCACACGATAGTGCTGGGGTATTATAATATACCCTCCGGTGTCTGTCCGTTCAACTCCATCCACACCATTTCCGACCGATAACTTGATTAATTTCTCACAATTTTTTTTTGGAGTTTGCGATCAATAACTTAAGAATCTTTTCATGGATTTTCTTCAAATTTTAAAACACTAAAGGACACATATCATTGCCAAGGACAGTCACTCTGCTTTTCTGGTTATTGTATTATCTGCCCTTTTGATATACATGTATGTAGTTCCTTTACTATATTGAATGCCTTAGTGAAGTTTTACAGATAACTATAACACTTAAAAGTACCACTATTATGGGCAAGGCTATAACCATATTATCTTGCAGTGGTGGGGTATCATGCAGTGTTAGCGTGCTTTTATTTATAATGCACTACACACAAACTACATACTGCCCATTAAAGCATGGTGCAGGATATAACAGTTTAAAGAGATGGAATCTAAAAATTACTGAAAAGAATGGCCACATTTACACTGGATCGCCCCCGCTCATCGGGGCTTGAAGAAATAGATGGCTGCATGATGCTTCCACGTAGAGCTGAAACTGACCGCACACTAGTACTGGAAAACCACTCAGAGGATCTAAGCCTGCCCAGGCAAAGCGGTGCGAGTTGGACCGTCCATTCTTATAAACCCTTTTGGTCTCATTGGGTGACAGGGCTTGAGATGTCATTTCATCTTAATGTTGAGTAAAAGTCCCGCAAAATTGGAAGCAATGTTGCCAAAATGACCTTTACAGTGTTGATGGGGACATTAACTCAAATTAAACAAACTTTATACTGTCCATTAAAGCATGGTGCAGGATATAACAGAGTTCCAAGAGATGGGAATCTAAAAATTACCGTAAATTTGACCAGCCTGTGCAAGTCATTACACATTTATACACACAATGTAAGTTAACTTTGTTGACTGTTCATTATCGAGACTCTGTGGCTGAGTGGTTAAAGCTGATAGCTTCTAAACATTGTGTATTAATGCCTTTTATATCCTAATTGCATCATAATTAACTACTGCCCTTATACATGTCAGGCTACAGGATAACTTCAGTTTTACCTTTTACAATGGATTTATTAACTACACCAGAGTCCAGGGGCCAGTTGTTCAAAACTAAAAACGTTGTTAGTTAAAACTCTAATCATTAAATATGGCAAATATGCTGAAATTTTTGCTGAAAAAATGTGAGCAGCTTTTACGGACACAAAAGCTGCTCACATTTTTTCAGCAAAAATACCAAAATCTATGATACTGTTCTTGCTAGAAGAGTTAACAATATGACCACTAACGAGCTCATTAAGCTAACGATGCTTTGAACAACTGGCCCCAGCTGTACAAAGCATCATCGGCTTAACCAATTCATTAGGGGAAGTATGTTAAATGGCCTTAATGCCTGTTTGGAGTTTAATGGCATAGTCAACACTTTTATGTCTTATTGAGCCCGTCAGTCCACCTAATCATTACCCCTCCTGGTCAGGCTTACACGTACTGTTAACCAGTACCTTTCACCAGAAACTGATAACTGTCTTTCTTCAATCAGAGGAAGATAAGGAATGACTGTAGAGAAGATTTCATGACAAATCTCCACGAAAAAATTTAACCAACCCAGCAGGCACTGGACCCGCAGCCTCCTGATCACTAGACAGATGTGTATCCAAATGAGCTACCAAGGCCGGCCATTAAAACAGTATGTTAACAAATGACATTGCTTGCTGGAACAATTAGGCCGTCTTTGAGAAATCTACCAGTTTTGTTTGATTTGAGGTTTAACATCCCCATCAACACTGTATAAGTCATTTTGGAGACGTTGCTTCCAATTTTGTGTGACTTTTATCCGATAGTGAGATGAAATGACATCTCAAACCCTGTCGCCCAATGAAACCAATACGGTTTATAAGCATGGATGGTCCGACTCGCACCGCTTTGCCTGGGCATCATTGTGTAGTTTATATTTTCTTGTCCTTTGGTATCATCGATTACATAATGGAAGTTTGACAATATTTGAGGGTCCCTGATGAGGCCTAAATGGCCAATACTAGCTAGTCTGGCCCAGAAAGTATGTACACTCCGTATTTTCCAGTTCTGTGGTGTATTCCTTGCTTCCAAAGGATAACCCTTTCTAGAATATATTAGATCCTCTAAGCGGCTTACCAGTACTTGTGTGCAGTCTGTTTCAGCTCTGCGCGGAAGCATCATGCAGTCAATTCTATTTCTTCAAGCCCTGATGGGCGGGGGCTGGAGATCTACCAGTAACATTACCTTGAAGAGATAGAAGCCTCCGTGGTGTAGTGGTTACGCTACTCGCCTTGTGAACCAGGGATCACAGGATTGATCCCAGGCTTCTCCAGACTTTCGAATGAGTCTTTAAACCGATGCCCCGTCTCTGTATGACCTTAGCTGTTGGTGGGATGTAAAACTCAAACACTAACTCACTCACCTTAAAGAGATAAAAATAGACTTGTTTGGTTTCAGCATCTTCCTCTTTGTGAACACACATGAAGAGGTTCTCCACATCAACTACAATTCTTAATAGTCTGTTTAGTTCCTCCTCAGCTGTCGTGTCAAGATGAGATACATGAGCTCCTGAAATATATATATACCGTAATGATCCTAAGTATCGGGACAGAACGGCCTAGAGCATCTAAGCCTGCCCAGGCAAAGCGGTGTGATTCGGACCGTCCATGCATATAAACCTTATGGGCGACAGGGCTTGAGATGTCATTTCATCTCAATGTCGGGTAAAAGTCCCACAAAATTGGAAGCAATGTCTCCAAAATGACCTATACAGTGTTGACGGGGATGTTAAACCTCAAACCAAAGAGTGCAGACCCAGATCAGACTGCTCCTAAAGGAGCAGTCTGATCAGGGTCTAGACTATTTGCCATTCAAACTGCACTTCTTGGGCTCCTTACTGGATTGTGAAACAAATTTGTTAAAATTTAAGGGGAATAACAGCAAGACCTGAAGGTGTCCACATTTTTAGGGGTTTTATGGTATACAATGTTTTGTTTGTTTTGCTTAAGGTTTAATGTCCCCATCAACACTGTACAGATCATTTTGGAGCGATTGCTTCCAATCTATTTTTGGAGATGTTGCTTCCAATTTTGTGGGACTTTTACCCGACACTGAAATGAAACTAGAAATGTTTTCAGAGGAAAACAATGTCCCCCACCATAAATATATCATAAACACCCATTTGACTTTAATAACTAGGTTACAGTAACCAAAATGTAAGCTGCAAACAAGCCATATTTGACCAAAAACTGACAGTTTTCAGGGGAAAAACAGTCATTAAAAAGGTCAGATCACCAGAATCAAATCAAATGATTTAAAAAGAGATTTATGCGTACATGTATTACCTAGTGTGTGACTACAGCTTCTACAAGGGTCTGTGAGGTTGGCAAGAGGCTGTGAAACATCCACTCTTGGAGGGGTTGGTGGAGGATTAGGATTCTTCCAACCATTGCACTTGCATCCATCAGACTTAAAAAAAAAACAACAACAACATTAACAATGGTGTAGCACAGTAAAATTCCTCTATAGGGACCAGCTAAAATTACGGTAAGACCATATTCTGCTTCTAACCCTTATCTTGCTGAACATTCATTTAAGCCACACCCATTTCTGTCTATCAACCAATCAAATTACTTGCTGTAATTTATTGCTACAAATCCATACAAGAGGGCCATAATGGCCCTGGATCGCTCACCTGATCCATAGAGTAATAAGTGGGCCCTGGGGAGGGCCATTATTGACACCAGGGCTATAATGTGCATAATGTTGAGGGAGGTCTAAAAAGGAGAAGGTTCATACCAAATATCAACAAAGGCTATAATTTGAACAATCTTGGCAAAGGTCCAACAGATGAAGCTACACACCAAATATCAAAGACCTGGGCCTTGCGGTTTCAGAGAAGAAGATTTTTTTAAAGATATTCCCTACATAAGCCTATGTAAAACCAAATGGCCCAGGGGCAGGGGTATTTTTGGCCTCAGGGCTATAATTTAAACAATCTTGATAGAGGTCTACTAGATGAAGCTTCACACCAAATATCCAAGACCTGGGCCTTGCTGTTTCAGAGAAGAAGATTTTTCAAAGATTATCTCAATATAAGTCTATGTAATAAAACCAAAGGGCGGGGCGGGGGGCATTTGTGGCCCGAGGGCTATAATTCAAACAATTTGGTAGAGGTCCACTAGATGAAGCTCCATACCAAAATATCAAAGACATGGACCTTGCAGTTTCAGAGAAGATTTTAAATATTTCCCTATATAAGTCTATGTAAAACCAAAGGGTCTTGGGGCGGGGGCATTTTTAGCCCCAGGGCTATAATTTGAACATCTTGATAGAGGTCCACTATATGAAATTTCACACCAAATATTAAAGACCTATGCCTTGTGGTTTCACAGAAGAAAATTTTTAAAGATTTTCCATGTAAAACCAAAGGGCTGTGGAGCGGGGGCATTTTTGGCCCCATGGCTTTAATTTGAACATTCTTTGTAGAGGTCCACTAGATGAAGCTTCATACCAAATATCAAAGACCTAGGCCTTGTGGTTTCAGCGAAGAAGATTTTTCCAGATTTTCCATATAGAAGTCTATGTAAAACCAAAGGGCCGCGGAGCGGGGGCATTTTTGACCCCAGGGCTATAATTTGAACAATCTTGGTAGGGGTCCACAAGATGAAGCTTCATACCAAATATCAAAGACCTGGGCCTTGCGGTTTCAGAGAAGAAGATTTTTAAAGATTTTCCCTATATAAAGTAGAAGTAAAACAAAGATCAGGAATTGATACAATTAACTTACTCCATCCATAAAAGACACCAAAGGGAAAGAAATACAAACATTAAGCGACCAGACCATAATGGAAACCTAAACAAAGGAAGGCCATATGGACAGTTACTTTCCCACAAAATGGCCATATGGCCATCCAAAATTAAAAGAAACAAGTGATACACACAGTAAGTAACAAACAACAACATAAATAAATCGCCACAGAAGAGCCGCCTTGGAACGGTCAGTGGAAGATTTCCACTGGGGGGCTTAAATCGATTTTACGTGGCCACAATCCTCGCCCTTACTTCCGTCGCGATTTAGACAAATAATTTGTTCAGTCCGCATGAAGGCCTCCTAACTCATCAGTGCAACATCTCCGTGAACACAGAAATCAAAGAACCACAGAGGTGAGACAACGGTGAGGACTCGACAGCAAGAAAACACTGAAATGCTGGAGCAAAAGAAAACCAACAGTTAGACTCCGATGAGCCCGACCAGAGACAGAGCATCAGGCACCAACCAACATTATCTCTTTAATTTTCAATAAGCCTTTACGTTGGAGCCGTCATAGAATCTGAGGCCTGACCCACCGGCGTGCAATTAAAGAGGGAAGCAAAGTTGCCAACCGTGATTGGGTTAACTACCATGCATGCAGTCTGTCGTATAATATCCATGTTGTACCCAATCTTTTTATATCGAAGAATGATTTTACGAAATTGGGTGCTGAAGTCATTGCGGTTATATATTTTTCTGAATTTATATACTAAGTCACCATAAAATTCGGGTTCCGATAGACCTTGTTGCAGAAGAGATTTAAGTCCAATATTGAATTTTGAAATTAAATCAGAATGGCGTCTATAAAATTTTGAAAAGGCTTTGCGTAGTTTATGGTACCGATAACCCTGATTAAGGAGTTTAGCCGTTAATAATTTATTACGAGTGTTGAAGTCAGTTACATGACTACACACTCTAGCAAATCGAATTAATTGCGAAATATAAACGCCATAGGATGGCGCACGAGGAACATCACCATCCAAAAAAGGAAAATTTACAATCTCAAAATCAAAGTCATCGCGTTTATCATAAATTTTGCACGAAACAAATCCATCTACAATAGATAGATGTAAATCCAAAAACGGGGCCTCGGTATCAGAAGAATTTGCTTTATTTAACTGAAGTTCTAGGGGGTAAATCTGACTGATCAAACCATCAAAATAGGTATTATCAATATTTAATAAATCATCTAAATATCTAGAAGTAGAGCTAAAAGCTTCAATAATTTCAGATTGGTTATCAATGGAAAGCGACAAAATGAAGTCTCTTTCATAACAATACAAGAAAAGATCAGCCACAAGAGGTGCGCAATTAGTACCCATCGGAATACCCACAATTTGTCTAAATAACTTAGTACCGAATCTAATATAAATATTGTCAAGTAGAAAGGTGAGGGCATCACACACTTTCTGACATGACCAAAGTGTATAATTCTTATGCTCTTTAGAAGTGAAAAATGCATTTCTGACATTACATGCAAGATAGAGAGAATCTTCTCTGTGAAAAGCCCATTCAATTAAATCATTAAGCTTTTCTTTTATAAGATTATGAGGAAGTGTAGTGTAAAGAGTGGAAAAATCGTAGGTAGACAGACTAGAAGCACGAAACTGTCTAGATTTCAATTTATTTAAAACCTCATTCGAATTTTTTATAGACCAAAACAGATTTCTTCCTGATCTTTCAAAGACTTTATCACAATATTTAATTACATGCGTTTTAATAGCAGTAAGACAGGAAGTTAATAATTTAGAAAGTTCAGTGGTAGTGCAAGAACTAGAATTTGCAATAAACCGTGCTTTGTAAGGTTTTTTATGAAGTTTTGGTAACCAGTATAGCGTAGGAAGCTTGTCTTGGCCTTCGTTAACACACACAGCAAACTTGGTGGCTGAAAGACAAACATGTTTATCTACTATAGCTCTCTCTTCAGCCAAAGGCTGAAGTTCATAGGCCTTAGTACCACCAAGCTCCTGCTTAAGCGTGTTAACATAGTGGAACCGTCACACAACAACGACGTTGTTAGAGGCCTTGTCTGCAGGGGCCAAAACAAACTTCTTATGAAATTCTTGAATACCTAGTTTAAGATGACGTAAAGACGTCTTGGGCTTAGGAGGTAATAAGTTAGTATTTTGAGAATAGAAAGAAATGCGTTTATTCACTAGTCTTAAAATGCTAAGTTTCCAGTCCTTTAGGGCTTTACACTCAACATACTCTCGCTTACACCATCGATTACCGAATTCATTCAAGGAAGCAGCGATTTCATCTCTACATTTACTGAAATCAATTTTAGAAGGAAACCGATATTTCGGTCCTTTAGAAATTATATTCCTTATCCTAGAATCAGGAATAATTTTCAAATTGCCAGTAATTACATGACCAGCAGCAGGATAGCAATACTTTGAGTTTTTACAATCACATGAATCAGGAGTATTAGTATCAATATCAAGATCTGAAACAAGTTTATTGAAATTAAAAATGATAGATCTAACAGGTTTGTTATATTTATAGCAAATTATAGGTGTTTCAGTATTTTGAAAATAAGCAGGAATGGAAGAAAGCACCGATCTCTCACGGAAGATACTGGGCAAATCTATAAAATCCATACCCTTATTAATGAAGGATATTTTGAAGAAATGACGTTTATGATTAATTTCAGAATCAATGTAAGGACGGAGAGTATGCTGAGTATAGCCTCTAGTTAAGAGAGCCGCATCATATAACTGATGAGAACTATCGTAGAATTTATTCGCCTCGGTGTCCAGAAGACGTAAAACAGAAACGGGTAATGAACTTAAAAATGAAAGCATAGAGTGGCGTCCATGATTTAATAATATAATTGACAGTCACTTCAGTCTAGTATTGTTTCGTTTAAACGCACGTGATTTACGTTTAAAGTTACCATTTTTCCTGGTGCCGTGAGATCTAGTTCTGCGTTTTCGACATTCCAGGAGTGAGAAAATATCAAAGTCCGGCATTCTGGAAATATTACCCTCATGATAAATGTTGTCATTAAATCCCAGTGGAAAAGGGGTCTGTAAAAATTTAATCCATTTCAGTTCAGCTTCATGTCTTTTGATTATTTTGAATCTAGATGTAGAATTTGCATCGTAATAAAGTTTTTCCACTGGTTGTATAATAATGTTATTTACAGAATGACCTGTACGTCGAAAGTGACGGTACAAGAAAGTGTCAGTTTTCTTAGGCTTACTCATTCTACGATAATGCTCGTTCAATCTAGTTTGACCGACGTACTGCATATTACAGTTTGCAGCACGTCAAGTAATTAGATAAATTAAATCTGTAGACTGTCATGTCAAATCAGACATGTTAACTACAGAGAAGCGTCTACCGTTTACAGATGAAGTAACGGTAGACGCAGTGCTTAAATGCGAACAACATCTGCACCTCTTGGCATTGCACTTAGAAATACTAGGATACATTCCACTTCTTTTCCACGGATTAGTATATTTTCGAAGGATGGGTGATTTGAGAGGAGATAGTCTTATACGAAGACTACTCCCAAAAACATTGGTATTGCCTGCTCCTCTGAGATTAACTGAAGTTACAGAAGACAAATTTAAGGGTCTAACCAATACCGAAGGCAACATATATGCCTATGTAAAACCAAAGGGCCCCGGAGCGGGAGCATTTTTGGCCCCAGCACTATAATTTGAACAATCTTGGTAGGGCTCCACTAGATGAAGCTTCATTCCAAATAGCAAAAACCTGGGCCTAGCAGTTTCAGAGAAGAAGATTTTTAAAGATATTCCCTATATAAGCCCATATAAAACCAAAGGGCCCTGGGGCGGGGGCATTTTTGGCCCCAGCACTATAAATTGAACAATCTTGGTAGGAGTCGACTAGATGAAGCTTCTTACCGAAAATTGAAGACCTGGGCCTTGCGCTTTCAGAGAAGAAGATTTTTAAAGATTTTCCCTATATAAGCCCATGTAAAAACAAAGGGCCCCGGGGCGGCGGCATTTTTGGCCCCAGCACTATAATTTTAACAATCTTGGTAGGGGTCCACTAGATGAAGCTTCATACCAAATATCAAAGACATGGGCCTTGTGGTTTCAGAGAAGAAGATTTTTAAAGATTTTCCCTATATAAGCCCATGTAAAACCAAAGGGCCCCGTGGCGGGGGCATTTTTTGTCCCAGCACTATAATTTGAACAATCTTGGTAGGGGTCCACTAAATGACGCTTCATACCAAATATCAAAGACCTGGGCCTTGTGGTTTCAGAGAAGAAGATTTTTTAAGTTTTCAGTGAAAAAAATCTATTTTTGGCTCCTGTGACCTAGATGTGCAATGGACCAGAACCATTTGAACAACTTTGAAAGGGGACCACCTACGGATCATTCTTATGAAGTTTGGTCAAATTCCGATCAGTGGTTTAGGAGGAGATGTCGTTTGAAGAAATTGTTTACGCACGGAAGACAGACAAAAAGTGATCCTAATATAAAACACAAGAGGGCCATGACGGCCCTATATCGCTCACCTGTGTACCAGAAAATCATTAGTGATGTTTAAAAAAAAAGAATTGAGCAGAAAGGCAAGACATGTTTGTTTACCTGATTGATATAAATGTCTTCATAGATCCAGGATGGTCAATATACTTGTACATCAGTTGAACCAGTTGAAATCTTCAGGATGAAATCTTGAAGGGCAAGATGTAGAGTATACACAAGACTTCTTGAGTCCATGCAGTTTGTCTTTTTCATGATGTAGTCATAATTTGACAAAGAATCAATATCTGAAGCTTTGATTTCCTTTCAACGCAATGGTTAACAACAGTATTGCATGATATGACAATATTTACATAAGAAACACTGATGATCTGAAATAGCTGCTTCCATGTCGAAAAAGAGAGGCCAAAGTCTGCTTAGTTTTATCCAGACTGTATCTTTGACTTTTACCCCGTCACACTGATGTATAAGGCTCATATTATAGATTAAGTTACCTTTCTATCATAAACATCTTGGTTGTTACATCTATCTTAAACCCACAAAGAATTAATTCTGTTACAGTGGGCATAATTATAATAAGGCATAAACTAAGACACACAAACATGTGTGGAATCTATGTCCTGATATGTGCCAAAAAGGTATCTTTAGGTGCACAAAATAAAGAACAGCTAAAAATAACGCGAGTCAGTTCTATGCATAGAAAGCAGATGCATCAACTTATTCTCTTGATCACCAATAAATAAATTCCAGATCTTGCAAGTATGTAGAAAATTGTTACTTAAATCTTTTTGAAGAAAATCTGTTTTCAGCCTTTTCAAGTAACATCAGATTTACATGTAAAATTATTGTCAATGTTGCAATTAAGAAAATAATAAAATATTGACATAATTCAAAACCTTTCTCTAAGAACAACAGATTTACATGTCAAAACAGTGTTGCAAATAAGAATACAATACAGTATGTATTTGGCAGAATTCAGAATACTGTGAATAAAAGGCCCCAGGCCATGTGTCCCCCCATCTCTGAAATGTCAGTATGTGGTGAATATGTCTATAACATATATGTCATAAGCCATGTTTTGGGAATTTAAAACCCTTTCAACAGACTATTTCTTTTAAATTTTCCTAAAGTTCTAAGGAATAAATTTACAGGAAAAAAAGTGATCTCCAAAACTGTAAGACAAATGACCAAACCCTAGGAAAATTCAGTAATCAATTGAGCACGACCGCAATAAAATATGATCATCTTCAGGTCATGAAAACAATAACTGGATAGTTTCATCCAAATCTGGTGATAACTGTAGGAGGAATTGTGGAGGCAAGAACTTCTGTTGACAACATGGTTTAGACTGACAAAGGGCAATGATGCTTGTAAAAATCAATCAGGCACAACCTCCATAAAATCTGATCATTTTCAGGTCATACGAACAATAACTGGAGAGTTTCATCAAAATCTCTTGAACACTGTGGGAGGAGTTGCAGAGACAAAAACTTCTGTTGATAAAATGGCTAAAACTGACAAAGTGGCAATAACTCTGGTAAAAATCAGTCCAGCATGACCTTGTCATGGGAACAATAACTGGAAAGTTTCATCAAAATTCCTTGAAAATGTAGGAGTTGCAGATGGACCGACTGATGGATGGACAAACGAAACCGTTACTATAGTCCCCTTCGACTAACGTCGGGGGAAAAATGGACAGAATGTACATTGTAAGTCAATTCTTCTCTTGGCAAAGTGTCAGATGTTTAATATGAAGGTAGCAAATGTTTGTGGATAAGTAAATAATAAATATTTTTTAGATTATTCTGCAATACATCTCAGCATTAAGATAACACACCCTTGCAACATAATGCATTTTTCCCATCTTGATAATAGCTGAAAATCCATGATATTTTCCTTATTTATACTGCGAACATAGGTTGCGGGTGCTAGTTAGAACCACCTCATTGAGGCAGTTCTAATCAGTACCCACAACCTATGTATTGGAGCAGAAATAAGAAAAATAATGTATACCCCTGCAAACCCCAGGTTTCTCTATATAAAGTGGGGTTTAAGGGGGTGTTCATTTCACGGGCTTGTTCATGTGATGTGAATCCAGTTGAAGAGTACAATTAATATTAACCCAACTGTACACCAGCCCCGATAGCTCAGTTGGTAGAGTGTCCGCTCCGGGGAACGGGAGGTCACGGGTTCGATCCCGGGCCGCGACATATCAAAGTCGTTAAAAATGGTACTAGCTGTTCCTCGCTTGGCACTCAGATTTACGGGGTAGAGCTAGGACTGGTCGACCCAGTGTCAGGATAATGTGACTGGGTGTGGTATCATGTAATGTGTCTTGGACATGATACTTCAGTGAGGCAGCACTATAAAAGTGAGCATTGAGCTCCCTATCGCAACCAGACACCGTCGTGATATGACTGAAAAATTATTGAAAGCGACGTTAAACCCGAATTCACACACACACATAACCAAACTGTACATCAACAAAATCCATGTGATATGACATCATAAAAATATACATACATACAACACAATCTTTGAAACCTCCACTGTATCAACAGACTATCAGATGCTTTATAATCTTCAATATTTTATGCCAACAGAAAGTGTAGTTCCATCTTGTGCACATAAATTCTAAGAAAAAGGTTGAAATATACTCAAAAAATATTTTTTAATCTTCTACCATAAAACTGGAAAACCAAATAAAATATTAAATATTATTAAGGCCCTTTAAGATTAAACTTTTATTTTTCCATATTGTTTTTTCGAAGGTATCCTATTTCTCACTTCTGAATGGAAAAAGAGGACCTATTCCATTAGAATAATGCATCCATATATGTAATGCTTTCAGTCATGATAGAAAAAATGCCATTTTTGAAATAAAAATTTATATATTTTTCTTATTTCTGCTTCAAACATACATCATTGTGAGAAACACCTCACTGAGACAGTTCTTAGGAGTACCCACAGTCTATGTTTTGAGTGAGAAAATGGAAAAATATGTATAGAAAATAAAGAATAGCCCTGTAAACTCCACTTTTCTCTATATAAGGGGTTTTACAGGGGTGCTCATTTCCTGATATCTGTAAGTGGTGGCCACCCAAATCTTGCAAAACCACCAGCAGTATCTACCTTTAAAAAGGTAAATACAGCATTTTTTGTGGTGGGTGAGTGCACTGAAAAGTAACATAAAAACACCTGACACGATTTCCAAGTTGTTATGCAAAAAGTGCGGTACTTATGATCTGAATAATAGATTCCTCTGTTCCAATTTCACAAAA
Organism: Lucinisca nassula; assembly: GCA_963580285.1. Lineage (NCBI taxonomy): Eukaryota > Metazoa > Mollusca > Bivalvia > Lucinida > Lucinidae > Lucinisca > Lucinisca nassula. Next base: position 123,110,452 of record OY757016.1, on the reverse strand, counting down.
AAAAACAGCAACCTTAATTTGATAGGCTGGTTTTATACATTTAAAACTATGCAGGTGAAAAGTCTTCAACTATGTGGATTTCATGTGCAAGAAGACTATTTTGTGATCTGACCAGTATGTTCCACATGTTCCAACTGCACCATCAACATATGAAAAATCAACATTAGAAAATATCAAATCAAGCGTTGTCATATGATCTGTGGTACATTCATTTATAAGCATTTTGCATGAAAACTTATCACTTAATTTCTGAACAATGCTATGTTTCAGCAAAACATCAATATTGAAATCTCCAATTATCATCAATGGCTTTGATGGGGTCAAATATGGAATAAGTTCTTTGTTCAGACAAGAAAGAAGATTACTGTCAGACATTTGAGGTGACTTGTACAAAAATATAATCTGACTTTCAATCGAGACATGCCTGGCAGTTATCATAATAAATTCTAATGTATCTGAACTATACTTTCTGTCCTGTATTATAATGATATCATCTTTGGCATAAACTGCTAATCCATGAGGAGGTCTTTTACAAGTATTGTATCCAATTTGGTCATTTCTTATCAAACAATAGCCTTCTATTACATAATCACTGTCATTATCAGGCTGATGTAGTTGTGTTTCTGCTAATCCAAATATGTGGGTTGACAACAGATTTTTGTCATGTCTAACGTCATCAAAATGAAGATTCAAGGATCTACAATTATTGAAAGCAACTTTGAAATGTGAAACTGGATCTATCAATTCTAAAGATGTATCACACAGTTGAAGCATTGCTGTTTCATGCAATCGCTGCATTTCTGTCTTAACCTGATCATCAACTTGTAATGCTTTCTCATTGAAGTTAAGGATCTGAAGCTTTTCAATCGACCTTACCCTGCTGAGTGCAACATAGTGTAAATGTGGAACTTTGCGGGTTTTACGTTGTGATAAGTCAATGACAACTCTTTCAAGGGTACTACCTTGTGCTCTATGTACTGATCGCCCTGCTGAAGGTTGCAATGGGAACTGAACTCTCTGAAAGGTCTTTCTGTTGTAAGTAAATGACCTGTTGACATCAAAAATTGGTGTCCAATTTTCATCAATATTGCTATGATACAGTCCCCTGTTTTTGTATTTGATTCTTGTTTCCATTCCTGCTTTTTTGTCATCAAACTGGACCCAAATTATGCTTGGACGTCGTGTGGTTTGTAGTTTATACTCAATAAACTTAACTACACATGATGCACCATTTGCTAGTCCATCTTCTGTTTTTATGTTTATTGTTAAATCATAAATCATGTCAACAACAACTGTTAAGGAGCAATGTAAATTTGCAGTTAGGTTTGAATCTGTTACATTCTTTAGGTTCTTGAGTGCACAGTCTATCTTTTCTTTAGCTAACTTAGGTGAGACATATGAATCCATGCATGGTATTTCAACCTTTTCTGTTGTCATATTTCTTATAATTTCATCATTAAAAACATGCATGAAATAGTTTTCTGCAAAGAGGTGAGGCGCATTTTTTTGATACTCAGTATCTTTTTCAGTTACTTCACACTGCTTAAACCTAGTCTTGTCTCCAGCAGTCAAGGCATTGATCCTTAATCTATTTAACAATTCTGCAAATTCAAGGTCATCTTTCTGTCTCATAATTTCTGTTAATTCAAACATGGTAAATAGGTCTTTCCAGAGATTTCGTGATAAAGCAGCAGCATCATGTTTCATGTCATTAAATATCCAATCACCACTCACAGGTTTCAACTGATAAAGATCACCAACAGCAATAATGCTAACGCCACCAAAAGGTGCTCTTGTTCCTTTCAATGCTTGAAGTCTCTGATCAATAAAATTCAACATAGAATTACTAACCATTGAAATTTCATCAATAATCACAACTGACAAATCACGGTATTTTGATCTAAAGGTATTTAGACTGTCACAGGTTAATGTTTGATCCGATTGCTTATACTTTTGTTTAAATGCAGATGAGATGGTAGAACCATTAATATTAAATGCTGCTTTTCCTGTAAATGCACAAAGAAGAACCCTTGTGTGATCCGCATCTTCTCCTTCTTTCAGATTTAATATTCTGAACAAAGTCTGATACAATGCTCGAATAACTAGACTTTTTCCAACACCAGCTCCACCAGAAAGAAATACATATAAGGGGGCATCTTTTGTTTTAATCCAGTGAATCACATGATAGTAAAACTGTTTTTGTTTACTATTTAAACACTGCAGGAGCTTTCTGTAATCAATATCTGAAAGAATATTTTCATTCACATCAATTTGAGGTGCAGAAACGTAACATCCAATTTCAGTCCCTATATCATAGTCCCTATGCTCAATTCTATCAGGATTAAAATATAAACTCTTCAGACTGAACTGGTTCCATTTCAGCATCATCACCTTCAACTTGTTGTGTACTTGGAGCAATATCATCGAATGCATCATATTCGATTTCTGCTAAATCTCTTGCTAATTCCAACTCTTCAGCATAATGTTCGTAAGTGGAACATTTATGATCTATCACATGCTTCATAGACTCATAGTGTTCTTTATATGTTCTGAAAGTTCCAAGTAAGTCAGTCTCTTCATTTCTCCACGGGTGAAAAAGTAGAAGTTTCTCTCTATAATAGTTCTCTTCATCTGTTTTGCGATTGAATCTCACATACCTTATTATTTTAGAATTACGACATCGTTTGATTTTTATGCCATTCTTTAAAGTTAAAATAGTTTCACCATCACCAAAGCATTCTTCATCTGATACTTCTGCATCTTTCTCATAATCTTGTTCCTCCTCATCTCTACTATCATTATGTCCATCCGGGTAAATGACTTCTAACTCAGACACATAATCGGCTAAGCAATACTTTTCCAATGGTTTGGGACGCTTCGAGTATCTTTTAATTTTATTGTCTGACATTATATCTGTCGAGTCTGCCGGCAATTCATCAAGTACTGACTTTGGTTTCAGTAACTGTACTCTCTGGGTTGGAAGTGACGTATTTATGAAGACAACACTCCTTGAACTTTTAGTCAATGGCATTTGCAGTACCAAATAAACTGCCTCTTGTGCACTTACTTCAACGCTGTTTGAAAACACATTTCCAATATGTCTAATTTGTCTTTTGAGATCCATATTGCCATTCCTTGCTTCTTTTGCAGCTGCATGCAACAAATTACTCATCCCTCTTTGAGATTTACTAATATATGAAACTATATACATAGCACAAGCATATGGATCTAACACAAATTGTATATCAATGTTTGCCTTCCAAGCTTTTAGCACACTATCATTGTACAAATTTACACGGATCTCACTCGGATTTCTTTTCAAAAACACTTTTGAAGAGTTTAAAGAACTTCTGATACATTTAATATATTCTTCCTCACTCATTCGGACAACACTTGTCAAAAACTCCTCATAAGACATATCATATCCATCTTTCTTACTGTTCATTGTTTTCTGTAAGTTTTGGTACAATTTATAATACTTGTCTTTTTCAGTTTCGAGAGGCTGTAAGACCATAGTTTTGGAAAGAGGTGGCAAAGGATAACCAAATCTACAGATTTTATCTTCTCGTTTTCTACATGTTCTGGAATGTTTGTGAATTTGAAGTTCTATTAAATGACGAAGATGTGGATTATCTATAGAACATTTCAAATACTGATCCACATACGCAGCCAACTCTACATCCGAATCCACATTGAATTTTGGTGCATTCTGTACCCATACAATCATGTGAATGTGTGGCGATCCACGTTGCTGAAATTCCACTCTAAAAAAGTAATCAACAACTTTTCCAAGAGGTTCGTGCTCACTCTTAAGAACTGTGTTGATGAATTCTTTAACTCTATGCTCGAAATATCTAGAACAAGTGACTGGATCCGATTGAATAAGTTTTATCTTTTGTTCCCATGCCAAGTTTTCAATTTGATCATCAGTGTAGTTGAAATTTTTATTTAAGGTAGCTAGCATTTTCAAAAGCTCAATCCATCTTGTATCAGCCGAGGACAATGACATAAACCAAGTTGGCAAACCCAACTGACGAATCATAGCATAAACATCTTTTTTTCTAGATTCTAAATATGCTGGAGAATTTCTTAGCTGTTTAAACAAATAGTAACCTTCATCATTTTTTACAATACTGTCAATACACTCTGAGTTTCTTGCTTGTACAGCAGTAATATTATTTGTTCCCGTTTGACACCTTCTAACAGCAAGGTTTGCTTTATCGTTCAGTTGCTTCATTTGTATTTTTTTCAGTTTAAAAAATATATTGGGTACACTGTTAGCAGCACGCCTATCTTGGCTTCTCAATTCCCATTTTGCAATATCACTATAATGTACAGGCACTTTTCTATCATCATTATCTATGCGCCTCTGCCCACAAAATATGGTTGGAAAACAAAGATATTCTGAATCTTTATCTTGAAATATACTGAGTGGCCTTTGACCTTCTCCAGGAGCAAATGTGAATGTAGAATTTCTGTTTTCAAGATCTGCATCATCCAATAGAGTGTCAATATTTCCCACATTTTCTTGTGCGATTTCTTCTGCATCTGAATCATACAGTTCTTCGACATGAGGTGTGTTATGATTTGAAATATCATCATTTTTTTCTAACTGATCGTTTGGATAATTGTTACACATTTCACTAACAACACCATCAAAATCAATAATATCATACTTTGAACATTCTTTTGTACACAACTCAAAAAAATTATGTATAACCTCAGCTTGGTTCTGATTACATGGACTCTCCTGAAGACTTTCATCCAAAACACCATCAGAATCATCATTATTTGTTTCAGAGCAGGTTTTTTTTTGTGATTCAAAAAATGCATGCAGTGTTTCATTACTTTCTTCTGTGATTCTCTTTAACCACTGCTGGTCTATTTCAACATTTGCGTTTTTGTACAATTCACTTCCACTCATTAGCCAATGCAAAGCACAAAGCACATGATATGGTCGAACATTTTCTGAGAAAACATATGACTTAAATGACATCTTCTTCTTTAATTTCACTGCAACTGTAACATTTTCATCAAAAGGCCTAGGTAAAGCATTTACAACTGGTTGAATGTCAACAGGTACATTAACAACATTTCCTTTTACTGATAACTGGCGACCTCTAGGTAGTTCTCTCATCTGCATGAACGGTATACGTAAAGCAATAAGGCGTTCTTCAAGTGGAAACAGCTCCAATTCTTTTGGTTTTGGTGGCCACTTCATTCCGTTTACAACAGACAATTTTGGGACTTTATCACACTTAATATTGTCTTTGCATGTACAGCATATCCATTCTTCTTCATTGACTGATTTCACCCCTGTTAAGTACTTTTCCTTGTCTTTTGAAACAAATGTCTTAGCTTTTGATACAGTCTCTTCAAACCATGTCTGTTGACAGCAACTACATATATAGACAGGTCCAACTGATATATTCTTGTGAAACTTTTCAATACAAACATCAATATCACTACCACATTTTCTGCGCTTTGTGTTTATCTTTTCAACTTGTGAAAAAGATGGATCTTTACGCTTGGTAGCTTTTCTTTTACTGTCTATAATGTTTTCAGCTTTCTTGTTTTTTTTTCATTTAGTCTCCACTGTTGTTTTGCAACCCTTTCTTGTTCTAATTTGTATGGATCTGATCTCGCCTTCCTCTTTGATAGATTTTGTATTGCAATATCTTTTTTTTTTTAATTCAAGGCATTCTCGAGATTCTCGTTTCTTTTCACTTTCCCATTTTTTGTATTCATCTATTAATCTAGCCCTTCTCATACATGCCTTTGTCATAGCTTTGTCTTTTCTACGATATTCTTCAGATTGTCTAGCAGTCTGCTTTGATTTTAGTGTATATTCTTTATCCTTTTTTCGATGTTCTTCAGATTGTCTAGCACTCTGCATTGATTTTAGTGTATATTCTTTATCCTTTTTTCGGTATTCTTCAGATTGTCTAGCACTCTGCTTAGATTTAAATGTATATTCTCTATCCTTTTTTCGATATTCTTCAGATTGTCTAGCACTCTGCATTGATTTTAGTGTATATGCTTTATCCTTTTTTCGATATTCTTCGGACTGTCTAGCACTCTGCTTAGATTTTAGCGTATATTCTTTATCCTTTTTTCGATATTCTTCAGACTGTCTAGCACTCTGCTTAGATTTGAGTGTATATTCTTTATCCTTTTTTCGATATTCTTCAGACTGTCTAGCACTCTGCATTGATTTTAGTGTATACTCTTTGTCTTTTCCTTTGAGTCTTGCCTTCGTTTTTCCATATAAACTCTCATATATTCTTTTCTTTCTGTAGCTTTTTTCTTGTTTATTTTTATTTCTTTGTTCCTCATCTTTTGATTTTTAGTCACATTTGTACTATTCCGTGTCTTTTCTTCAAGTTTATGCTTTTGATCCTTAAAGTATTTGCCAATAAGTGTTGCATGATTTTCACTGCTTGAATTAGCAAATAAGTCTTCTCTTGCATGTGAATTCCTCATATGGCTTTCAGACACCTTTCTCTTGTAAGTTACAGTTTTCCAAGCATAGTCACATGGAGTGTCAGTATGGCTGTCTGCATGATTTTCAATATCAAATATTGAATGATGCTCTGGATTAGATAACTCGAAGTCTATAGGAAGAATTTCAAACTGCGTGGAAATTGAAATCATCATACTTTCAAACAATGCATATAGAAATGCAACTAGATCATCTAAACAATTGAAAGCAGCTAGTAATGATTTTCCATCCGGAACAGATAATCCATTTAAACCATGTGAATGTGAATCAAATATAAAATATTTACAATCTCTCTTGAACACAGAGCAACAAATTGAACCCATCATTAATAAAACACTTGGAGAATTTTGTAGAGAAGTGTACAATGCTTGGTGAAGAGTAGGTAAACTGGTATTGACAAACTGTTCTGTGCAAAGACCTGTCACAATAGCAGATGTTTTCACAACAACTTCTTTGTTTAAAATTGAAACTAATCTTGGAAGTTCATCAAAGCTTAGTAACTTACTCCTGAATTTACCTTCTGCCTTTAATTCACCAATGATCTTATTATACAGACTATCACCAGCTAAAAGAATGTTGTCTAGATCTGTACTACAAGCAATGTCTGAGTATGCTGCATATATTAATGAACAAAGTGCATTTGCAGTACATTGGCATCCTCTGGACTCATCGCTAAATATTTCTGAACCTTGGTGAAAAGATCCCAGTTCAAATTTGACAGAGTTAAATGGACCATTAGAAGGCTTCCATAGCACTGTTTCAGTTTGTTCCATTAAAGGAAATGCTGTATACATAATGTTTTCATCAACTTGTGTAGAGCTTGAAAATACAGTGTTTGTAAATTCTATGGGTGAATGTATTTTGGTATTTTGTCCTAGTTGTTGTCTGTTAGTATTGTCATTTGAACTTTGCAAAACTTCGATATTTTGTTCTGGTTGTTTTCTGTAAATATCTTTGTCATTTCTACTTTGTAATACTGAGTTCATATCTTTGTCATTTCTACTTTGTAAAACTGAAGCATCAGATGTCACGCTGAGGCAGGTCATACCCACATCTGAAGAACTAGATGACCCTGGGTCAGATGATACACTGGGGCAGGTCATACCCACATCTGACAAAATAATTGACCCTGGCACAGATGTCCCCATCGCTGCAAGCGATTGGGGCTTAGATCCTCCACGATCTATGAGGGGGGTCAGGCCCACATCTGAGATAAGTAACCCAGGGCTACCATCATTAGCCCTCACCATGGTCTTTGCCAATGACTTCTTCCAGGTCTTTTTGCGTGGCATACCTCAACCTGAAAGATACAAAAGCAGGTGTCTGCTTTAAAAGGAAAAGGGGAAACGGTATTATCTTTAAATAATTCAAAATCTTGCCTATACTTAATGAATTTTTGTAAAACAGACAGATTTTCTTTTCTCGCTTGAGCACAGTAATTTGACAAGGAAATCCCCCTAAAAACAAATGATAATCCTCTAGACTTTTATAATTCTGTATAGTTTTGGCCAAGTATTTATAATAGGAGACTTCAATGTGAGACTTCAATGTGTGCGTCTGATGCTCCGTCTTTGGTCGGATCCCTCGGAGTCTAACTGTTGGTTTTCTTTTGCTCCAGCAATTCTGTTGTTGTATGCTGTTGAGTCCTCAACCTTGCTTCATCTCTGTAGTTTTTTTATTTATATGTTCTCGGAGATGTTACGCTGAAGAGTTAGGAAGCCTTCATGCAGACTAAACAAAATTAGTGTATACTGCGACAGAGGTAAGGGCGAGGATTATGGCCATGTAAAATCGATTTAAGCCCCCCAGTGGAATTCTTTCCACTGACCGTTCCAAGGCGGTTCTTCTGTGGCGGTTTATTTATGTTGTTGTTTGTTACTTACTGTGTGTATCACTTGTGTCTTTTTATTTTGGCCATTTTGTGGGAAAGTAACTGTCCTTATGGCCTTCCTTTGTTTAGGTTTCCATTGTCTGGTCGCTTCATGTTTGTGTTTCTTTCCCTTTGGTGTCTTTGATGGGTGGAGTAAGTTAATTGTATCGATTCCTGATCTTTGTTTTACTCCTACTTTAAAAGCCAACTAAACTGTGTAAACAACAGCAATAGATGATGGTGAAAGTTGAGGCCCTGAAAAAATGGTTTAAACCCTTCCTCACACTCATTATTACTTTACATCCCAAAGTTGTTCTTTCATTGCAGTTTCATTTCATGTATTTTCATTTTTTTTATATCTTTTAATTTTCTAACACTTATGACTGTGTGTCCAAATTATTTAATTTAGTAAAAGTTACCGAGTTACCACCTGTTTGGGAAAAAAAAACTACTTTTCCCAAAGCTTACAAAGAATTAGAGAGAATTTAATTCTATGTAATGTTGGTTAGTGCCTGAATTTCTGTCTCTGGTCGGGTCCATCGGAGTCAAAATGTTGGTTTTCTTTTGCTCCAGCATTTCAGTGATTCCTTGTTGTCAAATCCTCACCGTTGTTTCATCTCTGTGGTTCTTTGATTTTTGTGTTCACAGCAATGTTGCACTGATGAGTTGGGAGGCATTCATGAGGACTGAACAAATTGTCTAAATTGCTATGGAAATAAGTGTGAAGATTTTGACCACGTAAAATCGATTTAAGCCCCCAGTGGAATTTGTTTTACTGACTGTTCCAAGATGGTTCTTCTGTCCAGGTTCATTTTTGTTATGGTTTGTCTTTAAGTGTTTGTATCGCTTATATTATTTTGTTTTGGATAGCCAATTGGCCATTTTGTGGGAAAGTAACTGTCCTTTTTGGCTTTCCACTACTGATGTTTCCATTAGGGTCTGTTGTTTCATGTTTGTGTTTCTTTCCCTTTAGTGTCTCTGATCGGAGCTGTGGCTTAATTGCATCAATTCCTGATCATTACCTTCACTTCTATTTTGTTTGTTTCGTTTACCACCCACTCAACACAATCTAGGTTATTTTTTAGCCAGTAAGGTTACCTAACCACACTATCAGGGCACCCTCATACGCAAGATATTCACCAATATAGTGCATATTCTTTGGCCAGAAACTGACAACTATCTTTATTAAATAAGCACAAGGGAGGTAATGACCTTATAATAGATTTCATGATCGATCTTCCAGCAATGAATGTTCCTAACCCTAGCAGGTATCCAATCTGCGATCTCCAGATCACAAGTTAGACAGGCATCCTACTGAGCTACCAAGGCCAGAATGGAAAGAGCTACTAAATTGGCCTATACCCTATGATTTTATTGTTTGTTAAGAAGTGTCTTTTTGTCTTTCCCTTTGACTTTAAGGATAAGCTCTTGGTTCTGTTTCAATCAGTTCCTGTTTGAATCAGTTCCTGAAGTATCTTTCAACATCAGTTTTTTATTCCTTTTCTAGTAGTTCTCCAGACAAGCATTAATTAAAAAAAAGTATAGTTGTTAAAAAAACAGGTATTTACTGTTCTTTGATACTGCAATACCTCTTGATGGCCTCTATCATTTTTGCTTATTTCTTAAAAAGTTTTTTGGTTTTTAGAGTATAAGTAACCTAACCTCTGACCTCAAACACAATAGCATCAAACATTATTGGCAAGTTCAAATTATCTGCATGCAATATCAAGGATTTTCATGTTGATAATTGTACTTTGACTTCATTCTTTTGGGCACTGTATTATACAAACTATTCTTCTATCAAGCAAAAGGTGTGATTCACTCTGATTTTGCCAAAACCATTTACCTATTACTTTTTACTATCATTAACAAAACAATCATTCATTTACCTTGAAATACAGTGATGAGCTGTAACTTGTTTTAAGCACAGTTTTCCACTTTTTATACACAACACTAAGTCACAAACACTGTCTATCTATCAGTCACTAAGTCACAAATACTGTCTATCTATCACTTTGTCAATTATTTAAATGTATATCCAACACAGTAAGAATATTTTCTTTTCAGAAATCTTGTTGATACTACAAAAAAGGAAAGCTGTATTAGACAAATTTACTGTAAAAACAAACCATTTTTTTAAGAATCTGAAAAAATTACTGTTTCAATAAATTTAGAAACAAGATGTGTTTGTGAAACACGGATGCCCCCGGACAGTGCATGTTAAATATGAAAGCAGTATCACTAACCAATCAAATGGTATGGCCGATGTTCAAGTCTTAAAAAAGTAGGTCAAGGTCATGAGGTCAAAAATTATGGGATCGTTGGAAAGGTCTTGTACATAGAATGCACATGTGAAATATGAAAGCCCTATCACTTACCAATCGAAAGTTATGGCCAATGTTAAAGTTTTTAAAAAATAGGTCAAATGTCAAGGTCAAGGTAAAATAATACGGTACCTATGGAAAGATCTTGTGATAAAGAATGCACATGTGAAATATGAAAGACCTATCTGTTACCAATCCAAAGTTATGGACTGCATTAAAGTTTTTAAAAAGTAGATCAAATGTCATGGTCAAGGCCATGAGGTCAAAAATTATGATACCACTTGTGACAAGGAATACACGTGTGAAATATTAAAAGCCCTAGGACTTACCAATCGAAAGTTATGGCCAATGTTAAAGTTTTTTTTAAAAGTAGGTCAAATGTCAAGGTCACAAGGTCAAAAATTATGGTAACACTAGAAAGGTCTTGTGACAAGGAATGCACATGTGAAATATGAAACCCTATCACTTACCAATCAAAAGTTATGGCCAATGTTAAAGTTTTTAAAAAGTAGGTGAAACGTCAAGGTCAAGGTCATGTAGTCAAAAATTATGGTATCACTGGAAAGGTCTTGTGACAAGGAATGCACGTGTGAAATACGAGCTATGTAAGCTATATCAATTACCATTCAAACATTATGCCCAATGTTAAAGTTTTTGTGAATGTTAAAAGTTTTTTTTAAAAGAAGTAGATCAAATGACAAGGTCAAGAGGTCAAAAATTATGGTATCACTAGAACGGTCTTGTTAAATGGAATAGACATGTGAAATATGAAAGTCCTATCACTAACCTATCAAACTTTATGGCTAATCTTAAAGTTTTTAAAAAGGAGGTCAAAAGAAGGTCAGATGTCAAGGTCACGGTCACAAGGTCAAAATTTATGGTATCTCTTGAAAGGTATTGTGACAAGGAATGCACATGTGAAAGAAGAAAGCCCTATAAGTTACCATTCAAAAGTTATGCCCAATGTTCAGGTTTTTGCGGACAGACAAACAGGCAGACAGTCCAAAACTATATGCCCCCAGAATCTTTGATTACGGAGGCATAAAAATAAAGTAATTTAAAATACTGATTAGCTGAACATCAGTACACATATTGCAGTTTTAAACTCAAATCTATAAAGGTATTTAAAATTAAATTCATGAAGAATTATCATTATATTTAAATATAAAGTGGATTTGATTTGTGTATGGCTGATAAAATTGATTAAACTTTCATTCATTCAACAATTAAAAAGGTGACTAAGTATTATAATATGCTTCCCTACCGGGAGCATAAGTCATGATCAGCAAGGCGGTTTTACTCCAGGAAGAGACCCTCTATGCACAGATGAAGGTATTAGAAAAGGTAAAAGAGTGTTTATTTAATGTATCTTTAAAACCAACTAGATCTATTACTAAAAGTGATCTATCAATAAAAGTGATTGATATCCCACAACAAGAGGGCCATGATGGCCCTGGATCGCTCACCTGATCCATAGTGTAACAAGTGGGCCCCAGAGAGGGCCATTATTGGCCCCAGGGCTTTAATGTACATAATGTTGAGGGAGGTCTTAAAGGTGAAGCTTCATACCAAACATCAACAAAGGCTAAAATTTGAACAATCTTGTCAAAGGTCCACTAGATGAAGCTACACATCAAATATCAAAGACCTGGGCCTAGCGGTTTCAGAGAAGAAGATTTTTAAAGATTTTGCCTATATAAGCCTATGTAAAATCAAAGGGCCCCGGGACAGGGGCATTTTTTGCCCCAGCACTATAGTTGGAACAATCTTGGTAGGGGTCCACTAGATGAAGCTTCATACCAAATATCAAAGTTCTGGGCCTTGTGGTTTCAGAGAAGAAGATTTTTAAAGATTTTCCCTATATAAGCCTATGTAAAACCAAAGGGCCCCGTGGCAGGGGGGGATTTTTTGTCCCAGCACTATAATTTGAACAATCTTGGTAGGGGTCCACTAGACGAAGCTTCATACCAAATATCAAAGTCCTGGGCCTTGTGGTTTCAGAGAAGAAGATTTTTAAAGATTTTCCCTATATAAGCCTATGTAAAACCAAAGGGCCCCGGGGCAGGGGCATTTTTGGCCCCAGCACTAAAATTGGAACAATCTTGGTAGGGGTCCACTAGATGAAGCTTCATACCAAATATCAAAGTCCTGGGCCTTGTGGTTTTAGAGAAGAAAATTTTTAAAGATTTTCCCTATATAAGCCTATGTAAAACCAAAGGGCCCCGTGGCGGGGGCATTTTTGGCCCCAGCACTATAATTTGAACAATCTTGGTAGGGGTCCACTAGATGAAGCTTCATACCAAATATATAAGACCTGGGCCTTTTGGTTTCAGAGAAGAAGATTTTTAAAAATTTTCCCTATATAAGCCAATGTAAAAGCAAAGGGCCCCGTGGCGGGGGCATTTTTGTCCCAGCACTAAAATTTGAACAATCTTGGTAGGGGTCCACTAGATGAAGCTTCATACCAAATATCAAAGTCCTGGGCCTTGTGGTTTCAGAAAAGAAAATTTTTAAAGATTTTCCCTATATAAGCCCATGTAAAACCAAAGGGCCCCGTGGCGGGGGCATTTTTTGTCCCAGCACTAAAATTTGAACAATCTTGGTAGGGGTCCACTAGATGAAGCTTCATACCAAATATCAAAGACCTGGGCCTTGTGGTTTCAGAGAAGAAGATTTTTTAAGATTTTCCCTATATAAGCCTATGTAAAACCAAAGGGCCCCGGGGCGGGGGCATTTTTGGCCCCAGCACTGTAATTTGAACAATCTTGGTAGGGGTCAACTAGATGAAGCTTCATACCAAATATCAAAGACCTGGGCCTTGTGGTTTCAGAGAAGAAGATTTTTAAAGATTTTCCCTATATAAGCCAATGTAAAACCAAAGGGCCCCGTGGCGGGGGCATTTTTTGTCCCAGCACTATAATTTGAACAATCTTGGTAGGGGTCCACTAGATGAAGCTTCATACCAAATATCAAAGTCCTGGGCCTTGTGGTTTCAGAGTAGAAGATTTTTGAAGATTTTCCCTATATAAGCCTATGTAAAACCAAAGGGCCCTGGGGCGGGGGCATTTTTGGCCCCAGCACTATAATTTGAACAATCTTGGTAGGGGTCCACTAGATGAAGCTTCATACCAAATATCAAAGACCTGGGCCTTGTGGTTTCAGAGAAGAAGATTTTTAAAGATTTTCCCTATATAAGCCAATGTAAAACCAAAGGGCCCCGTGGCGGGGGCATTTTTCGTCCCAGCACTCAAATTTGAACAATCTTGGTAGGGGTCCACTAGATGAAGCTTCATACCAAATATCAAAGTCCTGGGCCTTGTGGTTTCAGAGAAGAAGATTTTTAAAGATTTTCCCTATATAAGCCTATGTAAAACCAAAGGGCCCCCGTGCGGGGGCATTTTTGGCCCCAGCACTATAATTTGAACAATCTTGGTAGGGGTCCACTAGATGAAGCTTCATACCAAATAACAAAGACCTGGGCCTTGTGGTTTCAGAGAAGAAGATTTTTTAAGTTTTTGGTGAAAAAAATCTGTTTTTGGCTCCTGTGACCTAGATGTGCAACGGACCGGAACCATTTGACCCATATTCAAACTTGACCGAGATATTGTCATGATGATCATTCTGAGCAAGTTTGATTAAGATTGGACCAAAATTGTGGCCCCTAGGGTGTTCACAAGGTTTTTATATGATTTGACCCGCTGACCTACTTTTTAACCCGATATGACCCATATTCGAACTGGACTGAAATATTGTCACAATGGTCATTCTGAGCAAGTTTCATGATAATTGGACCAAAACAGTGGCCTTCAGAGTGTTCACAAGGTTTTTCTATGATTTGACCTACTGACCTACTTTTTGACCGGACATGACCCATATTCGAACATGACCAAGATATTGTCATGATGATCATTCTGAGCAAGTTTGATTATGATTGGACCAAAATTGTGGCCTCTAGGGTGTTCACAAGGTTTTTCTATGATTTGACCCGCTGACCTACTTTTTAAGCCGACATGATCCATATTCAAACTTCACTAAAATATTGTCACAATGATCATTCTGAGCAAGTTTGATGATGATTGGACCAAAATTGTGGCCTCTCGAGTGTTCACAAGGTTTTTCTATGATTTGACCTACTGACCTACTTTTTTACCCGACATGACCCAAATTCGAACTTGACCGAGATATTGTCATGATTATCATTCTGAGCAAGTTTGATGATAATTGGACCAAAACTGTGGCCTCTAGTGTGTTCACAAGAAAAAGTTTACGCACGGACGACGCACGACGGACGACGGACGACGCACGACGACGCCGGACATCTTACTGTCACAAAAGCTCACCATGACCTTCGGTCAGGTGAGCTAAAAATGTCTACAGACAAATTGAATTATGCTATATACTTCTGCTCAGTTTTGTTGCAGAGATTATAAAATTTCAATTTTAGTTTTTACAATTTCATTCATACAACTAACATTATCCAAATAAGACTGGAATGCCATGCCAAACAACCTTCATCTTTCTTACCTGGTACGTCTGCGATTACCCCTTTTGTGGATAACCATTGTTTATAACTTTTTTCAGATGAACATGGTTTGTTAGTTAATTTTGGGGAGCTGATGGGAGCTGTGGGTTTCCTGATCATTGCCTCCACTTCTATTTTATGGCCAAGCCAACACTATTTAGTTAATTTTTGAGCCAGTTAGTTTGCTTTAAACTTTATTTATTTTGATTTGTCAAACATTTACAAGTTCATACATAGACAGAACACAATAGTACATGCAAACAGGATTTCAAAACAAGCATTCAAGCCAGTTAGTTTAACTAACCACACTTTCGAGACAGGCTTATACGTAAGTGGTTAACCAGTACAGTGCACAGTCTTTCACCAGAAGTTGATAACCGCCCTTCTTGAATCAGCAGAAGGGAATGACCAGAGAAAAGATTTCCTGATTAATAGCCATTTTAGAATGTTGCCAACCTCAGCAGGTATGGAACCCTTAACTTCTTGATCACCAGTCAGGAAAGCATCCAACAGAGCTACCAGTCTGGCTTAGATGAATAAAAATTTTAAGACGAACGATCGTTGTATTCTTTAGCTAGAATAAACAATGTCCCGGGTACGACTATAAATGACACCAATATTACTCTTCACCATGCTGGAAACTATGTATCTTCATGCCTGGAATAAAAAAAAATAATAGTGTCAATGTTAATAAAATACTTATTATCATTAACTACACATGTACAACAATGTATTGTTTATTTATATTACCATGCATACATCAAAATGCTCTCTAAAGGCTTGGGAGATTTTCAATGATGGTAAACCATGTAAAAGTCTCTATTAATGATTCAATTTTCTCTAAAGTATTTTTATACATTCTGATGTCTAAAAAAACTGTACCAATTAAGTGCCCCTAGAGGGGAGCCACTTTTACCCCAGTGCTATAATTTGAACAATCTTAGAAGAGGTGCACTATATGAAATTTCATACTAAATACCAAAGACATGAGCCTTGTGGTTTCAGAGAAGAAGATTTAAAGGTTTTCCCTATGTAAGTCTTTGTAACGGGACCATTTCTGGCACCAAGGCTATCATTTGAACAATCTTTGTAGAGGTCCACTAGATGAAGCTACACACCAAATATTCAAGACCTGGGCCTTGTGGTTTCAGAGGAGAAGATTTTTTAAGATTTTTCCTATATAAGTTAATGTAAAACTGAAGGGTCCCAGGGTGGGGGCATTTTTGGCCCCAGGGCTTTAATTTGAACAATCTTGATAGAGGTCCACAAGACAAAGCTTCATACCAAATATCAAACACCTGAGCATTCTGGTCTCAGACAAGAAGAATTTTAAAGGTTTTCCCTATGAAAGTCTATGTAAAAACAAAGGGCCCACAGGGCAGGGGCATTTTTGGCCCCAGGGCTTTATTTTAACAATCTTTGTAGAGGTCCACTAGATGAAGCTACACATCAAATATCAAAGACCTGGGCCTTGCGTTTTCAGAGGAGAGGATTTTTTAAGATTTTTCCAATATAAATCAATGTAAAACCAAAGGGTCCCAGGGTGGGGGCATTTTTGGCCCCAGGGCTATAATTTGAACAATCTTGGTAGAGGTCCACAAGACAAAGCTTTCCTACCATACATGTATATCAAACACCTGAGCCTTCTGGTTTCTGAAAAGAAGATTTTTAAAGGTTTTCCCTATATAAGTCTATGTAAAACCAAAAGGCCCTGGGGCAGAGGCATTTTTGGCCCCAGTGCTACAATTTGAACAACCTTGATAAAGGTCATCAAGACGAAGCTTCATACCAAATATCAAACACCTGAGCCTTCTGGTTACAGACAAGAAGTTTTTAAATGTTTTCCCTATGTTACTCTATGTAAAACAGTAGTGCCCAGGGGCGGGGGTATTTTTCGCCCCTGGGCTATAATCTAAACAATCTTGGTAGAGGTCCACTGGATGAAGCTACACACCAAATATCAAAACCCTGGTCTTTGCGGTTTCAGAGGAGAAGACTTTTAAAGATGTTTCCTATATAAGTCTATGTAAAACCAAAGGGCCCCGGGGCAGGGGGCATTTTTGGCCCTAGGGCTATAATTTGAACAATCTTGATAGAGGTCCACTAGATGAAGCTTCACACAAAATATCAAAGACTTGGGCCTTGTGGTAAAAGAAAAGAAGATTTTTAAAGATTTTCCCTATATAAGCCTATGTAAAACCAAAGGGCCCCGGGGCGGGGGGGCATTTTTGGCCCCAGAGCTATAATTTGAACAATGTTGATAGAGGTCCACTAGATGAAGCTTCATATCAAATATCAAAGACCTGGGCCTTGAGATTTCAGAGAAAAAGATTTTTAAAGATTTTTCCTAAGTCTATGTAAAACCAAAGGTCCACAGGGCGGGGGCATTTTTGGCCCCAGGGTTATAATTTGAACAATCTTGATAAAGGACCACAAGACAAAGCTTCATAGTATATATCAAACACCTGAGCCTTCTGGTTTCAGACAAGAAGACTTTCAAAGGTTTTCCCTATGTAAGTCTATGTAAAACTAAAGTGCCCTGGGGCGGGGTCATTTTTGGCCCCAGGGCTATAATTTAAACGATCTTGGTAGAGGTCCACTAAATAAAGCTTCGCAACAAATATCAAAGACCTGGGCCTTGCAGTTTCAGAGGAGATTTTTTAAGATTGTTCCTATATAAGTCAATGTAAAAGCAAAGGGCCCCGGGGCGGGGGAATTTTTGGCCCAAGAGCTATAATTTGAACAATCTTGATAGAGGTCCACTAGATGAAGCTTCACACCAAATATCAAAGACGTTAGCCTTGCGGTTTCAGAGAAGAAGATTTTTTCAGATTTTTCCTATAAGCCAATGTAAAATCAAAAAGGGCCCTGGGTCCGGGACATTTTTGGTACAAGGGCTATAATTTGAACAATCTTGGTAGAGGTCCACTAGATGAAGCTACACACCAAATATCAAAGACCTCGGCCTTGTGGTTTCTGAGAAGAAGATTTTTTAAAGATTTTTCCTATATAAGCCCATGTAAAACCAAAGGGCCCCGGGGCGGGGGCATTTTTGGCCCCAGCACTATAATTTGAACAATCTTGGTAGGGGTGCACTAGATGAAGCTTCATACCAAATATGAAAGACCTGGGCCTTGCGGTTTCAGAGAAGAAGATTTTTAAAGATTTTCCCTATATAAGCCCATGTAAAACCAAAGGGCCCCGGAGTGGGGGCATTAATCGCCCCAGGGCTATAATTTGAACAATCTTGGTAAAGGTCCACTAGATGAAGCTACACACCAAATATCAAAGACCTGGGCCTTGTGGTATCTGAAAAGATTTTTTTAAGATTTTTACTATATAAGTCAATGTAAAACTAAAGGGGTCCGGGCCAGGGGCATTTCTTGGCCCCAGGACTATAATTAGAACAATCATGATAGAGGTCCACTAGATGAAGCTTCATACCAAATATCTAAGACCTAGGCCTTGTGGTTTCAGAGAAGAAGATTTTTAAAGATTTTCCCTATATAAGCCCATGTAAAACCAAAGGGCCCCGGGGCGGGGGCATTTTTGGCCCCAGCACCATAATTTGAACAATTTTCGTAGGGGTCCACTAGATGAAGCTTCATACCAAATATCAAAGACCTGGGCCTGGTGGTTTCAGAGAAGAAGATTTTTAAAGTTTTTCCCTACATAAGTCTATTATAAAACCAAAGGGCCCCGGTGCGGGGGCATTTTTGGCCCCAGAGCAGTAATTTGAACAATCTCGATAAAGGTCATCAAGACAAAGCTACATTCCAAACATCAAACACCTGGGCCTCATGGTTTCATACAAGAAGATTTTTTAAGGTTTTCCATATATAAGTCTATGTAAAACCAAAAGGCCCAGGAGCAGGGGCATTTTTGGCCCAAGGGCTATAATTTTAATAACCTTGGTAGAGCTCCACTAGCTGAAGCTTCATACCAAATATCAAAGACCTAGGCCTTGTGGTTTCAGTGAAGAAGATTTTTCAAGATTTTCCCTATATAAGTCCATGAGTCTATGTAAAACCAAAGGGCCCCCGTGCGGGGGCATTTTTGGCCCCAGGGCTATAATTTGAACAATCTTGGTAGAGGTCCACAAGATAGAGCTTCATACCAAATATCAAAGACCTGGGCCTTGCAGTTTCAGAGAAGAAGATTTTTAAAGATTTTCTCTATATAAGCCTATGTAAAACCAAAGGGCCCCGGGGCGGGGGCATTTTTGGCCCCAGCACTATAATTTGAACAATCTTGGTAGGGGTCCAGTAGATGAAGCTTCATACCAAATATCAAAGACCTGGGCCTTGTGGTTTCAGAGAAGAAGATTTTTAAAGATTTTCCCTATATAAGCCCATGTAAAACCAAAGGGCCCCGGGGCGGGGGCATTTTTGGCCCCAGCACTATAATTTGAACAATCTTGGTAGGGGTCCACTAGATGAAGCTTCATACCAAATATCAAAGACCTGGGCCTTGTGGATTCAGAGAAGAAGATTTTTTAAGATTTTCCCTATATAAGCCCATGTAAAACCAAAGGGCCCCGGGGCGGGGGCATTTTTGGCCCCAGCACTATAATTTGAACAATCTTGGTAGGGGTCCACTAGATGAAGCTTCATACCAAATATGAAAGACCTGGGCCTTGCGGTTTCAGAGAAGAAGATTTTTCAAGATTTTCCCTATATAAGCCCATGTAAAACCAAAGGGCCCCGGAGTGGGGGCATTTATCGCCCCAGGGCTATAATTTGAACAATCTTGGTAGGGGTCCACTAGATGAAGCTTCATACCAAATATCAAAGACCTGGGCCTTGCGGATTCAGAGAAGAAGATTTTTAAAGATTTTCCCTATATAAGCCCATGTAAAACCAAAGGGCCCCGGGGCGGGGGCATTTTTGGCCCCAGCACTATAATTTAAACAATCTTGGTAGGGGTCCACTAGATGAAGCTTCATACCAAATATGAAAGACCTGGGCCTTGTGGTTTCAGAGAAGAAGATTTTTTAAGTTTTCGGTGAAAAAAATCTATTTTTGGCTCCTGTGACCTTGATGTGAAACGGACCGGAACCATTTGAACAACTTTGAAAGGGGACCACCTAGGCATCATTCCTGTGAAGTTTGATCAAAATCCAATCAGTGGTTTCGGAGGAGATGTCGTTTAAAGAAATTGTTTACGCACGGATGGACGCACGGATGGACGCACGGACGCACGACGGACGCACGACGGACGACGGACAAAAAGTGATCCCAAAAGCTCACCTCGTCACAACGTGACGGTGAGCTAACAAGAGGGCCATCATGGCCCTGGATCGCTCACCTGATCCATATGATAGAGTAACAAGTGGGCCTCGGGGAGGGCCATTATTGACCCCAAGGCTAAAATGTAAATAATGTTGAGGGAGGTCTAAAGAGGTGAAGCTTCATACCAAATATCAACAAAGGCTATAATTTGAACAATCTTGGCAAAGGTCCACTAGATGAAGCTACACACCAAATATCAAAGACCTGGGCCTTGCGGTTTCAGAGAAGAAGATTTTTAAAGATTTTCCCTATAAAAGCCCATGTAAAACCAAAAGGCCCTGCTGGGGCTGGGGTGGGGGGAGGGGGGGGGTCGGGGGGGGGACCTGGGCCTTGTGGGGTGAACTTCATACCAAATATCAAAGACAAGGGCATTACGGTTTCAGAGAAGAAAATTTTTAGAGATTTTCCCTATATAAGCCCATGTAAAACCAAAGGGCCCCAGAGCGGGGGCATTTTTGGCCCCAGCACTATAATTTGAACAATCTTGGTAGGGTTCCACTAGATGAAGCCTCATACCAAATATCAAAGACCTGGGCCTTGCGGTTTCAGAGAAGAAAATTTTAAAAGATTTTCCCTATGTAAGCCCATGTAAAACCAAAGGGCCCTGGAGCGGGGGCATTTTTGGCCCCAGCACTTTAATTTGAACAATCTTGGTAGGGGTCCACTAGATGAAGCTTCATACCAAATATCAAAGACCTGGGCCTTGCGGTTTCAGAGAAGAAGATTTTTAAAGATTTTCCCTATATAAGCTCATGTAAAACCAAAGGGCCACCGGGCGGGGGCATTTTTGGCCCCAGCACTATAATTTGAACTATCTTGGTAGGGGTCCACTAGATGAAGCTTCATACCAAATAACAAAGACCTGGGCCTTACGACTTCAGAGAAGAAGACTTTTAAAGATCTTCCCTACATAAGCCCATGTAAAACCAAAAGGCCCTGGGATGGGGGCATTTTTGGCCCCCAGGGCCTGGGCCTTGTGGGATGAAGCTTCATACCAAATATCAAAGACATGGGCCTTACGGTTTCAGAGAAGAAAATTTTTGGCCCCAGCACTATTATTTGAACAATCTTGGTAGGGGTCCACTAGATTAAGCCTCATACCAAATATCAAAGACCTGGGCCTTTTGGTTTCAGAGAAGAAGATTTTTCAAGATTTTCCATTTATAAGTCTATGTAAAACCAAAGGGCCCCGGAGCGGGGGCATTTTTGGCCCTAGGGCTATAATTTGAACAACCATGGTTGGGGTCCAGTAGGTGAAGCTTCATACCAAATATCAAAGACCTGGGACTTGCGGTTTCAGAGAAGAAGTTTTTTTAAGATTTTCCCTGTATAAGCCCTGGGGACCTGGGCCTTGTGGGGTGAAGTCATACCAAATATCAAAGACATGGGCGTTAGGGTTTCAGAGAAGAAAATTCTTAAAGATTTTCCCTATATAAGCCCATGTAAAACCAAAGGGCCCCAGAGTGGGGGCATTTTTTGCCCCAGCACTATAATTTGAACAATCTTGGTAGGGGTCCACTAGGTGAAGCTTCATACCAAATATCAAAGCCCTGGGCCTAGCGGTTTTAGAGAAGAAGATTTTTAAAGATTTTCCCTATATAAGCCCATGTAAAATCAAAGGGCCCCGGGGCAGGGGGCATTTTTGGCCCCAGGGCTATAATTTGAACAATCTTGGTAGGGGTCCATTAGGTGAAGCTTCATACCAAATATCAAAGACCTGGGCCTTGCGGTTTCAGAGAAGAAAATTTTAAAAGATTTTCCCTATGTAAGCCCATGTAAAACCAAAGGGCCCCGGAGCGGGGGCATTTTTGGCCCCAGCACTATAATTTGAACAATCTTGGTAGGGGTCCACTAGATGAAGCTTCATACCAAATATCATGCGGTTTCAGAGAAGAAGATTTTTTAAGATTTTCCTATATAAGCCCATGTAAAACCAAAGGGCCCCAGGGCGGGGGCATTTTTGGCCCCAGCACTATAATTTGAACAATCTTGGTAGGGGTCCACTAGATGAAGCTTCATACCAAATATCAAAGACCTGGGCTTTACGGTTTCAGAGAAGAAGATTTTTAAAGATCTTCCATATATAAGCCCATGTAAAACCCAAGGGCCCTGGAGCGGGGGCATTTTTGGCCCCAGCACTATAATTTGAACAATCTTGGTGGGGGTCCACTAGATAAAGCTTCATACCAAATATCAAAGACCTGGGCCTTGCGGTTTCAGAGAAGAAAATTTTAGAAGATTTTCCCTATGTAAGCCCATGTTAAACCAAAGGGCCCCGGTGCGGGGGCATTTTTGGCCCCAGGACTATAATTTGAACAATCTTGGTAGGGGTCCACTAGATGAAGCTTCATACCAAATATCAAAGACCTGGGCCTTGCGTTTTCAGAGAAGAAGATTTTTTAAGATTTTCCCTATATAAGCCCATGTAAAACCAAACGGCCCTGGGGCGGGGGCATATTTGGCCCCAGCACTATAATTTGAACAATCTTGGTAGGGGTCCACTAGATGTCGCTTCAGACCAAATATCAAAGATCTGGGCCTTACGGTTTCAGAGAAGAAGATTTTTAAAGATCTTCCCTTTATAAGACCATGTAAAACCAAAGGGCCCCGGAGCGGGAGCATTTTTGGCCCCAGCACTATAATTTGAACAATCTTGGTAGGGGTCCACCAGTTGAAGCTTCATACCAAATATCAAAGACCTGGGCCTTGCAGTTTCAGAGAAAAAGATTTTTAAAGATTTTCCCTATATTAGCCCATGTAAAATCAAAGGGGCCTGGGGCGGGGGCATTTTTGGCCCCAGCACTATAATTTGAACAATCTTGGTAGGGGTCCACTAGATGAAGCTTCATACCAAATATCAAAGACCTGGGCCTTGCGGTTTCAGAGAAGAAAATTTTAAAAGATTTTCCCTATGTAAGCCCATGTTAAACCAAAGGGCCCCGGAGCAGGGGCATTTTTAGCCCCAGCACTTTAATTTGAACAATCTTGGTAGGGGTCCACTAGATGAAGCTTCACACCAAATATCAAAGACCTGGGCCTTGCGGTTTCAGAGAAGAAGATTTTTTAAGATTTTCCCTATATTAGCCCATGTAAAACCAAAGGGCCCCGGAGAGGGGGCATTTTTGGCCCCAGCACTATAATTTGAACAATCTTGGTAGGGGTCCACTAGATGTAGCTTCAGACCAAATATCAAAGACCTGCGCCTTACGGTTTCAGAGAAGAAGATTTTTAAAGATTTTCCCTATATAAGCCCATGTAAAACCAAAGGGCCCCAGAGCGGGGGCATTTTTGGCCCCAGCACTATAATTTGAACAATCTTGGTAGGGGTCCACTAGATGAAGCTTCAGACCAAATATCAAAGACCTGGGCCTTACGGTTTCAGAGAAGAAGATTTTTAAAGATTTTTCCCTATATAAGCCCATGTAAAACCAAAGGGCCCCGGAGCGGGGGCATTTTTGGCCCCAGCACTATAATTTGAACAATCTTGGTAGGGGTCCACTAGATGAAGCTTCATACCAAATATCAAAGACCTGGGCCTTGCGGTTTCAGAGAAGAAAATTTTAAAAGATTTTCCCTATGTAAGCCCATGTTTAACCAAAGGGCCCCGGAGCGGGGGCATTTTTGGCCCCAGCACTTTAATTTGAACAATCTTGGTAGGGGTCCACTAGATGAAGCTTCATACCAAATATCAAAGACCTGGGCCTTGCGGTTTCAGAGAAGATTTTTTAAGATTTTCCCTATATTAGCCCATGTAAAACCAAAGGGCCCCGGAGCGGGGGCATTTTTGGCCCCAGCACTATAATTTGAACAATCTTGGTAGGGGTCCACTAGATGTAGCTTCAGACCAAATATCAAAGACCTGGGCCTTACGGTTTCAGAGAAGAAGATTTTTAAAGATTTTCCCTATATAAGCCCATGTAAAACCAAAGGGCCCTGGAGCGGGGGCATTTTTGGCCCCAGCACTATAATTTGAACAATCTTGGTAGGGGTCCACTAGATGAAGCTTCAGACCAAATATCAAAGACCTGGGCCTTGCGGTTTCAGAGAAGAAGATTTTTAAAGATTTTCCCTATATAAGCCCATGTAAAACCAAAGAGCCCCGGAGCGGGGGCATTTTTGGCCCCAGCACTATAATTTGAACAATCTTGGTAGGGGTCCACTAGATGAAGCTTCAGACCAAATATCAAAGACCTGGGCCTTGTGGTTTCAGAGAAGAAGATTTTTTAAGTTTTTGGTGAAAAAAATCTATTTTTAGCCCCAAAAACCTATATGTGCAACGGACCGGAACCATTTGAACAACTTTGAAAGGGGACCACCTAAGGATCATTCCTGTGAAGTTTGGTCAAAATCCGATCAGTGGTTTAGGAGGAGATGTCGTTTAAAGAAATTGTTTACGGACGCACGGACGCACTGACGCACGACGGACGAAAAGTGATCCCATAAGCTCACCTCGTCACTACGTGACGGTGAGCTAAAAATGAATGCCAAACAGTGTAGATCCTGATCAGATGGCTTGTATCCGGATCTACCCTGTTTGCAAACATAGGGGTTGCCGTAAACAGCAAGATAAGGGTTAAAAGCATACTTGGAAAGTTTCAGTTAGTCCTTCTTTGTGTTTTCTACCCCCAGTGTCCTCTGATAAGAGACCATCTTTGGGACTGATCAAAAGTGACCACTTGTGAATACCACCTTTGGGAATGATCAAAAGTAGTTCTGAAATGTCCAAAAGGTGGTCTTAACCCATTTTGTACTGGAAACCCCAAAACGGGTGGTTGGCAAACAGTGCAGGCCCAGATCAGCCATGATCAGCGCCTACACTATTTGCAAAACGTCCAGCTAGTTTCTAAATAGATTTTGAAGAAACCTTAAATTTCAAAATGGACTCCTGCCACATCTTAGGAGGAAGATTCCATTTGGTACAAAAAGGGTTAATATAGGAGTTTTACTGTATATGATGACCGAGTTATTATTATAATTATCCTAAAATTTGAACATGTTTGTTTTGTTTGGTTTATAGTTTAACAGCTTAGTCAACACTATTAAGGTCATACTGAGGCGGGCAGTTGACCTAACCATACTTTTCCTAGGCAGGACAGTGTACTTTCTTTTGCCAGAAACTGACAACTGCCCTTCTTTTTGCTACCCATTATGGAAGTCTTGGTGAAATAAAAATCAATCACCAAGACAAGCAAAATCTATAGGAATATAGCCATACTTGTACTGTACAATGATCAGTGCTAAACACAAACTGTGCCATTGACACACTTTTACATAAATGGCAAAATAAATATCATTGAATTCTTTCCTAACAACCGTCCTGAGTAGTCATTGTATATCAAACTTTGTTTCAGAATAGGCATTTGGCATTTTATTGAGATTATTGGCTGTCTGATGCGAATTGATTAGCATGTGATCTGAGCCAGACTCGAACCTCAATATCAAGAGATGAAAGGTGAACACCTGTCTGTAGTTTTCTTAGTATGCTATGGTGTCCTATTGTACCAGTACTCAACCTCTAGACTTGTAGGCTAGAGGTCTGGCAATAGATTACTTGTTTGCCATTTCTGCAAGGTTAGGACAGACCAATTGACTAGAAATTGACCAATTGCATAGACTTGTTAACTTAATTTAAGCTC
The DNA here is from genome assembly GCA_963580285.1 of Lucinisca nassula. Lineage (NCBI taxonomy): Eukaryota > Metazoa > Mollusca > Bivalvia > Lucinida > Lucinidae > Lucinisca > Lucinisca nassula. The sequence goes on along the minus strand of OY757016.1, from coordinate 123,084,307 downwards.
CAATTATCTTTCTGAAAAAAGATGGTAGTTCAGTTGTCCAAACCTAACATACAAGTCGTCAGTATGTCATCCAGTTTCACCAACAGAGGCTTTAACAATATCTTTCGGGACTCCCCTAAACCCTCGACCACTTTTTATTCTAAAAACATTCTTTCTTTCTACTTATACTGCAATTGGTCTGGCCCCCGCCCATCTGGGCTTGAAGAAATATATTCACCATATTTGCATTAATTGCTGGCTCCCAGCTTCCACATTGACAATCTATCTATCTATCTATCTATCTATCTATCTATCTATCTACTGATACTGCATCACCCCCTCGCGGGGATTATGTGCAGGTGTCTGGTGTGCTTCAGACCGGGGGTCAGTGCAGTGAATGGTTAAAAATAGAACAGAATAATAAAAACAGGTGAAGGTGAGATAAAGATGATAGGTTAAAATGTTAAAAGTCTGATGAAGACAAAGTGCAAAGATAAAAAGTTAAAAACAATGCTTCCAGTCTATGGCATGGAGTAGGACAGACTGCTGACTGCCAGTCTGAAAGATTCAAGATCTGGCAGTAATGCTACAGCTGGGGGCAGCCTGTTCCACTGGACAATGGCGAGGGGAAAAAATGAGAACTTGTAGTAGTCAACAGCTGTGTGAATTTGGATAAAGGCTAGAGGATGTGAACTTGAACGTCGCGTAGTTACTCTTGGATGCACAACATATGGTGGCATTGGCACTGCAACAAGACTGTGCACTATCTTGTAAAATAGGCATAACCGTGCATCTGTGCGCCTGTCCTCAAGGGATCTCCATCCAAGCTGCCCAAGCATGCGGCTGACACTGTCATAAGTTGAATAGCGGCTAAGGGTCCAGCGAGCAGCACGCCTCTGAACCATTTCCACCTTATTGATTTGTGTTGTATGGTGGGGGGACCAGACGGGAGAAGAGTATTCTATGACATGGCGCACTAGTGTTTTGTAAGCAACTTCTCTGATGCTAGGGTCTTTGGTGCGGATGTTTCGTCTGATGAAACCTAGGGTCTTGTTAGCAAAAGTAACAGTATTTTGGATGTGGTCATTCCAGGTAAGATGGTCATTGATCGTTACGCCTAGGTACTTGGAGCTAGTAACAGATTCTAGGACATGGCCATAAAGGGTATATTGGGATGGGACTGGATCATTGCTACGTGTCACATGTATAACTGTGCACTTACTGGGGTTGAATTCCATATCCCATTTTCGGGACCATGTCCCTAACCTGTCTAGGTCTTCTTGGAGCACCGTGGTATCTTTTAGGTTGGATACTGCAAGGTAGACTGCAGTATCATCTGCAAACAATCTTACCTTTGAGCGTATGCTGTCAGGAAGGTCATTTATATACACTAGAAATAGTATAGGCCCCAATACCGAGCCCTGCGGCACTCCGGATGTAACTGCTACTTGGGAGGACTTTTCATTTTCTAAGACTACTGTCTGGAAGCGGTTTGAAAGAAAGGCTTTGGTCCAGTGGAGGACATTTCCTCTAATGCCATACTGGTGGAGCTTAAGTAGCAACTTTTCATGACTGACCTTATCAAATGCCTTACTAAAGTCTAGCAAGACAAGGTCCGTCTGCTGACCCTTTATGGCATTTCGAGACATATCCTCCACTAGTGATACCAGCTGCGTCTCGCATGATCTCTTTGATCTGAAGCCATGCTGAAGATCATAAAGCAGATTATGGGAGTCTAGGTGGGTAACAAGGTTTGATGCAACTATATGTTCCAGGACTTTGCATAGTTTGCAAGTCAGGGAAATGGGCCTGTAATTTGAGGCAATGATCTTGTCACCTTTTTTGAATAAGGGACATACATTTGCATCATTCCAGTCTTTTGGAACCCTCCCAGTCTCCATGGATCTCTGGAATATGATCCCCACCATGGGTGCAATTACCTCACGAAGCTCTTTGAGCACTAGGGGCTTTAGTTCATCTGGACCGGCTGCTTTGTTAGGGTTCAAGTCGTGAAGTAGCTTCAGTATTCCAGCCTCAGACAGAAGAATTTCAGGCATGACAGGCTGGTTATTCAAGCAGCCTGCTGGGACAGATTTTAGGTCAATTTTACAGGGATCGATTTTACCAGCGTCAACTTGGTCCTGAACCTTCATCTGAGCCAGTTTACTGAGAGCCAGTGGGGTTTTCGGGGTGAAGACCGACTGAAATTGGTTGTTAAGGATATCAGCCTTATCCTTTGTGTTACTGTAAAGGTTTCCACCAGTACTAAATGATGATATACCCTTAGTGTCATTTTTTGACCTGTTCAGAAGGGTATATAGTTTCTTTGTTGAGCAGGAGGGTTTACCTGGTTCGGCGTTATCCTCAGACTTGCTGATTCCATGTATGGTTTCTAGGTACTGGTTCTGTGCCTGACTGAGTTTGTGCCTTACCTGGTGTCTCTTAGCAACAAATTCCTCCCTGTCTTTGCGAGTTCTGGTTTTCTTATACTTTTGGTAAAGGCTGTCTCTTTTGCGGATGTTGCGTTTAATGTCCTGTGTTATCCAGGGGAGAGAGTCCTTGCTGCTGATTGTTTTCTTTGGTACATGTTTATCTATGCCATCTTGAAGAGCAGTTTTAAAGTCTAGCCATAATCTGTTTAAGGACTTGGTCTCGTGATCTAACATGAAAGATTCACGAAATAGGAGCATGTGTTCAGTTAGAGCATTCCAGTCAGCCTTCCTGTAAACTGGCATAACACGAGGTCTTTGTACTACTATTTGGGGCTTAATATTTACCTCAGAGTAGACAATGTCATGGTCCGAGAGACCAGGCATGATCTCCACCTTACTGACAAGAGTGGGGTTATTTGTTAAGAAGAGATCTAGTATGTTCTCATACCTTGTTGGCTCGGTAACCATTTGTGTCAGGTTAAAATCAGCTAGAATGTCTGCAAAGTCACCATATAGACTGGGGTAGCTACAATCCTGTTTCAGAGAGGGCAAATTTCCTTCCCAGGAGAACTTGGGCAGGTTAAAGTCACCCAGTAGCCATATGTGACCACTGGCCTCACTTACCTTTTCAAGTGAATATCTCAACTGCTCCTGACTAGCAGAGTCCGATTCATGTGGTCGGTAGTAAGCTGCTATATGTAACGGCTTAGAGCCTACAATCTCCACTTTTACCCAAAGTATTTCGCAACCGGATTCAAATTTCTCTTCCCTGCAAGCAATATACTTCCTGCTTACCAGTATGAGAACTCCGCCCCCTCTAGAGGACCTATCCCTTCTAAAGATTTCATAACCAAGATCTTCTGAGGCAAATTCAGCATCATGGACCTCTGAGCTAAGCCAGGTTTCTGACCCAACTACTATGTCAGGCTTCACATGGTTCAACAAGGCGTGAAACTCGTCCCTAGTCTGTGTATTGTTTAGGGACCGAAAATTTATGTTCAGTACTTTCAACAAAGCATGTCTGAGACCAGGAGTATTTTTACGGTTTCCAGTGCCGTAGCTTTCACCAGCAGGAACCCGAGCAGTTGGTGGAGTCTCTTCAGACTCTGAGTTGGACTCAGTGTTGGAGGACAGGACACTGAAACTATTCACAGACTCGAAGGATGACAAAGATGATTGAGTTACTGATACAGAGTGATTTGGTGACCCACATGTTGTGCAAATCCAAGAGAAGTCCGGGTTGTTTGTATGGAAATTGTATGTGTCAATCTCCATATTTTGACAGTTAGGGTGAAACCACTGAAAACATTTGTCACAGAGTATGCCCAAGTCGTCCACTTCCAGTCCACACGAGCCGCATGGGGCTGGACTAGAGTCACTGGTCAGCGAGTCAGTCATGGTGTGTGTAAAGACACACAAAAATACAAAGATTGTTTCTGAAATACCTGTCAATTTCATGCCGGAAAACAATAACAAAAATCAAGCCACCTACATCATTGAACAAAGGAAATCAATATGGCCGCCCACAACAATAACAAATACTACCTGCGCGGTAATTTTCACTGGAAAGAAAATTAATTTAAACAATATTTTTGAGTGAAAGTTTCTAAGCTGGCATCAGGCCAGCACAGAGCAATATTCCAAAAGTTATTCTGCACTGGAATTATGAAAGATTAAGCTGTGGAAGCATTATTTTCAGAATTTTTCTAGGAAAGCAAAGAATGTAAGTTTGCACTTGACGCATGCGCACACCAATATTGGAAAAACAGGTAACCAGACCCCCCTGACCTTTCAAGGTCAGGGGGGTCTGGTTACCTGCTTTTCCAACACTGATAACCATCAGACTAGGAGCCAGCATATAATGCAAATAAGGTGAATAGGCTACATGATGTTTCCACGCAGAGCTGAATCCGACCCGCATACGAGTACTGGTAAACAGCTTAGAGGATCGAAGCCTGTCCAGGCAAAGCGGGGGAACAAGACAGTTCCCCGACACATTTGAAGACAGTTCCCCGACACTTTTGAAGACAGTTCCCCGACACTATTGTTCATAGTCTTAATGACTGCATTGGCAATTAGGGATAATTGGCGACAATAAAGGCTAAGTGATCATTGTGAATAGATTAAGTATACCCGTGATTTGGAGAGGCATTGTCTTTCTATAATTTGGACGTTTCTTGCTATGGCAACTATATTAATGAGTTGCCTGAAATTTCCTCGTTGATTTCAAGACAGTTCGCCGACATTTGTTCTGACGATGATATGTCTGGAAGTCTAAGCCAGAGGCGAGGTAATGTGGAATTTCTTTTTCAGTCAGCATTCGTCCAGATGCAATATAAATGTAAATGGTCTTTAATGCTCGGTCAGCTTTAAAGCCTAAAACATGTATTGCTGTCAGTCTGCCGACAACGCATGTTTTGCCATTTAGTGCAACTCTGACGCTTGCGCATGTACACGACACTGACTTATTGATAGTCAAATTATTATCATAATTGTTCGCATAACAGCGTTATATAGATATCTATTTCATATTATTATACTTTAATAATATTTATTTAAAACAAATAAAAATCAAAAACGAGCTCCCCCAAGAGCAACGAAAACACCCACAAGAAAGAAGATGGGTCATACTACGTAGTTTCGGCTAATAAAGCCTCATCAGTGACCCTGTAATATTCCGGCAAAGAAAGCCAGAGGAAACATACTGCAATTTTGCAAATGTCGAATAGGCAGTCGAAACAAAGACTGATATAAATCAAATTGGGGTACAAAAAACCAAAAACTTGTCTAGAATATGAGTCTAAACCAATAATTCCTTTGAACTCATCTTCATTTTTCAAATATGGAAAAATGACAATTAGAAATATACTATTGCGTTTCCTAGAAGACGTTTTTGTTTTGTTTAAATGTGTGTATGTTCATTAACTGAGCATGCTAGTTCGCTTAATTTCAGGTGTATTCATTAAACTTATTGATAATGGTAACAAGTATAAGCTTTGATTTTATACATGTAAAAGTTTGTCGGGGAAACTGTCTTCAAAAATGTCGATGAACCAATAATTTAATATTTCCAAACGTCTGTCGGTGAATTGTCTTCAAAATATTGAACACATTATAACTGTCAATTATGATAATCATCATGATCGGTCACAGGTCGGGGAACTGTCTTCAAAAGTGTCGGGGAACTGTCTTCAAATGTGTCGGGGAACTGTCTCCAAAAACCATGTCGGGGAACTGTCTTGTCGGGGAACTGTCTCGATTCCCAAAGCGGTGCGCACGAATCGGACCGTCCATGATTATAAACCCTATTGGTTTCATTGGGCAACAGGGCTTGCAATGTCATTTCATCTCAATGTCGGGTAAGAGTCCCACAAAATTGGAAGCAACGTCTCAGCTCACAATGTTGGTCGAGGATCTGGCTAGGAGTGCAAGTGTGGGAAAACAGACAGACCTGATTTTACTAGACTTTTCCAAGGCCTTTGACAAGGTTAACCACTCCAAACTTATCTGGAAGCTGCATCAATATGGGATTCGATCTGACGTGCTGAGGTGGATAGGCGCCTTCCTCGGTGACCGTTCGCAGAGGGTTGTTGTTGCAGGGGAGGAATCAGGATCGGTTCCGGTGACCTCGGGTGTACCTCAGGGGTCAGTCCTGGGGCCGATTCTGTTCCTCGTCTATATAAATGACCTGCCTGAACAAATCACATCACAGGTACGACTCTTTGCGGATGACACAGCAATGTATCTCACCGTGGAGGGTGCTGATGACAGCTCAGTACTTCAAAAAGATCTTGACAGACTGTCTGTGTGGGAGACCAGGTGGGACATGGAGTTCAACCCTTCAAAGTGCCAAGTGGTACAGGTGGCGGGATCAAGGGAACCAATTAATGCCACCTACAAACTTCCTGGCGAAGTCCTGGAGACCGTCAGCTGTGCTAGGTATTTGGGGGTTGATGTATCCAGCAACCTCTCCTGGGGCTCCCACATAGACAGGATTGCCAATACTGCAAATCAGACCCTCAACTTCGTGAAGAGGAACATCAAAACCAAAATGCCAAGAGTGAGAGAGGCTGCCTATAATACCCTGGTCCGGCCGCAAGTAGAATATGCTTCGGCCATATGGGACCCCCACCACCTTGACAAGATATACCAGATTGAGAAAGTCCAACGGCGGGCTACCTATAACTTTGACAGATCAGCGAGTGTTTCGGCCATGCTTGAAACTTTAGGTTGGCGCACCCTCGAGCAGAGGCGGGCTGATGCACGCCTCTGTCTCTTTTATAAGATTGTGCATAACATGGTCGCTGTGCCGCTCCCAAATTATGTCATACCCAACCCCCGTAAGTCCTGTCGCGGCCATTCTTCAACCTTTCGGCAACTCCATACAGGGAAGGATTTTTATAAATACTCGTTCTTTCCACTGGCTATTGTCCAGTGGAATGCCCTTCCAGAGTCCGCTGTCAGCTCGCCAAGCCTTGACATATTCAAGGCCGAAATTGGCAAGCTGCATCATGCCAAACCATAGATCCCAAGTATATAGTATGTTTTTTAACCTGATTTTAACTATTCTTAACTATTTTAACCTATCATTTTTCATCCCCTCAACTGTCATACTTTATCACTCACTATCATGCTTTTATCTTTTTAGCTTGTCTATTAATATACTTGGATTGTCTGACAGCGCAACATGCCTAGAATGTCCTCGCGGGCGTATGGCATTATGTAAAGAAGAAATGACCTTTGAAGTGTTGACGGGAACGTTAAACCTTAAATCTAAACAAACAAAATGCGATTGGTCACATCTGACCATTACTATCACGCTTCAGTACTGATTGTTCATTCAAATCTGTCTTTTATAAAGCTGCTACTTTATTGTTGGGTTGTCTACCTTGCATGAGGAATATACTGCAAGTTTTTCCAACTTTTTCGTGCGCGAATAACTCCGAACTAATGCTTTCTTTTGGGCAATTCTTTGCAGGTTGTTAGGTCTGCTCATTTCACCAGTGCCTCCCTGTGAATTCGCCTGTTTTGGTTGAGAATTTCCATTTTGAACCGACGCGGAAGTCTCCGCTTCAGCCATTTTTGATGCCGCTTACAGCAAACCAAATAAAAGAATTGCTAGCTGCATGATTATCGTGGATCAGTCTCGGTTTAATGGGAGCTCCATGACCATGTATTTGTAATAGACTAGACTGGGTCAGGCCTGGTGCACGACCAATCCCGGACCAGCCAAGTGCATTGACTCCTGCAACCGTGGGGGAAAAGGAAAGAAGTAGCCCAAAAGCCTCTAAACAGCCAGGACCAGACCAAGGTTAAAGCGTCCAAGTTCGGACCTGAGGCTGATGAAGTTTGAATCTTTTATAAAACAAGACCGGGTCAGGCTAGGGTAGAGCGTCTAGTCCTGGTCCGATCACGTTTTAGATCACCTTTGGCAGTGATAGATAGTTTGATGAGAACAGCCAAATAAAACAGAACTTAGGATTGAACGTCTAAGCAGCTGTATCACCTGGTTGTCAGTGTACTTCGCGTTGTGTTTTTGAGTTCAATTCCCACAGGTCAAGGTCAGCTTTAAGGTTCAGATCACTGGATACGGCAAAACGATGTTATTGAAACTAGCAGTATGGTTTTATATTTATTTACAAAGTAATGACAAAGGTGGAGAGGTTAACTTAAAGTTGAGAATTTAAGTCAGAAAATAAATGCACTTGTTTATGAAAAACTCTGCATAAAGAAACCAGAGTTCAGAATGAAACAATCTGAATTTTAGAAACTATTAGCCTGGTGTCCCATCAGGACAGTAGCATAATAGCTCGTTAGACTTGTCAGGTGTTCCGTCAGAACAGGAACAAGTCCAGACCTGCACTAACTGGGTGTCCCGTAAGGACAAAATCAGTACAGGCAGAGTTGCCTACCTTTAAGACAACTTCAAATGAAATCGGATTGTGACCGGCCGATAGCAGTTGGTAACCCGACACTATCTATCGATTACAATATTAATACAAAATTGTGTGGAAGAAAAACGTATGTCAAACGTTTTTCTAATCAAGGGAAACAACTACTTTATGCACAAGTTCTTTAATGGAGATCAATGTCAATAAAGGCTTGAAGAACGTCTGTGTAATTGCAAAATGAAAGTAGAAATTCTATGAAAAATAATTATTATCATTTCAAATCTTCCGGTACATGAAATAATGTCACTAAATAGAGGGAGAGAAACAACGGATTGATCATAGTAAAAAATGTCACCTTGTCGTCCAATACGTCCACGTGAAAACAGACTTATCTATTACACTTCTCCCCTCTTAAAATAAAATTTATCAGGATAAATTTTAAAGTTGTTTAGTTCATGAAAGTTCACTTAATTTTATCCTCTTGCGCCTTGAAGGAGGAGACCACATGTTATTGTCTTTGTATATCACTCCTCCCCTCAGAACTACTCTCTCATCTCATATAATATGATGTTTGACTTCCTCCTCCGGTAGTTCAGGGATACTTTCTTGCCATTCTATGGCCTGGAGTTTACGTTCTACACTCGCCTTTTGTCTTTGTAATTGTTTCATGTCCTTTCTGAATGCTGGTGTCCCAATCTGATACGGCAGTGTCCCCTTTGGGTCTATGAATTGTTCATTAATTTGATTAATCGCTTCAAATTCAACTTTCTGCCCCTGATGGAATTTACTTTTTAAATGAGACTTTTTATGGGACACTGTTCCAAATTTTCGTTTGCACAATTTACATTTAAACACAGTTTTCTCCTTGTTGTGAGCATTTTTCCAGTGTTCCATGAAGTCATTAAAGCGTTCATACTTTTTATCACTTGTACATTCAGACACAGGGCATTGCGTCGGTATCTGTGGCCATAGCGGTCTCTCATTCTTCAGAAAGTCTGAAACAGCACTGCTCTCGGATACGTCAAAGACCTCGGACATCTGCAATGAATTAACTACTGATGCAGAATAGTCTGCAGTAGGCAACGGTATGCAGCAAGATTTGTCGTTTGACCGGTCAACATATTTTTGGCTTATAGCATGAATATGACAAGTGCATTTATGTCAATTTTTTTTTTTTTATGACAATAGCAATTTTACCACATTTTAAACCATTTGTATTTTATTTACATTTAACTTTATTGCAGTAGCATCAAAGTTTTAGATTTAGAATTAAAGTTTTGAACATTTTTAACGATTCTCAAATGTTTTTATTTATAGCATATTTACACAATTTTTAACCATATTTTTAAGGTATATGTATTTTCATACATTTATTTTTATATACATATTTATTCATCTTGGCAAGACATTTTCTACAGGTACATTTATTATGATGGCGACCATATTTGTCGCGGCTTCACTACTCTTTCCCTTCTTGACCTAATGAATGGCACGTCAGGATTACGTTGGACACTGATTTGGGGCTGATTTGACAGACCTACATCAAGTTCATTTCTCATTTGTATGGGATCTGACAAACTTGATTCATCATTTGGTCTGAAGGGCAGGATATCATTGAAGCTTTCATTGTTTAGCTGGGAAGAATGTTCTATTCTTTCAGAACTGCCTGAATTGTGGTTTAAGGATGACCCGTTTTGAATTTGTGACTCATTCATTGCTTGTGAAATGTTGTTAGGTTCATCAACTAGATCTGAAAGATTTTCAGCACTAGCTAACCAGCTCGGAGGTGGGTTTTGTCCCTCATATGGTTTCAGGTCATCGATATGGACATTCACGGTTTGTGATTGTTGTGACTTTTGTATGGAATATGTTAAGTCTGTATATTTGTGAACAACAAGATATGGACCTGTCCACCCTTGTCCAATTTTTGGGCTGTCAGTTGGAGGATAGAACCTCCAAACCCAATCTCCAACTTTGTATGCTCGAGGTTTAAAGTAGAAGTAAAACAAAGATCAGGAATTGATACAATTAACTTACTCCATCCATAAAAGACACCAAAGGGAAAGAAATACAAACATTAAGCGACCAGACCATAATGGAAACCTAAACAAAGGAAGGCCATATGGACAGTTACTTTCCCACAAAATGGCCATATGGCCATCCAAAATTAAAAGACACAAGTGATACACACAGTAAGTAACAAACAACAACATAAATAAATCGCCACAGAAGAGCCGCCTTGGAACGGTCAGTGGAAGATTTCCACTGGGGGGGCTTAAATCGATTTTACGTGGCCACAATCCTCGCCCTTACTTCCGTCGCGATTTAGACAAATAATTTGTTCAGTCCGCATGAAGGCCTCCTAACTCATCAGTGCAACATCTCCGTGAACACAAAAATCAAAGAACCACAGAGGTGAGACAACGGTGAGGACTCGACAGCAAGAAACCACTGAAATGCTGGAGCAAAAGAAAACCAACAGTCAGACTCCGATGAGCCCGATAAGTCCACGATCATAGTATGCTTTCTGTCTCGTTGTAGCAACACCTAAGTGCTTGAATGCAAATTCATGAGTTAAAAACATAGCGGACTTTACCCATTCAATATATTCTATAGGGCAGATATCTTCTAGAGTATTTGGGGGTGGTCCTACCATAAGATCGAGGGGACAAGATATTTCCCGTTGAAGAAACAGTAAGTTTGGTGTGCAACCGGTACTTTTCTGCTCGGAAGCGCGGTATGCCATTAACAAAAATGGTAGGTGATCATCCCAATCATTTGGATTTTCTGCGCTGAATATCCTTAGCATTTGCTTTAGTGTACGGTTGAATCTCTCTACTAGACCATCGGAGTTCGGTCTATAGGGTGTAGTACGGGTTTGCAGTACTCCGAATTTCTTACATACTAGCCTAAATAATTCAGACTGGAATTCTCGACCTTGATCGCTATGGATTTGACCAGGGCATCCGAATTTGGTGAAAAATTCAATGACCACTTTGTCTGCAACGGTTTGCGCGGTGTGATTTGGAACAGCCCATGCATCTACCCATTTGGAAAAGTAATCCCCAAGTACAATAATGTATTGATTTCCGTTTTCAGTCACTGGCAGTGGGCCGAATATGTCTATAGCAACGCAGCGCATGATTTCGTTGACGCGAAATTGATGAAGCGCAGCTTTTCCTCTTCCTGGACCGGGCTTAACCCTAGCACATATATCGCATTCTTTTACCCAACGACTTACGTACTTCTTCATACCCGGCCAGTAAAATCGACGCTGAATAGCTTCTATCGTCCGATCTCTACCGAAATGGCCTGCTTAGACTAGCTACTAGTCGGATATCATATTTTAAAGTTAATAAGTAATATTCTTCTATATATTTTTACTTCTTTTTCCCTCTATGATAGCAACTTGTTTTATCTTGGGAAGTTATCCGACTAGTGCAATACGAAATGGACTCCCAGAAGTGATTGACATTTATTGCTTTCTTAATGACCCTTATCTGATTCCACAGGTTGTTAAAATTTTGCTTTCTGCAGTGTTTGTTTACATAGCTGTATTCTGAAAGATGGGGTTCTGAGTTTCAGGCATATTTACACATCAGCATCGCGACGGAAGTAAGGGCGAGGATTGTGGCCACGTAAAATCGATTTAAGCCCCCCAGTGGAAATCTTCCACTGACCGTTCCAAGGCGGCTCTTCCGTGGCGATTTATTTATGTTGTTGTTTGTTACTTACTGTGTGTATCACTTGTGTCTTTTAATTTTGGATGGCCATATGGCCATTTTGTGGGAAAGTAACTGTCCATATGGCCTTCCTTTGTTTAGGTTTCCATTATGGTCTGGTCGCTTAATGTTTGTATTTCTTTCCCTTTGGTGTCTTTTATGGATGGAGTAAGTTAATTGTATCAATTCCTGATCTTTGTTTTACTTCTACTTTAGAAGTAATCTTGAGATCAGTCTCTGTATATATTTTGATAGCAATATAGTTTTTAACTTGTGCAAAAATTTATATTAATATTTAATATACTGAGATAATTGCATCACATTAACAAGTCTGTATAGTGTAAACCAGTTTCCTTATTTTTTTCTGCTCCAAACAGCTCAATTAGGCGGTTCTAATTATTATTTTCATTTGGTGAAGGGGTGTGGTGTGTGTGTGTTGGGGGAATGGGGGTGGAGTTACGGCTCTTTCAAGATTATTTCACTCATATCCAGCCGACCGTTAATCAGAAGAGGGGGGGGGGGGTGCAAACAGCAGAGTACCCCGAGAAAAAAGAAAACATCTGACCTTCCGTTGAGCAAGGCTCGAACCCACAGCAATGAAAGACCTAATGACTAAGAGTCAGCGCCCTTATTCACTTGGTCACGGAGGCCCGTTCTAATTATTATACAAAACTGTATTTGGAACAAAATTAACATCATTTATTCTCATTCCTGCTCCAAACATTATATCTTAAGATTGTGGGTACTTGTTAGAACCACCTCAACAGTTTGAGGTGTTTCTAACAACAATTATGCATAACGAAAACAAGCCTATATAATTTGGCAAGGCGATTCTTATAAGTTTCCCAGATTCTAAATTTTTATGCCCCGCCTATTCGAGGACGTCCGTACGTGCATACGTCCGTCCCACTTCGTGTCCGGGCCATAACTCCTAATCCTTATGGAATATATTTGTGAAACTTTACAAGCTTGGCATTCAGACGATGTGTCATGAACAAGGAAGACAACTCTTGCTTTTTTGGTTTTTGAATTATCTGCCCTTGACTTAGTTCCTTGTAGTAAACTGTGTCCGGGCCATAACTCCTAAACCGTACAGAATATATTTCTTGTGCTCTTGAAAATGGTATCTACCTTAATAATAATTCCATGCTTTACCTGTTACAATTACATATAAACCCTTTTTTCTGAATGGCATTTAGTCGGGGGCATCCGTGTCCTATTACCATTTTTTCTAGTTAGCAAGAATATGAAAAATATGAAAAAAAAAATCTGATTTTTTTTTTTTTAATGGTAAAATTTTCAATTTATTTGAATAGGCGTGTATTCGTAACGAACAAATCTATGTTTCGAACAGAAATAACATTTTCTTTTTTTCTGGTCCAATTATAGATGTGGGTACTTGTTAGAATCAGCTCAATGAGGCGGTTTTACCAATTGTACATTCAACGGTATATTTGGAACAGAAATGACACTATTTTACCTTATTTCTGCTCCTAACATTTATTGTGGAATTTGTGAGAACCACCTCATTTAGTCAGTTCTAATAAGGTTTGTTATTGGTTCTAACATTAATCTTGGTATTTGTAAGAACTGTCTTATTGAGTTGATTCTAACAAGTGTACGAAATCTATGTTTGGAACAGAAATAACATTAGTTCTTTTATTTCTGCCTGAAGCGTGGATTGTGGGTACATCTTAGTACAATCTCAATGAGGCGATTCTCAAATGAGTGACTGTTTGAGTTTTACGTCCCCCCCAACAGCTAAGGTCATACGGAGATGGGACGTCGGTTTAAAGACTCATCCGAAAGTCTGGAGAAGCCCGGGATCGATCCTGCGATCCCTTGCGGTTCTAAAATTCTAGCAAGTATATACAATTTATGATTGGAACAGAAATACCAGCTTTCCTTATTTCTAATGTAAACGTAGATGTTCCCGCGCCCGCCCATCGGGGCTTGGAGAAATAGATTGGGCTGCACGATGCTTCCACTTAGAGCTGATACCGACCGTACAAGAGTACTGGTAATCCGCTTAGAACGTCTAAGGCTGCCCAGGAAAATTGCTGCGAGTCTGCGCGTCCATGCTTATAAACCCTTTTGGTTTCATTGGGTGGCAGGGGTTGATATGTCATTTCATCTCAATGTCGGGTAAAAGTCCCACAAAATTGGAAGCAACGTCTCAAAATGATCTAAATAGTGTTGATGGGAATGTTAAACACAAAATCAAACAAACAAACATAGATTTTGGGTACTTGATAGAGTGACCCAGTGCTCTGAAACAGATTGTGGGTTCTAAGATCCATGGCATGGTGCTAAACCATTGATCTTTGGTTCTGTTCAGGTTGTACACATGGTATGTTTGAAGCAGTAAATAGGTAACGAAACACGATCCTGGGCTTCTCCAGACTTTCGGATGAGCCTTTGTTACAACGCATAATGTAGTAATGTAGTAATTTCTTCATTTTGAAATTTTTACTACATTATGCGTTGGCATAGTCGACGCGAAATGAAATAAAATGTCGTTTTTACTTCATTATGCGTCGATACTAAGAGGTTTGAGCAAAATGAAAGAATTATTTCATTTTGCGGCGATGGGTGGCATACTTAATTTTACTTCATTATGCGTCAACAGTTTGTTTGTTTGATTTGAGGTTTAACGTTCCCGTCAAGACTATTTAGGTCATTTTGGAGACATTGCTTCAAATTTTATGGGACTTTTACCCGATATTGAGATGAAATGACATCTCAATCGCTGCCGTCCAATTAAAAGCAATAGGGTTTATATGCATGGATGGGCCGACTCGCAGCAGTTTTCCTGGACAGGCTTAGACCTTCTAAGCAGATTACGAGGACTCATGTACGGGCGGTATCAGCTCTGCGTGGAAGCATCGTGCAGCCCATCTATTTATACCCCCGGCATACGAAGTATGCAAGGGGGTATATAATTTTTGTCCATTCTGTCTGTCTGTCTGTCTGTCTGTCTGTCTGTCTGCCTGTCTGTCTTTTGTTTGATTTGTTTGATTTGAGGTTTAACGTCCCCGTCAACACTATTTAGGTCATTTTGGAGACGTTGCTTCCAATTTCATGGGACTTTTACCCGACATTGAGATGCCGCCCAATAAACCTTTTTCTTTGTGATTTTGACCTTCAGTGTGCTTTTGTGTAAGACCGTCTTTTGGACTGTTCAACTGTGGTCTTGAAGACCACTTTTGAACCGTCTCAAATGTGGTCTAAATTGTAGGAATTTAACTGTATTGCTTCCTAAGTCTTTTCGAAGACAGCTATGTTCTACCATCATTACTTCATTATGCGTCGATATGGTGCATATCAACGCGAAATGAAATAATTTTTTTACTTCATTTCGCGTCGACTATGCCAACGCATAATGTAGTAAAAAAAAAATCAAAATGTAGTAATTACTACATTACTACATTATGCGTTGTAACAAGCCTTTAAACCGAGGTCCCGTCTCCGTATGACCTTAGCTGTTGTTGGGGCGTAAAACAGAAACACACTCACCCACTTAAAAGAATGTCTCCTATAAATATGGAAGTGACTGTCTTCATGCAAACAGTGCGGACTTGTAAGACGCTGATCTGAGTTTGTACTATATTCAGTCAGTTTCCAATTTCATAAAAGTTTTCAATCTTATCACGAAAATATATATTTTTGACCTCTTTAAACCCCACTTTTATACAGTAAAACTGGGGTTTACAGGGGTATATATAATTAGGGCCCCGCACTGAAAGGCCCCGCACTGAAAGTGTGGGTGCCCTATAGTAATCACTCTGTCCGTCCGTCTGTCTGTCCGTCTGTCCGTCCACAATTTTCTTTACTACTCCTCTGATAGCGCTGCCGGGGCCCTAGTCAGTTTCACTGACAGCTCTAGTTTCTCTTATTTCTTCTCAAAGACATAGGTTGGGAGTACTCGTTAGAACCACCTCGGCGAGGCGGTTCTAACGAGCACCCACAACCTATGTAAGCAGTGAAAAAACAAAAAAAAAAAAAGAAAAAGATCGCATATTTTTTCAATTAAGAGATGTAAAAAACTGCACTATATTGCATGGGTGTGTTTGCGAAATGTATACATCCTTTATTTTACAAAAAAAAATCACTTTTTTCTGCATTGTGATATTTTGTTCAAAACTATAGCTGATTGAATTTTGAAATGAATGAACAAGTGTGTGTAGCACAGTGACCTCTGACTTTAATGCCAGTTTGCCTTATCAGTAGGTAATCAGTAAGGGGTACAGAAAGGCAATAAACATTTCATGACTTCAGCTGTAATCAATCATTTGTAAACCAGAATCTCGGAAGGTAACATTCGCATTGTACTAGACCTTAATGCTGGGACAAGATTAAAGATATTTGATAAACACACCAGGAAGGTTGGTCATTGGTAAATATGACATTAAGGTCTAGGAGCTAGACTATGGCCTGCTGTACGCGAACAATGAAGGTTTGAGAAGAAGAAATCTCTGATTTTTGCGGGCGCGACTAATTGAAATATCACATTCTTTTTGGCATCATTGCATTTGCGGTATAGAACACCGTCATGTACAACCAAATTGTCCCACTGGTACCACAATGCTTTAGTGGTATAATTGGTCCTGTCAATCTCTTCAATTGTTGGCTTTTCGCCTAATGTCTTCAGTCAGATTTACCCCCTTGAACTTCAGTTAAATAAAGCAAATTCTTCTGATACCGAGGCCCCGTTTTTGGATTTACATCTGTCTATTGTAGATGGATTTGTTTCGTGCAAAATTTATGATAAACGCGATGACTTTGATTTTGAGATTGTAAATTTTCCTTTTTTGGATGGTGATGTTCCTCGTGCGCCATCCTATGGCGTTTATATTTCGCAATTAATTCGATTTGCTAGAGTGTGTAGTCATGTAACTGACTTCAACACTCGTAATAAATTATTAACGGCTAAACTCCTTAATCAGGGTTATCGGTACCATAAACTACGCAAAGCCTTTTCAAAATTTTATAGACGCCATTCTGATTTAATTTCAAAATTCAATATTGGACTTAAATCTCTTCTGCAACAAGGTCTATCGGAACCCGAATTTTATGGTGACTTAGCATATAAATTCAGAAAAATATATAACCGCAATGGCTTCAGCACCCAATTTCGTAAAATCATTCTTCGATATAAAAAGATTGGGTACAACATGGATATTATACGACAGACTGCATGCATGGTAGTTAACCCAATCACGGTTGGCAACTTTGCTTCCCTCTTTAATTGCACGCCGGTGGGTCAGGCCTCAGATTCTATGACGGCTCCAACGTAAAGGCTTATTGAGAATTAGAGAGATCTAATTCAAGGTAATGTTGGTTGGTGCCTGATGCTCTGTCTCTGGTCGGGCTCATCGGAGTCTAACTGTTGGTTTTCTTTTGCTCCAGCATTTCAGTGGTTTCTTGCTGTCGAGTCCTCACCGTTGTCTCACCTCTGTGGTTCTTTGATTTTTGTGTTCACGGAGATGTTGCACTGATGAGTTAGGAGGCCTTCATGCGGACTGAACAAATTATTTGTCTAAATCGCGACGGAAGTAAGGGCGAGGATTGTGGCCACGTAAAATCGATTTAAGCCCCCCAGTGGAAATCTTCCACTGACCGTTCCAAGGCGGCTCTTCTGTGGCGATTTATTTATGTTGTTGTTTGTTACTTACTGTGTGTATCACTTGTGTCTTTTGGTTTTGGATGGCCATATGGCCATTTTGTGGGAAAGTAACTGTCCTTATGGCCTTCCTTTGTTTGGGTTTCCATTATGGTCTGGTCGCTTAATGTTTGTATTTCTTTCCCTTTGGTGTCTTTTATGGGTGGAGTAAGTTAATTGTATCAATTCCTGATCTTTGTTTTACTTCTACTTTACACCCTAAGATAACGCTAATTGCAGTATCATTTAACTGCATTTCCCTTAATTCCGCTGGACTCCATGTTGGAAGCCAGTTCGCAAAGCTATCCCCACTATCATTCGATTGCGTTTGTTGAAGAATTGGGCTGATAGGTGACCGGTAGGTACCCAGTTCCGTACCTGGAGTCGAGTTCATCACTAACTGCCTATCATCTTGTTGCCCCGGCGCGGGACTAGGAAGAGTAGCTTGTGACTCGTAGGGCGAAAATAATATACCGTCCTTGATCACATTGGTCTCGGGGACCAATTTCAAGCTATCGACTATTCCATCATCATCCTGACCTACATTCGCGCTGTAGGGATAGCAGTCGGTGCATTTTACATTTGGACATTTTCTGTTTGGTTTTCTTGACAGTGTATCTGCATTTTGGTGGTGCCTGCCTGGTCGGTATTGTATTTGGTAGTCAAAAGTTTCAATTACACTTAACCATCTGGCAATTATGCCTTCCGGTTCTTTGAAATTTCTCAACCATATAAGTGGGGCATGGTCTGTTCTAATAATGAAATTTCGTCCCAGAAGGTAGTGCTTAAAGTGTTTCATAAATGTGACAACTGCAAGAAGTTCTCTTTTTGTTGTACAATACTGCTGCTGTGCTGGGTTAAGTGTACGACTCGCATATGCGATAACTTTTTCGTCACTACCTTGCATTTGAGATAGTACACCTCCTATGCCGTGAAGACTTGCATCAGTATCAAGCACGAAGATCCCTGTGCTCTTTGGGAATGCCAAAATGGGACTGTTTATTAAGCAGTCCTTAAGATCCTGAAATGCCGAGTCACAGTCAGTTGTCCATTCAAACTTCAGTTTGGCTCGTGTAAGCCTTGTCAAGGGACGAGCTCTTGTTGAGAAGTCTGAAATAAACTTTCTGTAATAGCCTATTAGCCCTAGGATGGAACGCACCTCGGTCTTGGATGTTGGCGTGGGCCAGTGTTTTATTGTCTCAATTTTGGAAGGATCACATGATATTCCATGTTCCGATACCACATGTCCCAAATATGTCACCCTAGATTGAAACAGGAAACACTTCTTGGGTTTGAGTTTAAGATTGGCCTCCCTTAAACGCTGAAATATCAGCTCCAGGTTTTTCAGTGCCACCTCAAATGTGTCCCCTAGTACAATAATATCATCTAAGTAACATAAGCATCTTTGAGGAGTAAGGCCATAGAGAACCTTTTCCATGAGACGTTGGAATATTGCGGGGGCATTAGTGAGTCCAAACGGCATTACATTAAAGTGGAACAGTCCACGATGTGGAGTAGCAAATGCAGTTTTCTTTTTACTACTTTCTGACATCTTAATTTGCCAATAACCACTGGCAAGGTCCAGGGTGCTGAACCACATTGATCCTGCCAGCAAATCAAGCGTGTCATCAATTCTGGGAAGCGGATATGCATCCTTAACTGTCACAGCATTTAATTGCCTGAAGTCAATACAAAAGCGGCATGACCCGTCTTTCTTTTTAACAAGGCAGATAGGAGCTGACCAAGGACTATCGCTTGGTTCTACAATCTTTTGTTCCAACATCTTATCTAATTCTTCGTCAACTTGGTCGCGCTTAAATATTGGAATTCTTCTAGGAGGGATTTTAATTGGCTTACAATTCTCTGTTTCTATTTCATGCTCGACTAAATCAGTGTGACCTAGCCTACCGTCTGGGGACATAAACACGTCTTGATACTCTGCAAGCAGATCTGACAATTTTTGTTTTTCAATATTTGATAATTTTGTGGATGTCTTGTCAAGTAAAGTTCGCAAATGTTCCGGCAACTGTTTTGCATTTTGTATATGTGTTTGTAATTGTGATTGCCCAGAGTGGATAGTGTCAACATCAGCTAACTTCCCTAATACAGACTTGGAATTTATTTTAACTGCTTGATCACTAAGATTTATAAGGGAAACGATCACTTTTTCACTTTCAGGGTCTACTAGAGTCCTAGCTAAAAGGCAACCCTTGTTTGTTAGGTATCTAACAGGTTCTGCAGAACAAAGTTGTTCTTTTCTAATGCAAGGCTGATCAACTTTTGCATGTATGAATTGCTCTGTGTTTGCCTGTATAACAGTGTGATCATTTACAATGATGCGGGCACATGCGGTTGACGTTTGTCTACTTAGTTTAAGTTTGCCCTTAGATGTTTTTAATATTTGCTTGTTGACTTTTATGTTTCCGTCATATTTTGTGAGAAAGTCCATCCCTAAAATCCCTACAATTCCTTCAATCCTGGCAACTATAAATTCCTGCTCATAGGAAATGCCATTGGTAAGAAACTGTAAAGTCGCTTTCCCACTTATTTCTAATTGACTTCCATCAGCAGCTGTTAGCCTAACTGATTGAGGGGATAATTTTATGTCATGTTCCTGCTGTAGCTTTTCAAAGTACTTCCGGGATAGAATTGAATATGGAGATCCGGTATCAATCAATAGCTTGAGAGTTGTTTGTAACACTTCTGTTTCTATGTATAAACAGGAACAAGCAGCTATATCAGCCTTAATTTCATGGTTCTCGTCATAAATTTGGCTTGCAATAACAGGGTTGAAAAGCTTTTCATTTATAATGAAAGCATCATTGGATTTATTTTCAGCAGTTCTTAATTCCTGAGCTGATTGACTGGTTAATTTTGCCGTTTCAACATTAATCTGCTCAGAGACATCTACTGAAGGAGTTATGATTATTTCTGGTATGGGTATGGATGGATTCTGAGGTGTGATCATGTAGGACGCGTCACTTTTGGGTGTTTCTTTATTTTCTAACATTTGGCGTTCCTTGTATTTGCGTTTTCTACATTCATCGATAGTATGATTTTGACGTTTGCAGTAATTACAAAATTTTGCAGGCTTTGAACCTTCTGATTTGGAACCTATTGGCTGAGTATTCGAAGAGTTATCTTTGTGCTCTGAACCGAGTTTAGGACATTCGTATGGACGTACGGGTGTTGGACTTCTATTTCGTGCCCCAACACGTGATGACAGAGAGTTCAATTTCTTGTCAAGAAGCCTATCAATTTGCTCAAGGGATATGCTTTGCTGAGTTGTGTTGTCAAGAGGTGTGATAGGTGATATTTGTTCAGTCCCTGCGATCGGTTTCTTTACTCTGTCTACGGAGCCTTCAAGGGCCTCAAACTCAGTTGCGAGTCCTATTGCTTCATGCATGGTTTTAGGGTGTCCAAACTGGACATGTTTTCGAAGTTCATGGTTTCCAATACCATTTATGAACTGATCTTTCTAATTGATTAAGGGTCAAATTAGGATACGCTTTACGTGCAAGGCGAGTGAGATGGTAACCATAATCGGAGACACTTTCACCTTTTTCCCTTTTTCGGTATCTTAATTGGCACCTGTATGCTATGTCTTTTTCCTTGGGCTCATATCTATCAGTAATTATTTGTTTCATTACTTGATAGTCAGATAATTGAGCTAATGTCAAGTCACTAAGGAGTCTTTGAGCTTCACCGCGTAGATGTATGCTAAGCATTTGTGCTTTTTGAGCGTCTGACCATTGATTCCAACTGGCTACTTGTTCAAAATGTACAATGTAGTCAGCCCACTCAGTCTTCCCAGAGCCATCAAAATTGTCAGGAAATATCTCTTTCTTCCTAGACAAATGGCCTTGGTGTGTTTGTGTGAGTGGCATAGCACTTGCTGGCATAGTGTAAGATTCCTGAAACGGACTGTTCACCTGTGTCACAATTGGATAAGGTGAAGGATTTGACTGAAATGGATTTGTTGAAGACGAAGTCATGACTTGTGCTTCGTATGATGGGTTGTTAGCAACAGAAATTGAATTACTTCGCTGCGGAAGCAAAGGCTGGCTAGGTGGCGAATTTGTCGGGATTGTTTGTTGCTGCACTGAATTTGATGCTAATGTGGGGTTATTCTGCTGCGTATTTTGAATTGGGACAGCCGTGTTAGCTGAGTACGCCGTGAACTGACCCACATTTTGACGCAGAGTGTTGGCTTCTACACTATTTGGAAAAGCCGATAAGCTAGGATGAGCTGTTCCATTAACGAATGGCATAAAACATGTACCATGGTGCTGTGAATGTTCCGTTGTAGGTGGTTGTTTATTTATTAAAGGTGTTCCACCGAATTGCAAACAGTTTGAAACAGGTTGATTCATCTGATTTACTTGTGACTGGTTGAGAGCAAAGTGTGGGGAACTAAGCGTTTGACTTGCGTTTTGCACTGCAAAAGAGTTATGCATTTGATTTTGAACTTGTCGAGATGTGGGAGCAATTGTGGGTGGGGAAACATAATTTAACCTACACTCTAACTCATTTGATAGCGGTGTTTGTACACGCGTGAGTCTTTGCTGTTGCTGTTGCAAATAAGTAATTGTATGTAAATTGTCTTGCACCTCCCTGAGCCGTCGCTGTATCTGTTGTTCAATGGAATTAATTTGTGGGTCAGGTATATTGCAAGATTCGTTTTGAGCCATTGGATGAGAATGTCGTGTGTTAGAAGGTGCAACGTGTGGTTTAAGTTGAATCAAATTAATGCCACTGTCATTTGCCTCACTATCTGGACCTGAAAAGCCGCATTGTGAATGCAGAGCTTTTGTTGAATGAAAATGTATTGGGCTGCCTCTGCTGTCAGTGCGTTGCTCATATGTACTCTCTGGAATTATTATACTACTTTCAAATCCAGGATTGTACTCAGGTGAGGACTGCTGAGATTGTATACCCATGCTACGACTTTGAATATATTGTGGCTGTAGTAATAGGCGATCATGTTCTGACCCTAATGATATATCTGAGAAAGGACCTCCGCTTAGACTGCTATGGTCTGACCCTATTGTGAGATTGGTAATAGGTCCCCAGCTGACGGAATGTCCGCGTGTATGTGCAGGGGTAGATGTTGCTTGCGGGTTTATTGTTAACTGATCATATACTGATCTGTTATTGACATCGCAGCTATCTACACTAGCTATTTTCTCACTACTTGGCGTAGCAGAGTGCTGGCTGTTAAAAGGGCCATTACTGGATGAAGCCTCATAATTTGAAAATATACTTTTACTTGTATCCATTTTCTCTACGTATCTAATTGCTGCTAAATCTTAGCCTCAAAACGGAATGGTGACTGTTTCAACAGTAACTAAATGCAAGGTTGTGTAAATGTTTTAACAAATTTGTTGGTTATTTGATTTTAACAACTTTGAATTTTAACATTCCATTTTCATCTGAACATCGCATTAACCATATCCTGGTCACGGACTCACCAAATGTAATAGACTAGACTGGGTCAGGCCTGGTGCACGACCAATCCCGGACCAGCCAAGTGCATTGACTCCTGGAACCGTGGGGGAAAAGGAAAGAAGTAGCCCAAAAGCCTCTAAACAGCCAGGACCAGACCAAGGTTAAAGCGTCCAAGTTCGGACCTGAGGCTGATGAAGTTTGAATCTTTTATAAAACAAGACCGGGTCAGGCTAGGGTAGAGCGTCTAGTCCTGGTCCGATCACGTTTTAGATCACCTTTGGCAGTGATAGATAGTTTGATGAGAACAGCCAAATAAAACAGAACTTAGGATTGAACGTCTAAGCAGCTGTATCACCTGGTTGTCAGTGTACTTCGCGTTGTGTTTTTGAGTTCAATTCCCACAGGTCAAGGTCAGCTTTAAGGTTCAGATCATTGGATACGGCAATACGATGTTATTGAAACTAGCAGTATGGTTTTATATTTATTTACAAAGTAATGACAAAGGTGGAGAGGTTAACTTAAAGTTGAGAATTTAAGTCAGAAAATAAATGCACTTGTTTATGAAAAACTCTGCATAAAGAAACCAGAGTTCAGAATGAAACAATCTGAATTTTAGAAACTATTAGCCTGGTGTCCCATCAGGACAGTAGCATAATAGCTCGTTAGACTTGTCAGGTGTTCCGTCAGAACAGGAACAAGTCCAGACCTGCACTAACTGGGTGTCCCGTAAGGACAAAATCAGTACAGGCAGAGTTGCCTACCTTTAAGACAACTTCAAATGAAATCGGATTGTGACCGGCCGATAGCAGTTGGTAACCCGACACTATCTATCGATTACAATATTAATACAAAATTGTGTGGAAGAAAAACGTATGTCAAACGTTTTTCTAATCAAGGGAAACAACTACTTTATGCACAAGTTCTTTAATGGAGATCAATGTCAATAAAGGCTTGAAGAACGTCTGTGTAATTGCAAAATGAAAGTAGAAATTCTATGAAAAATAATTATTATCATTTCAAATCTTCAGGTACATGAAATAATGTCACTAAATAGAGGGAGAGAAACAACGGATTGATCATAGTAAAAAATGTCACCTTGTCGTCCAATACGTCCACGTGAAAACAGACTTATCTATTACATATTTATAGACGCATCGAATTCGCTATTTATATCCTCTGTCACGGAAATAGCCGAACAACAGTAATTCCCGCGAATTTTCTTCACCGTGTTCTTTATTGATTTTAGCAGAATATTAACTTTATCATTTTTCGCGTGTGAATCTTCTTCACCGCTATTTAATCATTGCTAAAATCAGCTTTATGTATCTGAAGATCTCTTACTACAAGAAGAGAGGAAATAAATATGACCCGAGCTTTATTCACACAACTGGTATCTTCTTATAAACAGGCCCATTGGGGGCGAGCCCGTGTTGTTTTGTAGACCAGAATAAAGTATACCCCAAGTACACAAATTTTTATCAGCAAACAATACAATAACGTCTATCAGAGTGATGTGTTCTTTGGGTCAGGATGATGATTACCCCAGGTACAAAACTAGTATCTAGTTAACATTCATAATGTTCATCACTGATGTTAAATTTGAGCCTCTTACGATGTGTACCTCAGGTACACAAACTTGTATCAGATTGTTTATCAGTGTGATATGTACTTTGGGTCAGGATACTATATACCCCAAGTACACAAATTCTATTTATGTATACGTCTGTACTGTATGTGAGTGTGATATGCAGGTGTAGTCAGGATTGTGTATACTTTGGGGCAGTGTGATGTATACCCCGGTAAACAACTTGTATCCATAAACACCTCCATAATGTCTTTACCTGGGAAATGTACATATTTGGGTCAGGATCGATTGTGGCTATCTCAGGTAGACAACTTGTAGCTATGCATTCATCCATAATGGCTATCAGTTCGATATGTACTTTGGGTCAGGATTATGTATACCCAAGGTACACGTATCAATGCAATCGCACATAATGTCTATCGGTGCGGTATGTTCCTTGGGTAAGGACGATGTATACCTCAGGTACACAACATGTATCTACTTAAGTAACTTTGGGACAGGATGATTAATACCTACGGTACACATTTTGTATCAATGCATACGCCCATAATATCTATCGTTGAGATACGTACTTTGGGTCAGCATGTTATATACTTCAGGTATACAACATATCCCTTGGTAAACATCCATAATGTCTATCATTGTGATATGTACTTTGGATCAGCATGCTGTGTACCCCAGGTTTACAACCTATATCCAGCCCATAATGCCTATTTCTGCAGTGTTCAAAAATGGTGATCTTCCTAGTCGTCCTAAGAAATTCAATCGTGACATGGGGGCTGCCATGTTTGTTTACCAAAGGTCTACCAGAGGTTGTTCGATCGCATCGATGAAAGAACATGCGCAGTTTGATTTCCGCTACCATGGTATGGTAGATGATCGAACTGCCTCGAAATCACAAACTTGCTGCACTGACTCAGAGGGAATCGAGACAATTCATCGACAAGACAATTCATCGACAAGACAACTCATCGACACATCGTTTTTGGAGACAATTCATCGACACAATATTATTGAAGACAACTCATCGGCACCTTTTGAAGACAATTCACCAACACATTTGTTTGAAGGTAATTGACAATCATAGGTAATTAAGGGTAATTATGGATAAGTGGTACATTGTATTTGATTGATCTGTGAATGACTAACCTATATCTGTTTTACCTGTCAGTGAACCGTCTCCAGAATCGATTAATGGGCTAAGAATGCGGAAAGGTTTTTAATTTTAATAATGACTGAAGTTCTGCATCATTTACGATGCAGCAGGTGACGGATGCGCACTCAGCGCCACTGCTGTGCCGTAAGATGAAGATCGGAATTAGAAGTTTAATAGTTTTCCCCGTCTGATTTGATGTCGCACAAAAGTGATTGTCTGGGAGCTGTCTCAAAGTCATTGAGGAAAACATGTAGCTTTTAGGATGTTGATTGCAATGTAGTGGCAATATTGATAATACGACCACTGGAACTGAAATGATTTGTACAATTCGCATTTGGATACCTAATTCTGATCATGAGATATAAACCGTGTCGGTGAATTATCATCTAGATAATAAGCCTATGAGATGGACCATGATTAATCCCACTTTAGGTGTAAAAGATCAGTTTAAACGGGGTTACGTTACGTTCCATATTTCTGTCTATAAACGTTAGACGTTATCGTTTTATAAAAGGGTTATCCTTTGGAAGCAAGGAATACACCACAGAACTAAAAATATGAAGTGTGCATGTTGTCTGGGCCAGACTAGCTAGTTTCGGCCAATCAGGCCTCATCAGTGACCCTCAAATATTTTCATAATTCCACAATGGAATCAAAGATCCCAAAGGACAAGAAAATATAAACTACACTATGGTGTAGGGCAGAGTCGTTTTGTTTTGAGCAGAATAAGACAAAATATATCGTTCTGTATTTTCGCATGATTACGAGGATGCGAAAGCCTTTGAAGGGCATCTGAGACTAAGCAGGCCGGTTTTGTAGCACCTGTATGGAAACCTCGAAGTTTTTCTCGCGACAAGGTCCATGTTGTTTCTTATTTAATGCTGAAGTTTCAGCTTGACATAAAGCCTGTATTGGCGAACAGTGAAGCTTTTGGCGAGATTGCGTGGATAAGCAGGCTCGTCTGAAGCTTCGATGTTTGCACATGCAACATTTCTTGATGGTTGACTTGCATCCAACAACAATTTATGTCAACATGGAGATTTGGGCCGACGATGAGTTTTCATTTTCCGTCCAAAGTACACCCTTCGACCCCCCACCCACCCGCACCAGAGGCAACATCTCTAGTGAAATCAAAAATGGAAAAGATGAAATAAGCAAAAAATTTGACCGCGATTACGTAACTTGCGACTAATCTATTTTATTTTGATCTGCGAGAAAACCCATTAAGAACCAGTGCTAGAAAACCTTTTAAAAGGCATTTATTTAGGAATCAGAGAAACCACTGTCTTCATTTTACCAGCGTGTGCATAATTTCAACATAATGTGTCGATGATTTGTCTTCAAAAAGTGTCGATGAGTTGTCTTCAATTGTGTCGATGAATTGTCTCCAAAAACCGTGTCGATGAGTTGTCTTGTCGATAAATTGTCTAGTTCCCACTCAAAGGCAATTCGATCATCTACCATACTATGGTAGCGTAAGTCAAAGTGCGCGTGTTCTTTCACCGGTGTGATCGAACGACCTCTGGTAGACCTTTGGTAAACAAACATGGCAGCCCCCATGTCACGATTGAATTGTTATGGACGACGCGGAAGATCACCATTTTGAACACTGCAGAAATAGCAGTGCCGATTCTATCTTTCACATTGTGCATATTTTACATATTTTTATAAATAAATATGCTTTAACAACACTTGAAATGTGTTTTTCCTTGGTCCAACATATTTTTTCTTTTTTACTTTTCGCCGCAATCTTGTATCCGGTCGGGCCCATCGGCGTCTAACTGTTGGTTTTCTTTTGCTCCAGCATTTCAGTGGTTTCTTGCTGTCGAGTCCTCACCGTTGTCTCACCTCTGTGGTTCTTTGTTTTTTTTGTGTTCACGGAGATGTTGCACTGGTGAGTTAGGAGGCCTTCATGCGGACTGAACAAATTTTTTGTCTAAATCGCGACGGAAGTAAGGGCGAGGATTGTGGCCACGTAAAATCGATTTAAGCCCCCAAGTGGAAATCATTCCACTGACCGTTCCAAGGCGGTTCTTCTGTGGCGGTTTATTTATGGTGTTGTTTGTTACTTACTGTGTGTATCACGCGTGCCTTTTTATTTTGGATGGCCATATGGCCATTTTGTGGGAAAGTAAATGTCCTTATGGCCTTCCTTTGTTTAGGTTTCCATTATGGTCTGGTCGCTTAATGTTTGTGTTTCTTTCCCTTTGGTGTCTTTGATGGGTGGATTATGTTAATTGTATCGATTCCTGATCTTTGTCTTACTTCTACTTTACCAGAGAAACCAACGCTTCAGAATCAGACTTGTTACTGGTGACACGTCAAATGACATTCCTACATGAGGACCTGTGATATGGGAAGTTAGTCCCTAGCTCTAACCAAAGAGGTAAACTTAGTTACACAGTCATCAGCACCTTCAGCTGTCGAAATAATCGAATCGGGAAGGGCATTCCAATCTCTAATGGTTCGGGGGAAGAACGATTCATTTTGAATTCAGTTCTTGCAGTAAGGGTCTGAAACGCCAATGAATGGTGATTTCAACAGTGCCTAGCCGGGGGACAAGGTCATCTGTTGGAATGCTAGCAGCACCCTTTAGACCTTTGTATAAAAGGTTGAGCCTACTGTCTTTCCTCCTTTTCTTGAGAGACTCCCATTTTAATTTTCCCAGTATTCCAGTCATGCTCCCAGTTTCAAAGCAGAAATTGCCTGTTACAAATCTAGCAGCTCTATTCTAAACTTTTTCAATTTCTTCGTTAAGGACCATTCCACTGGGGTCCCAGATACAACTGCCATTTTCCAAGATTGGGCGGACAAGACCTTCATATGCTGCCTCTTTTACATCCTGTGGGCACTGATGAAGATTACGCCTCAGGAAACCAAGTGTTCTATTTGCCGTAGTACACATGTTGCTAATATGAGTATTCCATCTCAAGTCGTGTGTGATTTTCACACCAAGGTATTTAATGGAGTCAACATTATCGAGGATCGTTCCCTCTAAGGTGTAAATAGAAGCCTCAACTTTATTAGATCTCTTCCTAGTTATCAGCATAATGTTGCATTTAACTGGCTGAAATCTCATGCCCCGTTTTCGGGCCCAACATCCTAATCTATCTACGTCATTCTGAAGTTTCAGTGAGTCATCTGTATCTCTAATTTCCCGGTAGCAAACACAGTCGTCTGCGAACAGTCTTATTTCTGAGTCAATGTCAGTGAAAATATCATTGATATACAGGGAGAACAAGAGTGGACCAAGAACAGTCCCTTGTGGGACTCCAGACAGAACTGGAGCCCACTCTGAAGATTCACCATTAACAACAACACGCTGTTTTCTGTAGCAAAGAAACGAATCTATCCATTTGCGAGTATCCCCCTCCCAATTCCGTAACCAAATAACTAAGATTTAAGAAGTTCATGAGGTGGGGTGTCAAAAGCCTTCTCAAAGTCCAGAATATATGTGTCCACCTATCCCCCTTTGTCCAAGATTTTTTCCCAGTCATTAATAACGCTTTAGTCTGGTTGGACCAGATTGACGTCACGACTTTCACGCCATGCTACCACTGGACTGAGTTCGATCACACTTTGGTCAACGGGTTCCCCTTAATAGCAAAAAGGACTCCTTTTCGCGAAAAGGAGTCCTTTTCGCGAAAAGGACTTTACCCTAAATAGCGGAAAGGGCTTTTTTCTAAAAGGATCCATATTATGAATATAAATTAATTATTTAACATTTTGGTTAAGATTTTTGGCTTCGGTCTTGCGAAAATAATATTATATTTTCAGACTCTTTTACCCGGAAATTTTATTTTTATGCAAAATTTTGCAAGTTCTGCTGTTGCTTTTTTCTTTTGCATTATCCGCAGTCCCCGATAACCGATGCACTGCAAGCTAAAGAGAAAAAGTATATATGTTGTAGAAAAAAAACACCAGTCATAGGAGAACACTGTTGTCATTTTTTTATATTCCCTGTTTTCCGGACTGAAATAAAAACACGGCCTTTTGAAAAAATATTGCACTGATGTAAGTACGGACATGGACTAATTATAAGCTTCCACTTTCGTACAGACAAGAACAAAATTAAAATAAGAAGACATGTGTGGACGGAACAAACGGACGGGCGGACATGGACTAAATGAAAAAAAAACCCTTTCTATCTCAACAATAGGTCATCACACGTACATGTACACACTAAAACGTCAAACTCAGCGTGATTGCATGAAAGCATCATGCAGCCCAATCTATTTCTCCAAGCCCCGGTGGGCGGGGGGGGGGGGGGGGGCTATACATTAGTATCTTTCTCCTCCAAACATTGACGGGCGTAGCGTAGCCATGACTTGCGTGTCTAAAAATACATCAATGTCCATGTGTATATGTGTTTGCGAGCGTGTGAGGGAGATGATGTCATTTTTCTGTGTTCATGTGCACCAAAAGAGAGACTACCAGTGATAGCTGTCGTAATGATGCGGTTCCAACAAGTACACATATCTATGACATAAAAGCGTTGCGCTTGTTCTGCTATTTTTCATATATACGATTCAAACATAGACCCTGGATGCTAGTTAAAACCGAAAGAAAGTACACCGTTATAAAGCATTCATTTCCTTATCAAAGACTGCATGTGTTAGTTTTTCTTGTTTAGATACAAAATCTATATTGTGTATGCTTAATGACACGATTCTAACTAGAATTGCGCGGTCGATGGCACGCCATCGCATATCCCCACGCCACTACATAATCCTACTCATCATGCCGTTCGCTTTGATATGTTGCACGACCATGTTCTGGAAATTTTGATTTTGATCCCCCCCCCCCCCCAGCGGGCCCCACCCCCTGGGTCCAGCCCTAGGGGTGTGATAAAAATTCCGAAAGTATCATGCACTCCCCAGACCAAAGATTTATCAGTTGCCAAAGTTTCAAGTTTCTATCTTAAACCGTCCAGGAGTTATCCGGTAAGACTGACGGACGGACGACGAAGACAATTTCAATATCCCCACTTTTTCTTCGGAAAGCGTGGGGATAATGACTACCCATAATATATACAGCGTTGCAAACAATACTTTTCCCCAGCAAAGTAAAGTTTTCAAAATAGAAGTGAAGGCAATGATGATTCAAACATAGATTGTGGGTGCTAGTTAGAACTATGTGGGTGCTAGTTAGAACCACCTTTTTGCGCGGGCAATCTATCGTTTGATGATAAATATCATGAATAGTGTTTGTTTGAATTGAGGTTTACGTCCCTGTCAACACTATTTAGGGCATTTTTAGCTTGGCTGTTTTTGAAGAAAACGACGAGGTATTGTCATAACTCTGGCGTCGTCGTCGTCGTGCAAAAACTGGACATTTTCGTCTGCGTCGTCGTCTTGCAAAGTTTGACATTTTGTAACTGAACATATTTACTGGAAACTCGGACTAGTTGTTCATTATGAAAAGGGGCTGCAGCCGAGCGTTGGCACCCGCATGCGGTGCTCTTGTTGATACGCTGCTTCCAATTTTGTGGAACTTTTACCCGACTTTGAGATGAAATGACATCTCAAGCCCTGTTGCCCCAACAAACCAAAAGGGTTATATTTCGCAATTAATTCGATTTGCTAGAGTGTGTAGTCATGTAACTGAGTTCAACACTCGTAATAAATTATTAACGGCTAAACTCCTTAATCAGGGTTATCGGTACCATAAACTACGCAAAGCCTTTTCAAAATTTTATAGACGCCATTCTGATTTAATTTCAAAATTCAATATTGGACTTAAATCTCTTCTGCAACAAGGTCTATCGGAACCCGAATTTGGATTTACATCTATCTATTGTAGATGGATTTGTTTCGTGCAAAATTTATGATAAACGCGATGACTTTGATTTTGAGATTGTAAATTTTCCTTTTTGGGATGGTGATGTTCCTCGTGCGCCATCCTATGGCGTTTATATTTCGCAATTAATTCGATTTGCTAGAGTGTGTAGTCATGTAACTGACTTCAACACTCGTAATAAATTATTAACGGCTAAACTCCTTAATCAGGGTTATCGGTACCATAAACTACGCAAAGCCTTTTCAAAATTTTATAGACGCCATTCTGATTTAATTTCAAAATTCAATATTGGACTTAAATCTCTTCTGCAACAAGGTCTATCGGAACCCGAATTTTATGGTGATTTAGTATATAAATTCAGAAAAATATATAACCGCAATGACTTCAGCACCCAATTTCGTAAAATCATTCTTCGATATAAAAAGATTGGGTACAACATGGATATTATACGACAGACTGCATGCATGGTAGTTAACCCAATCACGGTTGGCAACTTTGCTTCCCTCTTTAATTGCACGCCGGTGGGTCAGGCCTCAGATTCTATGACGGCTCCAACGTAAAGGCTTATTGAGAATTAGAGAGATAATGCTGGTTGGTGCCTGATGCTCTGTCTCTGGTCGGGCTCATCGGAGTCTAACTGTTGGTTTTCTTTTGCTCCAGCATTTCAGTGGTTCTTGCTGTCGAGTCCTCACCGTTGTCTCACCTCTGTGGTTCTTTGATTTTTGTGTTCACGGAGATGTTGCACTGATGAGTTAGTAGGCCTTCATGCGGACTGAACAAATTATTTGTCTGGGTCGCGGCGGAGGTGGGGGCGAGGGTTGTGGCCACGTAAAGTCGGTTTGGGCCCCCCGGTGGGGATCTTCCACTGGCCGTTCCGGGGCGGCTCTTTTGTGGCGATTTATTTATGTTGTTTGTTTGTTGCTTGCTGTGTGTGTCGCTTGTGTCTTTTAATTTTGGATGGCCATATGGCCATTTTGTGGGAAAGTAACTGTCCTTATGGCCTTCCTTTGTTTAGGTTTCCATTATGGTCTGGTCGCTTAATGTTTGTATTTCTTTCCCTTTGGTGTCTTTTATGGGTGGAGTAAGTTAATTGTATCAATTCCTGATCTTTGTTTTACTTCTACTTTTTATATGCAGGGACGGTCCAACTCGCCCACTTTGCCTGGTGCAACCCAATCTATTTCTCCAAATGTGTGTGTGTGGGGGGGGGGGGGCAGATGAGTAGTGTACACTGTTACAAACCTAACTTTTCCCATCGAAGTGTCTTTCTTGTAAAGCTGTCTAAAAGAGCATTAGGTCTTATATAGCTTATATAGCTGTCTAAAGTGCGAACAGTAAACACTGATCGCGTAGATGTGCAGGCTGATCTAAGTCTTTGCTGCATGTACATGTGAATTATGGGAATTGCTGTGCCCGGCTGAAAATAATCGGGTATGGTTAAATTGTCCATATTGTGCATACTTGCCAATTATAGTTGATTTGTATACTTTTTAAAATTGATTCATTAATTAATTTAAATAAGACTATTGACGCGTGTCGATGATAAAAGGATTAGAGAGATAAAGATATTACCTAAGTGAAAGTTATCATGCTGTCAAAACAAAAACTGTACAAGATAAAATCTTTCAGCGGCCAGTTGTTATTTTTTATGAATAAATTTGTTTTACATTTCATTTTTAAACTTAATAAATAAATAAATAAATAAATCCTTTTACATTGGAAAACACGACTGCGTGATCAAAAAATGCTTTTGTTATTTTTTAGGAAATTTTAAGCTGTTTTCATTTGTGTTTTATATCATATATACATGTTGAATGAGAGGAGAACATAACATAACTTTATTTGATAAACTCCGGGAACATATATACATGGCATAATATAGTGGGTTCTTCATGAAAGTTGCCCTACAGAATTTTGTTTGTTTGATTTGAGGTTTAACCTCCCCGTCAACACTGTAAAGGTCGTTTTGGAGACGTTGCTTCCAATTTTGCGAGACTTTTACCCGACATTGAGATGAAATGACATCTCCAGCCCTGTCACCCAATGAAACCCATAAGGTTTTTAGAACGGACGGTCCGACTCGCACCGCATTGCCTGTGCAGGCTTAAATCCTCGAAGCGGTTTACCAATACTCGTTTGAGGGTCAGTTTCAGCTCTGCGTGGAAGCATTATGCAGCCGCCCATCTATTTCTTCAAGCCCCCCCCCCCCCCCCCACCCTCGGTGTCCTACATAGTACCCATAAAGAAGAGAATCGAGAAAAAACAATCCAAACAAAGTCGGCTTTACAAGGATATTTATTATGCGACTGTTAGCGTGATGAGAAACATAAAGCTCAAATAAATAAATAAATAAATATAAATGAATAAAACGGAAGCTAAAGCTGCGAACTGCGATCGAAAACGTTTGATTTTGAAACAAAGTTTAGAATTCCATCCACCTGTTCCAATCTTATGCAAGAAAATTTACACAGGTTCACGCGTCCGCGTGCATGTGTGTGTGTGTGTGTGCTGATGTACATGTAGTCACTAAAGCGTATAATAAGACAAATCGTAAATTATCAATCTTCTTTCAACTTATGCCAACTGAATTCCGGTCTGCTAAAGTAAATGTACATGTAAACAAATCCCAACAACAAAAAAAAAAAAAAAAAAAAAGAAAGGACCTTCCCTGTTAACATTGTTTACTCTCTTTGCGCAAACGTATTTCAAATCTAGTAATTTCTTACATATCACGAAAACACGCCTATATAATTTTGACCCCTTTGAACCCCACTTTTATACAGAAAAACTGGGGTTTACAGGGCTATCGGGGATTGCGGATAATGCAAAAGAAAAATTAATGACAGAATTTTGTGTCACAAACATGCTAAAAGACCTGGATATCCTACCCCTACAAGACAGGAGGAAGATGGCCAGATTGACCTTCTTCTACAAGGTGACTGAGGGGCTGGTGCCAGCTATGCCAATAGATTCCTATCTGACTCCTATCCCTGGAAAGCGTATTATAAGGCCTAAGAAAGTCCAAGACCGTGCCAGCTCAAACGTAGTGACAAATCAGGCAGTAAACCATAACAAATGCTACAAGACTTTTGAGCGTAAAAGTGTTGCCTATAAAAACTCATTTTTCCAAGGACAGTGATAGATTGGAATAACCGGCCTGAGCAAGTTGTGCGCGCAGAGAAAGTACAGAGCTTTTAGACAGTTCTAAATAAGTGCGACTAAGCATCCAACAACTCTCTCCCGCTGCGCGTATGCCTAACCAGCCCTGCAGCGTATATATCCAGATCCAGATCAAGACTTGCAAAATACTGCATAAAAATTAAAAAAAAAAAGCGGGTACAAGAGTTTAAAAGTATATTATTTTCGCAAGACCGAAGCCGAAAATCTTAAACAAAATGTTAAATAATTAATTTATATTCATAATATGGATCCTTCTAGAAAAAAAAGTCCTTTCCGCTATTTAGGGTAAATTTCGCGAAAAGGAGTCCTTTATCTATCTATCTATCTATATATCCTGCAGCACCCTCTCGCGAGGATTATGTGCAGCTGCGCGCGTCAGAAAAAGAAAAGTGTGATAGAAGAAAAAGTATTAGATTTTAGGAGAATTGAAAGTAAAAACAGTGTTAGTAAAGTAGAGATTAAAAGCAGATAAAAACAATGTTTCACGGTTCATGGCATTGGGTGATGGAGGGTGCATATGGTCGATCTGAAAGAATCCAGATCAGAGCACACAACAGCATGAGGAGGAAGGTGATTCCATTGTACCACAGCCAAGGGGAAGAAACTGTATTTATAGTAACTGGCAGTAGTAGGGATTTGAATATAGTGCATAGTATGCATGTTTTTAGTAGTTCTGATTGGATGTCGGATGTATGTAGGGAGCGGAATCTCGACAAGACTATATACTATCTTGTAGAACAATAGGAGGCGAGCATCTGCCCGCCTCTGTTCCAATGATCTCCATTCCAGGGTATTAAGCATCTGGGTCACACTACTATATGAAGAGTAGTCATGTTTGACCCATCTAGCTGCTCTTCTTTGGACTTGCTCCACCTTGTTTATATTTGACTGGGTATATGGGCTCCACACAGGGGAGGCATACTCAAGCTGGGGCCTAACAAGGGTATTATAAGCTGTTTCACGTATGCCTTGATGTTTGGTGCGTATATTCCTACGTATGAAGCCCAGGGTCCGATTTGCTTTGGTGGTCACGTTATGAATATGGGTGTTCCAAGTTAAATCACGGCTAAACTCAAGGCCCAGGTACTTGGCATGATCAGCCTCCTGGAGGACTTCACCGTGGAGAATGTAATTGTGTCTAATGGGTTCTTTAGAACGGGAAATGTGTAGGACCTGGCATTTACCCGGGTTAAATTCCATTTCCCAGTTCTTTTCCCAAGTTTCAAGCTTTTGGAGGTCCCTTTGCAATAAGGTACAGTCAGCATCACTGCGGACAGCCAAATATATTGCCGTGTCATCTGCAAAAAGTCTGACCTGTGAGTGGATCTGCTCTGGTAGGTCATTGATGTATAAAAGAAACAGGATCGGTCCCAGTACTGATCCTTGGGGAACCCCAGATGTGACCGGAATTTGGGATGAGGTTTCCCCCTCTAGGGCTACACGTTGAGTACGGCCAAAAAGGAAAGCTTTGATCCAGTTTAGGGTGTTTGAGGTTATGCCATGTTGGTGCAGTTTGTGGAGTAATTTAATATGGCTAACCTTATCGAATGCTTTACTAAAATCCAGGAGTATCAGGTCAGTCTGGTGACCTGCTGATAGATTTCGTGCAAGCTCATCAACAAGTTGGATGAGCTGTGTTTCGCAGGACCTCCTTTCCCTAAATCCATGTTGAAGATCATACAAGATGTTATGTTTGTCGAGATGCTTTGTAAGGTTGGATGCAACAATATGCTCCATTAGCTTGCAGCAAATGCAAGTTAAGGAGATAGGCCTGTAATTTGCAGGGTCACTTTTGTCACCCTTTTTGAACAGGGGAGAAACAATGGCTGTCTTCCAATCCGAGGGGATTTGACCACTGGAAAGTGATTTCTGGAAAATGACCTGAAGCATAGGCGCTATTTGGTCTCTAAGGGATTTAAGGACTACTGGTTTAAGAGCATCTGGACCGGCGGCTTTGGTCGGGTTTAAGTTCGATAAGAGTTTAAGAATTCCTGCTGCTGATATGTTTATTGTAGGCATTTCCGGGAATTTGGGTAAATATTCTTCCGGAACAGATTCTTTATTAATGGTGCCATTTGCCAATCCATTCTTAAGAGCATTGTCAGAAAGCTGACTTAAACTCAATGGTGATAGAGGTGTGAAGGAGGACTGAAATTGTCTGTTGAGAGTATTTGTCTTATCTAAATTGGTTGTGGAATATTTGCCAGTTACCGGATCTAATAATGGACCTATACCTTGGGTGTCTTGCTTGCAATTTTTTATGAAAGAGAACAGTTTTTTCGTGGAAAATTTGGCAGAACTAGCCTCAGAAGGTTCAGAGGTATTTTCAGGTTTATCATTTAAACCAAGGACATCAGCCAAGTAGTTGTCATAAGCCTGTTTTATTCTTGCTTTGACTAGATGTCGCATGTTTACAAAATGCTTCCTGTCTTTGGGTCGTTTGGTAGATTTTTGCTTCTGATAAAGGGAGTCTCTTTTTCGAATTAAACGTTTTATACCTTGTGTGACCCAAGGAAGACTTTTTTTGGAGCCAAATTTCTTGCAGGGGACATACTTTTGGAGGCCAGTATTGATAGAAGTTTTAAGAGAGATCCAAAGTTCTTCTACTGGCTTTGAGGAAGCATTTGCCAGGAATTCTGTCTTGACCTCATCCATGTAGGTCTTGAATCTATTTTCGCTATTAAGGGGAACCGTTGGCCAACCACATGGTTCTTGATCTCAACCAACCGATCAAACCTACTGTACGAATACTTTGATAATAGTGCTTGATTTTGTCGCTTACATCAAAGAAAAATCCACGTGTTTCTGATAAATAAACATCAAAATCAACATGGCAGCTGACACACAAGAACGACATAGGCCTGGAGCTCTAAAACAACAAAATAAGTCACATAAAGCTGGAAAACACAGAACGAAAGGGCAATTAGAACGTGATGTAAAAGGTGATTCTACAGATCGGGTTTTGGCAGTGAGGAGCGTGATAGCTCAGTGGTTAGTGCACTGGTAACAAGACGTTTCCCCCCCAAGACGTTTCCCCCCCCCCCCCCTGGTCGTTTCCCCCCTAGTCGTTTCGCCCCCTTTTTTGGCCCCTAGTCGTTTCGCCCCCTAACCCTAGTCGTTTCGCCCCCAAACCTTAGTGGTTTCTCCCCCAAACTATTTTACTATATTATATAAAAAAGATTCATATATGAGAAAGAGAGAGAGAGAGAAGGACCTGTTCTTTGAATGAAAATGTTAATTAGGAATTATTACCTGTTTTGATCAATACCGTTAATCACATTGTTTATTTGATTTGACACATTAATCACACAATTAATGCCTTTAATGATAAGGTGTGAAAACATGCGCTCTTAACAAAGTTAAACGTCTTTAATTATCGCTTAAGCACCTTTACCAGTTTTGTTTTAAATTGGTCGGTTGGTTGTTAACAGAGTCGGCCAGTATTACATTGTTGAAGATTGCCGCAAATGCCGTCTACGCAACATCACGTCAACGACGATGCAACGTAATAAAGTTGCATTGGCGTTGATATGACGTTGCATCCACATTGTGTGCCCACTAGGTAATACATGGTTGAGTATTGTCGCAAATGTCGTCTACGCAACGACGCGTCATGCCGATGCAACGTAATAAATAGAAGTGGAAGCAATGATCAAGTCGATTCCTTTCATCAATGTTCTGTCAGCAATTTGTGTATACTCTGATCAGATTTGCGGCGTCCGACCCAGTAATTCCTGAACTGTAAGTAAATAGTGCAGACCCTGATCAGGTCTCTTTTTCACGCGCCATCAGAGACATACTGTTCAAGTATGAATGATGTGCCTTAACGAACAGATACAGATACTTAGGCTGACGTGACAGGGCAATGATGCTACTTAAATATTTGCCTCCTCTCACCTCTAATAAAAGTTCAACATTGAACATTAGCATTACAGTGAAAAGTGGACGAAACGACTAGGGGGACGAATCGACTAGGGGGGCGAAACGACTAGGGGGGAAACGACCAGGGAGGAAACGTCTTGGGGGCGAAATGACTAGGGGAGGAAACGGTTTGGGGGCGAAACGTCCCGGATTCAGTGCACTTGCCTCTGAGGATCTGTCATTTGGAACTCTTTCCTAGATTATTCATTTGTTAGTATAGTTACATTATGATACATCTGTTTATTCATTTGTTAGTATAATTACATTTTGATACATCTGTATATGCTCCCCACTGGGGCTTGAAGAAATAAATGGGCTGCATGATGCTTCCACGCAGAGCTGAATCTGACCACTGGCCCCTGTGAATCTGACTGCACATGAGTACTGGTAAACCGCTAAGAGGATCTAAGCCTGCCCAGGCAAAGCTGTGCGAGTCAGACCGTCCATGCTTATAAACCCTAATGGTTTCATTGGGCGACAGAGCTTGAGATGTCATTTCAGCTCAGTGTCGGGTAAAAGTCCCACAAAATTGGAAGCAACGTCTCCAAAATGACCTTTATAGTGTTGACGGAGAGGTTAAACATCAAATTAAACAAAATATGCTCCTATGTGAGCCGAAAATTCGTAATAAATATCTTGCATCTTGATGCTAGAGGCCCCCGGTTCAATCCCCGGAGTCGGTGATTATTTCCATGTCCGAACACACTCCATTGGCATCATTTGCAGGGATGAATGCCAAAAAGTGCACTGTCCTTCGGATCGGGACGTTAACTGGAGGCCCCCTGTGCAGAAAAAGTCATCTGTGCAGGTTAAAGACCCCTACCGTAATTACATGATTGCTGTGTAGGCTTTCAACCCGGCAACCTGGCGAGTATGTAATGTACACTTGCGAGTAATAAGTAGAAAGAAAGAAATTGTAGTAACATGACAATTCTTCAGGGTTGAGAATATAGAAGTGATGGCAATGACCAGGAATCGATACAGTGAATCGCGGACGTTTTGGTCCTGAGTCGTTTCGGCCCAAATTTCGACCTGGATCGTTTCGGCCTATTTTGGTTGGTCGTTTCGGTTCAATTTTATTAGATATCATTTTATCTGTGAAGTAGTTCGATCACAAACCGGGAAAGTCGTGACGTCACTCTGGTCCAACCAGACTAAAGCATTGGTTTCTCTGGTAAACCGGATACAAGATGGCGGCGAAAAGTGAGAAAATATGTTGGCCCAAGGAAAATACACATTTTAAGAGTTGTTAAAGCATGTTTATTGATAAAAATATGTAAAATAAACACACATATACACAATATGAAAATTAGAATTGGTACTGCTATTTCTGCAGTGTTCAAAATGGTGCTCTTCCTCGTTGTCCAAAAAAATTCAATTGTGACATGGGGGCTGCCATGTTTGTTTACCAAAGGTCTACCAGAAGATGTTCGATCACACCGGTGAAAGAACACGTGCAGTTTGATT
Source organism: Lucinisca nassula (assembly GCA_963580285.1). Classification (NCBI taxonomy): domain Eukaryota; kingdom Metazoa; phylum Mollusca; class Bivalvia; order Lucinida; family Lucinidae; genus Lucinisca; species Lucinisca nassula. The sequence goes on along the minus strand of OY757016.1, from coordinate 123,044,065 downwards.
TCCGCTACCATAGTATTGTAGATGATCGAACTGCCTCTGTATAAAACATTATTGAATATTAATTATTATTTAAATTTGGAATATTATTTCAACAACCCGTCACGTTAGCCATGGTTATGATAGCCAAAATAAAGTGTTTAAAAAGTTCTATCCATAACCATGTTTCCAGTTAGCACCAACGAGGAGGTGTGACTAGGACTTGATTATTGTCTGAGAATGATCAGTATTTACAGTAAAACTCTGCTATTAAGATCACTTTCTAGACTTCTAAAAAGTGGTCTTATTAGCAGGGTGGTCCTAATAATGGAATTGGTGAAAAAATATTGCTGGCAAGACTGATTTAAATATTTTTTATGTGCACTGTGCCTATTTTATTGCTTTTTATTAAATCTTGCTGTCTTTAACTTTATTGTTGTTTTCCTCATTATATGTAATTATAGGCAATATTACACCAATAAAAATCACATTCATGATTACAATTGTTCCACAGTTATCTTCTTTCTGAAGAAAGCAGAGCTGCACATTACCAAAATTATTAAAACTATTTATTCACCTAGCCTTGATCATGTTGATTGTGATATTCATATAAAAATCTTGTCAAAACAACACACTGATTAGTACAGGTAAACTGCTGTTTTTCACACCTTTAGAGAATTGTGTGAACATTATCAAGATCTGTTGTAATGATGAGGAATCATCAAAAAATTATATTGACCAACATGACCAATGGACTGAGAGATACAAATTAACTTGACTTGGCCAAAACGTTGTCTCAATAAAGAACAGTAATGGCATATTCGGTCTTCTGGAGGCGGTCTTAATACTGAATAGCGGGGTGGTCTTAATTAATTATATAAGAAATAATTTGGGTCTGGCGAAAACTGGTCTTAATAGCGGAGTGGTCCTAATATAGGAGTTGTCTTTAAGCGGAATTCTACTGTACTAGTATCAATGACACGCACATTTTGAGAGCAGCATGCGAAATATTTGCTAAATGTAGCCTAATTATTTTATATGATCAGCCTGCATTTGTCATTGTGATACCTTCAAAGACTTAATAACCTATACATCTGTTCATTGTGATCAGAGTCTACACAGTTTGAAAAAAGCCCCCTGTTTTCTTAGCTATTAAAAACTGAACGATGTAATTATTTTTTATGATCAGCCTCCATTTGTCGTTGTGATACCTTCAAAGACTTAATAACCTATACATCTGTTCATTGTGATCAGAGTCTACACAGTTTGAAAAAGCCCCCTGTTTTCTTAGCTATTAAAAACTGAATGATGTAATTATTTTATATGATCAGCCTGCATTTGTCATTATGATACCTTCATAGACTTAATAACCTATACATCTGTTCATTGTGATCAGAGTCTACACAGTTTGAAAAAAGCCCCCTGTTTTCTTAGCTATTAAAAACTGAACGATGTAATTATTTTTTATGATCAGCCTCCATCTGTCGTTGTGATACCTTCAAAGACTTAATAACCTATACATCTGTTCATTGTGATCAGAGTCTACACAGTTTGAAAAAGCCCCCTGTTTTCTTAGCTTTTAAAAACTGAACGATGTAATTATTTTTTATGATCAGCCTCCATCTGTCGTTGTGATACCTTCAAAGACTTAATAACCTATACATCTGTTCAATGTGATCAGAGTCTACACAGTTTGAAAAAGCCCTCTGTTTTCTTAGCTTTTAAAAACTGAACGATGTAATTATTTTATATGATCAGCCTCCATTTGTCATTGTGATACCTTCAAAGACTTAATAACCTATAAATCTGTTCATTGTGATCAGAGTCTACACAGTTTGAAAAGCCCCCTGTTTTCTGAGCTATTAAAAACTAAACGAATGAAGATAGCAAAAGCACAGGCTGATCTCCGAATCTACGCAGTTCGAAAAAGCAGGGGTCATCCTAGGCCCAGGAAGCATGGAGAAGTGACTTCTCCCTCCAGCCCTGACATGGCGAAATGAGGGACAAGAGGGCAAAGCAGGGGTCGAGAACAACTACTAAATTACGGAAATTGTCGAGTTGAATTTTTGGTAAATATCATTTTTTTTTTTTTCAATTTAGAAATACAGTGTGCGGGTGTGATATCATTGCAAACTACATACCAATAATGCTGTTGCACTTGCTGAATGATTATGCATCTCGATTATAGCAGCAATAATTGCATACATGTTTCAGAGATGAGAGACTTCATCTACTTTCATTTTCTTAATGTCCTGCTCACTCAGTCACTGAAGAACGCAAAAGGGAAACAACCGATATAATCTCACGTGGTAATTAGTCACATTTTGCAGTCGGGTGGGAGTTTCGATCTGTGCAGCCGTGATATGCTGGCAAGTTGTGCAGGTGCAATGGGGCTGTTTTTTTTTTTTTTTTTTATTCTTTTCATCTTCCCTTCCGCCCCCGCCCATAGGGGCTTGAAGAAATATATGGGCTGCATGATGCTTCCACGCAGAGCTGACTCCGGCCCGCACACTAGTACTGGTAAACCACTTGGGGGATCTAAGCCTGTCCAGGAACCGTGGTACGAGGCGGACCGTCCATGCTAATAAACCCTATTGGTTTCATTGGGCGACAGGGCTTGAGATGTCATTTCATCTCAATGTCGGTTAAAAGTCACACAAAATTGGAAGCAACGTCTCTAAAATGACCTTTACAGTGTTGACGGGGACGTTAAACCTCAAATCAAACAAAATCATCTTCCCTTTTTTTCAAGTTCCCATCTGTTTTACACATTTTCTGTCTGTTTGATCATTTTGAGTCAGCACCTGATAGGGACTTGACATCAGATTTTTTATTTGTTTAATCAGAGCCAAATAGGTAGTGGCATCTCTATCTATCTATTGATATGTAAAATGAGATGCATGTTTTTCATGCGCCAATCATATTGCCAAGATCAAAAAGACCTATCGTCTCGTGCTTCGCAGATAAGTCTGATTACTCAAATTGTGACACACGGCTCAAGTGGCCATGAAATAAGATCAAAGATGCTGATCTGGACTAACCCGATTCACCTGTTTACATAATTAGCTGATCTGACAACTTGTGCTCAATGCTACATGTGGGAGCAATTAACAAATACAGTTGGATTATTAATTATCGGATTATCAATAGATTTTTTTGTAATCAACCTTGTGCCTTTATCGATGGATATTACTTTATATTTGAAAAGCCGATCCTGGAGACGGAGAAAAAAAGAGTGGAAAAAAAACAGGGCGAAGTCAACTTCTCTTTTCTAGGCTGGTAAGGCAAAGTTATTGAACTTCGGGCGAAGAAGTCGTCCGAATCGCCCCCTCGGCTGATCCCTGAAAAGCACTCTGTTTTCTGACATATTAAAGGCTTAACGAGCGAAGATAGCAAAAACACAGGCTGATCTTCGACAAACAATATAATATATATATTATATAGTGATAAAAAAATCAGGCCGAAACGACCCACCCCCAAAATTGGGCCGAAACAACCCAGGGACCGAAATGACTCGGAACCGAAACGTCCCGCAACCGATACACTTAACCCACAGCCCAGATGCCATCAGTGACACCAAAGGGAAAGAAACACAAACATGAAATAACCAGAACCTAATGGAAACATCAACAACAGTGTATGAATGTCATTTGACGTATCACCAGTAGCAAAAAGATTTTGAAGTGCAATATATTTAAGCATGCGCACACATAGCAGCATGAGTTTTTCATTATGTGTAATGTACATTGAGTTCTACTTAAGTACCAAGTGTTTATAAGCAGCATTAAAATGCTTTGTAGATAAACAACAACAACAAGTAACAATTCTGGAACGGAAAGCCAAAAGGGGTGCATTTACTAACCAGAACGGACCTGCAATAACCGGAACGGACCCTTTTTATCCCCCGACCGAATAGGTTCGGGGGATATAGCGATCAGCCTGGCGTCCGTCCGTCTGTCCGTCCGTCTGTCCGTCCGTCCGTCCGTCCGTCCGTCCGTCCGTCCGTCCGTAGACGCAACCTTGTGATGGCCATAACTCCTATACCCTTTGAGATTCAATTATGGTTCTTGGCACAATTGTTCACAAGGCCGAGACGGCATGTCATGCGCAAGAACCAGAACTCTGGATGCCATACTTTTTTAGTTATCTCCCCTTTAAATAAAATAGAATGATTACTTTGTGATGGCCATAACTCCAATATCCTTTGAGATATATTGATTGTACCTGGCACAGTTGTTCACAAGGCTGAGACGGCGTGTCATGCACAAGAACCACAACTCTGGTTGCCACGGTTTTGGAGTTATCTCCCCTTCCAATAAAATAGAGTGACAACCTTGTGATGGCCATAACTCCTGTACCCTTTGAGATTCATTGATGGTTCTTGGCACAATTGTTCACAAGTTTGAGACGGCGTGTCATGCGCAAGAACCAGAACTCTGGATGCCATACTTTTTTAGTTATCTCCCCTTTTAATAAAATAGAATGACTACTTTGTGATGGCCATAACTCCAATACCCTTTGAGATATATTGATGGTATCTGGCACAGTTGTTCACAAGGCTGAGACGGCGTGTCATGCACAAGAACCACAACTCTGGTTGCCATGGTTTTGGAGTTATCTCCCCTTCCAATAAAAAAGAGTGACAACCTTGCGATGGCCATAATTCCAATACCCTTTAAGATATATTGATGATACCTGGCACAGTTGTTCACAAGGCTGAGACAGTGTGTCATGCACAAGAACCACAACTCTGGGTGCCGTGTTTTTTAGTTATCTCCCCTTCCAATAATATAGAATCACTACCTTGTGATGGCCACATCTCCAACACTCTTTGAGATATATTGATGATACTTGGTACAGTTGTACATGAGGTTAAGCAGGTGTGTCACGTGCAAGAACCACAACTCTGGGTGCCCTGGTTTTTTAATTATCTCCCCTGACAATATAAGCTTGTGATGGCCATAACTCAAATACCCTTTGAGATATATTGATGGTACTTGGCACAATTGTGTACAATGTTGAGACAGCGCTTCATGCCTAAGAACCACAACTCTGGGTGCTATGATATTTGAGTTATCTCCCCTTCCAATATAACAGTATGACAACCTTGTGACCACCGTACCTCCAATACCCTTTGAGACATATTGGTGGTACTTGATGCAGATGTACATGAGGTTAAGCAGGTGTGTCATGCTCAAGAATTACAACTCTGGGTGCTCTGGTTTTTTAGTTATCTCCCCTGGCAATATAACCTTGTGATGGCCATAACTCCAACTCCCTTTGAGATATATTGAAGGAACTTGGCACAATTGTATTCAAGGTACAGAAGGGATGTCATGTGCAAGAACCACAACTGTTGTTGTTGTGGTATTTGAGTTATCTACCCTTCCAATATAACAGTATGACCAGCTTGTGATCACTATATCTCCAATACCTTTTGAGACATATTGATGGTACTTTGTGCAGAAATACATGAGCTTAAGCAGGCATGTCATGCACAAGAACCACATTTCTGAGTGCCCTGGTTTTTTAGTTATCTCCCCTGACAGTATAATCTTGCGATGGCCATAACTGCAATACGTTTGTGATATGTGGTTTAATTCTGGTGCACTTTCTATTGGTGAACAATCTTCTGAAGGCCATATTGGCTTTTGGTCGGGGGATTTGCCATCTCTTCCGATGGCTATTTTTTAATCCCCCTGTTCTGTTTGCTATTAACAAATGCTCATGAAAGCTCCCCAAAACACCATATAATACTTTTGGAATCTGTTTTTGACCTTTTTCAAGGAAATAAGTCCATAATTTTCTAGCAGAAAACCAGTGCCAGTATATATAACCGTAGGTCCCTTAAAATACTTATTTATCAAAGAGAACTGTGAACAGTGCCTAACTGTTATAGCACCAGATCAGACAGCTTATAAGGTCTGAGCTATGTCTACAACAGTTGAATTGTAAGTGCATATCTACACCATATTTAAGCCATTCCCGCCAATCGGGGCTTGAAGAAATAGATGGGCTGCATGATGCTTCCACGCAGAGCTGAAACCGACCCACACACGAGTCCTGGTAAACCGCTTAGAGGATCTAAGCCTGCTCAGGCAAAGCGGTGCGAGTCGGCCCGTCCATGCTTCTAGACCCTATTAGTTCCATTGGGCAGCAGGACTTGTGATGTCATTCCATCTCAGTGTCAGGTAAAAGTCCCACAAAATTGGAAGCAACGTCTCCAAAATGACCTTTACAGTGTTGACAGGGACGTTAAACCTCAAATCAAACAAAAACAAACACCATTTTTAAACTTTTATACTTAATTTATATGACAATATAATACCTACTGCATGATCAATGGTATGATTTGTCTCACCATCACGAAAATACGCCTATGTAATTTTTACCCACTTAAACCCCACTTTTAAATAGTAAAACTGGGGTTTCAGGGGGTAAACAATATTTTTCTTATTTCTGTCAAAAACGTAGATTTTGAGTACTCGCCGAGGCGGTTCTAACGAGTACCAATTTGAGCAGAAATATGAAAAATGTCAGATTTTTTTTTTTTTTTTTTTTTTCAGAAAATTACCATTTTTTTTATTTGCTGGTAATTTTTTCAATATATTTGAATATACTAATGCGACGATACTCCTTTTCCGATAAGATTTTTATTGGGTTCTATTTAAAAAGGACAGAATTTACATTCTATCAATTTAATTTTTGTTCTTTAATCTATCCTCTGTAACAGCTTAACACCAGTCATATGGTTTTGTATTCTCCCTTCGGGCACACAGTGTTGAAATAAAGTCAATGTGACGGCAAGTTGTCACATCGACGTTGATGCAATATTTGACATTGTGTGCCCGCCTGAATTGAAACTGCATCATTATCATAAACAAAGAACGTATTTTCACACAAAGTAGTACATGACCTGTAAAGAACATATGATATACATGAAGGCTAATTATGCTCCTATCCCACCGGGCTTCCCAACATTGAGAAAGGGTACACGCTTCATGTCATATTCCTTTACATACAAGAGAAATACATCAAAGTAGAAGTAAAACAAAGATCAGGAATTGATACAATTAACTTACTCCATCCATAAAAGACACCAAAGGGAAAGAAATACAAACATTAAGCGACCAGACCATAATGGAAACCTAAACAAAGGAAGGCCATATGGACAGTTACTTTCCCACAAAATGGCCATATGGCCATCCAAAATTAAAAGACACAAGTGATACACACAGTAAGTAACAAACAACAACATAAATAAATCGCCACGGAAGAGCCGCCTTGGAACGGCCAGTGGAAGATTTCCACTGGGGGGCTTAAATCGATTTTACGTGGCCACAATCCTCGCCCTTACTTCCGTCGCGATTTAGACAAATAATTTGTTCAGTCCGCATGAAGGCCTCCTAACTCATCAGTGCAACATCTCCGTGAACACAGAAATCAAAGAACCACAGAGGTGAGACAACGGTGAGGACTCGACAGCAAGAAACCACTGAAATGCTGGAGCAAAAGAAAACCAACAGTTAGACTCCGATGAGCCCGACCAGAGACAGAGCATCAGGCACCAACCAACATTATCTCTTTAATTTTCAATAAGCCTTTACGTTGGAGCCGTCATAGAATCTGAGGCCTGACCCACCGGCGTGCAATTAAAGAGGGAAGCAAAGTTGCCAACCGTGATTGGGTTAACTACCATGCATGCAGTCTGTCGTATAATATCCATGTTGTACCCAATCTTTTTATATCGAAGAATGATTTTACGAAATTGGGTGCTGAAGTCATTGCGGTTATATATTTTTCTGAATTTATATACTAAGTCACCATAAAATTCGGGTTCCGATAGACCTTTTTGCAGAAGAGATTTAAGTCCAATATTGAATTTTGAAATTAAATCAGAATGGCGTCTATAAAATTTTGAAAAGGCTTTGCGTAGTTTATGGTACCGATAACCCTGATTAAGGAGTTTAGCCGTTAATAATTTATTACGAGTGTTGAAGTCAGTTACATGACTACACACTCTAGCAAATCGAATTAATTGCGAAATATAAACGCCATAGGATGGCGCACGAGGAACATCACCATCCAAAAAAGGAAAATTTACAATCTCAAAATCAAAGTCATCGCGTTTATCATAAATTTTGCACGAAACAAATCCATCTACAATAGATAGATGTAAATCCAAAAACGGGGCCTCGGTATCAGAAGAATTTGCTTTATTTAACTGAAGTTCTAGGGGGTAAATCTGACTGATCAAACCATCAAAATAGGTATTATCAACATTTAATAAATCATCTAAATATCTAGAAGTAGAGCTAAAAGCTTCAATAATTTCAGATTGGTTATCAATGGAAAGCGACAAAATGAAGTCTCTTTCATAACAATACAAGAACAGATCAGCCACAAGAGGTGCGCAATTAGTACCCATCGGAATACCTACAATTTGTCTAAATAACTTAGTACCGAAACCAGCACAAAAAGGAACATGTCATGATGGAGATAGCATATAAATGAGAAACTGTTCAAAAACAACATTATAACATGTAATGAACACGGAGATGATGTGGGAATATGGCATATGACATGACCCTCACTGTCTTCTTATTTTTGCGTTTCATTGTCATTGTTCTGACATTTACAAGCGCTTTACTTGGTTTGGTTTCTTTCCATGGGTTTGGGGGCAACAAGTGGAATCAGTCCGTTCGTTGATGTTACAATTTTTTTGTCTGCCAGTTTGGTACATGTATATATAAAGTGATTTTTTTTCTGCCACAAATGAAAATTTTTAGATAAAAATCACATATTTTTTAATTTATTGCTCCAAACATAGAATGTGAAATCTGATTAGAACCGCATAGGTGAGGACCTCACAATTTTAAGTTTTTGAACAGAAATAAGCAAAGTCATGTATACCCAGTTTTACTGTGTAAAAAGTGGGGTTAATGGGGTCAAAATTAAACAGGCGTGTTTCCATGATTCAAGTTTCTAAATTTAATATCATTCTGTATTCAGTTCTTTTCATGATACAGGTTTCTAAATTTAATTTCTTTTTTTTTTATTCGGTTCCAGCTAAAATAAGAATTATGTTATTATTTTATAGCGTCAGTAAAATATCTTAACAATGGATAACAAAAAAAATGCAATCCATATATTTGAGCAATTATGTCAGGTGTCAATAAACAAGAGGGCCCAGAGGGCCCTGGTTCGCTCACCTGTGTGTCACTGTCTCAAGTACATTCTATTTTTAGCCATTGTGGCCATCTTGTTCATCAGCAGAGTGATTTTAGCTTATTTGGTAGGGAGTAACCTAGGCAACATTCCTGGGAACTTTGAATCAAATTGGCTTAGGGTTTAGGGGGAGTTTCCGTTTGAATCAAATTTACAATATTTTTCTATTTTTACCTCCGGTGGCCATTTTGTTCGTCCGAGTGGGCTTGTTTAGCCTTTTTGGTAGAGGATAATCTAAGCAACATTGTCACAAGGAACCTACATGCTAAATATGAAGGCTGTATCTCAAATGCTTTAAAAGTTATGACAAAGTAGGTCAAAGGTCAAGGGTCAAAAGTTTTGAATGGCTGAGAAAAACTTGTCACAAGGAACATGCATGCCAAATATGAAGGCTCTATCTCATATGGTTCAAAAGGTATGATAAAGTAGGTCACCGGTCAATGTCACAGGTCAAATCTTTATGAGTGGGAAGCCCTTGTCAGAAGGAACCTACATGCCAAATATGAAGGCTCTATCTCAAACGGTCCAAAAGTTAAGACAAAATAACCTACTGATCTACTTTTTGATTTGACATGACCAATATTCAAACTTAACTGAGATATTGTCCAGATGATCATTCTGAGCAAGTTTTATGATGATTTGACTGAAACTGTGGCCTCTTAGAGTGTTCAAAACGTTTTTCTATGATTTGACCTGCTGACCTACTTTTTGACCCGACATGTCCAATTTCAGACTTGACACAGATATTGTCAAGATGATCATTCTGAGCAAGTTTGATGATGATCGGACCAAAACTTGGGCCTCTAGTGTGTTCACAATGTTTTTCAACAATCTAACCTACTGACCTACATATTGACCAGACACGACCCATATTCTAAATTGTTTTTTGTCTTTGATTTGACCTACTGACCTACTTTTTGACCCAACCTGAATCATATTTGAACTTGACTGAGATATTGTCAAGATGATCATTCTGGGCAAGTTTGATGATGATCGGACCAAAACTGTGGCCTCTAGTGTGTTCACAAGCTTTTTCTATGATTTGACCTACTGACCTACTTTTTGACCCGACATGACCAGTATTCAAACTTGACCCGGATATTGTTAAGACTATCATTCTGAGCAAGTTTGATGATGATCTGACCAAAACTGTGGCCTCTAGTGTGTTCACAAGGTTTTTCTCCAATTTGACCTACTGACCAACTTTTTGACCCTACAAGACCCATATTCGAACTTGCCCGAGAAATTGTCAAGATAATAGTTTTGAGCAAGTTTCATGATGATCAGACAAAAACTGTGGTCTCTAGTGTATTCACAAGGTTTTTCTATGATTTGACCTACTGACCTACTTTGTTACCCGACATAACCCATATTCGAACTTGACCGAGATATTGTCAAAATGATCATACTGGGCAAGTCTGATGATGATCGGACCAAAACTGTGGCCTCTAGTGTGTTCCCAAGGTTTTTCTATGATTTTACCTACTGACCTACTTTTTGACCCGACATGAACTGTATTCAAATGTGACCAAAATATTGTTAAGATGATCATTCTGGGCAGGTTTGATAATGATTGAACCAAAACTGCGGCCTCTAGTGTATTCACAAGGTTTTTCTATGATTTGACCCACTGACCTACTTTTTGACCCGGCATGACTCATATTCGAATGTGACCAAGATATTATTAAGATGATCATTCTGAGCAAGTTTGATGATGATTGGACATAAATTGTGGCCTCTAGTGTGTTCAGACAGTTTTTCTATGATTTGACCTACTGACCTACTTTTTGACCCGACAACACCCATATTCGTACTTGAATGAGATATTGTCAAGATGATCATTCTGGGCTAGTTTGATGAAGATCGGACCAAAACTGTGGCCTCTCGTGTCTTCACAAGGTTCTTTTTCTGATTTGACCTACTGACCTACTTTTTGACCCGACATGACCCATATTCGAACTTGACTGAGATTTTGTGGTGGTACAAATTGTGTGCAAGTTTAGTGAAAATCAAATCATAAATGAACCATCTATCATGCAGACAAGACCAAAATAGGCAATTTTTGCCCTTTCAGGGGCGGTAACTCCATAACACATGATGGGATATGGATGGTTCAAGAAAGGAACCCAGATCTCGTGGTGGTACAAGTTGTGTGCCAATCTGGTTAAAATCAAATCAAAAATGAAGATGCTATCATGCGGACAAGACCAAAATAGGCAATTTTTGCCCTTTCAGGGGCTGTAACTCCTTAACACATGATGGGATATGGCTGGTTCAAGAAAGGAACCTAGATCTCATGGTGGTACAAGTTGTGTGCAAGTCTGATTAAAATCAAATCATAAATGAAGATGCTATCGTGCGGACAAGAAATTGTTTACGCACGCACGCACGGACGACGGACGACGGACAAAATGTGATCACAAAAGCTCACCTCGTCACTACGTGACAGGTGAGCTAAAAACAACAGTCATTAAGGAATGTGTCAAAACTCCAGAGGTTACTCTCTTATTACAGATACTAAGTGCGATATACGAGTGTGGTGATAAAAAGAAAGCAATCATGCTCTCCTAGGTCATATTTATAGTTTTACTTTATTTTCCTTAATTAAATTTAAGAATGTAGACAATTTATAATTCACATTAAGCAGACGTAATCTTTCAACAATACAAATCGTAATCAGCCTGTTCCTATAGTTGTCTTTCATATGTGATGTACACTGTACATCACATATGAAAGACAACTATAGGAACAGGCTGATTACATTGTACAGATATTTCAAGTTTTCAACAAATGAAAATGATAAGTAAATAGCTCGCAGGATAGACTGGTATGACAGATTTGATCACCGTGTCATTAAAACATGTAATTAGAACCATTAACTTAACCCTTATCTTGCTGTTCATGACAACCCTTATCTTTGCAAGCAGCGTAGATCCAGATCAGATGGCTTATGAAGCTATCTGATCAGGATCTACACTGTTTGGCATTCAGTTTATGAATTTGTAGCAATAAATAACATCAAGTAATTTGATTGGTTGATAGACAGAAATGGGTGTGGCTTAAATGAATATTCAGCAAGAGAAGGGTTTGTCCTGCTCCTTCAGTTTTGACAGAATTGTTTCTTGCCGAATATAGGTACTGCAATGTAAGAGAAAATTATGATGCGCAGATTTCAACCCTACTACGGAATACAGCTTTAATAATGTATTTCATTTAATTGATGTTATTACCATCTGGTCGTCCTATTGCTGATGCTGTATAGGTATCTTATTTATTATTATTTTGGACATGAGCGGAGCGGTCCAATCGTAATTGCTGAATATTTCTGTAAGTATAGAATATTTCGGCGATTTATCATTGCTTCCAATTAAAAATTTTTGCAGATATTACATGTACATGAATATTTTGGTTCGGAAAGGAAAAGTACTTAGAAAAAGGAGAAATAAGCCAAACCATAGGTCCGTTCCGGTTATTGCAGGTCCGCTCCGGTTATTAAAAGCACAGAGCCAAAAGGACAGTTAATTTCCCACGAAATGGCCAATTTGCTATGCAAAACAAAATAATATAAGTGATACACACACAAGACAAACCATCAGCATGTCACAGGGGTGGAAAAAGAACATGACTCGACCGGGACTTGAACCCAGGGCCTCTCGCATACCATGCGAACACTGTGCCGACTTAGCTACCGAGTCACACGGTCGACCTGTTACACTTTCCCCCTGCCTAATGAGATTCCTCCCGAATCTCTAAGTTCTATCCAGTCCGGCTGCGAAACTTATTTTCATACTCTTTCATGCCCACAGACATGGAGCTGGACCCACACTGGCCACCAAATGTCACAGGGGTGGAAAAAGAACATGGCTTGACCAGGACTTGAACCCAGGACCTTTCACATACCGTGTGAACACTCTACCAACTGAGTCACACGGTCGACCTGTTGCATTTTCCCCCTGCCTAATGAGATTCCTCCCGAATCTCTAAGTTCTATCCAGTCCGGCTGCGAAACTTATTTTCATACTCTGTCATGCCCTCAGACGCGGTGCTGGACCCACACTGGCCACCAAATGTCACAGGGGTGGAAAAAGAACATGGCTCGACCGGGCCTTGAACCCAGGGCCTTTTGCATACCGTACGAACACTCTACCGACTGAGTCACATGGTCGACTGTTACAGGCATAACAAAAATAAACCACGGCAAAAGAACCGCCTTGGAACGGTCAGTTCTGAAATGAATTCCACTTGGGGCTTAAATCGATTTTACGCAGCTGCAATCCTCGCCCTTACTTCCCTCGCGATTTCGACAAATAATTTGTTCAGTCCGCATTAAGGCCTCCTAACTCCTCAGTGAAACCTCTCCGAGAACACAAAAATCAAACAACCACAGAGATGAACCAATGGTGAGGACTCGCAAGCAAGAAACCACTGGAGCAAAAGAAAACCAACAGTTAGACTCCGATGGGCCCGACCAGAGACAGAGCATCAGGCTCCAACCACTATTACGGCAGATAAAATTCTCTCTTATTCTCACCCAGTAAGCCTCTACGCTGGAACAAAGAGGGACATTTAGAAGAGGCAGTTTAGAAGCCTCAATGGTGTAATGGTCACTGATGGCTATGCAACACGCCTTGTAAACCAGGGGTCGCAGGATCCATCCCAGGCTTCTCCAGACTTTCAGATGAGTCTTTAAACCGAGGTCCCATCTCTGTATGGCCTAAGCTGTGGGTGAGATGTAAACACTCACTCTTCAGAGTTTGGTCTGCTGGTATATTGACAGGCCTTTTCCAATGCACCTGAATCAAACTCTATCAAACCACTTTGGAGCCTTTCCGGAGTTTAAGGCATATAATGATATTGTTATATGTCTAAGGTCCCTTGAAGACTTAGGAAAATGCCCCTCGTGAAGAATCTGGATAAACTTTGCCTTTGCTTCTGATCCTGGTCAGAATTTTACTGGTGACATGTCAAATCACATTCATTCACCAGGAAGTATCCGTGAAGGTGTCTTCAGAGGTATTCCGATTTCTCTTCAGATTCTTCATTTGTTACATAGAATTGACAAGAATAAGAAAGCAAAAAAAAAAAAATTAAGTAAATCTACTCCAAACAGATAGAACCACCTCATTGAGGCAAAGGGGTGCATGCTTATAAACCCTATTGATTTCATTGGGCAACAGGGCTTTAGATGTCATTTCATCTCAGTGTCAAGTAAAAGTCCCACAAAATTGGAAGCAACGTCTTGAAAATGACCTATATAGTGTTGATGGGGACGATAAACATCAAATCAAACAAACAAACAAAGCACCTCTGTCTGACACCCAGTGTAATTTCAAAATTGGCTCTTGCTATATTTTAACCCATTTTGTTCTGGAAACCCCAAAATGGGTACCCGGGCAAACAGTGCAGTCCCAGATCAGACGCCCCAAAACACCACGTCTGATCTCGGCCTACTCTGTTTGCAAAACGTAAAACCATATTCCAAATAGTTTTTGAAGAAAACACAACCTGACACCCTTTTGAAATGGACTGCTGCTATATATAAGAGAAGCCTCCATGGTGTAGTGGTTACACTACTCGCCTAGTAAACCAGGGATCGCAGGATCGATCCCAGGCTTCTCCAGACTTTCAGATGGGTCTTTAAACCAAGGTCCTGTCTCCGTATGACCTTAGCTGTTGGTGGGACGTAAAACTCAAACACTCACTGGCTCACTGCTATATATAAGGAGGAAGATTCCATTTGGTACAAAAAGGGTTAAGGTGAAAGATTCCATTCCATACAACAGCTAATACTTCATTTCTCTTATTTTTAGGAAGAGTGAATGTAAAAGTCTTGAGCAAAAAGGCAAAATTAGTGAAGAAGAAAAATGAGAGGAGGCACCAGGTAATTGCAGTGTGCAATTGTTGCTATTGATAATTTAGTACATGTATAGTAGTCGCAGATAAAATGGACTAGGCAGAGCTATTTGAGTGTTGTCAATATACATGTATGTCAAACTCGCTGAGTCCACTGGAAGATTCGGTAGAGTGTCTTCCCCATGCTTTCTTCAAGCGGACCAAATAGCCATATGCGCCACAGCTTTGTTTGTTTTACAGTTGAATTCACACATTCGGGTGACTTGGTTTACCTTTTTGTTAATAGAACATTCCAAAGGCAGTTCCAAACGATAGCTCCGCCTAGTCAGTATTATCTGTGACTTGAATGAATAGCTGAAGTAATGTTTATGCCATAGCAAAAGTTAAGATGGGTATTTTGTGATACATGAAGGTTAATTTTTGTCAATTCACCACATCACGAAAACACGCCTATATAATTTTGACCCCCTTGAACCCCACTTTTATATATTAAAATGGGGTTTACAGAGGTAAATCATATTTTTCTTATTTCTGCTCATAAATATAGATTGTGGGTACTCGTTAGAACTGCCATCGATGAGGCGGTTTTAACGAGTACCCACAATCTGTATTTTGAGCAGAAATAAGAAAAATATCACAGTTTTTCAGCTTAGAATTTTCATTTTTTCAGCAATAAAGTTTACAATGTATTTGTATAGGCACATTTTCGTAATGATAAAACCTGTGCTGTGAGTACTCATTAGACCTTTATATGGAGAAATAAGGAAAACTATCCTTCAATTATCAACAAATACCTACCTTATCTATTACTATGTTATGCTGCTTTGTTCGTCTATGGTCCAGCTTTTACATTATGATAACATCCAAACATAGTGCATTCCTACATATCTCCAAAACCACGGGAATTTGTGATATAGGTTTTGTTTTGAGATTTTTCTGCCATCTTTCAAAGGGAGACAGCTTTCCTGACTTCCTGTTTGCTTTTCTATAAGCCCTGCCCCACTGAAAAATGGGTCTACTCTAAAAGGCAAGAATTTGCTCAGGAGCAAATTCTTTCCTTTAAGAGTTGACCTGTATAAAAATACTTTTGCAGGACTTGCCTCCCCTGAAGTGTTCCCATTCCCCTTAATGTCCCAAATTCTTTCCGTTTGTTTGCTTGCATTGGGGTTTAATGTCCCTATCATCACTATTTAGGTCATTTTCGGGACGTAACTTCCAATTTTGTGGGCTTTTTCCCGTCATTGAGATGAATTGACATCTCAAGCCCTGCCACCCAATGAAACCAATAGGATTTAGATGCATGGATGATCCGACTTGCAACACTTTGCCTGGGCAGGCTTAACCTTCTAATAGTCGGGGATTTGAAATTCGTAGCACCCGTATTTAAGGAGTTTAATGCACCTTATTTTCTCACACTTAACTATGATATTAATTTATTGAGAGGTCTCTCAGCATCTTGAAAATGGAGTTAGAAAATCAAAAAAGTGGGGAAAAAGACATAAAAAGGGGAGATAAATGTGCCTACCCTCTTTTCTCATTTGAACATCCAAATGATTCAAAACGACATTTCCTCTGAAACTACAAGACCAATTGGAACCAAATTACATGTGAAGCCGCCATGGGATGGAAGAACGAACATATATTCTGAATGTCTGTGTCACATGACCAAAATGTCCACCATGCCCATATATGGTAAAAACCTTAACAATCGCCCGTTCTCAGGAACCAATAGACCGATGGCCTTGAAACTTGATATACAATATTGGGGACCCGATCCCTTTCACATTTGTTAAAATGATGACATTTGGTTGACCTTGACCTTTATTACGTCAAGGTCACATACGGTCACTTAGGGTTTTGTATGGCAAAGACAGGATAATCTGGTTCTGTTGCAGCTTATGACATCAGAGTTGATACTTGCAACCAGATAAACGATCCTGGGGCCATAAGATTACATATTTCTATTTTTTCCAAAACTACTGTGCTAACTGATACCAAATTACATACATTTACACTGCATCAGTGTGGTCGAGAAATCAAAGTTTGTTTGAGGGATCTGTGTGATTGTCACACCAATATATGGCCAAAAGTGATTTTGAATTCTGCATCTCAGGAAATACAAGACCTTGGTATGTAACATTTTGGACTTCAGATGCTAAGATTATTCAAAGCGGACCATAATGTATGCGACGGCAACAAAAAACAATGATTGATTTAAAAATAATTTGGGGGCAATGGTCATGCGATTGGCTTCTACTAAACCATTATGGTCGATTAAAATAAATGGCCACCAAGAGTGGGTTAATTTATTCTGGTGAGCGTAGTTGCCCATGGGATCTTGTTTATAACTTTGTGTTCAGGCTAGTTATTAAAAGTCGCGTAAGCTTGATGGCAAGCGTAAACCATATATTTAATTGGCGTTGTCATGATACAGCAGCCACAGTTTTCTGCTTTACTGATTACGCTTGTTTGGTTATCTTTTATTGCTTAGCTGCATTTTCCAGCCTTCAAAAATCATTTATTCGATAACCAGTGGTAGTTTGGTATGAAGTCACCATGACAGCAATACCGCTGAAAGACAACAATGTTCAGTGAATTTAACAACGCGACCCTATTTCAGTCAGAATTTCGTCCAGTATTTCATAATTGAAGGAAAGACGTATTTTAATCACTTTACGCCTCTGAACAAACCTGCTTCCTTTTGACTGAAGGTCTGCGAAATTTGTCTGCAAACAAAAAAGAAACATTATATATAATATTTGCATGGTAGAACGACGATTTTACATAAATGTTTTATAGGTTTGTTTTGTTTTTTTACCATTAATTTCCTGCAGAAAAAGATACTCTACTAAATTTAAATATCAGCATCTAATTCTCCAACTGCAGATTTGATATACTGCAGTTCATCTGCTGATTGAATGACTCTGGTTTTGGTTGATCTTTTGGCAAATATGCGCAAATTGTGGTGACCAAGTTACATGAAGATGCAGAAAAGGTCAGTCGAGTCTGTGTTTAACCCGATGTTCCCACCCTTCTTGACAAAATTGTAGAAGAAGAAGCTTGATTTACATAGGAATCGTTACATTTATTATGCTAAACATCGTCCCTGTTCAAAATATCTGACCTATAAGGTGTCAACCTCAAGTAAGTTAACCTTTCATTCAATGCATTTCCGCCAGAACGCCTGTAGGTAGGTGCCTGATGCTCTTGTCTCTGTTAGGGCGCCTCCAGAGCCTAACTATGGGTTTCCTTTGCCGAAGCATTCTAGCTATTCCATGCTGTTGAGTCCTCGTCCTTGTCTCATCTCATTCGTTTGATTTCTTGTTCGCGGAGATGTTGCATTGATGAGCTAGAAATCCAATATGCAGACTGAACAACTTATGGGTTTTAACCAAGACAACCAATGATGAGGATTGAGGCCACCTTAAATCAATTAAAGTGTCCACCCCAAACCCCAGCATCCGTAAAACCTCTTACTGACCCCATTCCAAGGTGTTTTGAATGGGAGGTGCGAGGTATTTTGTATAGGTTCCTAATCATTGCCTCCACTCTGTTTGTCAAATCATGATAACTCCTGGTGGCTTGACATAGAAAGCCCTTTTGACAAATCTGTATTGGACAATTGGGGTGGTTGGGCGAGGCAAAGGTGGCGTTTACCCTGCGTCAATAGAGCGTCCAACTGATATTGGCTTACAGCTGGACAAGACCTGCTGTTCTTGGAACAGGTAACGGTAGAGGGGGAATACTGTTATTTCTTCGCTTTCTGCACTTATATTTATGTTCCTCTTTCTCTTCTGTCTCTCACTTTCATCTGCTCTACTATCTCTTCTATCGCTTTTCTCTGGGAGAGGACACAGAATGACCAACAAGGGTGGACGTGCCTTTAAACCCAAAACAATCAATATATAATGGGACAAATATCAGTAAAAGGAAGTAGTGAAAAAGTAGATGAAGAACAGGTTAATCAGTGCATCACGTGAACAAGTCCGTGAAATGAAGACCCCTAAACCCAGCTTTATATAGAGAAAACTGGGATTTACGGGGTAAACATTATTTTTCTTTTTTCTGTTCCAAGACATAGGTTGTGGTTACTCGTTAGAACCCTCTGATGCGGTAATAACGAGCACCCTCAACCTATGTTTTGAACATTTATAACAACCATATCAAGGATTTTCGTCAGAAAAGTAGCCATTTTGGAGATGTGAAAAATGCACTATGTCACACGTGAGAGTTATCGAAATGTGTGACAAGAGACACTGGATAATAAAGAGCTAGCGGCGAATAGAGGGACAAGGTTATCGAAGGCAGGTTGTCCAATGAAAAGGTAGAAAGTAAGTGGAGGTGACATCTTAAGATGCACGTTTACAGGTTATAACACTACTCTGGGAAAAGGGAAGAAAGAAGAATGTTTAAGGGGTGGCTTTACATTACATTAAAGCTCGGTTACTATTTATTTTTAATCGTGCGACTTACCAGAAAATAAGGCACCCAGTAAGATTTCAATAGAGACCTTGTAGTGGCTAGTTACATTTACGTGTTTAAAATATAATACTGTCGATGTTAGTTTGGGAGCCTTCAGCACAAACTGGAAATTTGGGATAATGAATATTGAAATATACAATGTATTTATTAAATGTTGATAGATTCAAGTCACCAGTTTAGAGAATCACTTGATAGTTCATTGCTGACAATTATGCTTGGTGATGTATATTCGCCTCACTAAATAAAAACCAGAAGGAAATGGTCACCAGTAATTTTTCAAAAATATATCTGTTGGCCCCTGTTATGATACATCTGTGACCAGCCAGTAAAATAATTTATTTTATGTATGTTTTAATATGGATTTTTATCACGATCTGTGACACAGCAGGAAAAACCAGCAAAAGGGTCCATAGGTATCCGAGTCCCTTGTTCATGCCCAGATTGACACAGAGTCATCAAGTTTCACATGCATGTGCAAAAATAACGGCCCTGCATACTGACAAAAAAGAAATTGTTTAAAATAATACTAAAAATCCTTTAGAGCAAAAATAGTGTAAAATTTACCAAATTTCTAGGGGTAAAATTTCAATGGTCAAAATTTATGGTAACACCGGATGTAGTTACGTCATATCATGAATTTTGGTATCTTCGATTATTGACAAATATTTTGGTTGGTGCAATAAATCAACATTCAGTTGTAAGCGCAAGCTACACATAACTAAACTTAATCCAACTTTTCCATTCGCATGGGGGTGGGTGTGAACTCATAGAATTTTCAACCCCTTTTCCCCACCAGATTTGCTAAATAATCACATGCCATATAGGTTAGGCTTCTATCTCAAAGAAACAGCCTAAACAAAGCGTGAGACTTTTGGGTGCATTAAATCTTTCGAAATCTGGTCTCAAATCCCTGACTATACCGGGGTAAGTGGTTTACCAGTGGTCATGTGCAGTTGGTTTCAGCCATGCGTGGAAGCACCATCCAGTCCAATCTATTTCACCAAGCCCCGATGGACAGGGGCCCAAATTCTTTCCTTCAAGACTAGACCCATTCTTTTAGAAGGGCTGAATTAAAATGCATAGGAAAGCACACAGGATTTCCCAAAAGTTGTGTCCCAGATGAAAATCCATTACGAAAATGTGCCGATACAAACTCATTGTAAATTTTACTGCTGAAAAACTAAAATTTTAAATTGGTTTCTTATTTCTGCTTAAAATATAGATTGTGGGTACACATTAGAACCGCCTCATCGAGGCGGTTCTAACGCGTACCCACAATCCATATTTTAGAGCAGAAATAAAAAATAAGGTTTACCCCTGTAAACTCCAGTTGTACTTATAAAAGTGGGGTTTAAGGGGGTCAAAATTATATAGGCATGACTTCGTGATGTGAGTGGAAAATCATGTGGTATCTGTACCCTAAATATAGGTGATGTTAATGTTTGTACAAATACACAAGAAGTTGTTTGTTTTTCTGCACCCATTGTACAGTAAAACTTCAATGGTTTAAACACTGATGGCTCATTTTTATGCCCCCTCCATTCGAAGAATGGTGGGAAGGACATATAGTGTTACTCTTGTCTATTTGTCCATGTCCGAGATGGCGTACGCAGTTTTTGTTAAGTTTTTCATCAGTGTCAGGACTACCTGGTGGGGGTCTACCAGGTGGGGGCATCTGTGTTCCTAGGACACATTTCTAGACTATGGCTGATGTAAACTTGTTATTTGTCCATGTCCGAGATGGCGTACGCAGTTTTTGTTAAGTTTTTCATCAGTGTCAGGACTACCTGGTGGGGGTCTACCAGGTGGGGGCATCTGTGTTTCTAGGACACAATTATATACTATGGCTGATGTCAACTTGTTATTTGTCCATGTCCGAGATGGCGTACGCAGTTTTTGTTAAGTTTTTCATCAGTGTCAGGACTACCTGGTGGGGGTCTACCAGGTGGGGGCATCTGTGTTTCTAGGACACATTTCTAGTCTATGGCTGATAAAACTTGTTATTGATTCCCTAGGGAATTCTGCATTTGGCTCCAGGTAACAAATAACGCTGGATAATTTAGGGAGTTTTTTCTTATTTTATTTATTTTGAAAAGGTATGTTGTGGGGGGTGAGTCGAAAAACCCAAATCTACCCAAATCCACTGTATTTACCCAAATCCACTGTATTTACCCAAATCCACCTGAAAATTACCCATATCCACCTATAGCTGGCCTATTTAAAGTCATTTAAGTTGTTTTAATGTTTATATGATAGAATCTATCACTTAGGACAAATAAATAATCAAATTTAGTAACTTTGATATTTGGGAAGAAGATAATTACACAATAACTATTTACCGCACATACCTCACCTCGCTCATGAATATGAATCAATTTTCTGTTGCTGATATGGAAAGGGTTTGAACTCAATGTGTAATTAAACAGGTCTTAAACATTACGAATTTAATTTGATATTCTATTGACGATTAAATTAATAAAATGCCATTTATCCGTGTTATCTTTTTTTTTAAGATACGCACCTACTAGGCGGGTGTAGTGCGACAAAACATCTTCAAGTCAGAATAAACAGATTGCCTTAGGCTGTCCTATAATCATAGCACGCACAGAGATCACCAATGACTTAATCTGAAAATGGACATTTGCCCCCCAGTTGAAAATGCAACCCGGACATTTGCACCCCCCCCCCCCAGAGCTTATTTTTGGAATGGACATCTGCCCCCCAGTGCTTATTTTACAGGTGGACAATTGCCCCCCACTGCTAATTTCAGAAAGGGACGTTTGCCCACCAACCTGGCTAGACAAGGATATTCATTACACAGACTTGTATATAGCTCCATAATTTACATGATAACGTTTTTGGTTATGGTTTTAATACAGCACATTCAAGATCATTTCAATTACTTCAAGAATTAACCATCAGTGTATCCAGTGTAAAAACCACTTGAGTTTCCATTGCAGAAATAGGCGTCTGACATTGGACCCTCAGTGAGGCACAAAGTCAATATACATGTATGGTTCTGTAGCTGACTTGCTTAATCCTTATCCTGCTGAATAAATTAAGCATCTCCAATTGTTGACTATTAACCATCACATTCTTGGTATATTTTTGTTAACTTAACAAATTGCATGACGGACAGTATAGATCCCCATCAGATATGGCATCTGATTGGGATCCATACTGCTTTCTAACGTAGGGGTTGTCCATAACAGCAGATTATTATGGGATTTATATTTATATAGATGGAGTTATTTATTGCTTAACAATTTGTATTTCTGATGATAATAAACCAATAAATACATTGTTTTCCTCCTTTGTGTTAGCCCTGGTCTATCTGGGGGACAATTGTCCCTTTCTGAAATAAGCAGTGGGGGGCAAATGTCCACCTGTAAAATAAGCACTGGGGGGCAGATGTCCATACAAAAAAATAAGCTCTGGGGGGCAAATGTCCGGGTCACATTTTCAACTGGGGGGCAAATGTCCATTTTAAGATTAATTCATTGGGGGGCAATCCCATTACCTGTCTATTTATATTTCTTTATGTTAGATTATAACCAAGCAAATACGAAAGAAAGAAAGAAAGAAAGAAAGAAAGAAAGAAAGAAAGAAAGAAAGTAAACCTGCCTCATTCTTTTAACTTCCGCATCCTCGTCAACAATATTGTATGATTGTAGAAAGAAAGAAAGGAAGAACGAAAGAAAGAAGAAAGAAAGAAAGAAATAAGATGATGGAAAGCATCACGGAAACATGGCTATGTAATTTTGCCGCTAGAGCCCCACTATGATAAAGTAAAATTGGGGTTCACAGGAACAAAGATTATTTTTTTTTAGTTCTGATCAAAAACATTGATTGTGATACACCAAGGAACTGCCTCGTCGAGTCGGTTCTAATGAGTACCCACAATCTACGTTTTAGCGGTTATACGAGAGAAAGACAGGAAGAATAGAAAGGATGAAAAAAGAAATAGAACCAGTGCTTCAGCTGAAGTGCACGACCCGCCGGATGCTTTTAGCTTTATGAGTGTTACCATATATGGGTATGGCGGCCCTTTTTGGCCATGTGACCTGGACCTAAAACGGTTCCCCCAATAAATGCGCCTTATCGTAAGGAGCAAAAATATATCTTATACATTAGTACTGTATTCTGAATCGTTTGCAGGATAAAATGCATTCTCACTTTTCCAATACAAAAGCATGTGTCAAAGTTTGACCTAGGCACAAAGAAGGTCAAGGTCAACCCAGGGTCACCATTTTAGCAATTTATGATGGGACTACGTCCAAGATGCTATCTATCAAGTTTCGTGGAAATCTGCCCAGTGGTTCTGGAGAAGACTATTTTTGAAGGGTTTTTACCATATATGGCTTGGCGGCCATTATGGTCATGTGACCTGGACACCATTAGCAAATTTTGGTTTCCCCATCCTATAGAGGCTCCATATGAAATTTGACTTCAATCGGCCCAACGGATTCCGAGGAGAAGCAGTTCGAAAATATTCACATTTTTCGACTCGGCGAGGCTATACTAAATGGAATGTTATATTTCGCAAGTTCATTGGTTAGATCTCATTGATATCTATCAGTATGCCAAAAATTGTTTAAATATTCCAAGCGGTTAAGTCACTATCACCAATTTTCACAAACGGGTTACGGACGGACAGACAGACCATATATGGCTTGGCGGCCATTTTGGTCATGTGACCTGGACCCCATGAGCAAATTTTGGTTTCCCCATCCCATAGAGGCTCCATATGAAATTTGACTTCAATCGGCCCAACGGTTTCCGAGGAGAAGCAGTTCGAATATTTTCACATTTTTCGCCTCGGCGAGGCTATATTAAATGGAATGTAATATTTCGGAAGTTCATTGGTTAGATCTCATTGATATCTATCAGTATGCCAAAAATTGTTTAAATATTCCAAGCGGTTAAGTCACTATCACCAATTTTCACAAACGGGTTACGGACGGACAGACAGACTGACAGAATGACAGAATGACACGGTGATTTTAGGGCACTCTTAGAAAATCAACCGACTTCAGTCGGTCGCTTTTTCTGCGGGTCGTGCAATTTACTCGCTTCTGTGCATTCAAGTTGGTTTTCCATCCAAGTCAACAAAATTTTACTTATATTGAAAGAAAATAAAATAAGAACGAATGAATGCCGAAATTAGTAAATAAAAGAATATATAATGTTTGAATAGAAAGAAAAAATGAGAGAAAAAATGAAAGAAAGAAAAGATTATTCAACAAATGAACGAACAAATTTTGCAAGCACGAGTCTGAATTTTTTTACCCCCAACACGGTTTGTGGGGATAAACATTATTTCTTTATTACTTCTGCTCAAAACAGATGTACACTTTAGAACCCCCTAACCAAGACGGTCCTAACGAGTGCCCACATCCTAAATCTATGTTTTGAGCCCGTTATACAAAAGAAAGAAAGATGCAGTTACCGGCTTCCTTGCATCAAGGTTGTAACGCCCTCGTTTACATGCAGTTTGATTCTTATTCAAAATAAATTTGTTTGTTTGTATTGGAGTTTAACGGTCCAGTCAACACTATTTTAGATCATTTTTGAGCCGGCCAGTTTACCTATTCATACTTTTCCTGGGCAGGCTTATACGTAAGCGGTTAACCAGTACAGTGCACACCTCGCCAGAAACTGCTGCTGCCCTTCTTGAATCAGCGAAAGGGAGAGAATGACCGTAGAAAAGATTTCATGATCGATCTCCACGAAAGAATGTTGCCGAACCCGGCAGGTATCGAACCCGCGTCCTCCTGATCACCAGTCAGACGAGCATCCGACTACTGAGCTATCGGGGCCGCCGGCTATTCAAAAGAAATAAAGAATGCTGAAATAAATACATACTTGAGGGCATACATGATACATGTACGTTTAATAGGAAGGAAGAAAGAAAGAACTGGGAGACAAACGGACATCGAATAAACACATTCTGGAAACACTCCTATCTTTTTATATAGTAAAATTGGGTTTTACGGCGAAACTGGTTTCGAGCAGCAAACCGAAAGCAAGAAAGATGAACACCTGCCTCTTCACCTCTGCCACTAAGTTCTACGTTCTCGTCAACAAAAGTTCCTTTCACATGTAGTTTTTGATGCATGTTATGGGTTGGTTAGATTGTTGCCAGTCGACCCATTTAGGTTGTTTTTAGTCACCCAACATTACTAAGCACATAAGACTTTTGCTTTGAATGTCCATGTGACATATGCTGAAAAACATTAATTGTGGGTACTCGTTAAAGCGGCCTCATTGAGGCGGTTATAACGTGTTCCCGCAATCTTTGTTTAGAGAAGAAATATGAAAAAATATTTATCGAACCAAAAACTGATTTCACGCCCCGGCTTCAAAAACTTTTCCTGATATTGCTTTTGCGCCCCCGCCCATCAGGGCCTGGAGAAATAGATTGGGCTGCACAGTGCTTCCGCGCAGAGCTGAAACCGACCCAACTGGAGAACTGGTAAACAGCTTAGGTCTAAGTCTGTCCAGGAAAAGTGATGCGAGTCGGACCACTCCTTAAACCCTAGTGGTTACTATGTCATTACATCTCAATGTCGGGTAAAAGTCCCCCAATATCGAAAGCAAGGTCTCCAGAATGACCTTAAAAGTGTTGACGGGGACGTAAAACCTCATCTCAAACAATCAAATCTGAAATTGCTGTTGTGAATTCAGAAGTCTCTTGAATTAATATTTGAATTTTGCCGGGTTTTTTCTTAATTTTTTTTTATTTTCATTATTTAATTCCGTAGATTATAGGTGCCCGTAAGAGCAACCTTGTACAATTTTGGATAATAAAGAACACATTGTAAACCCAACTTTTCTCTTCATAATGTGAGGTAAACACTTAACAGGGCTGCAAGTTGAATTCCATGTTGAAACACGCCTATACAAATATATTGAAAAAAGTTACCACCAATTTTTTTTTTCTGATAAAAATTCTGATAGGTTTCTTATTTCTGCTCAAAAATTAGTTTGCGGGGACTCGACAGGCGGTTCTATTGAATACCCACAATTTATTTTTAAGCAGAAATAAGAAGAATAATGTTTACCCCTGAACACCCCAGTTTAACTACATAAAAGTTGACTTAAAGATGGTCAAAATTATTTTGGCCTGTTTTCATGATGTGTCTGACTTTTCTAGGCTGTTAAATATTTAAATACGCATTGTCACTTGAACAGTAAGGTCAAGAGCTAAGACATAAAACTAAGATACGTCTATAGTCAAGAAAAATATATTATAAATATTATTATTATTAGTAGTAGTAGAAGTAGTATTGGAATTGATTATTTATTTATTTATTTATTTATTTGTTTGTATGTTTGTTTGTACGTTTTTTGTTTGTTTATTTATTTATAAAGGCGCATGTTTAAAATATAAATGAATAATGTCCTTCTTTCTTCTATCTATCTATCTTCGTAATACTGCCTACGCCCTCGCGGGCATTTTTGGCAGGTGACTGCACGTCGGGTCATGAATAAGAAAAAGATAAAAGAATGATAGTGAGGCTACTAAAAGGTGATAGGTTAAGACTAGTTCGATAATGAGGGGGAGAATAAAAATAACACTCTTGGATCGACCAGCTTAAAACAGGGTGAAAACTTAAAAACAGATTTATAAACATGCTTTACAATATTTAGGGTTTGGGATGCTGAAGACCTCCTACTGCGGTCTTGAAGGCTTCAAGACCTGTGGAGCTAACAGCATGTTCAGGGAGGACATTCCACTGGACAATGGCCAGGGGAAAGAAGGAATACTTATAGGCATTCTTACCAGTATGGATTTGACGGAATGTCATTGAGTTGAACCTGGATGGCCTACTTGTGGGCTGGATATAATCTGGGAGGGGGACGGCCACGAGGCCATAAACTATTCTGTAAAAGAGACAGAGACGAGCAACGGATCTTTTCTGTTCCAAAGTTTGCCAGTTCAACTGGTGCTGCAAGTATGTGACACTAGTTGTTCTGTTCCAATCATTCATGGTCCACCGGGCTGCTCTTCTTTGGACCATTTCTATTTTATGGGCTTGTTCTTTGGTGTGGGGGTCCCACACTGGAGATGCATACTCCAGCTGGGGACGGACAAGGGACTGGTAGGCCATCTCACGCACCTGGGGGGACTTAGTTTTGATATTTCGCCTAATGAATCCAAGAGTTTTGTTTGCACTGGTTGCAATCCTGTCCACATGGGTGTTCCAACTCAGGTCATTGGAGATATCCACCCCAAGTACCTGGCACTGTTGACAGCCTCCAGGACCTGCCTGTGCAGCACATGTTGTGGATTAATTGGAGTCCTGGCGGAAGTCACCCTTATGACCTGGCACTTGGAGGGGTTAAACTCCATATCCCATTTTGTCTCCCATTCTTGCAGCTTGTCAAGGTCCCTCTGTAATGTGATACTGTCACCCTTGTCCTCTAGTGTCAGGTATATAGCTGTATCGTCAGCAAAGAGGCGCACCTGGGAGACTATGTCCTGCGGAAGGTCGTTAATGTAGGCCAGGAAAAGGATTGGGCCCAGAACTGAGCCCTGAGGGACTCCTGAAGTTACCGGTACCGAACCCGATTCCTCGCCCTCAATGACGACCTTCTGCACACGGTTACTGAGAAAAGCCTTGATCCAATGCAAGGTACCGCCCCTAATCCCGTATGAATGTAGTTTCAGGAGGAGTTTTGAATGACTGACCTTGTCGAAGGCTTTCGAAAAGTCCAAAAGAATTAAATCTGTTTGTTTTCCTTGACTTGACTTACGCGCGAGGTCTTCGACAAGTGAGACTAACTGTGTCTCACAGGAGCGCCTCTCTCTGAAGCCGTGCTGTAAGTCATACATTATTTTATTCGAGTCAAGGTGTTTTGCAATATTGGAAGCAATAATGTGTTCCATCACCTTACACAAGATACATGTAAGCGAGATGGGCCTGTAGTTTGAAGCAGCTGATTTTTCACCCTTTTTGAATATGGGGGAGACATTGGCTGAGTTCCAAATATGAGGCACAGCTCCAGTTTGTAGGGAACGTTCGAAGAGGATCCTCAAGATAGGTACCAATTCTTCCCTTAACTCCTGTAATATGACAGGTTTTCTTTTATCTGGACCTGCTGCTTTCTTGGGTTTTAGATTCTTGAGAAGCTTTAGAAGCCCTTCTTCAGAGATTTTAATGTCTGGCATCACAGGAGTTGAGTTTCTAAGGTCTTCGGGCAGGGAGGATTGGGGTATGACCTTGTCTATATTCTATATTATCTTTTTTATAAAAGCCTGTTCATTCAGACAAAAACCTCTAGAAAGCTTTAAGTCACGCCCAGTTGTCAAGCGCTGTGTTTATTCGAACAAAATTCCTCGCCAATCAGAACGCTTCATACCCAAGGCAAATGTGTCAAGTCACGCCCCGCTGGCACTGCAGGGGCCAATAGACTAGCAGTTTAAGTGAATGTGAATTACCCGTCCCTCTTAATTTAATATTTTATTAATAATTTTTGATAGCGTCTGAGATGTCCCTCACCCACTCAGCAGCAGCATTTCATATAACCCGAGCATAGGCATCATTAAGAAAACACGCCTATACAAATATATTATAAACTTTACCGCCGATAAAACGAATATCTTTTATGATAAAAAATCGTGATATTTTTATCATTTCTGTTCAAAATATAGCTTGTGAGTATTCGTTAGTATCGAGGCGGTTCTAACGAGTACCCACAACCTATATTTTAGAGCAGAAATAAGACAAATAAGGTATACAACTGTAAACCCCAGTTTTACTATATAAAAGTGGGGTTCAAGGGGGTAAAAATTATATAGGCGTGTTTTCCTGATGTACAAGAGAAATCCTAAGCACAAAATTACTTCCTCGGGCGTGTTTGGAGCAGTGACGGATGTGCGGAGGCGTTACACTGTTTTTGCGGCTCATGGGCTTTGCACTTAGGAGCGAGACAAGGGCCATTATGATAACTTGTCCATGCGACATAAGTACATTTTTCATATCTCCAAAATGGCTACTTGTCTGATGAAAATCTGTGATATTTTTCTTAAACATGCTCAAAACATAGGCTGTGGATGCTCGTTAGAACCGCCTCAATGAGGCGGTTCACACGAGTACCGGCAACCTATGTCTTGACGCAGAAATTAGAAAAATAATGTGTACCCCCGGAAACCCCAGTTTTTTTCATATGAAGTGGGGTTTTGGGGGGTCTTCATTTCACGGACTTCTTCACGTGATGGCGACGGCATTACGAAATCATGCCTATATAGATATAAACGCAAAATAAATAAATAAAATAATAATAATAAAACAAAATAATAAAATACAAAACAAAAAAGGAAAAGTGAAACTTATATGCTGAAAAATTGGGAAAGGTCTCCTGTTTCTGCTCTAAAATATAGATTGTGGGTACACGTTAGGGTCGCCTCAGCCAGTTGGTTCTATTAGGCACACCCATATTTTACATTTTAGAAAAAAATCTAAGAAAGCAATGTCAATTAATGTAAAACTCGAATTTAGTGTATAAAAAGGGACTCAATGGGAGCGGAATTCGATAGGGTGTGTGTTTTTATCACGGTATTTTGCACCCCCATCCACGCAAAACAAGAAAAAAAGAACACTTTAATTCTGTAAAACTTGGTTTTACATAGGTTTACATTATTTTTCTTATTTCTTATCAAAACATAGATTTTGGGTAATCGTTAGAACCTCCGCGACGAGTCGGTTCTAACAAGTACCCAGAATCTATGGCTAGAACAGAAGTATGAAAAACACCGCATTTTTTATCGTATTTTTCCCCTTTCTTTGTTATTGTTGCAGTATCCTTAGACTTATAAAGTCTGCTGAGATGTGACTTTTTTTTTACAAAGCAATCCTTAGATGAAAATATATACCCCATCCTCAAATCTCTCTCTCTTGAGCTCTCATCACGTTTGAGTCAGGATAAAATAAAATCTGGCCTTGCATGGTGGCATAATATAAAATATGGAATGCATGAGCACACCTATTAACATCTAGGACGTATATAAGTCTACAGTATCCTCAATATAACTGAATTTGAACAGGCGTGATTTTATGATGCGCTACATTGTTTTATTGGACTGAACACCGATGCCCAGGTTTTGTTTGTTTGATTCGCGGTTTAACGTCCCCGTCAACACTTTAGATGTCATTTTAAAGGCAAGGTTTCCTTTTAGTGGGATTTTGCCTCGGCATTGGGGTTAAATTACATCCCAAACCCTGCCATCCAATTAAACCAATATGGTTTATATGGATGGACGGTCCAACTCGCACCACGCTTCCCGGGCAGTTTTAGAACCTTTAAGCAGTTTTCCAGTATTCCTGTGCGGTTGGTTTCAGCTCTGCGTGGAAGCATCATGCACATCACGATAACAAATCCGTGCAACTAAGACCCTCTAAACCCCACTTTATATAGAGGAAAATGGGGTTTACGGGGGTATACATTATTTGCATTTTGTTCAAAAACATAGACAGACCCGCCTCATTGAGGCGATTCTAACGAGCACCCACAATCTATGTTGAAAGCAAAACATATAAAGATATTGCAATTTTTACTTAAAATTTGTCCTTTCTGACACCATGTTGGACGCCATGTGTGTGTGTGTGTGTGTGTTTATATAAAATCAATTAAAATCTTTGCCAAGTGATGGCGCATTCACGCACTCAGAATCTGAGTTTACACATGTGGCTTGCAAAAGCGTTCAATCATTTTCCATAAGTGAAAAGTGAAGGCCATGACCAGACTGCGCAGACACGCAGCTTGAACAGTATGTATAGTTAATTTTAGGAAATGGTGTAATATGTCGCTCATTTATGCTAGCAATACGGGTTGTAGGCGCGTGTTAGAACAGTCCTCAAAGATTTGTGTTTCACCATTCTGCTAAAGACTATGAAATGAGGCGTGTACCGTTTCCTAATGTTGGGAAGCCCTTTTGGGTAGGGGCGATAAGTTTCACAGTCTTTTACACTATGGTCGAAGTTATCCATACTGGAGAGGAACCAATTATTCTTCAATGTTTTTAATAAAGCCCAATCGACCATTGATGAACAGACTTAATTTTAATGTCATGACGTTGGTAATGTTTTTCCGACGCTGTATGCCCACTGGAAAAGTACATACGTCAATATCAATTACCGGTATGTCAAAATAAACGATCGGTACATTGTTGTATGGGTTTATTTGATTGATTCGAGGTTTAATGTCCCCGTTAACACTGTTAATACCATTTTGGAAAACGTTGCTTCCAATTTTGTTGGACATTTACCCGACATTGGGATTAAATGACAACTCAAGCCCTTCCACCCAATGAAAGCAATAGGGTTTATATGCATGGACGGTCCGACTCGGACCACTTTGCCTGGGCCGCTTTAGCCCTTCTAAGCGGTTATTCAGTACTCATTTTTGGTATTTATCTAAAAAAAAAGTAGCGGTTTATCAGTACTCATTTTTGGTATTTATCTAAAGAAAATGTAGACGGCCCCCTGCGTGATGCTTCCATGCAGAGCTGAATCCGACCCGCACATGAGTTCTGGTAAACCACTTAGAGGATCTAAGCCTACCCAGGCAAAGCGGTGTGTGTTGGTCCGTCCATAATTATAAATTCTATTGGTTTCATTAGACGACAGGCTTGAGAAGTCATTTCATCTCAATGTCGGGTAAAAGTCCGACAAAATTGGAAGCAACGTCTCAACAATGACCTTTACAATGTTGACGGGGATGTTAAACCTCAAATCAAACAAACAAACAAAACAAAAAAAAAAGAAGTAAATTTCCTCTATTTATGTATACCCCTTTTCAATATGAAGTGGGGTTTATGGAATGTTCATTTTACGGACTTGTTCACGTGAGTAAATGAATTAATGTGTGTGTGTGTGTGTGTGTGTGTGTGTGTGTGTGTGTGTGTGTGTGTGTGTGTGTGTGTGTGTGTGTGTGTGTGTGTGTGTGAATTCAGGTTTAACGTCGCTTTGAACAATTGTTCAGTCATATCACGACGGCGTCTGGTTGCGACAGGGAGCTCAATGCTCACTTTTATTGTGCTGTCTCACTGAAGTATCATGTCCCAGACATATTACATGATACCACACCCAGTCCTAGCTCTACCCCGTAAATCTGAGTGCCAAGCGAGGAGCAGCTAGTACCATTCTTAACGACTTTGGTATGTCGCGGCCCAGGATCGAACCCGTGATCTCCCGTTCCAGGGAGCGGACAATCTACCAACTGAGCTATCGGGGCCGGTAATGAATGGGTGTTCTCCGACTCATCGGTGGGGTGGGGTGGGGGGTCCAAAGAATACCCACAGTCTATGTCTACGATATGTTTTTTTTTAGCAGAACTAATAAAAATAATTTGTTCCCCTGTAAACCAAAGCCTTACTTTGTAAAAAGTTGTGTTTAATAAGGTCGTTTATTCTGCGGTATATTCTGCATGTTTTATTTTTTTATTCTTTTTTTTTTTTCACTCAACCGTCAAACATTCACTTGTCTATTTATTTTCCTTTCCTTTCTTAATAAAATAAATAAATATATGAAGAAATAAATAAATAAATAAATATTTTTTGAGGTTTACAATTATCTAACATTATTTATAATAGACGTGTGTGAACTATGATTATTACAGTGGTAACCCTAGGCAACCAACTGAAAGATGTTTCGTCACACTACACGCGTTTATCTATAGTGCGTGTTAAATTGTTACAAGTTACTAAATTTGATTATTTATTTGTCCTAAGTGATATATTCTATCATATGAACATAAAAAACAACTTATATGACTTTAAATGGGCCAGCTATAGGTGGATATGGGTAATTATCAGGTGGATTTGGGTGGATTTGGGTAAATACAGTGGATTTGGGTAGATTTGGGTTTTTCGACTCACCGTGTTGTGGGAACTCATTAGAACTGCCTGAGTGAGGTGATTCTAATGAGTATAGACAGCAAACCTTTATTATGAGTGCAGACAACATTAACCCATTTAGTGCCAGAAACCCCAAAACGGGCTATTGGCAAACAGTGCAGGCCCAGATCAGATGCCGCAGAACATAGCGTCTGATCAGGGCCTACACTGTTTGCTATAAGTTCAGTCATTTTCCAAATAAATTTTGATGAAAACACTACCTGACACCCCTAAACTTTGAAATGGACTTATGCTATATATATGGTGGAAGATTCCATTTGGTACAAAAAGGGTTAATAATGTTGAATAATTAAGGTATTTTTTTTCTTATTTATCATAGACAGGTATGTTGTGTGTACTCATTAGAACTGCCTCAGTGAAGAGATTCTGATGAGAACACATAACATACCTTTATTTTATTGATGATCTCTAGAAGGCTGGGAAGATATTATGCATCCTTACCTAGTGCAATACTTTGCTCTCACTGGCTCAAACTAATCCCATCCAAATGGACTTTCCATGGACCCAAAGGGTGTTTGAGCTATTGAAGTTAGACTTAATATACCGTAAAAATCTTAAAAATTCGGACTTCTTGGGGACTTGCTGTAATGCTCCTAAAATTAGAAGAAGTATGCTTCACTATCAAGCAAGGTGTCCAAAAAGTGCAGACATAATGTCAAACAGTGTAGACCCTGATCAGGAGCTGTCTTATCTGGGTCTGCACTGTTTGCTTACACCTGTGTGCCCAATACTTAGGATCATTACAGCAAGGAGTCCAACAAGTGCAGACATAATGGCCTACAGTGTAGAGGAGCAGTCTGATCTGGGTTTGCACTGTTTGCTTAGGCCTGTCTGTCCCAATACTTTGGACCATTACTATAGTTTGTTTTTCTCTAGGCTGAGCAGGCCAGGAAACATAAGAGAGAAGAGGTACTGGCAAAGAAGAGGAGTCGAGGGTCACCAGGAACTCCACCTCATTGTGTTGTAAGTTGTGTGTATAGTTCGAACAAATTGACCTGAGACTGTTGAACTCTATTCACATAATTTGACACCCGACTGAATGCATATATCTATCTTCGTTGTGTTCCGAAGATGGCGCTATTGTTATACAATACATAGAGGTTGGCAAATGGGCCGCTATTCACGTGATGCCGAAAATTTATGAGAAGTTTACGAAAGCCAAAGCATTAGGCGATAGCATTGACTAATTATCCCCACGCTTTTCGAAGAAAAAGTGGGGATATTGTAATTGTCTCCGTCGTCCGTACGTCTGTACGTCCGTCCGTCCGTCTTACCGGACAACTCCTCCCACACTTTTACAGCTAGAAACTTAAAACTTTGGGAACTGATAGGTCTTTGGTCTGAGGAGTGCATGACACTTTTGGAATTTTGATCCTACCCCTAGGGGCCAGGCCAGGGGGTGGGGTGCCCGGGGGTAAAAAATCAAAGTTTTCAGAACCTGGTCGTGTGACATATCAAATCGAACGGCATAATGAGTAGAATACATAACAATCAAAATTTGACCCCTAGGGTCAGGTTTGAGGTCATCAGAGGTCAAAAACTTGGATTTTCACCCCAATAACCCCCTTTTTAACGATTACCAGATAACTCCTCCTACGCCGTTTCAGATAGAAACATGAAACTTTGGGAACTGATAGGTCTTTGGTCTGAGGAGTGCATGACACTTTTGGAATTTTGATCCTATCCCTAGGGGCCAGGCCAAGGGGTGGGGTGCCCTGGGGGTAAAAAAATCAAAATTTTCAGAACCTGGTCGTGTGACATATCAAATCAAACAGCATAATGAGTAGAATACATAACAATCAAAATTTTACCCCTAGGGTCAGGTTTGAGGTCACCAGAGTCAAAAACTTGGATTTTCACCCCCTAACCCCCTTTTTAGCTCACCGTCACGTAGTGACGAGGTGAGCTTTTGGGATCACTTTTTGTCCGTCGTCCGTCGTGCGTCCGTCCGTGCGTCCGTGCGTCCGTGCGTAAACAATTTCTTCAAACGACATCTCCTCCTAAACCACTGAGCAGATTTTGACCAAACTTCACAGGAATGATCCTTAGGTGGTCCCCTTTCAAAGTTGTTCAAATGGTTCCGGTCCGTTGCACATGTAGGTCACAGGAGCAAAAAATAGATTTTTTTCACCAAAAACTTAAAAAATCTTCTTCTCTGAAACTGCAAGGCCCAGGTCTTTGATATTTGGTATGAAGCTTCATCTAGTGGTCCCCTACCAAGATTGTTCAAATTATAGTGCTGGGGCCAAAAATGCCCCCGCCCCGGGGCCCTTTGGTTTTACATGGGCTTATATAGGGAAAATCTTTAAAAATCTTCTTCTCTGAAACTGCAAGGCCCAGGTCTTTGATATTTGGTATGAATCTTCATCTGGTGGACCCCTACCAAGATTGTTCAAATTATAGTGCTGGGGCCAAAGATGCCCCCGCCCCAGGGCCCTTTGGTTTTACATAGGCTTATATAGGGAAAATCTTTAAAAATCTTCTTCTCTGAAAGCACAAGGCCCAGGTCTTTGATATTTGGTATGAATCTTCATCTGGTGGAC
Source organism: Lucinisca nassula (assembly GCA_963580285.1). Taxonomy (NCBI): domain Eukaryota; kingdom Metazoa; phylum Mollusca; class Bivalvia; order Lucinida; family Lucinidae; genus Lucinisca; species Lucinisca nassula. The sequence goes on along the minus strand of OY757016.1, from coordinate 123,008,062 downwards.
CCCTACCAAGATTGTTCAAATTATAGTGCTGGGGCCAAAGATGCCCCCGCCCCAGGGCCCTTTGGTTTTACATGGGCTTATATAGGGAAAATCTTTAAAAATCTTCTTCTCTGAAACCACAAGGCCCAGGACTTTGATATTTGGTATGAAGCTTCATCTAGAGGACCCCTACCAAGATTGTTCTTATTGTAGTGCTGGGGCCAAAGATGCCCCCGCCCCAGGGCCCTTTGGTTTTACATAGGCTTATATAGGGAAAATCTTTAAAAATCTTCTTCTCTGAAACCACAAGGCCCAGGTCTTTGATATTTGGTATGAATCTTCATCTGGTGGACCCCTACCAAGATTGTTCAAATTATAGTGCTGGGGCCAAAGATGCCCCCGCCCCAGTGCCCTTTGGTTTTACATGGGCTTATATAGGGAAAATCTTTAAAAATCTTCTTCTTTGAAACTGCAAGGCCCAGGTCTTTGATATTTGGTTTGAATCTTCATCTTATGGACCCCTACCAAGATTGTTCAAATTATAGTGCTGGGGCCAAAAATGCCCCCGCCCTGGGGCCTTTTGGTTTTACATAGGCTTATATAGGGAAAACCTTTAAAAATCTTCTTCTCTGAAACCGCAAGGCCCAGGTCTTTGATATTTGGTATGAAGCTATATCTAGTGGACCTCTACCAAGATTGTTCAAATTATAGTGCTGGGGCCAAAAATGCCCCTGCCCCAGGGCCCTTTGGTTTTACATGGGCTTATATTGGGAAAATCTTTAAAAAATCTTCTTCTCTGAAACTGCAGGGCCCAGGTCTTTGCTATTTAGTATGAAGCTTCATCTAGTGGACCACTACCGAGACTGTTCAAATTATAGTGCTGGGGCCAAAAATGCCCCCGCCCCGGGGCCCTTTGGTTTTACATAGGCTTAAATAGGGAAAATTTTTAAAAATCTTCTGCTCTGAAACCAAAAGGCCTAGGTCTTTGACATTTGATATGAAGTTTCAGCTAGTGGACCTCTTCCAAGATTGTTCAAATAATAGCCCTGGGGCCACAAATGCCCCCGCCCCAGGGCCCTTTGGTTTTACATAGACTTATAATAGAGATAATCTTTGAAAATCTTCTTCTCTGAAACTGCAAGGCCCAGGTCTTTGATATTTGGTGTGAAGCTTCATCTAGTGGACCACTATCAAGATTGTTTAAATTATAGCCCTGAGGCCAAAAATGCCCCTGCCCCGGGGCCATTTGGTTTTACATAGGCTTATGTAAGGAATATCTTTAAAAAAATCTTCTTCTCTGAAACCACAAGGCCCAGGTCTTTGATATTTGTTGTGTAGCTTCATCTAGTGGACCTTTGCCAAGATTGTTCAAATTATAGCCTTTGTTGATATTTGGTATGAAGCTTCACCTTTTTAGACCTCCCTCAACATTATGCACATTATAACCCTGGGGTCAATAATGGCCCTCCCCGGGGCCCACTTGTTACTCTATGGATCAGGTGAGCGATCCAGGGCCATCATGGTCCTCTTGTGTTTTATATTAGGATCACTTTTTGTCTGTCATCCTTGCGTAAACAATTTCTTCAAACGACATCTCCTCCTAAACCACTGATCGAATTTTGACCAAACTTCACAGGAATGATCCTTAGGTGGTCCCCTTTCAAAGTTGTTCAAATGGTTCCGGTCCGTAGCACATATAGGTCACAGGAGCCAAAAATAGATTTTTTCACTGAAAACTTAAAAAATTTTCCTCTCTAAAACAGAAAGGCCCAGGTCTTTGATATTTGGTATGAAGCTTCATCTAGTGGACCCCTACCAAGATTGTTCAAATTATAGTGCTGGAGCCAAACATGCCCCCGCCCCAGGGCCCTTTGGTTTTACATGGGCTTATATAGGGAAAATCTGTAAAAATCTTCTTCTCTGAAACCGCAAGGCCCAGGTCTTTGATATTTGATATGCAGCTTCATCTAGTGGACCCCTACCAAGACTGTTCAAATTATAGTGCTGGGGCCAAAAATGCCCCCGCCCCGGGGCCCTTTGGTTTTACAGGGGCTTATATAGAGAAAATCTTCAAAAATCTTCTTCTCTGAAACCACAAGGCCCAGGTCTTTGATTTTTGGTATGAAGCTTCATCTAGTGGACCCCTACTAAGATTGTTCAAATTACAGTGCTGGGGCCAAAAATGCCCCCGCCCCGGGGCCCTTTGGTTTTACATAGGCTTATATAGGGAAAATCTGTAAAAATCTTCTTCTCTGAAACCGCAAGGCCCAGGTCTTTGATATTTGGTATGAAGCTTCATCTAGTGGTCCCCTACTAAGATTGTTCAAATTATAGTGCTGGGGCCAAAAATGCCCCCGCCTCGGGGCCCTTTGGTTTTACATAGGCTTATGTAGGGAAAATCTTTAAAAAATCTTCTTCTCTGAAATTGCAAGGCCCAGGTCTTTGATATTTGGTATGAAGCTTCATCTTGTGGACCTCTACCAAGATGGTTCAAATTATAGCCCTGGGGCCAAAAATGCCCCTCTGGGGCACTTTGGTTTTACATAGACTTATATAGGGAAACTCTTGAAAAATCTTCTTCTCTGAAACCACAAGGCCTAGGTTTTTGCTATTTGGTATATAGCTTCAGCTAGTGGACCTCTACCAAGATTGTTCAAATTATAGCCCTGAGGCCAAAAATGCCCCCGCCTCAGGGCCCTTTGGTTTTACATAGACTTATATAGGGATCATCTTTAAAAATTTTCTTCTGTGAAACCACAAGGCCTAGGTCTTAATTATTTGGTGTGAAATTTCATCTAGTGGACCTCTATCAAGATTGTTCAAATTATAGCCCTTGGGCCCAAAATGCCCCCGCCCTGAGACCCTTTGGTTTTACATAGACTTATATAGGGAAATCTTTAAAAATCTTCTCTGAAACTGCAAGGCCCATGTCTTTGATATTTGGTATGGAGCTTCATCTAGTGGACAATTATAGCCTTTGTTGATATTTGGTATGAAGCTTCACCTTTTTAGACCTCCCTCAACATTATGCAAATTATAACCTTGGGGTCAATAATGGCCCTCCTCGGGGCCCACCTGTTACTCTATGGATCAGGTGAGCGATCCAGGGCCATCATGGCTAGGAGTGTAACGATGCATCGGACCATCGATGCATTGCGATAGGCACTGGGCCGATAGTACTGCATCGATGGTAAAGTTAAACATCGATGACTATCGCCGATAGTGTTTTGAACTATCGATAGTTTCGATAGTTTTCTATATCACAAGGGTTTTTTTTTTCAGATAATTTCCGAAGTTGTATTCAGTCTTAAATATATTCTTTATTACCACATGCGTCTTGTACCCGGTGATGTGTCAAACTGTATATTGTCCTAATTATAATCCAATTATCTCCTGTGTCAGTGGGAGTCAACGGCCGCTTGTCGCGAGATAAAGGCAATAAAATTACAGTCGAATCGTGATTTGGCGGTAGCCTGCAGGTACACGGTGTTTATGATCCTATTCGTCATGCATTATCCACTTAACACCCAATGTCGGAAAAGAATCAGTAAGCTGTATATTCCTTCATTGAACTGGTAAATTTACAGCTTTCTGAAGCACATTTCAACAGCACTTTTATGTTAATTGATTTCAAAGTAATTGACACGGACGACCACGCATATTTTGATTACGCTAATCTGCAAGCTGTCTAGTGATAAGAAAAGCGATACTTAATGCCTGTTTACACAGTGGTATTTATTATCAAAGGGTGCCGTCCGCATTAGCACGTGAAGCATGGAAAGTCAGCATGTGTCACTGCCGCTTCAAAAGATGAAAAAAAAATGTTCTGGTTGATGTTTTAGAGGATTCTTTATTTTATTGTGTCAATAGCAGACATCAAAGGAAGTGAAATACGTGTCGTCCTGCAAAGAACGTTTAAAGCTTGGGTATCCAGACAAAGTTATACATCTTGAATCTTGGACACTGTGTATTTAAAATATGCAAAGGGAAATACCGCACTAGAAAACAAGAAAATAAAAACGTGGTACGGTTTTCTGTTTATTTGTATTGCTAAAATATTTAAAAGAATTTACCAAATAACAAAAGAAACATACAAATGATTTTTGGAAAGTCATTACAAATTGAAGATGATGGGAAATTAGATAAGCTGGTAGATGCAAGAATGTCGGGGATGACGTAAGGCATGATCGGCACGTAACTGATGACGTCAGCGGTCGATCAGTGTTCCGTTTAACAAACGCATGCGATAGATTGTGTACAGAAACACTTGAGACTTATATTAAAAATTTTCTCAGATTTTCGGTCAGACGATTCAAATCTAACTTCCCATATCACACGTCCTGGTGTATGAATGGTAATAATTTTGATTCTGAATCGTATGCATTGCTGACATATTTTTTTTTCAATTATTTACTATCTATTTTAATGGAGCGTATTTCTTGAATCATAAAAAAATGTTTGTAACCGGTAAAAATATTTTCTCGATAGCTAAACGGTTATGGATAGAGGTGGATAGAAAACTGGGCCCTGCACAATTCCCGACTTATCCCCAGAAGCTTCTTGTTAATCACCAACAACAACATACAGATGTGTTTACACAAATTAAAGCTTCGACTTTTCCCGCTAAGCGTGTGCTATTTGGCGCCAAACCATAACCATGCACGAGACAGTAGAATGGACAGTTTTTATTAATATGCATACCGTTAGAGGTAGCTCATCATCTTAGGAGCGATTTGATTGTGGATTAAATTTTATGATTGAAGGATAAATGCAAATTAGAATCATAACTTGATCTTATTTTCACACCTTGTCACTAGCGCCGGAGACTTGTGTTTACAGTGTAATAGTAGAATATACTGGCCGTGACAAATATGGCCGTCATTTATAACACGATTCGGTTAAATAACACGGACCGTTGGTTGGACACAAAGGTCTGTGTTATAACGAGGTTGAGGTGTATTTAGTCATTTTATCATGTCTGAAGTGTTTTTGAAGACACGCAAAGATTTCATTGCCTTCATGAAGAGCTTACATTTATTTTATGTCACATTCTCACTGTGAATTGATGCATGTACTTGGCTACTTCTTTAAAATGAGTCTCCCGGCTCTTCCAGGAGGATTTACACTTAAAGGAGAAAAAAAATCTCCCGGGGAGCTGTTTCCTCTTGTAGGGTAAACAGAAAAGCAAACAAGAGTTTACAACAGATATCCTTCTGTGTAAATTATCTTGTTTATTTCTTTTATGCAGATAAAACATACAGAAAAACACTTTGAAGGTTTGAATAGTTTTTATTTCCTTGTTAAAAAAGAAAATATGTTTCAGGCAATAGTATCGCAATAGTATTGCAATAGTAGTCAGCAATAGTAATAGTATCGCAATGGTTCTTCTTGCAATGTCAATACTATCGCAATAGTCATTTTCTGACTATCGTTACATCCCTAATCATGGCCCTCTTGTTAGCTCACCTTCACGTAGTGACGAGGTGAGCTTTTGGGATCACTTTTTGTCCGTCGTCCGTCGTGCGTGCGTGCGTGCGTCCGTCCGTCCGTCCGTGCGTAAACAATTTCTTTAAACGACATCTCCTCCTAAACCACTGATTGGATTTTGACCAAACTTCAAAGGAATGATCCTTAGGTGGTCCCCTTTCAAAGTTGTTCAAATGGTTCCGGTCCGTTGCACATCTAGGTCACAGGAGCAAAAAATAGATTTTTTTCACCAAAAACTTAAAAAATCTTCTTCTCTGAAACCACAAGGCCCAGGTCTTTGATATTTGGTATGAAGCTTCATCTAGTGGACCCCTACCAAGATTGTTCAAATTATAATGCTGGGGCCAAAAATGCCCCCGCCCTGGGGCCCTTTGGTTTTACATAGGCTTATATAGGGGAAATCTTTAAAAATCTTCTTCTCTGAAACCACAAGGCCCAGGTCTTTGATATTTGGTATGAAGCTTCATCTAAACGACCCCTACCAAGATTGTTCAAATTATAATGCTGGGGCCAAAAATGCCCCCGCCCTGGGGCCCTTTGGTTTTACATAGGCTTATATAGGGAAAATCTTTAAAAATCTTCTTCTCTGAAACCACAAGGCCCAGGTCTTTGATATTTGGTATGAAGCTTCATCTAAAGGACCCCTACCAAGATTGTTCAAATTATAGTGCTGGGGCCAAAAATGCCCCCGCCCCGGGGCCCTTTGGTTTTACATGGGCTTATATAGGGAAAATCTTTAAAAATCTTCTTCTCTGAAACCACAAGGCCCAGGACTTTGATATTTGGTATGAAGCTTCATCTAGTGGACCCCTACCAAGATTGTTCAAATGATAGTGCTGGGACAAAAAATGTCCCTGCCATGGGGCCCTTTGGTTTTACATTGGCTTATATAGGGAAAATTTTTAAAAATCTTCTTCTCTGAAACCACAATGCCCAGGTCTTTGATATTTGGTATGAAGCTTCATCTAGTTGACCCCTACCAAGATTGTTCAAATTACAGTGCTGGGGCCAAAAATGCCCCCGCCCCGGGGCCCTTTGGTTTTACATAGGCTTATATAGGGAAAATCTTTAAAAATCTTCTTCTCTGAAACCACGAGGCCCAGGTCTTTGATATTTGGTATGAAGCTTCATCTAGTGGACCCCTACCAAGATTGTTCAAATTATAGTGCTGGGGCCAAAAATGCCCCCGCCCCGGGGCCCTTTGGTTTTACATAGGCTTATATAGGGAAAATCTTTAAAAATTTTCTTCTCTGAAACCACAAGGCCCAGGACTTTGATATTTCGTATGAAGCTTCATCTAGTTGACCCCTACCAAGATTGTTCAAATTTTAGTGCTGGGACAAAAAATGCCCCCGCCACGGTGCCCTTTGGTTTTACATTGGCTTATTTAGGGAAAATCTTTAAAAATCTTCTTCTCTGAAACCACAATGCCCAGGTCTTTGATATTTGGTCTGAAGCTTCATCTAGTGGACCCCTACCAAGATTGTTCAAGTTATAGTGCTGGGGCCAAAAATGCCCCCGCCACGGGGCCCTTTGGTTTAACATAGGCTTACATAGTGAAAATCTTCATAAAATTTCTTCTCTGAAACCACAAGGCCGCGGACTTTGATATTTGGTATGAAGCTTCATCTAGTGGACCCATACCAAGATTGTTCCAATTATAGTGCTGGGACAAAAAATGCCCCCGCCACGGGGCCCTTTTGTTTTACATCGGCTTATATAGGGAAAATCTTTAAAAATCTTCTTCTCTGAAACCACACGGCCCAGGTCTTTGATATTTGGTATGAAGCTTCATCTAGTGGACCCCTACCAAGATTGTTCAAATTATAGTGCTGGGGCCAAAAATGCCCCCGCCCCGGGGCCCTTTGGTTTTACATAGGCTTATATAGGGAAAATCTATAAAAATATTCTTCTCTGAAACCCCAAGGCCCAGGACTTTGATATTTGGTATGAAGCTTCATCTAGTGGACCCCTACCAAGATTGTTCAAATTATAGTGCTGGGACAAAAAATGCCCCCGCCACTGGGCCCTTTGGTTTTACATAGGCTTATATAGGGAAAATCTTTAAAAATCTTCTTCTCTGAAACCACAAGGCCCAGGACTTTGATATTTGGTATGAAGCTTCATCTAGTGGACCCCTACCAAGATTGTTCAAATTATAGTGCTGGGGCAAAAAATGCCCCTGTCCCGGGGCCCTTTGATTTTACATAGGCTTATATAGGCAAAATCTTTAAAAATCTTCTTCTCTGAAACCACAAGGCCCAGGTCTTTGATATTTGATGTGTAGCTTCATCTAGTGGACCTTTGCCAAGATTGTTCAAATTTTAGCCTTTGTTGATGTTTGGTATGAAGCTTCACCTTTAAGACCTCCCTCAACATTATGCACATTAAAGCCCTGGGGCCAATAATGGCCCTCTCTGGTGCTCACTTGTTACAGTATGGATCAGGTGAGCGATCCAGGGCCATCATGGCCCTTTTGTGTTTTATATTAGGATCACTTTTTGTCTGTAATCTGTGCGTAAACAATTTCTTCAAACGACATCTCCTCCTAAACCGCTGATCAGATTTTGACCAATCTTTACAGGAATGATCCTTAGGCAGTCCCCTTTCAAAATTGTTCAACTGGTTCCGGTCTGTTGCACATCTAGGTCACAGGAGCCAAAATAGATTTTTTCACCGAAAACTTACTAAAAATCTTCTTCTCTGAAAGCACAAGGCCCAGGTATTTGATATTTGGTATGAAGCTTCATCTAGTGGACCCCTACCAAGATTGTTCAAATTATAGTGCTGGGGCCAAAAATGCCCCCGCCCCGGGGCCCTTTGGTTTTACATGGGCTTATATAGGGAAAATCTTGAAAAATCTTCTTCTCTGAAACCGCAAGGCCCAGGTCTTTGATATTTGGTATGAAGCTTCATCTAGTGGATCTCTACCAAGATTGTTCAAATTATAGTGTTGGGACCACAAATGCCCCTGCCCCGGGGCCCTTTGGTTTTACATGGGCTTATATAGTGAAAATCTTTAAAAATCTTCTTCTCTGAAACTGCAAGGCCAAGGTCTTTGATATTTGGTATGAGGCTTCATCTTGTGGACCCCTACCAAGATTGTTCAAATTATAGCCCTGGGGCCAAAAATGCCCCCGCTCCGGGGCCCTTTGGTTTTACATAGGCTTATATAGGGAAATCTTTAAAAATCTTCTTCTCTGAAACTACAAGGCCAAGGTCTTTGATATTTGGTATGAGGCTTAATCTTGTGGACCCCTACCAAGATTGTTCAAATTATAGCCCTGGGGCCAAAAATGCCCCCGCTCCGGAGCCCTTTGGTTTTACATAGACTTCTATAGGCAAAATCTTGAAAAATCTTCTTCTCTGAAACCACAAGGCCTAGGTCTTTGATATTTGGTGTGAAATTTCATCTAATGAACCTCTATCAAGATTGTTAAAATTATAGCCCTGAGGCCAAAAATACCCCCGCCCCTGGGCCATTTGGTGTTACTTAGTCTTATGTAGGGAATATCTTTAAAAAAATCTTCTCTGAAACCGCAAGGCCCAGGTCTTGATATTTGGTGTGTAGCTTCATCTATTGGACCTTTGCCAAGATTGTTAAATTTATAGCCTTTGTTGATATTTGGTATGAAGCTACACCTTTTTAGACCTCCCTCAACATTATGCACATATTGCCCCAGTGTCAATTATGGCCCTCCCCGGGGCCCACTTATTACTCTATGGATCAGGTGAGCGATCCAGGGCCATCATGGCCCTCTTGTTAACGATTACCGGATAACTCCTCCTACACCGTTTCAGATAGAAACATGAAACTTCGGGAACTGATAGGTCTTTGGTCTGAGGAGTGCATGACACTTTCGGAATTTCGATCCTACCCCTAGGGGCCAGGCCAGGGGGTGGGGTGCCCCGGGGGTAAAAAATCAAAGTTTCAGAACATGGTCATGTGACACATCAAATCGAACGGCATAATGAGTAGAATACATAACAATCAAAATTTGACCCCTAGGGTCAGGTTTGAGGTCAGCAGAGGTCAAAAACTTGGATTTTCACCCCCATAACCCCCTTTTTAACGATTACGGGATAACTCCTCCTACGCCGTTTCAGATAGAAACATGAAACTTTGGGAACTGATAGGTCTTTGGTCTGAGGAGTGCATGACACTTTCGGAATTTTGATCTTAAGATTGGGTGGGAGTTGAAATTGAGAACTTATTTAGTGGCGTATCTTTAAAAAAGCGTGGGGATATGCGATGGCGTGCCATCAGCTGCGCAATTCTAGTTTATTCCTTGCAGAAAGGTCAGTCTCAGGTCAAATTGTTCGCACTATACCACTAATTAACCCTTGACCCACTGAACCACAATAATCCCTACCTTTGCAAACAGTATAGATCTTGATGAGATGGCTTCTCAAGAAGCCATCTGATCAGGATCTACACTGTTTGTTATTCAGTTTGTGAATTTGAATGATTACATTATATCAAGTAATTTGAATGGTTGATAGTCAGAAATGGGCGTGGCAAAATTAATTTAATCAGCAGGTCAAGGGTAAAGAGGAATGGATAGCTGGGTCCAGTGTCTTAGTTACACAACCTGGCTGGAGATCAGGTCCTAGCTTTGGTCACTGGGTGTGGAAACATTCATTTACAGAGACAGACCATTATTAGGAGAGGCAGTTGTCATTTTTAAGTGGGGGAGGATAGAGACTGAGCATGAAAATTGTTAACTGGGCCATTTACATGTTACTCCAAAAGAAACCAAAAAGGGCCTTATTGGGAGAAACTTGCAAGTGTATGGTGCAGTGGAAAAGAATTAGAGAATGAAATATAGTGTAGAACCAGATGAGACCTCATCTTTATCTACACCATTTACTATTCTACTTTTGAGATAACCCTTGTCCTGCTGAATAAATTGATTTTTGACTATCCAACAATCACATTACATAATGTAATGTATTTGTTCAATTCACAAGCTTCATCACAAACAGTATAGGTCCTGATCAGATGTCATCTGATCCGGATCTGTGCTGTTTGCAATGGTAGGGGTTGTTGTGTTCAGCAGGATAATGGTTAAGAATGAAATCCCTATACAAAACCATATTTCTGTCAAATTCAAAAATATAAGAAATGTAAATTTAAATATATAAGAAATCTAAATCAAAACTATAAGCAATGTAGTCTGAATGGTTTAACAAGCAATATTACCGCTGAAAACTTCTTTCCAAAGCAGTTGTCTTCTCTTGAAACATACTGATCTACAATGTACTGACCCATTCTTACCCGGAAATAGGCAAACCATGCAGACCCAGATCAGTGGTCACAGAATGCGGCATCTGATCAAGGTCTACACTGCTACAAGGATTTCGTGTCACAAATAGAATAAAAACAAAAATTAGACCAGACACCCCATGACACTGTGGATTTGTTTTTTATATAACAATGGAAGGATCCACTACTGTATAATTGATTATTAAGCAGATTTCTTTAATCTCAAGGTGGCAGTACCTCTACATGCCAGTTTAGATGCCAAGTCAGCTGTACAGTTGATTCTAGACAGTGATGATACTGCTGTAACAGTAGAGAACACACAGGGAATACAACATATAAGGTAAGAGAAGAACTTTTCTTGCACACCAGACAAGGAAATCTGTGATTTTACCCTGGGATAGAAATTTATGGTCTGACCCTGGTGTTCCGACCCCAAATCGAATATAATCGCGTGTTTGATAAATGCACTAGTTGATTACGACCTTGTGTGCGCCGTCGTTAAGGTTGACGTCATGCACGATCCGTGACGTCACTTTACATTCCTGCAGTTTCAACACAATATGGCGGACCGAAGTGACTGCAGCATTGAAATGCCGTGCTAAGAAATGGAAGGTATGCAAAAAAAAAAATCCAATATGGATGTGAGGGGTGGATAGAAAAATTCCTTCCCGCGGGATCACTGTCCGGCATCACTCGGCAAGCCTCGTGATGCCGGACAGTGACCCTTGGGACAGATTTTTCTATCTACCCCTCACACCCATATAAGATTCTTATAGGCTCACCTTGATTGCTCAGTCGCATACACACCTGCTAAGGTTGCTGGTTCAAATTCTGCTGGGCCTGACAACTTTCTTTCTTGGAGATTGATCATAAAATATTTTCTATAGACAACCATGAAATATTTTCTGCAGTCATTCTCTCTCTTCTGTTGATTCAAGAATGGCACTTGCCAGTTTCTGGCAAAAGAATGTGATGTTCTGCTTAAACGCTTACACATAAGCATGCCAAGGAAAAGTGTGGTTAGATATACTGACCAACTCAGTGTGACCTTAATAGTGTTGAATGCTGTTAATCTCCAGATCAAACCAAAACCATTTGTATATAAAAAGGTTATATCGTCAAAATCCTAAAAATTGGACACCTTGAGGACTTGTTGTAATTCTCATTACGCAAACACGCCTATACAAATACATTGCCACCATTATCGCAGAAAAAAATGAAAATTTTATGATGAAAAATTGTGATACTTTTCTTATTTCTGCTCAAAATATAGATTGTGGGCACTCGTTAGAACTCCAATTTTCAAAATCCTAGTGAGAACCCTGTCAACAGGGCAACTCATATCCAACACTACCACTGCACCTCTAGCAATTAGTAATTGTTAATTGGCAATTAACTACAAATAATGGCCACAAAGCAGTTCCACAGAGGGGCTGAGTGCGTGTGACAAGTGAGGGAAGTACCACTGCATTTTAGTTGTAAATCACGAAATATTCTGATGAAAAATTGTGATACTTTTCTTATTTCTGCTCAAAATATAGATTGTGGGCACTCGTTAGAACCGCCTCATCGAGGCGGTTCTAACGAGTACCCACAATCTATATTTTAGAGCAGGAATAAGAAAAATAAGGTATACCACCGGAAACCCCAGTTTTACTATATAAAAGTGGGCTTCAAGGGGGTCAAAATTATATAGGCGTGTTTTCGTGATACTTTAAATTTTAGGAAATTGTTTCATGACCAGGCAAGGAATCTAAAAGGTCCAGATGGAATGGCAAACAGTGTAGACCCTGATCAGACTGCTCCTTTAGGAGCAGTCTGATCTGGGTCTGCACTGTTTGCACAGGCCTATCTGTCCCGATATTTAGGATCATTACGGTACTTTACATGTGAGACAAATGAAAATTAAACAGCATACCGAATGCTTTATGTTTCACACTTAATCTGCCAGGATTGATAGAACACTTGCCACCAGAGAAGTCTCAAATTAGACTTTGCACATTCAAACTTGGAACTTTTTGCTGTGGTCATGTGCAGTTATTATTTTGCTGATAGAGCATTTTTATGTCCCCGGTAGCGATAGCGATAAGTTCTGCAACAGAAGGTCAGGTGGTTTTTCTCCGGGTACTCCGGTTTTCGCCCACCTCTGATTAACGATCGGCTCGATATGAGTGAAATAATCTTGAAAGGGCCTTAAAACCAAACAAATAAAAAAAACAAAAAAAAAATTAAGAAATTGTTTCATGACCAGGCACGGAATCTAAAAGGTGCAGATGGAATGGCAAACAGTGTAGACCCTGATCAGACTGCTCCTTTAGGAGCAGTCTGATCTGGGTCTGCACTGTTTGCACAGGCCTATCTGTCTCAATATTTAGGATAATTACGGTACTTCACATGTGAGACAAATGAAAATTAAACAGCATACCGAATGCTTTATGTTTCACACTTAATCTGCAGGATAGATAGGACACTTGCCACCAGAGAAGTCTCAAATTAGACTTTGCACATGCAAACTTGGAACTTTTTGCTGTGGTCATGTGCAGTTATTATTTTGCTGATAGAGCATTTTTATGTCCCCGGTAGCGATAGCAGGGACATATTGTTTTTGCCCTGTCTGTTTGTTTGTTTGTTTGTTGGTTTGTACGTGGACAACTTTAACATTGGCCATAACTTTTGAACTGTTTGAGATAGAGCTTTCATATTTAGCCTGAACATTCCTTGTGACAAGACCTTCACATTCACGCAAAAAAATTTGACCTGTGACCTTGACCTTGACCTTTGACCTACTTAAAAGAAAAAAATAACATTGGTCATAACTTTTGAACCGCTTGAGATACAGCCTTCATATTTAGCATGTATGTTCCTTGTGACAATAGCTTTACATTTGTGCCAAAAAATTTGACCTGTGACCTTGACCTTGACCTTTGACCTACTTAAAATTAAAAAATAACATTTTGGTCATAACTTTTGAACGGTTTGAGATAGAGCCTTCATATTTTGCGTGTAGGTTCCTTGTGACAAGCGCTTTACATTCACACAAAACATTTTGACCTGTGACCTTGACCTTTGACCTACTTTAAAGAAAAAAATAACATTGGTCATAACTTTTGCACCGCTTGAGATACAGCCTTCATATTTAGCATGTATGTTCCTTGTGACAAAAGCTTTACATTCATGCAAAAAAATTGACCTGTGACCTTGACCTTGACCTTTGACCTACTTAAAATTAAAAAAAATAACATTTTGGTCATAACTTTTGAACGGTTTGAGATAGAGCCTTCATATTTTGCAAGTAGGTACCTTGTGACAAGCGCTTTACATTCACACAAAAAATTTTGACCTGTGACCTTGACCTTTGACCTAAATAAAAGAAAAAAATAACATTGGTCATAACTTTTGAACCCTTTGAGATACAGCCTTCATATTTAGCATGTATGTTCCTTGTGACAAAAGCTTTACATTCAAGCAAAAAAATTTTGACCTTGACCTTGATCTTTGACCTACTTAAAGTAAAAAAACAACAACTATTTTGGTCATAACTTTTGAACGGTTTGAGATAGAGCCTTCATATTTTGCATGTAGGTTCCTTGTGACAAGAGCTTTACATTCACGCAAAAAGTTTGACCTGTGACCTTGACCTTTGACCTACATAAAAGAAAAAGTTAACATTAGTCATAACTTTTGAACCGTTTGAGATACAGCCTTCATATTTAGCATGTAGGTTCCTTGTGACAAATGCTTTACATTCATGCAAAAATTTTGTCCTGTGACCTTGACCTTTGACCTACTCAAAAAAACATTTTTGTTCATAACTTTCGAACTGTTTGGGATAGAGCTTTCATATTTGGCATGTAGGTTCCCTCTGATTAGAGCTTTTCATTCATGCAAAATGTTTGGACCATGACCTTGATCTTTGACCAAATTAAAAGAAAAAATAAAATTGTTCATAACTTTTGAACCGTTTAAGATAGAGCCTTAATATTTGGCATGAGGGTTCCTTGTGACAAGAGCTTTACATTCATGCAAATTTTTTTTTACCTGTGACCTTGACCTACTTTAAAGAAAAATATTATTGTTCATAACTTTTGAACCGTTTAAGATACAGCTTTCATATTTGGCATGTTAGTTTCTTATGTCAAGGGCTTCCAACACAAACAAACACCTTGAACTGTGAGCAACTTTGAATAAAAAATGGCCATGCCCGGGGACATGTTCGTGTTTCACAAACACATCTTGTTCATAATACTTTTTAAAAAATCTTTCAACAGCTGTTTAAGAATTGTTTTTTGGGGTCTACA
The DNA here is from genome assembly GCA_963580285.1 of Lucinisca nassula. NCBI lineage: Eukaryota > Metazoa > Mollusca > Bivalvia > Lucinida > Lucinidae > Lucinisca > Lucinisca nassula. The sequence continues at coordinate 122,993,032 of OY757016.1, read as the reverse complement.
GCAAAATCAGTTGGAGCTAAGGAAGCATATTTCCAAACAAAATTATAGCATATATAGAAATGTATAGATCATATAGCGATAATATGGAGAATGATAAAAAATAATGGTCATTCTCTAAATAAAACAATCTCTTTTTGTTTAGATACATCATTTTTGTCGCACCTGCTTATAGCAGGGTGCGACATAGGCGTCCGATTTTCCGTCCGTGCGTCCGTCCATCTGTTAACATTTACTTCGAAGTTCGACATTTACGTCAAAGTTTTTATTTTACAAACCTCAGCTACCATCAAACCTTACAAGAAACATCTCATAGACCTTCTCACTTTGTAAGCACCTGGACCTGGTGATTTTGACCAATATTTTGCGCTCCAGTGACTTTGACCATTACGTCGAAGTTCGACATTTACGTCAACTTTTTATTTACAGACCTCAGCTACCATCAAACCTTACATGAAACATCTCATAGACCTTCTCACTTTGTAAGCACCTTGACCTGGTGACTTTGACCTATATTTTATGCTCCAGTGACTTTGACCATTACGTCGAAGTTCGACATTTACGTCAAAGTTAGACATTTACGTCTAAGTTTTTATTTTACAAACCTCAGCGACCATCAAACCTTACATGAAACATCTCATAGACCTTCTCACTTTGTAAGCACCTTGACCTGGTGAGTTTGACCTATATTTTGCGCTCCAGTGACTTTTACCATTACGTCAAAGTTCGACATTTACGTCGAAGTTTGTATTGTAATCAACTATAAGACTAAACAACCATCAAACCTTTCATGAAACATCACCTTGAGCTCCTGACTAGGCAAGCACATTGACCCCACGACCTTGACCTATATTTTAAGCTTCAGTGAGTTTGACACAAATTACGTCAATGTTCCAGATCTTCTCAAATTAAAGGCCTACACCAATAAAATCTTGAATAGTGTTTCTCCTAGATGTATTGACAGGGTGTCCACGGTCAGGGAAAAAGTCAGGGAAAAAAATATTTTTTCAAGGTCAGGGAATTGTCAGGGAATTTTGAAATTGGTCAGGGAATTTTGAAATTTTAGCAAAAGTCAGGGAAAAGTCAGGGAATTTTGAAAAAATATGTTCATGAATGATAAAAAAAACATCAAAAATAAAGGCTAAGGCAGTTTCTTCATGTTTGGTTTTTACCTTGATAATAATAATTATAATAATGATAATAATTATAATAACAATAATGTCTTGTCCTCTTCTTAAGTATTGCATTTGGTTAAAAATTCTTTGAGAAGAAACTAAAGGGTGGTAAGGGTTTGCTATAGGGGAGGAGGAGGCCAACAGATCTCTTTGTATTTGGACATGCATTTCATTAGCTCGCCTGAGCTGAAGGCTCTTGTGAGGTATTAGTATGCCAATGCTCTGGCGTCCGTCGTCCGTTCACATTTTCAAATAAGTCCAGGAGATGACGTCTATAAGCCACAAGGCTTACTGTCAGATCCTTTAGCTACATAGTACTAATGTATGTGTATTGTAAATGTATCAAAGATCGAAATAAAATATTGTTTAAACCAAATAAGTATATCTTTAAAGCAAATAGGCCAATCATGATTAAATTTCATATGAAGCATTATCAGGTAGGGGGAAAAGATGCATAATGTTTTGGGGCAGATCAGATGGAAACTCTTGTTGCCATGGCAACATAAAATTCCAATGAACTAACAATGGGAAAAACTTAAAAAAAAATCTTCTTCTCTGAAACCACAAGGCCCAGAGCTTAGATATTTAGTATGTCCTCTACATAAATCCTGCCAATCGTGCCCCTGCAGTCCAAATTGGCCTCGTCCCGGGGCTCCTTAGCTTCCATTAACTTATAATGAAAAAAAAAAAGCTTCAAAAATCTTCTCCGAAACCATAAAGCCCATAGCTAAGATATTTAGTAAGTAGCAACATAAAATGGTCACCTACATAAATCCTGCAAATCATGCCCCAGGGGTCAGAACTGGCCACGCCCCGGGGCTAATAAGCTCCAAAAGACTATCACTGGAACAAACTTTAAAAATTGTCTTCTCTGAATCCACAAGTCCCAGAGCTTAGATATTTAGTAAGTAACAATGTCAAGTGGTCCCTTACACAAATCCTGCCAATCATGCCCCTGGGATCCAAATTGGCCACACTCCAGGGCTCCTTAGCTTCCATAGACGTATAATGGATAAAAAGCTTCAAAGAGCTTCTTTTCCAAAACCATAGATCTTTACTATGTAGCAACGTAAAATGGTCACCCACCTGAATCCCACCATTTGTACCAATCATGCCCCTAAGATCAGAATTGGCCACGCCCTGCTGCTCATAAGCTCCCACAGACTTACAATGGAAAAACTTTAAGGCCCAAAGCTTAGATATTTAGTATGTTGCCAAGTTAAGTGGTCCCTTACATAAATCCTGCCAATCATGCCCCTGGGGTCCAAATTGGCCAGGCCCCGGGGCTCCTAAGCTCCCAATTTTCAAATAAGTATATCTTTAAAGCCAGTTGTCCAATCATGGAAGCTTTATCAGGTAGTGTGAAAAGAAGCAAAATGTTTTGGGGCAGATCAGATGGAAACTCTTGTTGTCATGGCCATATCTCCCATAGACAATGGGAAAAAAACATAAAAAAAAATCTTCTACTCTGAAACCACAAGGCCCAGAGCTTAGATATTTAGTATGTAGCAATGTCAAGTTGTTCCCCTACATAAATCTTGTCAATCATACCCCTGTGGTCCAAATTGGCCACGACCTGGGGCTCCTTAGCTTCCATAGACTTATTATGGAAAAAAACTTTAAAAATCTTCTTCTCCGAAACCATAAAGCTCATAGCTAAGATGTTAAGTACGTAGCAGCATAAAATGATCACCTACATAAATCCTGCCAATCATTCCCCTGAGGTCAGAATTGGCCTCACCCCGGTGCTCAGAAGCTCCAATAGACTTACAATGGAAAAAAAAAATAAAAATCTTATCTGGATATTTAGAATGTAGCAAGGCCAGGTGGTCCCTTACATTGAACCTGCCAGTCATGCCATTGGGGGTCCAAATTGGCCACACCCTGGGGCTCCTTAGCTGTCTTAGATTTATAAAGGAAAAAGCTTAAAGATTTCTTCTCTGATACCATAAAGCCCATTGCTTAGATATTTACATTGTAGCCACGTGAATTGGCCAGCTACATAAATCCTGCAAACCACGCTTCTGGGGTCAAAAGTGGCCTTGCCCCGGGGCTCATAAGCTCCCATAAATTAAAAATGGAAAACACTTTGAGATCATAAGACCCAGATCTTTGATATTTATTATGTAGCAATGTCAAGTGCTTACCAACATAAATCCTGCCAATCATGCCCCTGGGGTCCAAAATAGCCATGTTCCAAGGCTCATTAGCTCCCATGGACATGTAATGGAAAAAAATCTTCAAAATTCTTCTGAAACCATCATGCCCCTGGGCGCCAAGTTGGCTATACTCCCCAGGGCTCATTAGCTCCCACTTGACTTATCATTATAATAATATTAATAAAAACTTTAAAAATCTTCTTCTCTGAAACCATAAGGCCCAGAGCTTAGATATTCAGTATGTAATCCTACCAACCATACCCTACGGTCCAAATTGACTATACCATGGGGCCCATTAGCTCCTATAGAGGCCTCTGTGGTCTAATGGTTATGCAATCCACCTGATAAACAAAAGATCACAGGATAGATCCAGGGCTTCTTCAGACTTCCAGATGAGTCTTTAAACTGAGGTTCTGTCTCGGTATCGCCTTACATGTAGCTGTTGGTGGAATGTAAAACTAAAACACACTCACTCATTAGCTCCTGTAGACTAATAATATGAAAAATTGAGAAATCTTCTTCTGAATCTGTAAGGCCCTGAGATTAGATATTAGTATTGTTGCAACATCAGTTGGCCATCAGCATAAATCCTGCCAACCCTATGGTGTCCAAATTGGCCACTACCCTTGGCTCATTATCTCCCACTGATTTGTAATTGGAAGAACTTCAAACAATCTTCTGCTGAGACAAACAGCTTTCTAAAATGTTCCTCAGGTGAGAGGTTAGGCTAATTGAGCCTCTTGTTTCAAGGATTTCATCCAACAATACAAATGACTTATGTAAATACATGTACATGTATGTGTTTAGAAAAAAGAAAAATAGAAAATAAATTCAAGGGAAAAAACAAACATAAAAAAACAACAAAGTAAACAAAAACATATTTAAAGAGTAAGACAATTACAGCTGGTATTGTAAAAGGAGGAAAGGGTTGGCTGTAGGGGAGGAGGAGGCCAACAGATGTTAGAACTTAATGTGCAAAATGTCAAAAAGCTTGGTCAGGGAAATTTGATTTTAGTCAGGGAAAAGTCAGGGAATTTTGCTTTACTCAAATTGTGGACACCCTGAAATTTGACTCTGCAGGTACCTTGACACGGTAACCTTGGCCTATATTTTAAGCTCCACTGACTTTGACACATTTTACGTCGAAGTTCCAGATCTCTTCAAATAAAAGGCCCACAGCCATCTAATCTTGCATATTGCTTCTCCTAGATGTACTGACTCTGCAGGTACCTTGACCCGGTGACCTTGACCTATATTTTATGCTCCAGCTACTTTGACAAATTTTTATGTCGAAGTCTCAGATCTCTGCAAATAAAAGGCCTACAACCATCAAATCTTGCATAATGCTGCTCCTGGATGTACTGATTCTGCAGGTACCTTGACCTGGTGACCTTGACCTATATTTTACGCTCCATTGACTTTGACACAATTTGCCCCAATGTTCCAGATCTTCTCAAATAAAAGGCCTGCAACCACCAAATCTTGCATAGTGGTTCTCCTAGATGTACTGACTATGCAGGTACCTTGACTTGGTGACCTTGACCTATTTTTTGCACTCCATTAACTTGAACACATTTTAGGTCGACATTCCATATCTTCTTAACTATAAGGCCTACAACCACCAAACCTTGCATAGTGCTTCTCCTACATTTACTTACTCTGTGGGTACCTTGACCTGGTGACCTTAACCTATATTATGCACTCCAGCGACTTTTACGTCAATGTTCAATATGTCCTAAAATAAATGGCCTACAGCCACCAAACTTTGCATAGTACTTTTGCTCAATGTACTGATTTGGCACGTACCTTGACCTGGTGACCATGGCCTATATTTTTTGGTCCAGTGACTTTGAAACATTTTACATCAACTATCAACTGCTATGAAATTTACTTAATTGATAACAACATTCTGATTGTGGCTTCTATGACTTTTGCCCCCAGCAGGTGCGACGCCACCTTCTGCGGAATTCTTGTTAAGATACACATATAAATTTTTACATCCAGAATCATGCTATTATAAACAGGGTTATAAAAGGCTTCATATATATTTCTAGTATACCAAGATTCAAACAGCGTGTAGAGTTTGTGTGTGTGGACTATGGTAGCCTGTATGAACTACTAGATGCTGTTAAAGTAGCTGACTCTCTGGTGTTACTGCTGTCGACAGACAACGGCATTGATGAAAATGGAGAATATTGTTTATCTTGTCTACTGGGGCAGGGTCTTCCTGCAGTTACACTGGTATTACAAGTAAGTTGTGTTACCTCCAAAACAATTGTTTGACGAAATAATTTTTTCTAGTTAGATGTATTGATAATATTACTATTTCTGGCTAGAATGAAGCTTCACTGTCTCATTTACAGGGTTAGACAAATCCACTGGTCAGCTCACCATAGCAAGTGCCTAATTCTGCAGGAAGAGTACCTTTGTTTAGTCCCTGTGAAATTTACCAAAATCTACATGCCCTTGGTCATGCAGGAGGATTGACATTACAATAACACATCCATGTGATAGTGTACTCTTTCATTTGAGCCCCGCCAAGCGAATTTGTGTCTTCGAGCATTCCGTCATGACAAATTTTAACTGCGCATGCCAAGCCATTCAGATGGGCCAGGGATATGACTGTCTGTCTGAAGGTTCCTCTTGATTCACTGCTTGTATGAGCGAGCAGCGAAGGTTCTGGCGAGACTGCGCGGATGTGCAGGCTGGCCTGAACCTTCGCTGCTCGCATAGGCGATAAGTACCAAAATCGCTTGACGGGGCCCATTTCTCTGTATCGGTCACTTTTCTGATGAGAATTTGTGATTATTTCTTGTTAGTATTCCAAACATAATTAATGGGTGATCGTTAGAACCGCCTCGGTGAGGCGGTTCTAATGACTACCCACAACCTATGTCTTGGAGCAGAAATAAGAAAATTAATGTATACCCCTGTAAACCCCATTTGTACCTATAAAAATGGAGGTTTAGGGGGATGTTAATTTCGCCCGGACTTCACGTGATGAATTTCGAAGAATTTTCAAGCCCTAGGTTACCATGTTTGATTTGAACTCATTTATCGAGTCCCTAGCGGTTTCTTCCCAAAGCCCCAGATAATAGATATTTAAGATAGTTTAGGGAGATTTTCTTACCTTATCCTCACAATATATGATGTGTGTACTCATTAGTATAGCCATATCAAGGTGGTTCTATTGAGTAAAACCCTTTATTATAAGACATCATTGATAAGCAGTGGATAATGTCGTATTACGAAAATCGTATGACCACACATGTAGTAACACTTTTGCGGGACTAAGTAACGTCAATATCGACATACATAACAACAATGCATTTTTTGTGGAAATATTTGTCAAATTCAAAGGCGATAAAATCCAATTGAATGTGGTCATATGATAAACAGAATCTTACACTCGTGATCATTTCATATGAAATTTATGAAACTGGCCAAAGGCTAGTTTTATAAATATAATATGAAATGACTTCTAATGAAAGATCCTCTATTTATTTTTATAGCAAAATGAAATTCAAATGATATGCTTAAATTATCCCCAGTATGTCTATGACTACTCTCAGAGGCTTGAACTCGTCATGTTAACTTCTTGTAGGGAAAAGCAGTGGTTTTTAGGGGTTTTCATCTCAAAATTGCTTGTTCTACTGATATGAAAGATGCCATTATAGTATGAGCATGTGTTTAACAGTGTTATGATAAAATACTTGTGTCTTGAACAAATTTCCATAGGGTGAGTATAAACTGTAGTCTAATGCTCTTGATGATCACAGCATAGTCTACATTGTATTCATTTGTGCAACCTATCAACTTTTTGAAATTTCGTGGTAGAGCCTTAGCATACTACATGTATTAAAACATTTTTGATGACATCCGATCCGTTATTTCTTCAGAATTATGTTAGGCTAGATTTTTATGTCCCCGGTAGCGATAGCGTGGGACATATTGTTTTTGCCCTGTCTGTTGGTTGGACAACTTTAACATTGGTCATAACTTTTATACTGTTTGAGATAGAGCCTTCATATTTGGCCTGTAGGTTCCTTGTGACAAGGGCTTCCGATTCATACAAAAACATTTGACCTGTGACCTACTTTAAAGAAAAAAGTAACATTGGTTATAACTTTCTAACCGTTTGAGATAGAGCCTTCATATTTGGCATGTAGGTTCCTTGTGGCAAGGGCTTCCCACTTATATAAATTATTTTGTCCTGTGACCTTGACCTGTGACCTACTTTAAATACGTTGCACCAAACATGTTGATTGGTTGCACCAAACATGTTGATTGGTTGAAACAAGCATGTTCATTGGTTGCACCAAACATGTTCAAAGTCAGCAGAAGGAACATATATAATAAAACACAATAAGTTCCTTACTAAACACAAGTCAGCAAGTTGTCCCTCTTGGTCACAAAGGTGTAATCTCTGATACGCGTGTGATATTTCAGCACTGTTTCACATTCAAAATCTTGCACTCTTCACCCTTATCCTGCTGTTCACGACAACCCCTACCTTTACAAACAGTGTAGATCCAGATCAGATGGCTTCTGAAGAAGCCATCTGATCAGGATCTATACTGTTTGTAATTCAGTTTGCGAATTTGAATGAATAATTTACATCAAGTACTGTATTCACCCTAATTACCGCACATGCTCCTATAAGCGCACACCATAGCAATTTTTGAAAAGGAAATGCATAAGTGCACACTTTACAGTAACCTCCCCCTGGAAGCTCTCACATAAATCTATAAAAAAACTTACCGTTATTTCTTCAACAGTGATGGCAATGCTTTAGTATCCTTTTCCATCGCATTAAATATCAGTATGCATCATCTCGAAAGTGATTGTTTTCGCATCGAGTGTGCGCTAATTAGGTAGATTTTTCACTGTGATTTTTTGACACGATATTGAAAAAACTAAGCGCACGGTGCGGTAATTAGGGCGAATACGGTAATTTGATTGGTTCAAGTGTAAATGGGTGTGGCTAAATTATTTTATGCAGTGGGATAAGGGTTAATTGGTGTGACAATACTTCTTGAAAAAGTTTTGGTGTGCACTTACTATGGCATGTGCACTAAATTATGGTGAATACAAAAAAAATGTCACTTATTTGTGCACTTACCATATGGAATTAAAACCTTCAGGTTTATTGTTTTATGTAGGGCCTTAAAGATGTTGCGATGAAGAAGCAAACAGATATCAAGAAACAGATTCAGAAGAATATGGAGAAATGGTATTTGTCATATATTTTACTGCAAAATAATTTGTTTTTGAATATGTGATATGAACATGGAATCTGTGCACATATCAAGTTTGCTGAGGCGTTAGCATGTGATGTCATATCACATACCCTTTATCACACCCAAAAGCCATATCACACACCCTTTATCATACCTCTGACATAAAAATTTGACAAATAGTGAAGGCCCTGATCAGATATCCCATTCTCCTGCTGTTCACGACAAAGGTTGGGAAATATATGAGAAATAGATTTTGATATGGCATTTTGCATAACATTCCCCACATCAGCCCTGGACTCATCATATCAGCCTGAGGGCCTTCGGCCCTCGGGCTGATATGGGGTATGGTATGAAAAATGCCTATGATAATCTCTATGTAACAGTTTCAATGTGGCCTCCAAAGTCACACTTAACCCTTATCCTGCTATTCACTACAACTCCTACCTTTGCAAACTGTAGATCCAGATCAAATTGCTTCTAAACAAGCCATCTGATTAGGACCTATACTGTTTGTCATGTAGTTTGTGAATTTGAACAAAAACATTATATCATGTAGACTGGTTGGTTGATAATCAGAAATGGGTGTGGCTAATTAAAATATTCAGCAGGATAAGAGTTAAATCACCATTCAGGGCATAGAAGATGACATTTTCAGATAAATCACAACCTCTTTATATGACTGATGTGGGGTCCACAACAAAAATCAAGTTTGTTATGTAACCATGTTTTATCCAAACAAAAATGTGTAGATTATAATTTATACATTTTTGGGACCCATTTTTAATCTGTGTAATATCCAAAAACTAGTTATAGTGTTATAAGGAGGTCTTTCTATGATAAATGTCATTCTTAGAGCCATGATAGAAAGCAAATTATCACAGAATGTCGTTGTGAGTGTTTGAGTTTTATGTTCTACCAACAGCTAAGGTCATACTGAGAAGGGACTTGGGTTTAAAACCCATCTGGAAGTCTGGAGATTCCCGGGATCGACCCCATGTCCTCTGGTTTATGAGGCAAGTAGCATAGCCACTACACCACGGAGGCTTCTACAGTGGTGTCATTATTCAGTGGCTAGAGTCATGTCATAAAAATCATATGACCACACGGTTACTGTATCTGTATCATAACCTTGTGATGCCATCTGTCACAACCCGGTTTTCTATGGAAATTGTTTTCAGCTCCTTTTGACAGCAATAAAATCCAGATTAAAGTCATTATATGGTGAACAGAATTTTACATTTGTCATTAGATATGAAATATGAAATATTTGAAACTCGCCAGAGGCTTATAAGCCTGCCCAGGAAAAGTGTGCATCGGTAAACTGACCGGCTTGAGAACGGGCTTCCATGTCCTAATGGGTAAGAGCACTGACTGTTACTCATAAGGTCTCTCGCTGCTGTGGTTTGTGCCTATGCCAAATTCTGCAAGTCAGGTGGTTTTTCTCCGGGTACTCCAGTTTTTGCCCACCTGATTCACGATCGGCTTGAAATAAGTGAAATAATCTTGAAAGGGCCGTAAAAACAAAAACTCACCAGCTTGAAGTAACTTAAATAGTGTTGACTGGGCTGTTTGTGGAGCGCTGTGGTGCAGTGGTAAAGCTTTGGATTTGAGATCGAGAGGTAGCTGGTTCGATCCCCGCAGGTGCCAAGTGTTGTTTTCTTGAGCAAGAGACTTAATCCACATTGCTTAGTACTGGTTCCTACCCAGGAAAAGAGGGCCACATGGACGATTAGTACTAGTACTAAATGTGTAACCCTCTATAAATAAGGTTGATTATTATTATTATTATTATTATTAAACTACAAAAAACAACAACAAAAGACTAACAATTTATTAAATTCTATGTCTACTCTAGGTTTCCTACTGATAAACTTCACAGTTTAGACAACACCAAAGACGGGTTGCTGGTATTACGACACATAACCTCACAGAAGTTAAAGCCTATATATTACAGAGAAAACAGACCACATCTTCTTGCTGAAAATATCAAGTTTGAACTCGAAAATGACATAGTAGGTGTTTCATGTTTAACTCTTATCCTGCTGTTCACAACAATCCCTACCTTTGCAAACAGTGTAGATCCAGATCAGATGGCTTCTGAAGAAGCCATCTGATCTTGATCTACACTGTTTGACATTCAGTTTGTGAATTTGCAGGAATAAATTACATCAAGTAATCTGATTGGTTCAAAGTCAGAAATGGGTGTGGCTAGATTAATTTATGCAGCAGGATAAGTGTTAGCCATTTCAACCCTGTAGCCAGTTACAGATATCTTTGCAAAAGGTATACCGCAATTCCCTGCGTATACCACACACATTTTTTTCACCCAGAAAACGGAGCAAAATATCCCCTGCATGTAATACAGTGTCATAGAAAAATAGCCATGTTTTTCTCAAACTCGGCAGGTCACTAAAACCCATTGCATATACAATGTGACTTACCGTAAAAATTCGGCTGTAAGGCGATTCGGCTATAAAACGGGGCCCCTTTTTCAGTTTTTCTAAGGTGGGATTTTGCTTATACTCCTATAAGACGGGTCAAATTTTTGCCATATCTGTCGGGGCCTATCTGCTACCGCCAGATGCCGTTTAGATGCGAGGAATCGGCCTTTTTTTGTCAGAAAATCCCTCTACTTGTACCCCTCACATGGCTTGTTTATGTCTGTTGACATTCTGTGTCTTCGTTTGTGAGAGTTACAAAGAGAGACAACTCTTATTGAATCTGAATAGGTAGGTCTATTAAGCGTTGGGAAAAGGGGGAAATTTATTTCCATCCAAAATATTTAGAGATATTTGTTGCAGCTTTTCTATAAGCAACTGAACTTTTTTCTATCGGGGAACACAACACCTAGCTATTCAGATTCAAAACCAACGCCCCAGCTAGCACAAAATAGCGGGCAAACGTCGGGCCGCAATGTCGTATCGATGTTGGCCCGGTACATGCTTTGCTGGCTAAGGCTAGACAGCTACACAGACTTCTATTCAATAGACGACAGGGTTGATAAATCCATTTCCCGGCCGCCCGGGACGACCAAAATCGCGCCAGGCAGGTGCACTTTGACCTTATGTCGCCCGGTCCGGCAAGTCTCGGACCCATCAATATGGGTATTGATGGGTCTGAGGGCAAGTGCAAAAAAATTGTCTACAACTGTCTGTCTTTTTGAGTCCTTAAATACGGTAAAACTAGACAGGTAAGTAAATCGCAATAATTGCTGCACTGTCAATTCAGAGACAAACCATCTGTGTATTTATTACGGTTCAAGTATGACACTATTGTTAATCCCTGTCATATAATTGCCTCCCTGCGGTGCGTGTCGATAAGGTGTGAAAATATGGTCAAGTTATGTCTCTAATTTGCGTTTATCCTCCAATCATAAAATTTAATCCACAATCAATGTGAAAATGATTTAATCGCTCCTCAGACAATTAGCTACATCTAACGGTAGATGTTTGCATAAAAAATTGACTATTCTACGATCTTATTAATGGTTATGTTTTGGCACCAAATAGTAGATGCTGGGAGGGAAAAGTCGAACGCTGTTGTTGGTTATTGACATGGAGCTTCTGGGGATAATTCGGGAGCTGTGCAAAGCGCTGGTTTTCTATCCACCTCTTTTCACAACTGTTTAGCTATCGAGAAAATATTTTTTACCGGTTCCAAACATTTTTTTTATGAAAGAGATACACACAATGACATTAAACACGTGTGGGGGTGCTGGGGTCGGATGACGTCATCTACCGTTCACGTGCAGAAAAACGGAAGCGGTGGTTTGTGGGCGGCGATTTATATCAATTAAAAAATCACCGATCGCCTTTTTCCGTATGTCTTGTCTTCGCCAGACATTGCCGGAAAAAAGCCTGCAGTCCATGACCTCGGCTATAAGACGAGGTCAATTATTGGACTCATTGTGGAGGGAAAAATCGTCTTATAGCCAAATTTTTACGGTATTGCGACCCTCAAAAAATTCGTCTAACATATTATTTCATCGAATAATTTATATCACTAAAAATGCAATCATTATTTCAATCTCAGACATCAACCTTTTCATGCAGATTACCTTTTATTGGCACAAAAAATGTTTGTTTATTTTCCATATATGTAATGAATCTAGTTGTCTGAATCTGAACAGACTGATCACAAAACAATGGTTGGTTGGGAATACAGAAATTTGATGTTTTATGAAAAATGCTAATAATAATAATGAATATAATAATATTAGTAGTAAAAACAAGAGCTGTCACTATAGGTGACCTTTTTTATGAAAGAGATACACACAATGACATTAAACACGTGTGGGGGGGGGGTGCTGGGGTCGGATGACGTCATCTATCCTTCACGTGCAGAAAAATGGTAGCGGTGGTTTGTGGGCGGCGATTTATATCAATTAAAAAATCACCGATTGCCTTTTTCTGTATGTCTTGTCTTCGCCAGACATTGCCGGAAAAAAGCCTGCTGTCCATGACCTCGGCTATAAGACGGAGTCAATTTTTTGGACTCATTTTGGAGGGAAAAATCCTCGTCTTATAGCCAAATTTTTACAGTATTGCGACCCTCAAAAAATTCTTCTAACATATTATTTCATTGAATAATTTATATCACTAAAAATGCAATCATTATTTCAATCTCAGACGTCAACCTTTTCATGCAGATTACCTTTTATTGGCACAAAAAATGTTTGTTTATTTTCCATATATGTAATGAATCTAGTTGTCTGAATCTGAACAGACTGATCACAAAACAATGATTGGTTGGGAATACAGAAATTTGATGTTTTATGAAAAATGCTAATAATAATAATGATTATAATAATGATAGTAGTAAAAACAAGAGCTGTCACTATAGGTGACCTCCCCGCCCCCCCCCCCCCCCCCCCCCCCCCCCCGGATCCAATTTCTGAGTTTTTGCAAAATTTCAAGGGGAGATAATTCAGCCAAAAATCAAAAATGACAACAGAGTTATGGCCCTTGGTCAGAATGAAGCCCTTGTGATGGTGAATAAGTGTGTGAAGTTTCATGGGGCTAGGTCAAATACTTTGAAAGTTATGATCAAGGTTAAAGTTTTTGTGACGGACAGACAGACAAACAAACAAACAAACAGACAGACAGGGCAAATACTATATGCCCCCCTTCCCCTGAATCAAAGATTCTTGGGGGCATAATAACAAAAAAGATATTTAAAATTTTATTTGTTTCTCAAAAAACACAAGTTGATATTACAGGCATTACCCGTACTTTTCTCAAAGCAAGAGCCAGTCAAACTCGTTAGATAGCGTTCTGTGACACTGGGAAAAAGCATGTGAGTGTTTTAGATAGGAATATCTTTTTGTCCACGGACCTTGGACTCGGAATTTAGGTGCGTGTTATAGATGAGTGTGCGATATACGCAGGGAATTACAGTAGATCCAGATGGGTTGGCTAACAGGGCTGGCTAATCGAAGCTGAAAAGATATTCGATTATCAGTCATGTCATTGCGATCGATAATCGATTAGTAATCGCTAAGGTTTTTGTCATTATTTTACCTGGCTTTCCGTCTGAGCATGACTCTTATCATATGTTTCACTTTACCATATGTATATTAAAACAGACAGGCCTGGGCAAACAGTGTAGACCCAGATGAGACGCCGCATAATGCGGCGTCTCATCAGGGTCTGCACTGTTTGCCACTCATCCAGCTATTTTAGGCATAACTTCTGGTAGTAGATTGTACCTATCAAGTAATCGATTAAAAGCAAACCAGAAATGATAATCATTTTTGTGGAATTTATCGATCAATTATTTGATTATACGATTAATCGTGTCAGCCTTATTGGCTAATCACAAGCCATCTCATCAGGATCATCACTGTTTGCCATCCTGTATATGATTATGATTAACCTTTACCACTCTCCGGGCGAAATCAGCAGACGACAAATACAGTCGAACTTCAATGGCTCGAACACCTTTGGGACCTCGAAAATCTGTTCGAGACAGGGGTAGTTCGAGCCACTGAGGTTACTGTCAGGAGGCATAACGAGATACTTTTAGACATCTTTTCGGTGTTCTGTAATGAAAATGTATGCTGTGTGTACTCATTAGAACCGCCTCATCGAGGCGATTCTAATGAGTACACACAGCATACATTTGCAAGATAAAAGACTAAAATCTCCTCAATTATCCCCCACTATTTCTTATGTAGAGGATTTCGCAAGGGGCTCAAGAATGGGTTCGACTCATCCATGGTACACGAGCCATCAGTGTTTGAGCCATCGAAGTTCAATAATTGTAGTTGGTATTTTGCTTATATTTCTCAGAAAACAGGATTTGACATCTCGTGCTAATTGTCTCCATAGGAGACAATTTGCATGAAGTCCTGTTTTGGGGGAAAAATCAGAAAAACATTTCAAAATGTCGTCTGCTGAAAAAATACCCAGCATGCAGAGCATTAAGCTCATATTTACAAGAGTGAAAGTGTCCCAGATTCAAAGTGGAAGATTCAAAGAGGTGATAAGGGTTAACCCATATATGCCTAGTGTCCCATTTTTTGGACATTGGCATCTGATCTGAGTCTACACTGTTTGCATAGAATACATACATGCAAATAAAAAATGTGACATTCCTATGATTGGAAATGGACCTCTCCAAACTTATTATTATTTATAGCCCCGCTTGAAAAGTGGGGCTATATTGGATTTGCCCTGTCATTCCGTAATTCTGTAATTCCGTAATTCCGTTATTCCGTTATTTTTTCGTCACAGTTTTCCCCGAAACTAAGAGAGCTAGAAAACTAAAACTTTGTATACACGTGGACAATGGGTGCCTCCACGGACCTTACCGAAATTATGACCAAGGGCCCATAACTCTTGGAGTTATCTCCCCTGATAGGTTTTTTTAAATGAAAATGTTTGGTCACAGTTTTCTCAGGAACGAAAGAAGCTAGAAAGCTCAAACTTTGCATAAATGTGGACAATGGGTGGATATAGGGAGCTTACCAAAATAATGGCCAAGGGCCCATAACTGTTGGAGTTATCTCTCCTGATAGGTTTTTTAAATAAATGAAAATATAGGTTTTTTTTAAATGAAAATGTTTGGTCACAGTTTTCTCAGGAACTAAAGAAGCTAGAAACCTCAAACTTTGCATAAATGTGGACAATGGGTGGATATAGGGAGCTAACCAAAATAATGGCCGAGGGCCCATTACTTTTGGAGTTATCTCCCCTGATAGTATAGTTTTTTTTTAATAAATGAAAAGGTTTGGTGACAGTTTTCTCAGGAACTAAGAAAGCTAGAATACTGAAACTTTGTATGAACATGAAAAGTGGGTGGATGTATGGCCCTTACCAAAATAATGGCCAAAGGCCCATAACTCTTGGAGTTATCTCCCCTGATAGGATATTTTCTGCAAGTAAAAAAATCATTTCACTTTTCTAACCATCAAACCATGAAAAATATTTTCGATACAGTTTTCTCAGGTACTAAGAAAGCTAGAAAGCTGAAACTTTGTATAAACATGAACATTAGGTGGATGTAAGTAAATAATGGCCAACAACATTACTCTTGGGGTTATCTCCCCAGCAAAGAAAAAAAAAATATTAAAGTTTTCTCTGGAACTAAGAAAGCTCCCCTGATAGGTTAAAAGCTTTTAGAGTCAATGTGTCTTACTCCTCTGATAGCGCTATAGCGGGGCTATAGTCAGATCCTCTGACAGCTCTAGTTAGGTGGAAGATTCCATTGTCATATATGGGTTAATCAGGGCTCTTTGTTATTGTACAATGAAATAGTTTTTGTTTTGATAATGTTCAGTGTAAGCTCTTTTACATCTGCAAACTTTCCGGTGGGCCATGCTTTCTTGATGGGCCAGAGGTGCATTAGACAGCAAATTTAAAAGTTAAAATTCTAGCCTCCGTTCCCTGCCACATTACTTCCATGGATACAAAATATGAAATATTTTTGGCCACACTACCCAAGAAAGGCAGTTGCCAGTTACTATTGTAAAGACAGCAAAGACAAAATCTTGGAATGAAAAACACAAAATGAAATTCTGATGCACTTGCATATGTATTGCAATGTTTGATTGGATAACGTCAAATATTTGCAACAGTACATTCTATGATACACTGTCAGAAAACTGATGTCATTGTGTAATATCTCTCTTCATTGGTTGGTATTTGGTTTTATGCAGCTCAATGCTCTTGCCATTTTGGACAAATAAAAATATTTTTAAACAGAACAAATGAATAAGTGCATTAAAATGGGGGATAACTGTATTGAAAATTGTCTTTTGGGGAGGTAAATTGTCAGTTTTACGGTTGCAACTCATTTTACGGCTCTGCTGATGCGCCGCCATTAATTTTGTTTTGTTTGATTTGAGGTTTAACTCCCTGTCAACACTCTGTCATTTTGGAGACGTTGCTTCCAATTTTATGGGACTTTTACCAGACATTGAGAAGAAGTGACATCTCAAGCCCTGTCGCTCAATGAAACCAATAGGGTTTTTAAGCATGGAGGGTCTGACTCGCACCGCTTTTTTTGGGCAGGCTTAGATCCTCTAGGCGGTTTACCAGTACTTATGTGTGGTTGGTTTCAGCTCTGCCAATTTACTTCCCCAAATGACAATTTTAAATACAGTTATCACCTAAATAGTTTACAGTTAGGAATGTTTTCCGAACATACCTGAAAGAACTTAATGCTAACCCTTTCAATTTGTTACTGTATAGATTAATACAGTGTTACAAGAACAGAACAACAAATGATTCTTATACATTAGTGAGAATATCTCAAACATAACAAGTGTATAAGCAAAGACAATCATACTCTATGTATTCTTACAGACAGGTCTGAGCAAACAGATGATATGCCACAGAACATACAGAGCCATTGCTTTGCACGCTATTCTATACTTTAGAGCTGGCTTTGGTGGCTCATTCAGATGTGGATCCAACTAGCAATCAGGGGTCACAGTACCATACCTGCTTGGACTGCAACATTCTTAAACAGAGATTGTTCATTTTGGAATTTTACTGCCAAGTCAACACTATAAAGGTCATATTGAACCAGTCAGTCATATCAAACCAGTCAGCCTAACCACATTTCCTGGGCATACATAAGCAGTTTACCAGCACAGTGCACTTTCTTTTGCCAGAAACTGACAACTGCCTTTTTTGAATCAGCAGAAGGGAGAGAATGACCTGAGAAAAGATCTCATAATCTACACGAAAAAAATGTTGCCAACCCCAGTGGTATTGAAGCCGCAACCTCCTGATCTTCAGTAAGATGCGCACCTGACTGAGTTACCAAGGTTGGCTCATGGAGATTGATCATGAAATATTTGCTACCATAGCCCTAGATAAGAGGGGGTATCCAAATATTATATTTCCTTGTTTCTGCATGAAAACATATTAGAATACCTCCCTGAGGCACTCTTCTAGTGAGTACCCACAACATACGTTTTTGTGCAGAAATAAGAAAAATATCAGTACATTTTGGATGAAAAAAGCCCTTATTTGGGGCTATGTATCCATTTGACTGATTCAAGAATCTTGAATCAAGATTAAGAAAAGTGTGGTTAAGTAATCTGACCAACTCAACTTGACCTTCATATGAGCCCCGCCAAGCGAATTTGTGTCTTCGAGCATTCCGTCATGACAAATTTCAACTGGGCATGCCCAGCCATTCAGAGGGGCCAGGGATATGGCTTTCTGTCTGAAGGTTCCTCTTGATTCACTGCTTGTATGAGCGAGCAGCGAAGGTTCTGGCGAGACTGCGCGGATGCGCAGGCTTGCCTGAACCTTCGCTGCTCGCATATGCGATAAGTACCAAAATCACTTGACGGGGCCCATATAGTGTTGATAGGGCCATTAAACCTCAAACCATAAACCATCTACGCTTAGAGTGAGTGATTCTAGCTCAAAACATTTTCTTTTCAGGAGGATTATGGGACACTACAGTTGACTGGCTACTTGCGTGGGCAGACCTTGTCAGTAAATAGACTGGTTCACCTGCCAGGATGGGGAGAATTTCAGTTGTCACAGGTTGATGTCCTGGACGATCCTTACCCATTGCAACCAAGGGCAGATAAACAAAGCAAAAAGGGACAGTCACAGGTGAAAAGTTGTTAAATAGTTTAATTGCAGATATTGCGGTTCAGCAAATAAACTTAATGTCTCTTGCCCCCGCCCATCGGGGCTTGTAGAAATAGACTGGGCTGCATGATGCTTCCACACACAGCTGAAACCAACCATACATGACTTATGGAAACCGCTTAGAAGGTCTAAGCCTGCCCAGGTAAAGTAGTGTGAGTCAGACTGTCCATGCATATAAACCCTTTTGAATTCATTGGGCGGCTGGGCTTGAGATGTTATTTCATTTCAATATCAGGTAAAAGTTCCACAAAATAGGAAGCAACGTCTCCAAAATGACATAATTAGTGTTGATTGGGACGTTAAACCTCAATTCAGACAAACAAACATAAACTTGATGTCTGTAGAAGCAAACTACAAGTATTGTTGTAATGGTTTTTCACGATAACTGAATAAACCACAACCTCTTTGTAACAGTGTTTGTTATAATAGTTTTTGATATTTGTTTGTTTGTTTGATTTGATGTTTAACGTCCCCGTCAACACTGTAAAGGTCATTTTGGAGACGTTGCTTCCAATTTTGTGGGACTTTTACCCGACATTGAGATGAAATCACATCTCAAGCCCTGTTGCCCAATGAAACCAATAGGGTTTATTAGCATGGAAGTCCGCCTCGCACCGCTGTTCCTGGACAGGCTTAGATCCTCTAAGCGGTTTACCAGTACTAGTGTGCGGGCCGGATTCAGCTCTGCGTGGAAGCATCATGCAGCCCATATATTTGATATAACACAGTAATGAAGATGGATCCCAAAAATGTATAGATTATATAGAAAAATGACCATAAATGGTCTTTTTTCTATATAATCTATACATTTTGGTTCTGATATAACACGTCTGCTTAACTACTATGGTTTCTGCTTGTGACTCCAACAATAGTGTCATGAAGAGGTTGTGATGTAATTCTTTTCTTTGGTTCAAACTGATCAATCTTTACATTTTCCCCATGTAGAAATGTGTTGTCTGGTAAACCTCTGGGTCCAGTTGTTCAAAACATTGTTCGCTTAACGAGCTTGTTAGTGGTCAAATTGTTAATGTTTTAGCAAGTACAATGTCTAAAATTTTTGGTATTTTTCTGAAACAATGTGAGCAGCTTTTGCATTTGCAAAAGCTGCTCACATTTTTTCAGCAAAGATATTAGGATTCTTACAATATTAAATGATCAAAATTGTTAGTTTTGAACAACTGTCCCCAGGTATGGGTTTGTTTACTGTGCTTTCAAAATGAGTAAACAAGGGTGACATTGCTATTGTTTACATAATGTCTTAATGCATTAAATCAATGCCAAAATGTAATTTATGGGGAAATTATTTTCTGTTTTACTAAAAGAAATACTGACATATTGGTTACAAAGAAAGCTATGATTTGGGAATGAAGTAGTGTCCTGTCAAATTTTCTGACATCTGATCAGTTGTTGCTGAGACATCAGAAACCAGATTCTGATAGATTGCACCCAGACAGTTGCTCAAAACTGATAATACTAAATCTGTACTTATACAGAATTTTAGCTCCTTGGTTGAAGACTGTTACTCCTTAAGACAAAAAGAGAAATGACATCAGAAAATGTTGTCTGTTTATGTTGCCTGCTGAATCTTCTTGCAAACTTTTCAAACATATTTTGCATACATGCCAACAGTGTGGACCTTGATCAGGCTCTGTTTGCAACAAAGACTTTTAAACTAACCAGCAGGCAACAACAATCAAAAAACAATTGTTGTGACTGGCATTTTAAAGATAAATAATACTACAGCTGATCTGTTTTTTTAGCCATCATCACGAAAACACACATACAGTATAACTTCAATGGCTCGAACACCCATGGCTCGTTTACCATGGCTGAGTCGAACCCGTTCTTGAGTCCCTATGGAATTTCTGTGCATAAGAAATAGGGAGGGTAAAATTGAGGATATTTTCGTCTTTTATCTTGCAAATGTATGCTGTGTGTACTCTAGTGAATACACACAGCATACATTTTCATTATAGAACACCGAAAAGAAGTCCTAAAGTATGTCGTTATGCCTCCTGGCAGTAACCCTCAGTGGCTCGAACTACCCCGGTCTCGAACAGATTTTCATGGTCCCAAAAGTGTTCGAGCTATTGAAGTTCGACTGTATATAGTTTTGACCCACTTGAACCCACTTTTATATAGTAAAACTGGGGTTTAAAGGGGTAAACCTTATTTTTCTTATTTCTGCTCTAAAATATAGATTGTTGGTACTCGTTAGTCGAGGCGGTTCTAACGATTATAATTTTTTTTTTTTTTTTTTTCTGTGGTAAAGTTACAATGTATTTGTACAGGCGTGTTTTCATAATGTACATTTTTTGTTACTTAGTTCTTAAGTTTCTGATAAAAGTATTTCACTTTCTTAACAAGGATGCAGAAATGGAGGAAGATGATATGGGGTCTACACCCAGACTCACAGAGAGGCCCAATCCCAGCATGCAAGAGTCTCTAGAGTCCGAGGTCATTCCTGATCCAATGGAAGGAGAACAAACATGGCCGACAGAGGAAGAACTGGCTGAAGCTGAAGGTACCATATTTTTAGACAGAAATATGTTCATATTTCATACATGAAAAATAATAAACCCTTATCTTGCTGAATATTCATTTAAGCCACACCCATTTCTGTCTATCAACCAATCAAATTACTTGATGTAATTTATTGCTACAAATTCATAAACTGAATACCAACAATGTAGATCCTGATCAGATGGCTTCATCAGATGGCTTCTGAAGAAGCCATCTGATCTGGATCTACAGTATTTTCAAAGATAGGGGTTGTTGTGAACAGCAAGATAAGGGTTAAAATACAAGGTCATGTCCTAAATGCTGATATTCCAACAGATTTGCAAGACAAAAATTGCAGATCTAGATTAGTCTATGGAGCAGCTTGATAAGGATGTAAATCATTTGAGACATGCCAAGCAAACCTGTGTCTTTAGACATGTGGGCATGGCAAAGATGCAGGGTCCAGTTGTTCAAAACAAACAATGTCATTAGTAAACGTAATGCTACCTTAATAATCCTAAAAATTCAGACACCTTTAGGATTTACTTTAATTCTCATAAAATTTTAACAAATTTGTTTCACTATCCAGCAAAAATTACAAAAGGTCCAGACGGAATGGTAAATGGTATAGACCCTGATCAGTCTGATCTGGGTCTGCACAATTTGCTCACATTACTTAGGATCGTTACAGTAATGCAAATGCTACTCACATTAGAACATTAAACTATTTCACCACTAATGAATCATAAATCTAATTACCCCTATGATCCTAAGTATTGGGACCTACAGGCCAAAGCAAACAGTGCAAACCCGGAGTAGTCTGTTCAGGGTCTACACTGTTTGCCATCCCATCTACGCTTTCTGGACTCGTGAAAGAAATTTGTTGAAATTTTAGGAGAATTACAGGAAGTCCTTAACGTGTCCCAATGTATAAGATTTTTACAGTATGCTTCAGATCTGCAGTACTTCCATGCAGTCTGGTCAGCATCTTTGATCAAACTGTATGCCACTTTTGACCCAAAGTTTCTTCGTGGAAAGGCAGTAATCCTACTGAGTGAATATGCTGGCTGATTTGCCTTCTCACCGATTTGATTTCAGTGGCTAGATTAAGACCTCACCTGTGCAGTCTGATCACAGTCTTTACTGGCTGTCTGGTTATGCTACTGCCTTGTAAACCAGGGGTCGCAGGATCAATCCCGGGCTTCTCCAGACTTTTGGATGAGTCTTTAAACCGAGGTTCCGTCTCCGTATGACCTTAGCTGTTGGTGAGACGAAAAACTCAAACTCTCACTCACTAATTCTACCAAACCTGTAGAGGCAAAAAATGTATGGCTGAAAGAATGCACAAGACTGATTATTTCCTCCCACGGAAGGAGAGGGGGACATATTGGTTTTGATGCATCGGCGTGACTCTGTCTCATGTGCAAGATATCTCAGGAACTACTTGGTGGATTTTAATCAAATTTGCATGAATATAACATTGGGACAGGATGAAGAAATGATTAGGTTTTGCTGATCTTGACCTTATTTTCAAGGTCACAGCCATGCGAAATAGGTCAAATTTAGGTTGCATGCAGTATATCTCATGAACAACTGGGTAGATTTTAATCAAATTTGCATGGGTAAAACATTTGTTCAAGGTGAAGAACTGATTAGGTTTTCGTGACCTTGACTTTATTTTCATCACTGACTTGAATGCTGATAACCCATTTGCCATGACTGTTTCAGAATCATTCCTGAACCTCTTTGACATTCTTCCCATAGCTTTTAAGGATATGTTTTTTTTTTTTTTTCGCATATTTTATCTTGAAAAGGTATGTTGGGTGTCCTCATCAGAATTGCTTCCCTGAGGCAATTCAGATAAGACACACATGTGAGTACTTATAAGAATTGCCCCAATGAGGCAATTCTAATGAAAAACACAACATACTTATATTTTGTAGTGGGTAAAAAATGTCATTTTATTATTCCTATTACACCACTTTTAGGGTCCAAAACAAAAAACCATGGTAGTTAAACAAATGTACCATATCCATACAAAAATGCATAGATTATGTAGAAAATTTCTGTATACAATGTAATCTATACATTTTTTGGGGATCCATCATTAATCTATGTTACATCCAAAGCCATTTGATAATGAATAGTGTTATAAATAGGCTGTGGTGTATGTCTCCTTTCCAAGCACAATGATTAACCCTCAGTATCTAGAACTGTCCCCGTCTAGAACAAATTTTCATAGTCCCAGATGTATTCGAATCATTGAAGTTAGACTACCATAATGATCCTAAGTATTGGGACAGACATGCCTAAGCAAAGATTGCAGACCCAGATCAGACTGCTCCTGAAGGAGCAGTCTGATCAGGGTCTATACTGTTTGCCATTCTGTCTGCATCTTTTGTACTCCTTGCTGGATCATGAAATAAATTTGTTAAAATTTTAGGAGCATTACAGCAAGGCCTCAAGGTGTCCCAATTTTTTAGCTGGGCTGTTTTTGAAGAAAACAACGAGATATTGTCATAGCTCTGGCATCGTCTGCGTCGTCATCGTCTTCGTGCAAAAACTTGAACAGTTTGTAATATCTCTGTCATTACTGAACATATTTACTTGAAACTCGGACTAGTTGTTCATTATGAAACGGGGAACTCATACCAATAGGTGAGGTAACCCTCAAAATATTTTTGGCAAAGTTATGCCCCTTTTTCCACTTAGAATTTTTGTGTTCTAAAAGAAACTGCAGCCGAGCATTGGCACCCGCATGCGATGCTCTTGTTTGGATTTTTACGGTGTTCTTTCTGCTGTAGCTGAAGTACATGCCACAAAGAAGACAGTGAGAAGAGTACCTAAAGGAACTTCAGAGTACCAGGCCTCATGGATCATAGATAGTGATCAAGAAGAGGTAAATATACTTCTTGCACACCAGAAAAGCAAATCCGTGATTTTACCCTGGGATAGAAATTTATGTTCTGACCCTGGTGTTCCGACCCCAGATCGAATATAATCGCGTGTTTGATAAATGCACTGGCTGATTACAACCTCATGTGCGGCGTCGTCATGCGTGACGTCACTAAACATTCCTGTTGTGTCATCACAAAATGGCGGACGTCGGTAACCGAAGTGACAGCAGCATTAAAAATTCGCAATAGAAATGGAAGGTATGCAAGAAAAAGAATCCAGTATGGGTGTGAGGGGTGGATAGAAAAATCCGTCCCTCGGGATCACTGTCCGGCATCACTTGGCAAGCCTCGTGATGCCGGACAGTGACCCTCGGGACGGATTTTTCCATCCACCCCTCACACCCATATAAGATTCTTATATTCTTGCACACCAGACAAGGAAATCCGTGATTTTACCCTGGGATAGAAATTTATGTTCTGACCCTGGTGTTCCGACCCCAAATCGAATATAATCGCGTGTTTGATCAATGCACTGGTTGATTACAACCTCATGCGCGGCGTCGTCATGCGTGACGTCACTAAACATTCCTGTCGTGTCATCACAAAATGGCGGACGTCGGTAACCGAAGTGACAGCAGCATTAAAAATTCGCAATAGAAATGGAAGGTATGCAAGAAAAAGAATCCGATATGGGTGTGAGGGGTGGATAGAAAAATCCGTCCCTCGGGATCACTGCCCGGCATCACTCGGCAAGCCTCGTGATGCCGGACAGTGACCCTCGGGACGGATTTTTCCATCCACCCCTCACACCCATATAAGATTCTTATACTTACACAGTGTGCCAGAAAACCGTTTAATGTTCTTGTATGCAGTTTAGTCAGCATACAAATAACTGGTTATGGTTGATGGCTTATGTAAACTTTGAAAACTCATTTGGTCCCAGGTAAGGAACTTAATTAAGCGCAACTCAGCTGCCCATTTCCTAGTTTGCTAATTACCAGGGGCCAGTTATTAAAAAATAATAATGTTATTAGTGTACATATCATTATGTCTCCCCCGAAAAAAATTTTTTCGGAGAGACATATTGTTTTTCCCCCGGGCGTCTGTCTGTCCGTCTGTCTGTCTGTCCGTCTGTCTGTCTGTCTGTCACACTTTCGTGTCCGCTCTATAACTTGAAAACCGTTCGAGCTATCGTCACGAAACTTAGTATAAATATAAATCAGCATTAGACGACGTGCAGTGCGCAAGAACTATAACTCTCGCATTTATACTTTTTGAATTATCTCCCTTGGAAGTTTGTTGGTATGTATATATGTATGGGAAAATCGTGTCCGGTCAATAACTTTCTTATTTTCAGATGGATTTTAAAATTACTTGGCAGAAATATTAACAACCATGAGACGATGTGTGGTGTGCATCAGGTAGGTCAGTACCTCGAAGGTCAAGGTCATACTTAGAGGTCAAATGTCAAAAAAGGGGCCTTTTTTCGTGTTTTGTCAATAGCTTTCTTATTTTGAGATGGATATTAAAATTACTTGGCAGAAATATTAACAACCATGAGACGATGTGTGGTGTGCATCAGGCAGGTCAGTACCTCGAAGGTCAAGGTCATACATAGAGGTCAAAGGTCAAAAAAGGGGCCTTTTTTTCGTGTTTTGTCAATAACTTTTTTATTTTGAGATGGATTTTAAAATTACTTGGCAGAAATATTAACAACCATGAGACGATGTGTGGTGTGCATCAGGCAGGTCAGTACCTCGAAGGTCAAGGTCATACTTAGAGGTCAAATGTCAAAAAAGGGGCCTTTTTTCGTGTTTTGTCAATAACTTTCTTATTTTGAGATGGATTTTGAAATCACTTAGCAGAAATGTTAACTATCATGAGACGATGTGTTGCATGCATGATTCAGTTTGATACCTCAAGTATCAAGGTCATACATAGAGGTCAAAGGTCAAAAAAGGGGCCTTTTTTCGTGTTTGGTCAATAACTTTCATATTTTTAGATGGATTTTGAAATTGCTTGGCAGAAATGTTAACCACCATGAGATGATGTGTTGTACGCATGACCCAGTTTGGTACCTGAAAGGTCAAGGTCATACATAGAGGTTAAAGGTAAAAAAAGGAGCCTTTTTTGTGTTCTGTCAATAACTTTCTTATTTTTAGATGGATTTTGAAATTACTTGGCAGAAATGTTAACCACCATTAGACGATGTGTTGTGTGCATTACCCAAGTTGGTACCTCAAATGTCTAGGTCGTACTAAGAGGTCAAAGGACAAAAAGGGGCCTTTTTATGCCTCGAACTTTGAAAAAGTTGGAGGGGCATATTGGTTCTGGTTCGTTCGTCCGTTCGTCAGTCTGTTACGCTTTTGATGCATAGCATAACTAAAGAACCGTGTATGCTAGGGTTTTGAAATTTCATATATGGATTCCTCATGGAAAATTAGCTGACACATATTTTTTTTCTCGTCCGGATTATGCCCCTTTCAAGAGTTATTGCCCTTTGAAATTTTATAGTAAAATCTTGTCAGCAAGATATCTCAAAAACTATTGGAGCTAGAGCCTTGAAAGTTGGTAAATAGATTGGTGGTGATTAGTAGATGAACTGATTAACTTATGACAAAATTCCGAAAAACACTTTGTGAGTTATGGCCCTTTGTCATTTTGGTAATTTGTGCCCATTGTAATGTATGCTAAAAGTGATGCATAGCATAACTTTAGAACTGTGTATGCTAGGGTTTTGAAATTTCATATATGGATTCCTCATGGAAAATTAGCTGACGTGAGTTATGGCCCTTTGCCATTTTGGTAATTTGTGCCCATTGTAATGTATGCTAAAAGTGATGCATAGCATAACTTTGGAACTGTGTATGCTATGGTTTTGAAATTTCATATATGCATTCCTAATGGAAAATAAGCTGATGCGTATTTTTTTTCTCATCCGGATTATGCCCCTTTCAAGAGTTATTGCCCTTTGAAATTTTTTTAATAAAATCTTGTCAGCAAAATTTCTCAAACACTATTGGAGCTAGAGCCTCGAAAGTTGTTGAGTATATTAGTGGTGATGAGTATATAAACTGATTAACTTTTGACAAAATTCCAAAAAATACTTTGTGAGTTATGGCCCTTTGTCATTTTGGTAATTTGTGCCCATTGTAATGTATGCTAAAAGTGATGCATAGCATAACTTTGGAACTGTGTATGCTATGGTTTTGAAATTTCATATATGCATTCCTAATGGAAAATAAGCTGATGCGTATTTTTTTTCTCATCCGGATTATGCCCCTTTCAAGAGTTATTGCCCTTTGAATTTTTTTTAATAAAATCTTGTCAGCAAAATTTCTCAAACACTATTGGAGCTAGAGCCTTGAAAGTTGTTGAGTATATTAGTGGTGATGAGTATATAAACTGATTAACTTTTGACAAAATTCCGAAAAATACTTTGTGAGTTATGGCCCTTTGTCATTTTGGTAATTTGTGCCCATTGTAATGTATGCTAAAAGTGATGCATAGCATAACTTTAGAACCGTGTATGCTATGGTTTTGAAATTTCATATATGCATTCCTAATGGAAAATTAGCTGACACCCATTCTTCTCATCCGGATTATACCCCTTTCAAGAGTTATTGCCCTTTGAAGTTTTTTGAATAAAATCTTGTCAGCAAAATATCTCAAAAACTATTATAGCTAGAGCCTTGAATGTTGGCGAATAGACGTTGATTGGTGTTGATGAGTAGATGACCTGCTTAACTTTTGACAAAATTCCAAAAAATACTTTGTAAGTTTTAGCCCTTTGTCATTTTGGTAATTTGTGCCCATTATAATGTATGCTAAAAGTGATGCATAGCATAACTCTAGAACTGTATATGCTATTGTTTTGAAATTTCATATATGCATTCCTGATGGAAAATAAGCTGACGCGTATTTTTTTTCTCATCCGGATTATGCCCCCTTCAAGAGTTATTGCCCTTTGAAGGTTTTTTAATAAAATCTTGTCAGCAAGATATCTAAAAAACTATTATAGCTAGAGTCTTGAAAGTTGATGAAAAGATTGGTGGTGATGAGTAGATGACCTGATTAACTTTCGACAAAATTTGAGTTATGGCCCTTTGTAACTTTAGTAATTTGTGTCTATTGTAATGTATGCTAAAAGTGATGCATTCCATAACTTTAGAACCCTGTATTCTATGGTTTTGAAATTTCATATATGCGTTCCTGATGGAAAATAAGCTGACACATATTTTTTTTCATCCGGATTAACTTAAGAACCGTGTAAGCTAGGGTTTTGAAATTTTATATATGGTTTGCTATGGAAAATTAGCTGACACATATTTTTTCCTCATCCGCATTATGCCCCTTTCAAAAGTTATTGTCCTTTGATTTATTTGTTAGCATAACCTTGGGGCCAAGGCCACACACTTTGAATTATTATTGTAATCATGGTAATTTTCGGTTTTATTGGACGGGTTTTTCAAAAATTCCGTCCTTTAAAATAGCGATGTCCGGGTGGGTGGTTGGGCGGGTGGATGGGCCCCACAGGTGCGACATAGCCTTCGGCGGAATTCTTGTTGTATGTTTTTGAGTCTTTAACAATATTTGTTGAATATTTTGCCATCTAGGGACAAGCAAAGGTTGGGGGCATTGTGTTTTACAAACACCATTCCTAGTTTAGTGTTCAGTCAAGAACTTTCTTTTTCCTGGATAGATTGTGAAATTACTTGGCAGAAATGTTAGCCATCATGAGACGATGTGGTGCAAGCTAGACCTAGGTCGGTATCTCCAAGATCAAGGTCATACTAAGAGGTCAGAGGTAAAAAAAGTTTTTTGTTTTTTTTTGTGTCCAGTCAATAACTTTTTTATTTCTGGATGGACTTTATAAAGTAACCATGCAGAAATGTTCACCGGCATTAGACCATGAGTCATGTACAAGACCAAGGTCCATATACATCCAATGTCAAGATCATACCTAGAGGTCAAAGGTAAACAAATGGGACAGTCAATAACTTTATTATTCTTTGATGGATTTTGAAATTACTTGACAGAAATGTTAACCATCATGAGACGATGTGTTGTACCTCAAAGGTCAAGGCCATACTTAGAGGTCAAAGGTAAAAAAGGGCTTTTTTGTGTATGGCCAATAACTTTTTATTTTTCTATGAACATTTTTAAAGCTACTTTGCAGAAATGTTTATCTTCATTAGATGATGTGTTGCACACAAGACCCGGCTCAATACCTCCAATGTCAAGGTTATACTTAGAGGTCAAAAACGGGGGAGACATCTGTGTTTTTGTAGAAAAACAAATTCTAGTTCAAACTTCTATCATTTAGTAGAGTAAATACAGTCAAACTTAAATGTTTCGAACATCTTTGGGACTACGAAAATCTGAGACAGAGTTTGAGCCACTGATGGCTACTTCCAGGAGGCATGACTGGATAATTTTGGACTCCTTTTCGGTGATCTATTATATGAATGTATGTTGTGTGTACTTATTAGAATCACCTCATTAAGGTGATTCTAATGAGTACACACAGCATACATGTGCAAGATAAAAGACGAAAATATCCTAAATTTTCCTCACAATTTCTTAGAGAAATTCCCTACGGACTTGAGAACGGGTTCAACTCAGCCATAGTAAACGAGTCATTGGTGTTGAGCCATCAAAGTTCTACTGTGTATTCGTATTTTTGCTGAAAAAAATATTTTGCATATAAGCCCGAATGTCACTTTTAATGATACCTAACCTTGATAATGATGTTTCAGGGAGTCGAAGAATTATCTGACGATGATGATGTTGATGCTGAAATGGAGGCTGTTGATGAAGAGGAAAGTGATGATGAGGATGATGATGAAATGAAGGACAGTGATGAAGAATACGAAGATGTAAGTATAAGGAAATTTAACCCATTGTGTGCGGGAAACCCCTAAAGGGGTACCTTAGCAAAACAGTGCAGGCCCTGATTAGATGCCGCAGAACGCGGCATCTGATCAGGGCCTGCACTATTTGCTAACAGAATTTTCCGTCAAAAATAGAAAATGAACAAAAAAATAGGCCTGGCATTCCTTAAATGACAAATGGAATTGTCCAACATATAGCCATGGAAGAGTCCACTAGTATACATTGGGGTAACATCCCACATGAGACATACATTAACCAGGACCCAGTGGTTCAAAACAAACAATGTCTTAGGTAAGGTAATGTTTCCATAGAACTTTGTTCATGTAATATGGCAAATATGCTCATATTTTTGCTGAAAAAAAAATGCGGCAAAAGCTGCTCACATTTTTTTTTCAGCCAAAATACCACTGTATTGGATATTGCACTTTCTTGAACAGTTGACAGTTTGACCAGCAAATTTCAGATAATTTCAGCAAAAATACCAAAATTTTAAATATCAAACTTGTTAGAACAGTTAACAGTTATGACCACTTAGGAGCTCGTTAAGCTAACGATGCTTTGAACAACTGGCCCCTGAAGTCTTGTTGAGCAAAAGCAGTAGTTTTCAGTTTTTGTTGTTTGTTTGAATTGAGGTTTTACATTTCGGTCAACACTATTTAGGTCATTTTGGAGACGTTGCTTCCAATTTTGTGTGACTTTTACCCGACACTGACATGAAAAGACATATCAGGCCCCAACACCCAAACAAACCAATAGGGTTTATATGCAGGGATGATCCGACTTGCACCTCTTTGCCTGGGCAGGCTTAGACTTTCTAAGTGGTTTACCAGTACTCATTTGCAGTCAGTTTCAGCTTTGCATGGAATCACAATGCAGCCCAATCTATTCCTCCAAGCCTCGATGGGTGGGGGACCTCTGGTTTTGATGTGTGTAAATGGAGTGTCAATAGCTCGCACTACCTCTGGCATTGGTGTCAGCATTGGAATCTGTCAGCATCCACATTTACGTTAAAGTTAGTTTAGAGGTTGTATTTTTCAAACCATATGGTGGATTTTGGTCTTGGTTCATATGATGATAGAGACAGGTCCAAAGCAAAGTCACGGTCATAGACTTTGAATTTTTATGTTTTAAGTTTTTTAGCAGCTTATATTTTCCAAACCATATTTTGAATTTGATTCATATTTGATATGTTTATAGGCATATTTCTTTCAAAGAACTTGCACATGATACTTGCTGAAGAAATCCTTTGTTTTAGACTACTGTCCGAACATAACCAGAGCTTTATGATTAATGTTTATGTTCGATTAATCTGTTAACATTGTGGTTAATCTAAAAAATGTATACATGTTGTGTCTGTGGATATTGCTTAACCCTTTTTATACCCCGCCACACGATAGTGGCGGGGTATTATGTTATACCCTCCGGTGTCTGTCCGTCTGTCCGTATGACTGTGCGTCCGCCTGTCCGTATGACTGTCCATCCGTCCGCACTTCGTTTCCGATTGATAACTTGAGTATTTTTTCACGGATTTTGTTCAAATTTTGCATACATATTGGAATCGGGGATGAGTGGTTTGGGATTGTTAATGGGCAAAATTCGTTAATTTTTAGCAGAGTTATTGCCCTTTTCAGTATCTGAAAAATGGTTTTTGGCCTCTAATTCCCTTACTGTATGGAATATCTGGATGAAACTTCACAGATATATAGAGGACTAAACGGTTCATATTGTGGCCAAGGACTGCTACTCTGGCTGTTCCAGTTCTTGAGTTATCTGCCCTTGACGTATTTAAAAAATGCATTTTAGACTGTAGTTCGTTTATCATTTACAATATCTTACTGAAACTTCATAGATATGTAGTAGATGAATTGTTATATACTGTGGCAAAGGAACATGACTCTGGCTTTCCCAGCGATTGAGTTATCTGCCTTTGAAATATCTGAAAAATGGTTTTTGGCCTCTAGTTCCCTTACTATATGGAATATCTCGATGAAACTTCACAGATATATAGAGGACTTAATGGTTCATATCGTGGCCAAGGACCGCTACTCTGGCTTACCAGTTCTTGAGTTAACTGCCCTTGAAGTATTTAAAATGCATTTTAGACTGTAGTTCCTTTATTATTTACAATATCTTGCTGAAACTTCATAGATATGTAGTAGATTAAATGTTACATACTGTGGCAAAGGAACATGACTCTGGCTTTCCCAGCAATTGAGTTATCTGCCCTTGAAATATATATGGATTTTTACATATGCTTCCTTCATCTTCTAGCAACTTCATCCACTCACATTAAGACATTACACTTGCGGATCATATCTCTGCTATCCCCTTTCTAGTTATTTAGCCTTGACATATTTTCAAATAAGTTACATTGCTTAGCAGTGGCGGGGTATTATGCAGTGTCTGCGGTGCTTTTATTTTTTAACCAAATGGAATCTTCTTCCTTATATATGGCAGGAGGCTATTTCGAAATTATGGGGTGACAGGTTGTGTTATCTTTTAAAATCTGTTTGGAAAATAGCTGAACTTTTTGCAAATAGTGTAGGCCCTGATCAGATGCTGCATTCTGTGGCGTCTAATGCGGTGTCTGATCTGGGCATACACTGTTTGCCAGGATACCCCTTCTGGGGTTTCCGGTACAAAATGGGATAATAGTAATGTGTCTAAATAGTAAACGTTATCCTTTGTCCTGCTGAACCAGGACATGCTCCAACTTTGCAAACAGTGTTAATCCAGATCAGATTAGTGAATTTATAGGAATAAATAACATCTAGCAATTTGATTGGTTGATAGTCAAAATGTGTGTGGCGATTTTAATTTTTTTCAGCAGAACAAAGGTTAAGGAAAATCGATTGGTCCACTGCTATATGGACGTTTTATCCCTATCATGTGTTGGGCAAAGCATATGGAATCTTCTTTTTTCTGGTTTTAACTCCAAAATGAAATGGCATCCATTTACTGCTGGTTGAATGGAGAAAATTTGTTTGGAGCAGTGAGAGGTTTCCAACTCTCTACCTTTTCCCTCTGATATATAAGACATCTTATCAGGTTTTCAAGTCTGTATAATGAACCACTCTGTACACATCACTTTATATAGGGAAAAGTATAGACTACAGAAGCATACATCTCAAAAACATAGACTGTGGGTACTTGTTAGATCTGCCTTAATGAGTGCAGCCACAATCTATGGACTAGAAATAAGAAAAAATAGCACAATTTTCATCTGTAAAATGCTAATTCTTTCGATAGTTACCACATGGGTGTTACCATAATGCTTCTGTTTGATGTACAGCTTCCACTCTATTCTCTTGCAGGTGACAGTAACTGATGGTGATGAAGATGCTAAGTATGACAAAGACCTAGATTTAGAAGAGGACCAGAAAGTGTGAGTATCTGTGCTCTCAGTTATAAAAAATAGTAGTGAGAGCAATGATCAGGAATCAATACAGTTAACCCTCACATCAGAGACACCACAGGGAAAGAAACACATGCATGAAATGACTAGACCCTAATGGATACATCAATAGCGGAAAGCCAAAAGGACAGTTACTTTCCCACAAAATGGCCAATTGGCTGTCTAAAAAAAAATAATATAAGCAATACACACATTCAAAGACGAACTATAACCATCATCCATGAGACCTCGGCCGAGTTCGACCGTTGTCAAAAATCGGGTGCG
This sequence comes from Lucinisca nassula, assembly GCA_963580285.1. Classification (NCBI taxonomy): domain Eukaryota; kingdom Metazoa; phylum Mollusca; class Bivalvia; order Lucinida; family Lucinidae; genus Lucinisca; species Lucinisca nassula. The sequence continues at coordinate 122,959,370 of OY757016.1, read as the reverse complement.
TATCACATGAGTTACGGCCCTTTGTTCTTCAAATACGATAATGCTGAAATAGCTGTTTCTGGATTCTACAGTCTGTGTTTACCTACAGATTTCCACCAAACTTAATACATGGCTTTTCTTTCTTGAGACCTCGCACAAGTTCGACCATCATCAAAATCTGATTCGTTTCACAGTCCTTTGTTTTTCAAATAATGCTGAAATTAGCTGTTTCCGGACTCTACAGTCTGTATTTACCTACCGATTTCCACCAAACTTAATAAATGGCTTTGCATCTACGAGACCGCACGTGAGTTCGATAATGGTCAAAATCCGACGCATATCACAGGAGTTATGGCCCTTTGTTCTTCAAATAAATGCTGAAATTAGCCATTTCCGGACTCTTTCAGTCTGTGTTTACCTACCGATTTCCACCAAACTTATACATGGCATTGCATCCATGAGACCTCGCATGAGTTCGATCATCGTCAAAATCTGAAGTGTATCACAAGAGTTACAGCCCTTTGATCATGAAATTTAATACATGTACCTAATTTGCTAAAAAATTCTTGCTTGTATTTCAGTTTATTGTCACTTGCTCATAGCGGGGGTTATTTTACTCGTTCTCCAACGACAGCTCAATCTAGTTTTATGGAGAATGATCATGAAATCTTTTCCTTCCTTCTGATTTTAAGACGGGCAGTTGTCAGTTGGTCTGGTTAATCAGATTTGAAAAGATAATCAATTATCAGTCCTGCTGTTGTGAACAATAATCTATTAACAGTCATTGAAGATCTGATAATATTTTACCTTTCTGTCAGAGCATGACTCTTACCATATGTTACACTTTACCCTATGTGTATTAGGACATACAGGCCTGAGCAAATAGTGTTGATGCAGATGAGATGCCGCAAATTGCAGCCTTTCATCAGGGTGTGCACTGTTTGCCACTCATCTAGCTATTTTAGACACAACATTGGGCAGTAAAGCATACTTATCAAATAATCAATTACTACCAAATCAGTAAAGATAATCATCTTTGTAGACTTTGTTGAATTAATCGCTCGATTAATTGATTATCCAATTGTGTCAGTCTTAGTTGTCAGTTTTTGATGAAACCATGTGCACTGCACTGGTTATCCTTCTATATAAGCCTGCCTAAGAAAAGTGTTGTTTTGTAAAAGCCTGCCCAAGAAAAAATGTGGTAAGTTAGGTAACCACATTGGAATAGTGTTAAACTCCAAACAAACAAAACTTCTTTTGACTCTGATCAGCCAGGACAGATGGGAACCATTGCTGTTTGCTCTAGAGTAGGCTCAGGCACATTAAATTAAGCATCATGTGGTCATGAAAGGCTCTCATCGTACAGTACGAATATGCAGGATGTTCTGAATTACCGTATTTACCATACATCTTTGGACTGATAGACCTGAGCAAACAGTGTAATCCCAGATGAGACGCTGCAAAATGCGATGTCTCATCAGTATCTACACTTTCTGTCACTCATACAGCTATTTTTAAACACAACATCATGTAGTAAATTGTACTTGTTCATATTTTACAACAAGTATTGTAAGGAGTTGAGGTGTGATAGAGAACATGATTTCTTGTGATTAACACCATTTGTTATTGTACAGATATTTAATCTGATTAACAGAATAGCAATAGGTTGGCTAACTCTCAAATTAGCTCATTGCCATTCCAACCCTGTAGACCAGTACAGTTACCTTTACAAACAGTGTGGTACCTGATTAGACAGCTCATAATGTTTGCCATCATTTTAATGAATCTGACAGAACTCCTAATTCACATCAGTTGACTTGCTCAAATTCAGAAGTGGAAGAGTCCACCTTAGAAACACAGGAGTGGAAGGGTTATTATACTTAAGTGTAATACATGTACCAGTAGGCATGTTGCTGTATTAAGGGGAAAGGGAACCACTGGCAGATTTTTCAGCCATTTTTCAAAGGAGGACAACTTTTGGGACTTCTTGTTCGCTTTTCTATCAAAGCTGGCCAATGGAAAAAGGGGTCTAGTCATAAAAGGAAAGAATTTTCTCCTCAGGAGCAAATTCTTGCCTTTAAGAGTTGACCCCTCTTTGCTCCTCAGGAGCAAATTCTTTCCTTTAAGAGTTGACCCCTCTTGACATGGGAGAAAAAAATACTTTTCCATGAAGGTGTATCCATTCCCCTTAAATAAACAATAATGAATATTTTCAAGGTTTGAGAAGATTAAAGAAGAGAGACAACATGTGATGTTTCCTGATGAGATAGACACACCTAAAGACACAACGGCCAGGACAAGATTTCAGAGGTATAAACAGTTTAATCTCAAACACCTTTGGGACCGTGAAAATTTGTTCCAGACGGGTAGTTCTAGCCATTGAGAGTTAATCTTAGTGCCCGGTTAGGAGGCATAAAAGGGACACCTTTTCAGTTTTCTTTAGAATAATTGAAAGTCGGGTGTGCTCATTAGAATCACCTCAATATGACTCATATAGGGTTGACTGGGCTGGACAATGTACTTATACAAGATTAAATAAGAACATTTTCCCAAACATATTGATGTCTATATGTTCCACGCCCACTGGGGCTTGGAGAAATAGATTGGGCTGCACGATGCTTCCACGCAGAGCTGAAACTGACCACACATGAGTACTGGCAAACAGCTTAGACGGACTAAGCCTGCCCAGACAAAGTGGTGCAAGTCAGACCGTCCAGTGCATATAAGTCCTTTTGGTTTCATTGGATAGCAGGGATTGAGATGTCATTTTATCTTAGTGTCGGGTAAAATCCCACAAAATTGGAAGCAGTGTCTCCAAAATGACCCAAATAGTGTTAACAGGAACGTTAAACCTCAACCAACCAACCAACCAAACAAACAAATTAATATCTGCAGTTTGGAAAATTTTCCTGGAGACTCAAAAATAAGTTTGAAACAGCCATAGTAAACAAGCCGTCATTGTTTGAGCTGTAGAAGTTTCACTGTATCACTTTCATTTTATTGATTTTGTTGACTGGGTATTCTATATATACTTAGTCAAAAAAGTAACTATACCAACTTTCGGGTGAAACTCACTAGATATCTGGCAGCTATTGAGCTAAATTTGGCTGTAGACATTTAAATCCGACGTTTAGCTAGAGAATGCTCAAACTTGCATTTGTCCATACATTTCTGCTCCAGAGTTGTCTTCCAATATGTGCCTAGAAAGATTTTGGAAGAAAATGGACATTGCGCATGCGCAGAAAGTTCTTTTTTGTCTGAGATGGAAGACAATATTCTCTGAACATCGGATAACACTTTACTTTTACAATATCTCATGATCTCGCATTATAAGCGAGGTTTTAATTTGTGTAATTCTCAAATTATCTCCCTTGCAATTAAAAATATAGCAATTTTCAAACTGCTGTAATTTTTATTCCTGTCAATCAATTTTTGCCGTTTTTAGCTCACCGTCACGTAGTGACGAGGTGAGCTTTTGGGATCACTTTTTGTCCGTCGTGTGTCCGTGCGTGAGTGCGTGCGTAAACAATTTCTTCAAACGACATCTCCTCCTAAACCACTGAGCGGATTTTGACCAAACTTCACAGGAATGATCCTTAGGTGGTCCCCTTTCAAATTTGTTCAAATGGTTCCGGTCCGTTGCACATATAGGTCACAGGAGCCAAAAATAGATTTTTTTCACCAAAAACTTAAAAATCTTCTTCCCTGAAACTGCAAGGCCCAGGTCTTTGATATTTGGTATGAAGCTTCATCTAGTGGACCCCTACCAAGATTGTTCAAATTATAGTGCTGGGGCCAAAAATGCCCCCGCCCCGGGGCCCTTTGATTTTACATAGGCTTATATAGGGAAAATCTTCAAAAATCTTCTCTGAAACTGCAAGGCCCAGGTCTTTGATATTTGGTATGAATCTTCATCTGGTGGACCCCTACCAAGATTGTTCAAATTATAGTGCTTGGGCCAAAGATGCCCCCGCCCCGGGGCCCTTTGATTTTACATAGGCTTATATAGGGAAAATCTTCTTCTCTGAAACCGCAAGGCCCAGGTCTTTGATATTTGGTATGAAGCTTCATCTAGTAGACCCCTACCAAGATTGTTCAAATTATATTACTGGGGCCAAAAATGCCCCCGCCCCGGGGCCCTTTGGTTTTACATGGGCTTATATAGGGAAAATCTTTAAAAATCTTCTTCTCTGAAACTGCAAGGCCCAGGTCTTTGATATTTGGTATGAATCTTCATCTTATGGACCCCTACCAAGATTGTTCAAATTATAGTGCTGGGGCCAAAAATGCCCCTGCCCCGGGGCCCTTTGGTTTTACATGTGCTTATACAGGGAAAATCTTTAAAAATCTTCTTCTCTTAAACCCCAAGGCCCAGGTCTTTGATATTTGGTGAGAAGCTTCATGTAGTGGACTACTACAAAAAATGTTTAAATTATAGTGCTTGGGCCAAAAGTGCCCCTGTCCCGGGGCCCTTTGGTTTTACATTGGCTTATATAGGGAAAGTTTTTAAAAATCTTCTTTTCTGAAACTGCAAGGCCCAGGTCTTTGATATTTGGTATGAAGCTTCATCTTGTGGACCTCTATCAAGATTCTTTAAAAATCTGAAACCACAAGGCCTAGGTCTTTGATATTTGGTATGAAGCTTCATCTAGTGGACACCTACCAAGGTTGTTCAAATTATTGTGCAGGGGCAAAAAAGCCCTTGCCCCAGGGCCCTTTGGTTTTACATAGGCTTATATAGGGAAAACCTTTAAAAATCTTCTTCTCTGAAACCGCAAGGCCCAGGTCTTTGATATTTGGTATGAAGCTTCATCTAGTGGACCCCTACCAAGATTGTTCAAATTATAGTGCTGGGGCCAAAAATGCCCCCGCCCCAGGGCCCTTTGGTTTTACATGGGCTTATATAGGGAAAATCTTTAAAAAATCTTCTTCTCTGAAACTGCAGGGCCTAGGTCTTTGCTATTTGGTATGAAGCTTCATCTAGTGGACCCCTACCAAGACTGTTCAAATTATAATGCTGGGGCCAAAAATGCCCCCGCCCCGGGGCCCTTTGGTTTTACATAGGCTTATATAGGGAAAATCTTTAAAAATCTTCTTTTCTGAAACTGCAAGGCCCAGGTCTTTGATATTTGGTATGAAGCTTCATCTTGTGGACCTCTATCAAGATTGTTCAAATTATAGCCCTGGGGCCAAAAATGCCCCCGCTCCTGGGCCCTTTGGTTTTTCATAGACTTATATAGGGAAAATCTTGAAAAATCTTCTACTCTGAAACCACAAGGCCTAGGTCTTTGACATTTAGTATGAAGCTTCAGCTAGTGGACCTCTACCAAGATTTTTCAAATTATAGCCCTGGGGCCACAAATGCCCCCGCCCCAGGGCCCTTTGGTTTTACATAGACTTATAATAGAGATAATCTTTGAAAATCTTCTTCTCTGAAACAACAAGGCCCAGGTCTTTGATATTTGGTGTGAAGCTTCATCTAGTGGCGTCTATCAAGATTGTTTAAATTATAGCCCTGAGGCCAAAAATGCCCCTGCCCCGGGGCTATTTGGTGTTACATAGGCTTATGTAAGGAATATCTTTAAAAAAAATCTTCTTCTCTGAAACAGCAAGGCCCAGGTCTTTGATATTTGTTGTGTAGCTTCATCTAGTGGACCTTTGCCAAGATTGTTCAAATTATAGCCTTTGTTGATATTTGGTATGAAGCTTCACCTTTTTAGATCTCCCTCAACATTATGCACATTATAACCCTGGGGTCAATAATGGCCCTCCCCGGGGCCCACTTGTTACTCTATGGATCAGGTGAGCGATCCAGGGCCATCATGGTCCTCTTGTTTCAAAAGCGCTTTGTATCCACCATTGCTGTTCATCATGATGGTAAAAAATACAGACAATTCATGGAGCATATAGCACTATCGATTTCGATTTTCTATGGAGTTCCCATTGAAAGCAACATTTGCATACAACTTCTAAGAATTAGAGGTCAATATGTGATAGCCTGTTTCTCGTAGCTGATGCAACTAAAGTTCCAAATCTTTTGTGAATAGACGCAAATGGTATCTAAAGAAATGTCACATGTATCAAATTTTAGAAATGTAGGGTACAGGGAAATTGTGCGATGTTAAATCATAGCATGTTTTAATGATTTTCTCTGCGAAAATGACACAGTGACCCCTTTGGTGTTTAAAGCAATAATCTATGATGATGTGTTTACGAAAACAAAAACGAATGGTGCTTTTGCACGGAAAAATGAGTCTTCTTATCAAAACATAACAAACTTTGTGTAGTTTTTATCTGTAGTAGCTGTAGTAACAAAAGCAATTTTAGGTATAGGAACTTTTTTGACTGAGTATATTTATAGCCCCGCTGGCTATATTGGATTTGCCTTGTCCTTCTGTGATTCTGTAATTCCGTTATTCATGATAACTCATAAACCATTCGAGGTATTTTCATGAAACTTCACACAAATGTAAAGCACTATGAGATGATGTGCAGAGCGCATGAACCATAACTCGGGATTGCCTACTTTTGGAGTTATTGCCCTTTGAACATTGAAAAATGGCAACCGTAATTTCGTTATTCATGATAACTAATAAACCATTTGAGGTAATTTCATGAAACTTCACACAAATGTAAAGCACCATGAGACTATGTGCAGAGCACATGAACCATAACTCTGGATTGCCTGCTTTTGGAGTTATTGCCCTTTGAACATTGAAAAATGGCAATTTTGATCTTGTCCGCTCCATAACGCAAAAACCGTTAGAGATACTTTCATGAAACTTCACACAAATGTAAAGCACCATGAGAGGATGTGCAGAGCACATGAACCATAACTCTGGATTGCCGTTTTACCACCTTTAATAATGTCTTCCCCAAAAAAAATTTTTTCGGAGTGACATATAGTTTTTCCGCTGGGTGTCTGTCTGTCTGTCTGTCAGTCTGTCACAAAATCGTGTCCGCTCTATAACTTGAAAACTGTTCAAGCTATCCTCACGAAACTTCATATAAATATTAATCAATATTAGACGACATGCAGTGTGCAAGAGCTATAACTCTCGCATTTATACTTTTTGAGTTATCTCCCTTGGAAGTTTGTCGGTATGTATGTATGTATGGGCAAATTGTGTCCGGTCAATAACTTCCTTATTTTCTGATGGATTTTGAAATTACTTGGAAGAAATATTAACAATTATGAGACGATGTGTGGTGCGCATGAGGCAGGTTGGTACCTCAAAGGTCAAGGTCATACTTAGAGGTCAAAGGTCAAAACAGGAGCCTTTTTTCGTGTTTGGTCAATAACTTTGTTATTTTTTGATGGATTTTGAAATTACTTGGCAGAAATGTTAACCACCATAAGTCGATGTGTTGCGTGCATGACCCAGGTTGGTACCTCAAAGGTTGGTCATACTTGGAGGTCAAAGGTCAAAAAAGGGGCCTTTTTGGTGTCTGGTCAATAACTTCCTTATTTGTAGATGGATTTTGAAATTACTTGGCAGAAATGTTAACTACAATGTGATGATGTGTCTCTTGCATGACCCATGTTGGTACCTCAAAGGTCAAGGTCATACTAAGAGGTCAAAGGTAAAAAAGGGGCCTTTTTTAGTGTTCAGTCAATAACTTTCTTACTCCTAGATAGATTGTAAAATTACTTGGCAGAAATGTTAACCATCATGAGACGATGTGTTGCGCGCTAGACCCAGGTCGGTACCTATAAGGTCAAGGTCATACTAAGAGGTCAGAGGTAAAAAAGTCTTTTTTTGTGTGTCCAGTCAATAACTTCTTTATTTCTGGATGGACTTTTTAAAGTAACCATGCGGAAATGTTCACCTTCATTAGACGATGAGTCGTGTGCAAGACCAAGGTCCATACCTCCAATGTTAAGGTCATACCTAGAGGTCCAAGGTCAAAAAAGGGACCTTTTTTGTGTACAGTCAATAACTTTCCTATTCTTGGATGGATTATGAAATTACTTGGCAGAAATTTTAACCATCATGAGACGATGTGTTGTACCTCAAAGGTCAAGGCCATACTTAGAGGTCAAAGGTGAAAAAAGGGCTTTTTGTGTAGTCAATAACTTTCTTATTTCTCGATGAACTTTTTATGCCCCGCATCCGCATGATGCCGGGGGCATATAGTTTTTGCGGTTTTCCGTACGTGCGAACTTGTGTACATGTGAACGTCCGTCTGTGTGTGTGTGTACGTTTGTACATGATCCTGTAACCTCAGGTTAAGGTTTTTGTAACAGATAGAGCCTGAACTTTTAGATCTCATATTTTCCTAGCCATTTGATGGAACTGGTTCATCTTTGGTATGATGATAGATATAGGTCCAAAGTTTTATTAAGCAATACCCCCACCCATGCCTGTGACCTCAAGGTCAAGGTCACAGACTTAGAAATTTTCAATGTTAAAGACTCAGGTTAAGGTTTTTGTAACAGGTAGACTTGAACATTTTAGAACTTCCAAACCATTTGATGGAATTGGTTCATATTTGGTATGATTTTAGATATAGGTCCAACGTTTTATTCAGCAATACCCCCACCCATGCCCATGGCCTCAAGGTCAAGGTCATGGACTTAGAAATTTTCCATGTTAAAGACTCCAGTTAAGGTATTTGTACCTGGTAGAACCTGAACTTTTATGATGGCTTTGGTTCATATGATGATAGATATAGGTACAATGTTTTATTTAGCAATACCCCCACCCATGCCTATGACCTCAAGGTCAAGGTCACAGACTTAGACAATTTTAATGTTAAAGATTTCAAAGAGCTCAAATTTTCCAAACTATATTATGGATTTGGCTTATGTATGCTATGATGATAGATACAGGTCCAAATGTTTATTTGGCAATACCCCCACTCATGCCTATGGCTGCAAGGTCAATGTCACAGACTTAGAAATTTTTAATTAGATATTTTAAGAGTTATATTTTCCAAATCGTTGGAGGATTGAGTTGATATTTGGTGTGATGTTAGATACCTGTCCATTTTATTCAGCGATAACCCACCCATGCCCATAAGCTCAAGGTCAAGGTCACAGACTTAAATTTTTTTAATTATCCCCTTGCACAACATGGCTCTAGTGCCTATATTTCTTCACTGATTTCAATATAACTTCACACAAATGTTCCTTATGACAATACTCGAGCAATTTGACTTTCAAGGTCATGACCTCAAGGTCAAGGTCACTGTGGCTATTTTTAGAAAAACTTTGTCATCGCTCTAGTGCCTACATTTCTTCACCAATTTCAATATAACTTCGTACAAATGTTCCTTATAAAAATAGCTTGAGCTTATTCAACTTTCAAGGTCATGGCCTCAAGGTCAAGAACACTGGCTATTTTTAAAAAAACTTTGTCATCGCTGTAGCGCTTACATTTCTTCACCGATTTCAATATAACTTCACACAAATGTTCCTTATGACAATATCTCGAGTGATTTCGACTTTCAAGGTCAAGGTCACTGTGGCTGTTTTTAGAAAAACTTTGTCATTGCTCTAGTGACTACATTTCTTCACTGATTTCAGTATAACTTCACACAAATGCTCCTTATGACAGTATCTCATGCGAGATCGAATTTCAAGGTCATGACCTTAAGGTCAAGGTCACTGTGGCTATTTTTAGAAAAACTTTGTCATCGCTGTAGCCCTTACGTTTCTTCACTGATTTCAATATAACTTCAGACAAATGTTCCTTATGACAATATCTCTAGTGAGTTCCACTTTCAAGGTCAAGGTCACTGTGGCTATTTTTAGAAAAACTTTGTCATCGCTCTAGTGCTTACATTTCTTCACCTATTTCAATATAGTTTCACACAAATGTTCCTTATGACAATATCTCGAACGAGTTTGACTTTCAAGGTGAAGGTCACTGTGGCAATTTTTAGAAAAACTTTGTGATTGCTCTAGCGCTTACATTTTTTCAAACAATTTCAATATTACTTCACACAAATGTTCCTTATGACAATATCTCAAGCGAGTTCCACTTTCAAGGTCAAGGTCACTGTGGCTATTTTTAGACAAACTTTGTAATCGCTCTAGCACTTACATTTCTTCACCGATTTCAATATAACTTCACACAAATGTTCCTTATGACAATATCTCGAGTGATTTCGACTTTCAAGGTCAAGGTCACTGTGGCTGTTTTTAGAAAAACTTTGTCATTGCTCTAGTGACTACATTTCTTCACTGATTTCAGTATAAATTCACACAAATGTTCCTAATGACAGTATCTCTTGCGAGATCGAATTTCAAGGTCATGACCTTAAGGTCAAGGTCACTGTGGCCATTTTTAGAAAAACTTTGTCATCGCTGTAGCCCTTACGTTTCTTCACTGATTTCAATATAACTTTAGACAAATGTTCCTTATGACAATATCTCTAGCGAGTTCCACTTTCAAGGTCAAGGTCACTGTGGCTATTTTTAGAAAAACTTTGTCATCGCTCTAGTGCTTACATTTCTTCACCTATTTCAATATAGTTTCACACAAATGTTTATTATTTCAATATCTCTAGCAAGTTCCACTTTCAAGGTCAAGGTCACTGTGGCTATTTTTAGAAAAATTCGTCATTGCTCTAGTGCTTACATTTCTTCACCGATTTCAATATAACTTCACACAAATGTTCCTTATGACAATCTCGAACGAGTTTGACTTTCAAAGTCAAGGTCACTGTGGCTATTTTTAGAAAAACTTTGTGATTGCTCTAGCGCTTACATTTTTCACCAATTTTAATATTACTTCACACAAATGTTCCTTATGACAAAATCTCTGGCAAGTTCCACTTTCAAGGTCAAGGTCACTGTGGCTATTTTTAGACAAACTTTGTCATCGCTCTAGCGCTTACATTTCTTCACCAATTTCAATATAACTTCACACAAATGTTCCTTATGACCATATCTCGAGTGAGTTTGACTTTCAAGGTCAAGGTCACTGTGGCTATTTTTAGAAAAACTTTGTCATTGCTCTAGTGACTACATTTCTTCACTGATTTCAATATAACTTCACACAAATGTTCCTTATGGCAATTCCTTGAGCGAGTTCGACTTTCAAGGTGAAGGTGACTGTGGATATTTTTAGAAAAACTTTGTCATTGCTCTAGGGCTTACATTTTTTCACCAATTTCAATATAACTTCTCACAAATGTTCCTGATGCCAATATCTCGAGCTATTTAGACTTTCAAGGTCAAGGTCACTGTGACTATTTTTAGAAAAACTTTGTCATCGCTCTAACGCCTACATTTATTGATGGATTTTAATAGAACTTCACATAAATGTTTCTCATGATAATATCTCAAGTTGCTTTGACTTTCAAGGTCATGACCTCAAGGTCAAGGTCACTATGGTTATTTTTAGAAAAACTTTGTCATCGCTCTACCACCTACATTTATTAACAGATTTTAATATAACTTCACACAAAAGATGCTTATGATAATATCTTGAGCAAGATCTACTTTCACGGTCATGGCCTCAGTCAAGGTAACTATGGCTATTTTTAGAGAAACATTGTCATCACTCTAGAACCTACATTTATTGATGAATTTTTAAACAAACTTTACACAAATGTTGCGTATGATAATATCTCAAGCAAGTTGGACTTTTGCCATTTCAGTGTTTTCCACACACGAAGTTGTCTTGTGCGAGGGGATTTGTATCGCATGCGATGCCTTGTTAGATATTTTAAGAGTTTATTTTTTCCAAATCGTATGATGAATTAAGTTTATACTTGGTATGATGATTGATACTGGTCCAATACCCCCACCCATGTGCGTACCCTAAAGGTCAAGGTCACAGACAAAGAAATTTTTTATTTAAAGTTTATTAAGAGCTCATACTCACCAAACCATATAGATTTGCTTCATATTTGGTATGATGATAGTTACAGGTCCAAAGTTGTATATACCCCCACCCCTGACCTCAAGGTCAAGGTCACAGACTTAGTCTTATTATGCTTTTAAAGTTTTACGGCTCATATTTATTAATAGGCTTCATATTTGGAATGATGATAGATTCAGGTCCCAAGTCTCATTCACCCATACCAACGACCCTGCCCATGACCTGAAGGTCAAGGTCACACACTTAGAAAATTTTGTTGCAACATGGATTTTCGGGATGAGGCGGGGCCCTTGGCGGGGGCATATGTATCGTCTGGACACATTTCTAGTTAAATTTACTTTGCAGAAATGTTCATCTTCATTAGATGATGTGTTGCACACAAGACCCAGGTCAATACCTCCAATGTCAAGGTCATACTTAGAGGTCAAAAAGGGGGAGACATATGTGTTTTTGTAGAAAAACAAATTCTTGTTACAGGCTGAAAGCTGAAAACATTTTTTTTTTTTGTATTTTTCTTTTCTGATAGCGCTACAGCAGGGCAAGAGTCAGATCCTCTGAGAGTTCTATTTTTTTCTAAGCTGACGAATTCTTTGCCATCATATTTTCTTTTCAGTAAACAGAGCCCTTTTCAAATAGGGGGCTTGGATTTAAGGGACAGAATTAGCACCACAGAAGCAAAATTCTTTTAAGGACAAGTACCATCTTTTTGAGACTAGGTCCCAAAGAGCACAGACATCCCAGTCTTCATGTTAAAGCTTTTTGTCAGTATGTTATTATCTGGGCCCAGTTGTTCAAAGCATTGTTAGCTCGTTAGTGGTCAAATTGTTAACTGTTCTAGTAAGTATAATATCTAATACAGTGGTATTTTGGCTGAAAAAATATGAGCAGCTTTTGCAAGGCTGCTCAAATTTTTTTCAGCAACTATATTAGCATATTAAATGATCTAAATTTTAACAATATGTTAATTAACGAAGTCAGTTTTGAACAACTGACACCTGGAGGTTGATTTTTTTCAAGGTAAACTGACCAGATGACTTGACCTAAAAAGTGTTGACTGGGCCATTAAACTCCAAACACTGCAAAACATGTATCAATATATGTTTCAGCACCATCAGTTATTAATACTGTGTTTTAGAAATAGATTACCTGAACAGCATAAAAATAGTAGCTGCTCGGTCTAGGAGCAAATTCTTCCTTTATTAACTAGACCCTGCTGTATAAGGAGGCAAATCTTTGCTTGAGTCCGTTACCTTGCAGGTGTACCTGCATGTTTTATGTTACTCAATATTGAATTACCCATTTCATAATTTGTAACTTGGTTCTCTGTTTTGCATCCCAGTTTGCAATGTTGTATTTCTCCCCACCAGGTATCGAGGTTTGAAGAGTTTCCGTACCTCCCCCTGGGACCCTAAAGAGAACCTGCCCAGTGACTATGCCAGGATCTTTCAGTTTGACAACTTCAAGCATACGAGTAAGAGAGTACTGGGTGGGAATGATGAAACTGAAGGCACTATTGCTGTGAGTACATGTAATATTGTGAGCCCTCTTCATATTGACATTCAGTATAATGACAAAACTCGTAAAAATGACATTTTCAATGTAACAAGTCCTTAGCTTAAGATGAGATGGACTTATCGCAGTATTGAAGAATACAGTCTACCCTCTTTATACCAACATTCAATATAACGACAGAACTAGTTATAATGACAATTTCAATGGAACGAATCCTTAGCATAAGATGAGATGCATTTTTGGAGATGTTTTGTAATTATTTATTACTCCAAGAAACAAATGTTGTGGATATTTGTTAGAATCGCCTCATCGAGGCGATTCTAACAGATGTCCACAACATCAGTTTCTTGGAGTAATGAAAGGGAAAAGTTATTACCTATTATGCTACTCCTTATTGGGTTTCTTTATTATCAGTTACCCCCTATATATATTGCATTGTAAGGCATTGACCTGATAAAGATATGCTATCTCAGGTCAAGTGAGCTTTATCACGTCAATGTGACATTGCACTTTATGAATGAAACGGACAACAGGAAAAATGGCCAAATGAAAATTTTTTAAATTATTACTAGAAAAAAAAATGGAAAAAAAAAAAACATTAAAAATATAAAAAGAAGAAGAATGGTCAGTTGATAGTAAATATACTGAATGATTATATTCCGCACCGGAATGTCAGGACACACTAAGGAAAATCAGTAACTGAACGTAAACTGCCAATTTAAAGAGTTTACAAGGGAATAAACTGATAAATAGAATATCAGATTCATGTCATTTGATATCAAGTTTATCAGGCTTGGCTTCGAGAACACATGTAGAATCGCTCGGCAAGCCTCGCGATTCTACAAGCGTTCTCGAAGCCTTGCCTGATGAACTTGATATCAAAAGACACGAACCTGGTATTCTCTATATAGGGGCAAATTAACTATAGCGGCAGATTGTAAGGGAACAAAAACTGTCGTTATAGCGAGGGTCCTCTGTATCAAATATTGTGGGTATTTATTAGAATTGCCTCCATGATTGTAACAAATACCCACAATGTTTATTTCTTGGCTTTAGCCACATTATGGCTTTGGCCAATGACAAGATATTCATATTATGCCTCGCTTGACGCTTATGACCCACAAAGAGGGTTGGCGTGTCGTTAAACACGAAATCATCATCATCATCATCATCATCATCATCATATTATGCCTCCTGACATGGCATTATGATTAACCCTCAGTTGCTCAAACTACCCCTATATCGAACAAATTTTCACAGACCCAAATAGTGTTGACGGGGACTTTTAACATCAAATCAAACAAACAAATGGCCTGAAAGTTGTCAGAGCCACTGAAGTTTGACTGTTTGTTCATGTTCCTGTGTATAAAATGTTTATGTTTTTTTTTTGTTCTATTTGTTAGAATGAGAAACTTAAATGTCTGCATAAAATAACTTGTTTTAACCCAGTATATTAGTGGACTCTTCCATTGCTATATGTCCATTTGTCATATAAGGTGTGAAAGGCCTATTTTTATACCCCACCACACGATAGTGGCGGGGTATTATGATATACCCTCCGGTGTCTGTCCGTCCGTCCGTCCGTATGTCCGTCCGTCCGTCCACACCATTTCCGATCGATAACTTGAGTAATTTTTAACGATTTTTTTTCAAATTTTGCATACATGTATATATCGGGAATGAGTGGTATGGGATTGTTAATGGGCAAAATCCGTTAACATTTGACAGAGTTATGGCCCTTTTTAGTTCAAAATAAGGGGTTTTGGGGCGTTTCCGATCAATAACTTGAATATTTTTTCACGGATTTTCTTCAAATTTTGTATACACATTGGCATTGGGTATGAGTGGTTTGGGATTGTAAATGGGCAAAATACATTAACATTTAACGGAATTATGGTCGTTAAAATTCCGATTAAATGGTTTTTGGGGACTTATTCCTTTACTATATGGAATATTTGGATGAAACTGCACTGATGTATAAACGACCATAATAAGCAGGTTTTGTGTTGTGAATACACAAAATGCGTTAACATTTAACGAAAAATTGGTCGTTAACAATTCCCATTACAACATGTAAATAGTTTCTGCGCATTTATTCCTTTAATTTATAAAATATAATGATTATCACTGCCAGTGTAGTGGTTAGAGTGCTGGACTACAAATCCTATTGTTGACTATGAATCTGAGGGGCGTGAGTTCAAATCTTCGTCGAGGAATGGACAATTTTTTTTTTTCGTTTTTTCTTTTTATTTTTTGTGTGTTCTTTTTTTTTTTTTCTTTCTTTTTCATTTTGGCAATGAATTTATTTATTTTTTTATATTTTTTTTAATTTTCCTCATTTTTGGTTTTTCATTCCTTTTTTTTCACCTTTTTTTTTTCACCCTTTTCTTCTTTTTGTTATACCCCATCACAGGATAGTGCTGGGATATTACAATATACCCTCCGGTGTCTGTCCGTCCGTCCGTCCCCACCATTTCCGACCAATAACTGGATTAATTTGTGCTATGAATCTGAGGGGCGTGAGTTCAAACCCCCGTGGAGGAATGGAATTTTCTTTTTTTTTTCCTTTTTTTCTCGTTTTTTCTTTTCTTTTTTTTTCCGTTTATTTTTCTTTTCTTTCTTTTTGCAATGAATTATTTTTTTTTTTTCGTTTTTTTTTTTCTCATTTTTTGTTTTTCATTCCTTTTTTTTACCTTTTTTTTTTTTTCCTTTTCTTCTTTTTGTTATACCCCATTACACGATAGTGCTGGGATATTATAATATACCCTCCGGTGTCTGTCCGTCCATCCGTCCGTCTGTCCGTCCGGACCGACCCACATTTTGGGTTTGTGTGGCTGCACCTGTCCATATTTTATGGGGCTAAAATTTTTATGTGGCTAACGGTTTATGTGGCTATAAGACACACAAATCTGTACATCTAATGTGGCTAGCCACACAAACTTTGGACATCAGCCACATAAAGGCTGTCTGTACGAAACCGTCTTTGTCTAAACTTATGTGGCTACCAGAGGTTGTGATATCTAGCCCTCTAAAGGTAGAACAGAACTTTCTTTATAGTGCACTGATACATCTTATGGGTCTAGCTCCTCACATAGAGGGACTTTTTCCTACTGCAGCATTCAGCCCCAGGACAGCCAGTTAAATTTATGTGGCTCAGCCCCATAATCTCGAAGTTTAGCCTCATAATCCTGGACATCCATGTCCAAGGATGTCCAAGGTGATGGACATAAATTTATGTGTCTTTTTTTTATTTGATTTTTCTAGTCCCCCTGAACCCCTCTGTACTAACAGAAAAATGGGTTTGTGAGGCTAGCCACACAAACCCATTTTGCCACACAAAACCCTTCTGTACCTAAAAGAAGCCACATAAACCCATTTTGTAAGAACGTCCATCCCCACCATTTCCGACCGATAACTTGATTAATTTTTCACATTTTTTTTTTCAAATTGTGCCTACATGTTTATATCGGGAATGACTTTTTTTTCTTTTCTTCTTTTTGTTATACCCCATCACACGATAGTGCTGGGGTATTATAATATACCCTCCGGTGTCTGTCCGTTCGTCCGTCCATCCACACCATTTCCGACCGATAACTTGATTAATTTCTCACAATTTTTTTTTGGAGTTTGCGATCAATAACTTAAGAATCTTTTCATGGATTTTCTTCAAATTTTAAAACACTAAAGGACACATATTATTGCCAAGGACAGTCACTCTGCTTTTCTGGTTATTGTATTATCTGCCCTTTTGATATACATGTATGTAGTTCCTTTACTATATTGAATGCCTTAGTGAAGTTTTACAGATAACTATAACACTTAAAAGTACCACTATTATGGGCAAGGCTATAACCATATTATCTTGCAGTGGTGGGGTATCATGCAGTGTTAGCATGCTTTTATTTGTTTTTATTCTATTTTTGACTGAAAATTCTGTTAGCAAATGTTAGCAAATAGTGCAGGCCCTGATCAGGTGCCACGTTCTGCGGCGTCTGATCTGGGCCTGCACTGTTTGCCAAGGAACCCCTTTAGGGGTTTCCCGCATGCAATGGGTTGAGAATGATTCTAGGTGTACCATGAAACATTATCAAAGGGGGTTTGTTTGTTTGTTTGATTTGATGTTTAACGTCCCCGTCAACACTATATAGGTCATTTTGGAGACGTTGCTTCCAATTTTGTGGGACTTTTACCCGATACTGAGATGAAATGACATCTCAAGCCCTGTCGCCCAATGAAACCAATAGGGTTTATAAGCATGGACGGTCCGACTTGCAACACTTTGCCTGGGCAGGCTTATATCCTCTTGAGCTGTTTACCAGTACTCCTGTGCAGTTGGATTCAGCTCTGCGTGGAAGCATCATGCAGCCCCTTAATTTCTTCAAGCCCCAATGGGCGGGAGCCGCAAAGAAAGAAAGGAAACAAAATGGAAAACAAAACATAAAAATCTAAATATGGCATATGCAGAATAATCTGAATCCTCCGACATAGCCCCAGATAAGAGGGGTTTCCATATATTATTATACCCCCGGCATACGAAGTATGCAATGGGGGTATATAGTTTTTGTCTTTGCCGTCTGTCTGTCTGTCTGTCTGTGTGTCCGTAAACAATTATTTTGTGTCAAAGATATCTCAGGAACTGCTTCACATAGAAACTTGAAATTTTGCACACATGATCAGTATGACTACTTGTATTGTGGGAAAGAAAATAAGGGCCAAGGGGTCAGGCCTTTTAGAGTTATTTCCCTTTGTAGTTCTTGTTTCAGCTGAGGCGATGGCCCTGGCCGGGGGTATACGTGCCCCACTGGGCACTTTGTCTAGTGTTTTCTTATTTGTGCATGAAAGGCACTTCTAATGAATACCCACAATATATGTTTTCATGCAGAAATAAGAAAAATATTGGTACTTTTCGGATGAAAAAAGCGCCTTATCAGAAGCTATGATCCGAGTGTCCATAAATAAGCCCCATCAGGAGAAAACTTGTTTTGGGGGTTTGCAACCTACAATACCAAACCAGCCTGCTCAGCTGCACACACTAGCAAGAGTCTTGAAATTTTAGATAAAACCGTAAACGTCCAAAAACAATTCTGACACCTTGAGAACTTGATGCAACTCTCCTTAGATATTAACAAATTTGTTCCAAGGTGCAGCAAGGAGTCCGTAAGGTGCAGACGGACTGGCAAACAGTGAAGACCCTGATCAGACTGCTCCTTCAGGAGCAGTCTGATCTGGGTCTGCACTGTTTGCTTAGGCCTATCTGTCCCAATACTTAGGATCCTTATGATAGATGCTGGAGATATTATACTATTTATGTAGCAAAGACTTAAGGTGCTCTGATGCACAGGCTGGTCAGCACCTTTGTTGTCCATATATAGCAAAAAGGGGGAAAAACATGTTTTCCCAAGAGGTGGCTCAATAATCTCCACTCTCCTGATTCAGGAGTTTCTCTCCTGATTCAAGATTTGTTTCACAGACATTCATTCACTGGATTAATAATGGCAGTTAAAGCTGAAATATAATTCTACACCCAAACTTCTTTATAACATTGTTGTTTGGGTCCAAAGCTGAAACTGTGTTATATCCAAAAAATATATGGAAAAATGACCAGTCATGATCTTTCTGTATAATCTTTCCATATTTGGGATCCATTTTAAACCATGTATTATCCAAATCTGTGTTATAATGAACAATGATATAAAGAGGTTGTGGTATACTAAGATTTCTATATTTTCATTACAATGACAGTATTGTAGCTATTAACTGATCCAGGAGATGAGCTTTATAAGCTATTTGTAGCTTTCGTTCAAATCCTTACACTATATCATGTTCTATTCTGTGGATGATGTCATATATTGAATGAATAAATATGTTTAAACCAACTGATTCATACTGATCTATTTCAGGCCTGGTCCTATGTAAGGATACATGTTTCTCATGTCCCTAAAGCTTTTATGGGTAAGTGGCTTTCATTTCATATGGTCTCTTTTAGCTCCCGATAAGGAGGAGTAAAGAAGATAATTATGGGATAATTTATTGCTCCATAAAAACATAGGTAGTGGGTGTAGAGGCAATTCTAACAAATAACGTCATGATTCTATGGTAAGTATTGGGACAAATAGGCCTAAGCAAACAGTGCAGTCCCAGATCAGATTGGCACTTTACAGGTGAACAAAGTCATGACTCATGTTTATGAGCTTATGATGCTCTGAGCAACCGTGGCATCAATCAGGATCACAAAAATCTTGGCTTATGGTTTAAAAAAATTTCCTTGCTAGACACAGATGAGCATGGAACTTGTAATACTGATAAATACATGTACTAAAAATGCAACCAAATCACAGCAAAAGCAGAAAATGTTATTAAAAAACAAACAAACACATTTACCTTACATATTCGGACAGACAGGCTATTTGGTGGTAAAGTATTCTTGTTCAAATTTTAGAACAACTATGGTAAGGATTTGAGGTGTCAGAATATTTGGGCCCCGTCAAGCGATTTTGGTACTTATCGCCTATGCGAGCAGCGAAGGTTCAGGTGAGCCTGCGCATCCGCGCAGTCTCGCCAGAACCTTCGCTGCTTGCTAATACAAGCAGTGAATCAAGAGAGACCTTTTGACAGAAAGCCATATCCCTGGCCCCTCTGAATGGCTGGGCATGCGCAGTTAAAATTGTCATGACGGAATGCTCGAAGACACATATCACTTGGCGGGGCTCATTTAGGGTAAGTATGGTAATCCTGGGACGTGATTCTATATTTCAGACAATTACAGTGCTTGCTCACCTGTTGTGTTGTTTGGTCTCCTTCCCCATGAACAGAAGATGTCAGTCCTGAACCTTGCTATCAAAAAGTGTGCAGAGGTCACAAGACCTATCAAAGCAAAAGATAGACTCATATTCCACATTGGTTTCCGAAGATTTTCAGCATGTCCCGTCTTCTCTCAGCATACAAATGGTAGAAAACACAAGGTAAATATAATTGGTCAGTTGATTGGTTCGAAAAGGTTAATATCCACATCCACAGTAGATCAGTAATGTTAATGTATTTTTCTGGCTTAGCAAGCATTTCACCAGGGACCTGTGCACCCCCAGAAATAGATTGGGCTGCATAGTGCTTCCACACAGAGCTGAAACCGACTGCATCTTAGTACTAGTAAACTGCTAAGAAGGTCTAAGCCTGCCCAGGCAAAGTGGTGCGAATTGGAGCGTCCCTGCATATAAACCCTATTGATTTGTTTGGGCAGTAGGGCTTGAGGTGTCATTTCATCTTAATGTCAGGTAAAAGGCCCACAAAACTGGAAGTGATGTCTCCAAAATTACCTAAATAGTGTTAACAGGGACGTTAAACCACAATTCAAACAAACGAAATCAGGGGCCAGTTGTTGAAAACTAATGATGTTGTTAGTCCTTGGTTAACTAAAAGTTAAAACTTTTAACAATTTAATATGACATATATAGAGGACTAACATGAGTGATCATGTATTATTGCATTTATCAAACAAGTTGAGGAAAAGGGATAAAATGCGAGACTTTGCCGAGCATTTTATCCCTTTTCCTGAACGAGTTTAATAAATTCAATAATACATGAGCACGAATGCAAGATTCTATTTATCATTATGACATTTAAAACGCATTTTATTCACGATTGTTTACAAAACTGTCACTATTCCGCCATTAGTAAACGCGACGTCGTAAAGGACGTCGTACATGTAACGTTTTGGGACGTATCTAGCTAATTTGCATATTTAATCCACTAGTGGATTATAGAAAATATTACATGGCGTTATTACACTCTCAGACGCGACGTCATATGATAAACACAGATAATTTTGCTGGAAAAGTGTGAGAAGCTTTTGCATTTGCAAAAGCTACTTACATTTTTTCAACAAAAATGCCAGAGTATTAGGGTACAATTTTAGTACTACTGTAAACTGTTACTGTAAACCATGCCTCTTCAAAAAAGAGGTCTGCTGTTATGAAAATAATTTGCTCTTCATGCAAATTATTTCTAAAAGAGTTGTCCCCCTGAAGATGTGTCCATTTTTCTTAAATTGTGCCAATGGTTTTATTTAACCCTTCTGGCAATAATCACAACTAATGGACAGCATATTCAAAGTATTTTATTCTTATTTTTCACGGAAATGGAGGCTTGACATTATATGGGAATCATCTGCTGGGCATTCACATGAAATATCAAGCTTAAATTAAGACTCTACATTACATGTGAATCAGTAGAATTCTAATTTTCTTTAAAAAAATGGGAAAGAACTAGATTGTCCTCTGCTCTAGAAACCATTATTGCCATTAATGAGTTCACTAAGATGACAATGCTTTGAACTACTGGACACAGTATTTCCTCTGAATTTGTATGACTTGAGATAATTGAAATTCAGATACACTTGTGAATGTTACACTATGCCTGATTGGATAAGTATAAGATTCTGCAATATACAGTTGGAAACCAAGGGTCATCAGAACATTGCTTTTTATTGGCAGATATGGTTTTACACAACTGACTGCTTTTTATTGGCAGATATGGTTTTACATAACTGACAGCACTTCCTTTTTATGCAAAAAAAAAAAAACATTTGAAAATAAAACAAATGAATAAATGCATTTAAATGGGGATATCTGTATTGAAAATTGTCATTTTTAGAGGTAAATCATTGGTTTTACAGTCACTGATTGTGTTTTACAGCTCCACTTAAGCCTTTTCATAAAACAAAATTACCTGCAATTTACCTCTCTAAATGACAATTTTGAAGACTGCTATCCCATAATTCTAGCAGAATGTTAACCCTTAAGATTCTTGCAATCTTATCCTTTCCAACACCACAGAAAATTCTTAAGAAGATGACAATTTTTTTTAAGAGAAAATAAGTCTGAGCATAACATGTGAATTGTCTGCACAGGAGAGGATTCACATGTAATGTCAAGCATTAGAAAACAAGAAAAACAATGCTTTTAAAATGCTGCCTGCTTGTTCTGATTATTGCTTTTATGATTGAGTAATCAAA
This sequence comes from Lucinisca nassula, assembly GCA_963580285.1. Taxonomy (NCBI): domain Eukaryota; kingdom Metazoa; phylum Mollusca; class Bivalvia; order Lucinida; family Lucinidae; genus Lucinisca; species Lucinisca nassula. The sequence continues at coordinate 122,937,035 of OY757016.1, read as the reverse complement.
AACCCCAAATTAAGAAGAATAGAAACACCAGAATGTTTTCGTCAAAGGGATACAATTTTAGGGACTTTGTGTCTTCAAAAAAGAGGTCTGCTGTTAAGAAAATAATTTGCTCTTCATGCAAATTATTTCTAAAAGAGTTGTCCCCCTGAAGATGTGTCCATTTTATTAAATTATGCCAATGTTTTTATTTAACACTTCTGGCAATAATCACAACTAACAGATGGCATTTTCCAAGTACATGTATTTTATTCTTATTTTTCAGGGAAATTAAGGCTTGGCATTATATGGAAATCATCTGCTGGGCATTCACACGAAATGTCCATGTTAAATTAAGGCTCGACATTACATGTGAATCATGAAATGTAAAGCTTAAATTCAGGCTCAACATTACATGTGAATCATGAAATGCAAAGCTTAAATTAAGGCTCGACATTACATGTGAATCATGAAATGTCCATGTTAAATTAAGGCTCCACATTACATGTGAATCGTGAAATGTAAAGCTTAAATTAAGGCATGACATTTCATGTGAATCATGAAATGCAAAGCTTAAATTAAGGCTTGACATTACATGTGAATCGTGAAATATAAAGCTTAAATTAAGGCTCGGCATTACATGTGAATCATGAAATGCAAAGCTTAAATTAAGGCTCGACATTACGTGTGAATCATGAAATGTATGAATCTTGAAATGTAAAGCTTAAATTAAGGCTCGACATTACATGTGAATCATGAAATGTAAAGCTTAAATTAAGAATTAGATTGTCCTCTGCTCTAGAATCATCTATAGCACCAGAAGGGTTAAAACTGCCAAATTTTCATAATGCAGATTTCATGTGTTTTACAAGTATTGTTTTGTTACAGTTTGAAAGATTTCTACCAACAGATGGAGCCACTGTTGCCACGCTGTATGCACCAATAACTTTTCCTCCTGCTCCAGTGTTGGTGTTTCAAGACAGACCTTTTGGTAAATAGTGATCTTATATTGAGAGAGCAAGACTGATACAGTAAACTTCATTGATTTAACCCATTTAGTACCAGAAACCCCCAAAAGGGTACCCTGGCAAACAGTGTAGGCCCAGATCAGACGCGTTCTGTGGCGTCTGATCAGGGCCTCCACCATTTGCTGAAAGTTCAGTAATTTTCCAAATAAATTTTGATGAAAACACAACCTCATACCCCTAAATTTTGAAATGGACTGGTATATATATATAAGGAGGAAGATTCTATTTGGTACTAAAAGGGTTAAATACTGAAGACCAATCTACCGTGGCTAATTCAAACTCTTTTGCGGGTCCCTAAAAAATTCTTATATCTTAAAGCAGCCCGAAAATTTTTAGAGCAAATATCAGTTTTGTTTTTAAAATTATTTTTCAGAGAAAGTAAGGCCTGACTTAACATGTGAATAGTCTGTTTAATTATTGGTACATTACATTCTGTTTCCAAAAATTGCAAGATTGAACATTTTTGATCACTATTTATTAAGGTGAATAGAGACAATGAAACATTTGCCATTTTCAAAGTGAGCCAACTTCTGTAGACAGGAAGTTGATTCTTTGTTGTTAGACATTTTTGTCAAAAATGGAGATACTGAAAAAGTAAAGATCCCCCTCCCACCTTGGGAAGTTTTATCTCAGGATATTATTATTTGCCAATTGTGAAACATTAATTGCCAGGCCCAATGACTCAGTTGGATGCCAGCTGACTGGTGATTAGGTGGTCCTGGGTTTGTTCTTGGCAGGGCACAGGTTCTTTCTTTTGGAGATTTAATGATCCTCTCTAACTTACACTAATTCAAAACATGCAGTTGTCAGTTAATGGCCAAAGAATGTGGGTTGTACTGGTTTACCACCTAGAAGAACAAACTCTGCCAGGAAAAGTGTGGTTGGGTTAACTGACCACTCAAACTCAACATCACCTTAATGGTGTTGACTGTGTTGTAATCCTTTCCACCCGATATATTGGTACAGATACATATGCAAACAGTATAGAGTCAGCTAAGACAGCTCATTATGAGACATATCAACAGGATCTACAGCGCTTGCCATCTTGTATATGTTAATTGATTATAAAACACCCTACTTACAAGAATGGGCTTGTCCATATTCAGAGGTGGAAGTGTCCACTTTAGAAACTTAGGGGTGACAGGTTTAAACCCGAAACAAAACCATAAATTACACTTAGGAGTTGAAAATAAAGATTGCACCTAGCTTGTTACATAAAATAATTTATCATATGACGTCGCGTCTGAGAGTGTAATAACGCCATGTAATAAATTTGATAATTCACTAATGGATTAAATATGCAATTTAGTTAGATAAGCCCCATAACGTTACATGTATGACGTCCTTAACAATGTCGCGTTTACTAATGGCAGAATATTGACAGTTTTGTTAAACAATCGTTCATAAAATGCATTTTAAATGTCATATGATAAATAGAATCTTACATTCTCTATTTGTCACACTGTCATTACAGGTAGTCAGGAGCTTATTGCCAAGGGAAGCATATTATCAGTAGATCCTGACAGAATAATAGCTAAGAGAGCGGTCCTCAGCGGCTATCCTTTCAAAATCAACAAAAAGTCATGTGTTGTTAGATACATGTTCTTCAACAGAGGTATGAAATGTTAACCACAACTGAGCATGATTTTAACCCTGTATGCTGAATATTTCAATATGCTACACTCCTACCGGATTTTCAGCCATTTTTGTTGCATGATTTTAAGTATTATCATGGATTCAGAAGCAGATTGGAAAACTATATAGGTCCTGATCAGCTGACTTCCAAGAAGCCAGCTGATCTAGATCAATACTGTTTTTCAACAAGAATTCTGCCAAAGGCTATGTCGAGCCTGTAGGGGCACAAAGTCACTGAACCATAAAATGTAGGTCAAGGTCAAACATGGATGCCTGCATAAAAGTTCTCAGAACAAGATGCAAGCTTGTCCAAGTATCATTAATGAAGCTTTTATAGTTGTGGAGAAATGGACTCTTACATCAGGTGAAAGTTAGGGTGGTCGCAATAATTCACAACAGTGAACCATAAAATGTTGGTCAAGGTGAGATACGAACATGTTTTATTCTGCACATGTTTAATTGTCTTTTTCTGGAGTTCGTTTGTTTGATTTAGGTTTAACGTCCCCTTCAGCACTTTATAGGTCATTTTGGAGACGTTGCTTCCAATTTTGTCGGACTTTTACCCAACATTGAGATGAAATGACATCTCAAGCCCTGTCGCCCAATGAAACCAATAGGGTTTATAAGCATGGACAGGCCGACTCGCACCACTTTTAGATCCTCCAAGCAGATTACCAGTGCTGGTGTGCGGAGGGTTTCAGCAGATTACCAGTGCTCGTGTGTGGTGGGTTTCAGCTCTGCATGGCTTTTTAGCTCACCTGACCGAAGGTCATGGTGAGCTTTTGTGACTGTGAGATGTCCGGCGTCATCATGCGTTGTGCGGTGTGCATGCGTAAACTTTTCTTGTTAACACTCTAGAGGCCACAGTTTTGATCCAATCATTATCAAACTTGGTCAGAATGATCATCCTGACAATATCTCGGTCAAGTTCAAATATGGGTCATGTCGGGTCAAAAAGTAGGTCACCAGGTCAAATCAAAGGAAAACCTTGTTAACACTCTGGAGGCCACAGTTTTGGTCAAATCATCCTCAAACTTGCTCAGGATGATCATCCTGACAGTATCTCAGTCAGGTTTGAATATGGGATACGTCGGGTCAAAAAGTAGGTCAGTAGGTAGAACCATAGAAAAACCTTGTTAACACTCTAGAGGCCACAGTTTTGGTGCAGTCATCCTCCAACTTGCTCAGGATGATCATCCTGACAATATCTCGGTCAAGTTCGAATATGGGTTATGTTGGGTCAAAAGTAGGTCACCAGGTCAAAAAATAAGAAAAACCTTGTTAACACTCTAAGGCCCCAGTTTTGGTCCAGTCATCCTCAAACTTGCTCATAATGATCATCCTGACAATATCTCGGTCAAGTTTGAATATGGGTCATGTGGGGTCAAAAAAGTAGGTCAAACCATAGAAAAAGCTTGTTAACTCTCTAGAGGCCACAGTGTTGGTCGTATCATCATAAAACTTGCTCAGAATGATCATCTCTACAGTATCTCGGTCAGGTTCGAATATGGGTCATGTGGGGTCAACAGTAGGTCAGTAGTTAAATCATAGAAAAACCTTGTGAACATACTAGAGGCCACAGGTTTGGTCCGATCATCATCAAACTGGCCCAGAGTGATCATCTTGACAATATCCCGGTCAAGTTCGAATATGGGTCATGTCTGTCAAAAAGTAGGTCAGTAGGTCAAATCATAGAAAAACCTTGTGAACACACTAGAGGCCACAGGTTTGGTCCGATCTTCATCAAACTGGCCCAGAGTGATCATCTTGACAATATCCCGGTCAAGTTCGAATATGGGTCATGTCTGTCAAAATGTAGGTCAGTAGGTCAGATCATAGAAAAACCTTGTGAATACACTAGAGGCCCCTGTTTTGGTCCAATCATCAAACTTGCTCAGAAATATGATCTTGACAATATCTGGGTCAAGTTTGAATATGGGTCATGTCAGGTGAAAAAGTAGCTCAGCAGGTCAAATCATAGAAAAATGTTGTGAACACTCTAAGAGGCCACAGTTTTATTCCAGTGATCATAAAACTTGCTCAGAATGATCATCTGAACAATATCTCAGTTAAGTTCGAATATGGGTCATGTCAAATCAAAAACTAGATCAGTAGGTTATTTTGTGATAACTTTTGAACCGTTTGAGATAGAGCCGTCATGTTTGGCATGTAGTTTCCTTGGACAAAGGCTTCCCACTCATATAAAAAATTTGACCTGTGACCTTGACCTGTGGCCTTCTTTATCATAACTTCTGAACCATATGAGATAGAGCCTTCATATTTGGCATGTATGTTCCTTGTGACAAGGTTTTCCCAACCATTCAAAAATTTTGACCCATCACCTTGACCTTTGACCTACTTTGTTATAACTTTTTAAGCATTTGAGATACAGCCTTCATATTTGGCATGTTGGTTCCTTGCTACAAGGGTTTCTTATTCATACATAAAATGATCTGTGACCTTTACCTTGACATTTGACCTACTTTGTCATAACTTTTGAACCATTTGAGATAGTGCCTTCATATTTGGCATGTATGTTCCTGGTGAAAAGGTCTTCTCACCCATACAAAAAATTTTGTCTTATGACCTTGATCTTTGACATACTTTGTCATAAGTTTTGAAGCATTTGAGATAAAGCCTTCATATTTGGCATGTAGTTTCCTTGTGTCATACAAAAATGACTTGTGACCTTGACATGTGACCTGCTTCATCATAACTTTTGAGCCATTTGAGGTAGAGCCTTCATATTTGGCATGTATGTTCCTTGTGGCAACGACTTTCACCCATACAAAAATTTTGACCTGTGACCTTGACCTTCTTTCTCATAACTTTTGAACCATTTGAGGTAGAGCCTTCATATTTGGCATGTATGTTCCTTGTGGCAACGACTTTCGCCCATTCAAAAATTTTGACCTGTGACCTTGACCTTTGACCTTCTTTCTCATAACACTTGAACCATTTAAGATAGAGCCTTCATATTTGGCATGTAGGGTCCTTGTGACAAGGGCTTCCCAACCATGCAAAATTTATGACCTGTGACCTTGACCTTTGATCATTTTTGTCATAACTTTTGAACCATTTAAGGTAGAGCCTTCATATATGGCATGCGTGTTCCTTGTGACAAGGTCTTCCCACTTGTGCAAAAAAAACTTGACTTGTGACCTTGACCTTTGTCTGTGACCTACTTAATCATAATTTTGGAACCATTTGAGATAGAGCCTTCATTGGTATGTATATTCCTTGTGACAATGGCTTCACATCCATACAAAAGTTTGACCTGTGACTTTGACCTTTGACCTACTTTATCATAACTTTTAAACCATTTGAGATAGAGCCTTTATATTTGGCATGTATTTTCCTTCTGACAAGGCACCTTACTGTATTACCTACCATTTCATTACTATGGATCAGGTGAGCGATCCAGGGCCATCATGGCCCTCTTGTTCTGGAGTACTACAATGATCGCTCATCAGAAGTGTCATCATTAGGCAAATAATTACACCTTCAGGGGAGGCAACTCTTTCAAAAATGTTTTTGCTCCCTTATTAATAGAGGTATAGTCTTATAGGAAAGAATTTTCTCCTTACGATTTGTTTACAGGAAAGCAAACAGAAAGAGTCATTGGCAATTGATTCACATTACCTTTTCCAACCATCATATTGTTTGTTAGTATTATTATTTTGTACAAGCAGATGATAAATATTAGCAGTATACTTCCTTTTCTATCCTGTATATGCTGTACCAACATTATGAACAAAATAGTGTTTAAGGCAATGCAGACCCCAATCAGATGACACAGAATGCAGCGTCTGCACTGGTTAATGGCAAAATGTCAGGGAACAGACAGGAATTTAAGGGTTAAACTTTTCCAGCCTACACTTAAAGACATTTAACTCACCTGTGCTGTTAGTGCTTTGATTGTGAATTTAGGGGTGACAACGTATAATTGTGACGGACAATAACAGTCACGGTGAAGTTTGTTTAAACGCTGCAGCATGTTATCCTATGCTAGTAAAGAAAACTTGATCCATAATATACCTGTGCTACTTAAAATATATATTTTGATTGTTTGATTGATTTGAGGTTTAACGTCCCCATCAACACTGTATAGGTCATTTTGGAACCATTGCTTCCAATTTTGTGGGACTTTTACCCAACATTGAGATGAAATGACATCTCAAGCCCTGTCACCCAATGAAACCAATAGGGTTTATAAGCTTGGACAGTCCAACTCACACCCCTTGGCTGGGCAGGCTTAGATCCTCTAAGCGGTTAACCAGTACTTGTATGCAGTCAGTTTCAGCTCTGGGTGAAAGCATCATGCAGCCCATCTATTTTTTCAAGCCCCGATGGGTGGTGGCTGACTTAAAATATAAAACTGCACCATGTTTTGCTCAATGGATCATTTGTACAGAAGGACCATCAAAGCAAATTTTCTTTGCAATGTTTGTGACATCAACAAGCTATAGTAATTGAGCCAGGTGGAGATAGTATCTGGATAAAGATGATTTTCCGATAGTGTTCCTAATTCTTCATTAAAACTTGTTATTTGCACTCAAAAGAATTGACTTGACAAGGCAATTCAAACAAGTAGCCAACACACGTTTCCAACAAGTAGTCAAAACTATATTTCGAACCCAACACAATGTATGTATTTGAAAAGGAACATCACTTTAATACAGTAGAACTTTGATGGCTCGAACACCAATGGCTAGTTTACCACGGCTAAGTTGAACCCGTTTTTTAGTCCCTAGAGAATGCCTCTACATACAAAGTAGTTTGAGATAATTAAGGAGATTTTCGACTTTTATCTTGCAGATGTATGGTGTGTGTACTCATTAGAATCGCCTCGACGAGGCGATTCTAATGAGTACACACAGCATACATTTTTATAGAACACCGAAAAGATGTCCCAAAATTAGCCTGTTATGCCTCCTGGCAATAACCTTCAGTGGCTCGAACTACCCCTGTCTCGAACAGATTTTCATGATCCCAAAGGTGTTTGAGCCATTGTGGTTCGACTGTAGTAACCCTCACCATACTGAACCTGGATATGTTCTTTATTGAAAACAATAGAGATCCAGATAAGCTGTCTATACGGTTTTCCTTCCATTCTGCTTCTGTATCCATTGAGAAAATGGGATTCATTCAACGCAAATGGCTGAAAATCTGGGAGGAGTGTAGCATATAGAGGATCTTTCATGAGTCTTCATGTATTATTGAATTTATTAAACAAGTTGAGGAAAAGGGATAAAATGCGAGGCTTTGCCGAGCATTTTATCCCTTTTCCTCAACGAGTTTAATAAATTCAATAATACATAAGCACGAATGCAAGATTCTATTTATCATATGACATTTAAAACGCATTTTATTCATGATTGTTCATAAAAATGTCAATATTCCGCCGTTAGTAAACGCGACGTTGTTTAGGACGTCGTACATGTAACGTTACGGAACTTATCTAGCTAATTTGCATATTTAATCCACTAGTGGATTATTGAAAATATTACATGGTGTTATTACACTCTCAGACGCGATGTCATATGATAAAATGAATTATTCCATATGGTGACAGTTAATTATGTTCCGTTATTTATCCTTGTCCAGAGCTTTCAAGCATTATGTTAGTTTGGTGTTCTATGTCAATTTCAGAGGATATAAACTGGTTCAAGCCTGTAGAACTAAGAACGAAATGGGGCAGGAGAGGTCATATCAAAGAACCACTAGGTATGTTGTTTTCAATTTCAGTGTGTTATCTATCCAAAAAATTAACCCATTTTAAGCTCAATAGAATCTTCCTTACTATGTATAGTAGAGTCCATTTAAAAAAAAAAAATAGGGGTATTTATAGAAATTTATTTAATAGAAAATGGCTGCACTTTTTAACCCCCCTTCGCGAAGCGGAGCGGGAATTATAGGAATGGCCTTCGTCTGTCAGTGCGTCTGTCTGTCCATAACACTTTCTGGTCCGCTCCATATCTCCTGAACCCTTGGATAGATTTTCATTAATCTTTGGTCAATTATTCATCTCAGTGAGCTGATGAACAGAACCCATAAATAAACCATGCCTGCTCAATGTCAAGGTCACAGTTGAAGGTCACAAGTTTGAAACTTTGAATTTTGTGTACCTTCCATATCACCTTTACCCTTGGAAGGATTTCCATTAAACTTTTGTCAAATATACTTTTGAGTGAGCTGATGTGTAGAATCCATAAATGAATCATGACGACTCAAGGTCAAGATCACATTTGAAGGTCAAGAATTTGAAACTTTGAATTTTGTGTCCGTTCCATATAAATCTCCTTTACCCCTGCAAGGATTCTAATTAAACTTTGGTCAATTACCCCCCTCAGTGAGCTGATGTGCAGAACCCAAAAATGAACCATGCCGACTCAAGGTCAAGGTCACATTTGAAGGTCACAAGTTTAAAACTTTAAATTCTGGGTCCGTTCCATATCTCCTTTACCCCTCAAAGGATTCTCATTAAACTTTGGTCAATTATCCCCCTCAGTGAGCTCATGTGCAGAGCCCATAAATGAATCATGCTGACACCAGGTCAAGGTCACATTGGAAGGTAACGAGTTTGAAACTTTGAATTTTGTGTCCATTCCATATCTCCTTTACCCTTCAAAGGATTTTCATTAAACTTTGGTCAAATGACCTCCTTAGTGAACTGATGTGCAGAACACATAAATAAACCATGACGACTGAAATTCAAGGTCACAGTTGAAGGTCACGAGTTTGAAACTTTGTATTTTGTGTCCATTCCATATCTCCTTTACCCCTTGAAGGATTTTCATTAAATATCATCAAATATCCCCCTCAGTGAGCTGATGTGCAGAACCTGTAAATAAACCATGCCAGGTCAAGGTCACAGGTGAAGGTCACAAGTTTGAAACTTTGAATTTTGTGTCCATTCCATATCTCCTTTACCCCTGGAAGGATTTTCATTAAAAAGGTGAAACATACTCCCTCAGTGAGCTGATGTGCAGAACCCATAAATAAACCTTGCCAACTCAAGGTCAAGGTCACAAGTTTGAACCTTGATACCTCGGGGGATTTGGCTGTCCCTCAGACTGCTTTCTTGTTGCAAACAGTGTAGGCCCTGATCAGATGCAGCGTCTGATCTGGGCCTGGACTGTTTACCAATATTCAAGATGGACAAACTTTGCTTATGTTTCAATTACCTGGTCTGGCTATAAATACCAGAAATAAAGGGCAACTGAATGCTTATAGGACACTTTTTCCTGTTCTCAAAAAATCCACCCTTAGAAATCATTAAGAAACAGGCATTGGTTATTTCTCAAGTGGTGTTTGTATACTTGCATAATAGAGAAGCGCAGAAGCTTATCCAAGGAATTTGTTTAGCTTGCCCCATGTTTATCAAAATATGAACAACATTCGGTCACAAACAATGAATTAACCCCAAAAGGGTTCATCTGCATATTGAGGTTTATACTTCAATAACCTCCCTCTCCTAGTGGGTAAGAGCACTGGCTCTTACTCATCAGGTCTCTCACCACTGTGGATTTGAGCCTCACCAAGTTCTGCAACAAAAGGTCAGATGTTTTTTCTCTGGGTACTTTGGTTTTTGCCCACCTCTGATTAACAATCGGCACAAAATAAGTGAAATAATCTTGAAAGGGCTATAAACCCTTTCAAAAACATTGGTAAGTTGTTCAAATTCTCATTAACTTAACATAGAAGCCTCCGTGTAGAAGGGTTACGCTACTCGTCTTGTAAACCAGGGGTCGCAGGATTGATCCCGGGCTTCTCCAGGCTTTCGGATCAGTCTTTAAACCAAAGTCCTGTCTCCGTATGACCTTAGCTGTTGGTGGGACGTAAAACTCAAACACTCACTCACTCATTAACCCTTGTCCTGCTGAGCCCGGATATGCCTTATCTTTCAAACAATGAAGATCCAGATCAGATGGCTTCTGAAGAAGCCATCTGATCAGGATCTTCATTGTTTGCCATCCAGTTTATGAATTTGCTGCAATAATTTGCATCATGTAATCTGATTGGCTGATAATCAGTAGTGGGTGTGGCATATTTAAATATTCAGCAGGACAAGGGTTAACTTAACAAGCTTGTAAGTGGTTGAACTGTTAAAGGTTGTAGCATATACAATATCTGATATTCTGGTATTTTTGCTGAAAAAAATGTGAGCAGCTTTTGAATTTTAAAAAGCTGCTCACATTTTATTCTGCAAAGATATTAGCATATTGTTGTGAAAAAAATGATTGAAGTTGTAACAATGTGTTAACTACGGTATAAGAGCTTATACTGAAGCAGCAAGATGTTGTAGCATCACATTGTAGAGAATCTTAGTTATTCTGACGTCATATGGGCCCCGTCAAGCGATTTTGGTACTTATCGCCTATGCAAGCGCGAAGGTTCAGGCTCGCCAGAACCTTCGCTGCTCGCTCATACAAGCAGTGAATCAAGAGGAACCTTCAGACAGAAAGCCATATCCCTGGCCCCTCTGAATGGCTGGGCATGGGCAGTTAACATTTGTCATGACGGAATGCTCGAAGACACAAATATACTTGGCGGGGCTCATATACTGATCACATGTTGTGCGACTCGGTGTTGTTATTTAACCCATTTCAGACTGGAAACCCCTAAACGAGTACCATGGCAAACAGTGCAGGCCCAGATGAGACGCCGCAGAAGGTGGCGTCTCATCAGGGCCTCCACTGTTTGCTAAAAGTTCAGCCATTTTCCTGATTAATTTTGAAGAAAACACAACCTGAGACCCCTAAATTTTGAAATGGACTCCTGCTATATATAAGGAGGAAGATTCCATTTGGTACAAAAAGGGTTAATGCTCTGCATGCTTGGTATTTTTTCACAGCAGATGACATTTGGATTTTTTATGTCCCCGGTAGCGATAGCGGGGACATATTGTTTTTGCCCTGTCTGTTTGTTTTGTTTGTTTGTATGTGGACAACTTTAACGTTGGTCATAACTTTTGAACCGTTGGAGGTAGGGTATTCATATTTGGCATGAAGGTACCTTGTGACAAGAGCTTCACATTCATGCAAAAAAATTTGACCTGTGACCTTGACCTCTAACCTACTTAAAAGAAAAAAATAACATTAGTCATAACTTTTCAACCGCATAAGATACAGCCTTCATATTTGGCATGTATGTTCCTTGTGACAAAAGCTTTACATTCATGCAAAAAAAATGACCTGTGACCTTGACCTTTGACCTACTTAAAATAAAAAGGTAACATTTTGGTCATAACTTTTGAACCATTTGAGATACAGCCGTCATATTTCGCATGTAGGTTCCTTGTGACAAAAGCTTTACATTCATGCAAAAAAATTGACCTGTGACCTTGACCTTTGACCTACTTAAAATAAAAAGATAACATTTTGGTCATAATTTTTGAACCATTTGAGATACAGCCGTCGTATTTCGCATGTAGGTTCCTTGTGACAAGAGCTTTACATTCATACAAAAAAAATTTGACCTGTGACCTTGACCTTTGACCTACATAAAAGAAAAAGATAGCATTGGTAATAACTTTTGAACCATTTGAGATACAGCTTTCATATTTGGCATGTAGGTTCTTTGTAAGAAGAGCTTTACATTCATGCAAAAAGTTTGACCTGTGGCCTTGACCTTTGACCAACTAAAGAAAAACTTTACATTTTGGTAATAATTTTCAAACTGTTTAGGATAGAGCCTTCATATTTGGCATGGAGGTTCCTTGTGGTAAGAGTTTTACATTCATGCAAAAAAAAATTAACCATGACCTTGACCTTTGACCTACTTAAAATAACAAATAATATTGTTCATAACTTTTGAATGGGTTTAGATAGAGCCTTCATATTTGGCATGTAGGTTCCTTGTGACAAGAGCTTTACATTCATGCATTTTTTTTTATCTGTGACCTTGACCTACTTTAAAGAAAAAATATTATTGTTCATAACTTCTGAACCGTTTAAGATAGAGCCTTCTTATTTGGCATGTAAGATCCTTGTGCCAAGGGCTTCCCACTCAAACCAAAAACTTGACCTGTGACCTTTATTTTGAACTGTGACCATGTTTGAAAAAAAGACCATGCCAGGGGACATGTTCTGTTCGTGTTTCACAAACACATCTTGTTTTTTCTTATTTTCCCAGAAAAACAGGACTTGACATCTCATGCATATTGTCTCCATTGGACTTGACATCTCCATAGGAGACAATTTGCATGTGATGTCAAATCTTGTTTTCTGGGAAAAACGAGAAAAATATCAACAACTTATCTTGTGCTGAATTCGCCTGCAGTGTGGTATAGTTCAAGTATGTAATATGTTTTGAGTTTAACATCCCACCAACAATTTAGATCATATGGAGACTGGACCTCGGTTTAAAGACACATATGAAAGTCTGGATAAACCCAGAATTGAATACAGGATCCCTGGTTTATGAGACTAAGCAGAAACCCTTTCACCCCTGAATTCCTGAAGTGGACTCTTCCATCTTTGAATTTAGATATGTCCATTCTTGCAAACAGGGGAAAGGGGTTTAACTGTAGGTATTTTCTGTAACTGCACTGGCAGTGTAAATATTTGGGTATGATTTCCCCCAATATGTATTACCTATGCAGTCTTCAGCTCAGAATTTTATTTCACATTTTCATTTATCTATACAGGTACACATGGGCATATGAAGTGTATATTTGATGGACATTTGAAATCACAAGACACAGTGTTAATGAACTTATATAAGCGTGTGTTTCCTAAATGGACCTTTAGTCAGCATGTGACTGCCCCTCCTAAGATCAAGGTCATTCAGCCAGTTACTATGGAAACCATTGAAGAACAAGAGGAAGGGGATGCTTATTCTTTATTTGACTGAGCTACAAATTTTCAGTGATTGAGACTGTTGTTATGATATGGTATTGTTAATGAAATAAAATATTTCAAATGGACAGTATTGTTTAATATTGTTTCATTGTTATGCCAACTGAACTTGATTTAGATAGAATTGTTATCTAGCATTGTATGAAAACCTTGTTTTAGTCTCACCATGCTGAATGGGGATATATACGTTATTGAAACAGGATATATCCAGATCAGCTGGCTTCCAAGAAGCAAGCTGATCAGGATCTATTCTTGTTAAATTCTGCTTCTTCTGAATCCATGGTACAAATCGAGCAACACAAATGGCTGAACATAGGGAAGGACTGTTTTGTTTGTTTGAATTGGAGTTTAAGGGCCCAATCAACACTATTTTAGGTCATTTTTGACCGGGCAGTTTACCTATCCACACTTTTCCTGGGCAGGCTAATACGTAAGCGGTTAACCAGTGCACATTCTTTCGCCAGAAATTGACAACTGCCCTTCTTGAATCAGAGGAAGGGAGAGAATGACCCTAGAAAAGATTTCATGATCAATCTCCACGAAAGAATGCTGCCAACCCCGGGGGGTATCAAACCCGCATCCTCCTGATCACCAGTCAGACATGCATCCCACTGAGCTACCGAGGCCAGCAATTGACACTGTTGTTATGATGTGGTATTGTTAATGAAATAAAATGTTTTGAATGAACAGTATTGTTTAATATTGTTTCTGAAAACTTGATATAGATAGAATCCGTATCTTAACAACTACACATTAGTTGTATGATGGGCTTTGAAATGTAAAACATTTCTGTTAAGAATGTTTTACTCTCACCATGCTAAACGGGGATATATCCGTTATTGAAAAACGTATATATTCAGATCAGCTGGCTTCTAAGAAGCCAGCTGATCAGGATCTATACTGTTTTATTCCGCTTCTTCTGAATCCATGGTAAAAATTAAGCAACACAAATGGCTGAAAACAGGAAAGGAGTGTAGCATATTGATAAATTAAGCATGGTGAGGGTTAAGCTACTTTAGTTGCCCATCTGCTGACGAGGCATCAACCAGTCTCTCCATCCATGTAAAAACTTGAAATCCTTCAGAATCACAACCTGACAGAGAATGTCCATTATTTGGAAAACAGCAGAATTGGTTTGAGAAGTGAACAATTTACGAAAAGTGTCATTGTCTCCCATGCCACCAAGTAGATTTTTCAGTCCACACCATTTTCAATGCAAAAAAAAAAGAAGAAAAAAACACAAGCCCTGAAGTACCAAAGAATCAGAAAATTAGTTCCTCTGTTGAACAGGCCTAACAGAACAGGACGAACAGGCATGTTTTAAACCAACCACACAAGCAGCCTTTTACAGAAACGTTCAGTTACATCATTATATGCATGACACCACTACAGGTCATCACCATCCAAAAGGCAATTCCTACAACATGGAAGTCATAACAAAGGAAAGAAGCATAGCAGGGAAAAAAATCCCCACTTATGGTGGGATTCAAACATGGGCCACTCGGATGAAAGTCCAATGCTCCAACCACTGAGCCAAACAATCCACTCCTTGACACAGTTGTCAGAGAGTGGTGATATACATTGTATAAGCTATGCGTAATCTATAAAGGTAGATAATGAAGGATGATTGTGGCCCCTAACACAGTGGAGAGTCAGTTTCAACCCTTCAATGTGTGGTAATATCATGTAATCTGCACCCTGAATGTTTACCTTTGAGGTAAAGATAACAGCATGTTATTAGATGTTTCTGGCCAGATGTCCCTTGAGATGCAGTGTCAGAGACAGTCAGCAATTATTGCAGTGGATGGCAGTGTTCCAAACTATGTACAGGGGTGACTGAGTGAGGCAAAGGTGTCTTTTATTTTGTGCCACTGGGGTATCCAACTGATATTGGCTCACAGTTGGGCAAGGCCTAATGATCTTGCTGCAGTTAAGGGTAAAAGGGGAATACTGTTCCTCTACTGTCTCTTTTTCGGCTCCCGCCCATCGGGGCTTGAAGAAATAGATTGGCTGCATGATGCTTCCACACAGAGCTGAAACTGACCCTGACACGAGTACTCATAAATGGCTTAGAGGTTCTAAGCCTGCCCAGGCAAAGCTGTGCGAGTGTCGGACCGTCCATGCTCATAAACCATATTGGTTTCATTGGCCGGCAGGGCTTAAGATGTCATTTCATCTCAATGTCGGGTAAAACTCCCACAAAATTGGAAGCAACGTCTCCAAAATGACCTTTACAGTGTTGACGGGGACGTTAAACCTCAAATCAAACAAATTATGCTCTTAGCACCAGAAATTTGTCAAAAGTATGGTCTTGCCATATGTTCATTTATTTGTTTCCGGCCTTGGTAGCTCAATCGGATGGGCTTGACTGTTTATCAGAGTTTGAAACATTCTTTCATGCAAATTGATCATGAAATCTTTTTGACAGTTGTTCTCTCCCTTCTGCTGATTCAAGAAAAACAGTTGTCAGTTTCTGGCAGTGCTGGTTAACAGCTTATATTTAAGACTGCTCAGGAGAAGTGCTGTTAGTTAAATGACTGGCTCAATATGACCTTACTATTGCTAACTGGGCTGTTAACCCTTATCTTGCTGAATATTCATTTAAGCCACAACGATTTCTGTCTATCAACCAATCAAATTACTTGATGTAATTTATTGCTACAAAGTCATAAACTGAATGCAAAACAGTGTAGTTCAGGATCAGATTGCAGAAGCCATCTGATCTGGATCTACACTGTTTAAAAAGATAGGGGCTGTCGTGAATATCAAGATAAGGGTTTGCATAGGTTTTTTGTGCCGTTACCACTTGTCTTACTGTTATTTTTGTATCTCTTTTAGCTCACCTGTCACGTAGTGACGAGGTGAGCTTTTGGGATCACTTTTTGTCCGTCGTCCGTCCATGCGTGCATGCGTAAACTTTTTCTTCAAACGAGATCTCCTCCTAAACCGCTGATCGGATTTTGACCAAACTTCACAGGAATGATCCTTAGGTGGTTCCCTTTCAAAATTGTTCAAATGGTTCAGGTCCGTTGCACATCTAGGTCACAGGAGCCAAAAATAGATTTTTTTCACAGAAAACTTAAACAAGAGGACCAAGCTCACCTGAGCTAACAAATTCAAAGTTTAAGGAAGTGCCAACCTTTCCTGAAGGCTTTATGGGAGGACATGGTGATGACAGGGTAAGCATTTTCTGCAAATCAAGTAGAAGGGGCTGCAGTGATGACAAGGTCGAAAATAGGCATTTTCAGCAATCAAAGGCACTCTTTGATAAATGTGCCGACTTGGCCGGTATTCGAACTCATCTGAGGTTTTATCCCCAGCCACCTTACATTTAATTTTCAGAAAGATACGATCACAACTGAAGGGGCTACCGTGATAACAAGGTCAAAAATCGGCATTTTCAGCAATTAAAGGGGCGTAACTCTATGATAAATGGGCCGACTTGCCAATTTTTCGAACTCATCCGAGGTTTTATCCCCAGCCACCTTACATTTAAGTTTCAGAAAGATCCGATCAAAACTGAAGGGGCTACCATGATGACAAGGTCGAAAGTCGGCGTTTTTCAGCAATCAAAGGGACGTTACTCTATGATAAATGGGCCGACTTGGCCGGTATTCAAACTTATCCGAGTTTTTATCCTCAGCCACCTTACCTATAAGTTTCAAAAAGCTCCGATCAAAACGGAAGGGGCTACAGTGATGACAAGGTCAAAAATCGGCCTTTTCAGCAATCAAAGGGACGTAACTCTATGATAAATGGGCCTACTTGGCCGGTTTTCGAACTCATCCAAGGTTTTATCCCCAGCCACCTTACATATAAGTTTCAGAAAGATCCGATCAAAACTGAAGGGGCTACCGTGATGACAAGGTCAAAAATCGGCATTTTCAGCAATCAAAGGGACGTAAGTCTATGAAAAATGGGCTGACTTGGCCGGTTTTCGAACTCATCCGAGGTTTTATCCCCAGCCACCTTACATATAAGTTTCAGAAAGATCCGATCAAAACTGAAGGGGCTACCGTGATGACAAGGTAAAAAATCGGCATTTTCAGCAATCAAAGGGATGTAACTCTATGAAAAATGGGCCGACTTGGCTGGTTTTCGAACTCTTCGAGTTTTTATCCCCAGCCACCTTACATATAAGTTTCAGGAAGATCTGATCAAAACTGAAGGCGCTACGGTGATGACAAGCATTTTCCCATAGTAAGTCTATGGGACCTTGTGGTTGCCATAGGAACCAAAGTTTTAGAGCGATTTCGAAAAAAAGTTTATGCCATCAATGCCCCGCCAGAGGCATGCTACAGATCAGAAATGATTGAGATCAGCCTGCAGGATACAGAGATATAGCTGCTCAAAAGTGTGGACGGACGACGGACGGACGACGGAGGACCCACTATACTATAAGCTCCCCTGGAGCCTTCGACCCAGGTGAGCTAAAAATCTTCTTCTCTGAAACCACAAGGCCCAGGTCTTTGATATTTGGTATGAAGCTTCATCTAGTGGACCCCTACCAAGATTGTTCAAATTATAGTGCTGGGGCCAAAAATGCCCCCGCCCCCGGGCCCTTTGGTTTTACATGGGCTTATATAGGGAAAATCTTTAAAAATCTTCTTCTCTGAAACCACAAGGCCCAGGTCTTTGATATTTGGTATGAAGCTTCATCTAGTGGACCCCTACCAAGATTATTTAAATTAAAGTGCTGGGGTCAAAAATGCCCCCGCCCTGGGGCCCTTTGGTTTTACATGGGCTTATATAGGGAAAATCTTTAAAAATCTTCTTCTCTGAAACCATAAGGCCCAGGTCTTTGATATTTAGTATGAAGCCTCATCTAGTGGACCCCTACCAAGATTGTTCAAATTATAGCCCTGGGGTCAATAATGGCCCACCGGGGGCCCACTTGTTACTCTATGGATCAGGTGAGCGATCCAGGGCCATCATGGCCCTCTTGTTTGATTATTTTAACAAGAGGGCCATGATGGCCCTGGATCGCTCACCTGATCCATAGTGTAACAAGTGGGCCCCAGAGAGGGCCATTATTGGCCCCAGGGCTTTAATGTGCATAATGTTGGGGGAGGTCTTAAAGGTGAAGCTTCATACCAAACATCAACAAAGGCTATAATTTGAACAATCTTGGCAAAGGTCCACTAGATGAAGCTACACATCAAATATCAAAGACCTGGGCCTAGTGGTTTCAGAGAAGAAGATTTTTAAAGATTTTCCCTATATAAGCCTATGTAAAACCAAAGGGCCCGTGGATGGGGGTATTTTTTGCCCCAGCACTATAATTTGAACAATCTTGGTAGGGGTCCACTAGATGAAGCTTCATACCAAATATCAAAGTCCTGGGCCTTGTGGTTTCAGAGAAGAAGATTTTTAAAGATTTTCCCTATATAAGCCTATGTAAAACCAAAGGGCCCCCGGGGCGGGGGCATTTTTGGCCCCAGCACTATAATTTGAACAATCTTGGTAGGGGTCCACTAGATGAAGCTTCATACCAAATATCAAAGTCCTGGGCCTTGTGGTTTCAGAGAAGAAGATTTTTAAAGATTTTCCCTATATAAGCCAATGTAAAACCAAAGGCCCTGTGTGGCGGGGGCATTTTTTTGTCCCAGCACTATAATTTGAACAATCTTGGTAGAGGTCCATTAGATGAAGCTTCATACCAAATATCAAAGTCCTGGGCTTTGTGGTTTCAGAGAAGAAGATTTTTAAAGATTTTCCCTATATAAGCCTATGTAAAACCAAAGGGCCCTGGGGCGGGAGCATTTTTGGCCCCAGCACTATAATTTGAACAATCTTGGTAGGGGTCCACTAGATGAAGCTTCATACCAAATATCAAAGACCTGGGCCTTGTGGTTTCAGAGAGACTTTTTAAAGAGTTTCCCTATATAAGCCTATGTAAAACCAAAGGGCCCCGTGACGGGGGCATTTTTTGTCCCAACACTATAATTTGAACAATCTTGGTAGGGATCCACTAGATGAAGCTTCATACCAAATATCAAAGTCCTGGGCCTTGTAGTTTCAGAGAAGAAGATTTTTAAAGATTTTCCCTATATAAGCCTATGTAAAACCAAAGGGCCCCGGGGCGGGGGCATTTTTGGCCCCATCACTATAATTTAAACAATCTTGGTAGGGGTCCACTAGATGAAGCTTCATACCAAATATGAAAGACCTGGGCCTTGTGGTTTCAGAGAAGAAGATTTTTAAAGATTTTCCCTATATAAGCCTATGTAACACCAAAGGGCCCCGTGGCGGGGGCATTTTTTGTCCCAGCACTATAATTTGAACAATCTTGGTAGGGGTCCACTAGATGAAGCTTCATACCAAATATCAAAGACCTGGGCCTTGTGGTTTCAGAGAAGAAGATTTTTAAAGATTTTCCCTATATAAGCCAATGTAAAACCCAAGGGCCCCGTGGCGGGGGCATTTTTTGCCCCAGCACTAAAATTTGAACAATCTTGGTAGGGGTCCACTAGATGAAGCTTCATACCAAATATCAAAGTCCTGGGCCTTGTGGTTTCAGAGAAGAAGATTTTTAAAGATTTTCCCTATATAAGCCTATGTAAAACCAAAGGGCCCCGGGGCGGGGGCATTTTTGGCCCCATCACTATAATTTGAACAATCTTAGTAGGGGTCCACTAGATGAAGCTTCATACCAAATATCAAAGACCTGGGCCTTGTGGTTTCAGAGAAGAAGATTTTTAAAGATTTTCCCTATATAAGCCTATGTAACACCAAAGGGCCCCGTGGCGGGGGCATTTTTTGTCCCAGCACTATAATTTGAACAATCTTGGTAGGGGTCCACTAGATGAAGCTTCATACCAAATATCAAAGACCTGGGCCTTGTGGTTTCAGAGAAGAAGATTTTTAAAGATTTTCCCTATATAAGCCAATGTAAAACCCAAGGGCCCCGTGGCGGGGGCATTTTTTGCCCCAGCACTAAAATTTGAACAATCTTGGTAGGGGTCCACTAGATGAAGCTTCATACCAAATATCAAAGTCCTGGGCCTTGTGGTTTCAGAGAAGAAGATTTTTAAAGATTTTCCCTATATAAGCCTATGTAAAACCAAAGGGCCCCGGGGCGGGGGCATTTTTGGCCCCAGCACTATAATTTGAACAATCTTGGTAGGGGTCCACTAGATGAAGCTTCATACCAAATATCAAAGACCTGGGCTTTGTGGATTCAGAGAAGAAGATTTTTAAAGATTTTCCCTATATAAGCCTATGTAAAACCAAAGGGCCCCAGGGCGGGGGCATTTTTGGCCCCAGCACTATAATTTGAACAATCTTGGTAGGGGTTCACTAGATGAAGCTTCATACCAAATATCAAAGACCTGGGCCTTGTGGTTTCAGAGAAGAAGACCTTTTAAGTTTTTGGTGAAAAAAATATATTTTTGGCTCCTGTGACCTAGATGTGCAACAGACCGGAACCATTTGAACAACTTTGAAAGGGGACCACCTAAGGATCATTCCTGTGAAGTTTGGTCAAAATCCGATCAGTGGTTTAGGAGGAGATGTCGTTTAAAGAAATTGTTTACGGACGCACACACGCACGGACGACGGACAAAAAGTGATCCCAAAAGCTCACCTCGTCACTACGTGACGGTGAGCTAAAAATATTCCTGTTACACCGTTGTACCATATGTGCTGCTATCTGTTAATGTTTAGGGAGAGGATTTACTAATGTTGTATAACTTGTATCCAATCCCATTGGGCTTCATGCAATAAAATATGTTTAATCTAATCTAGGGTTAAACTCCAAACAAACAAATGATTCGTTTCTTACTCAAGCCAGGTCAACAATGTCATTTACAATAAAATAGAAGACTGAAAAGCCAGAACATAAAATACATGTACTTTACTATTCTATTATTACAAACTATTACACACAAATAACCAAGAATCTCAGTACTTTGAAAAACCAGAGATCTCTTTAAACATGCCTGGAGAAAAAAAAAACTCCACTCTCGCTTTTCCTCCACATGATAAATAGATGCATCTGTAAATTGGGCATTGACAAGTGAAAAACTATGCATATGCACACTGTGGGGGCAAAACTCAGTCTGAATACCAGCTTACTGAGAATGAGTCTTCAAGGCCTGACTATTAATATACATCTAATGTACGCTGCTCAAAATAATTAAAGGAACACTTACATTTTGTGCAGAAATAAATACGGAAGTGATACAAACTTTTTATGGTATTTCATGATAGTTTATTACACCCTTCATCAGGTAAGCATCACTGGAAAATGACCATTGTACATGTGTCCCTAAAACGTTGGAAAAACAGAAAAATGACTGTTTTCGGCACTATTCAAAATTTCATAAATCCTGTTCAATTTCAAAAATTTTCTTCAAGTTCATCAAGCTAATAATGTGTATGGGCACCATGAACATTAAGACACTCTCTGCATTTATTTGGCATGCTTTGCACCAAAGTTTGAATCTGTTGCTGGGGTACATTAGCCCAAGCCTGCACAACTGCGATTTCCAGTTCTTGGACAGTACCAGGAGGGTTAGCGCTGCCCGAAACCTGTCGATAAACAATGTCCCACATGTGTTCAATACAGTTCAGGTCCGGTGACCTGGCTGGCCAGTCAATTATCTCTGTAGACTCTTGTTCAAGGTAGTCCTGCACCACATAAGCAGTGTGAGGTCTGGCATTATCCTGCACAAGAACCGCATTGTTACCCATGGCACCCAGAAACGGCCTGACAATGGGATCTAAGGTCTCATCCCTATACCTCAAAGGCGTCAAACTTCCTCCGCCAACCATGTACAACTCTGTACATCCGTCGTAACAAATCCCTCCCAAGAACATGACTGAGCCACCACCGAACCGGTCGTGTTTGACAATATTACAGTCATACACAAACACATCTATCACAAGTGCAAACATGAAATCTACTCTCATCCGAAAACAATACTGAACCCCACTGATCCAGTTGCCACCCGACGTGATTTGGGGCAAATGTCCTGTCTCTGCGGTGAGCTACGGTCAAAATCGGGCCTGTGGCAGGGCGTCTGGCTTGTAAATCATGATCATGAAGCCTGTTTCTAATTGTCTGATCCGACAGACCGACTCCTGTTGCCTGCTGGAAGCCGTTACGTAGGCCTCTAGCTGTTGAGTGACGGTTACCTAAAGCTAAAGTCCGCAAATATTGATCCTGAATGGCAGTTGTCGCCCTTGGCCAACCCTGTCCCGGCCTACTGCCGTAATCACCAGTCTCCTGGTAGCGAGCCCAAAGTCTGTTCACAACACTGGGGGATACACCAAGGTAATGTGCCACTTGACGTTGCGAGAGTCCATCTTTGATCATTTGCACAACCCTGGCTGTTTCAATTCTGTTCAAATGGTGTCTAAAAGTGACTGATAATGCGTAGAAACAGAAAAGAATCCACACAATTCCGAAAACATGCATTTTCAAGCATTAAATTGGAGAAAGTGACCACGTACATGTACTGACACTATGGCTAAACACGTGTTGTCCGGTTCAGCGGTTTGCAGGCTTTCCATGATGACAGGTAGACACATGTCTAACTACTTGTATAAACTTGAAGTAATATACTTTGAACTTAAGTAAAAGTTGTTCGAAACTAGAGCTATCACTAAAGGTGATGAATACCCCCACAAAAATTGCCTTGATAGTACAACAGCGGCATTTTGCAATTTTTTCACTTGAAAGGGGCCATAACTATGTCGAAAATTGACGAATTGTAGTGGAAATCGAACTTGATCTGTATTTTATGATGTTACATCAGTGTACCAAAAATTATAAAAATCGGTCAAGCGCTTTTTGAGTTATCGTCTGGAAACCAAGTCAACAGACCGACCGACCGACAAGCTCACTCCTATATACCCCCCCAAATTTCATTTGTGGGGGTATAAAAATAAGTAGCAAAATACCGAAATTTTCAAAGAAATAAGTGTTCCTTTAATTATTTTGAGCAGTGTATTTACCATATGTATTCAGACAGACAGGCCTGAGCAAACAGTGCAGATCCAGATGAGACGCCACACAATGGGGCATCAGGGTCTATACTGTCACCAATCAGCTGATTTAGAAATAGACACAGGTTACCCCGCCCATAGGAGCTTGAAGAAATATATGGGCTGCATGATGCTTCCACGCAGAGCTGAATCCGGCCCGCACACTAGTACTGTTAAACCGCTTAGAGGATCTAAGCCTGTCCAGGAACCGCGGTGCGAGTTGGACCTTCCATGCTAATATTGGTTTCATTGGGCGACAGGGCTTGAGATGTCATTTCATCTCAATGTCGGGTAAAAGTCCCACAAAATTGGAAGCAACATATCCAAAATGACCTTTACAGTGTTGATGGGGATGTTAAACCTCAAATCAACCAACCAACCAACATAGACACAGAACTCAAAAACATGAAACTGATCGTTAGCAAATCAGTCACGATGATCATTATGGAATTTATTCATTGATTAATTGATAATCCCATTGGTTAAGAATATAATCATACTGCATGGATATGCAGCAGACTGACAAGACTTTGCCTTGGGCCAAGGCCTAGTTTAGCTTGACATGACTAAATGAACATATTTGCCTAAATATCAAAACACCAAAAAGCTATGAAAACAAGCCTGAGTAAACAATCTAGACTCAGATCAGAATGTTTTGAAAGGAGCAGCCTGATCAGTGTTTACTGAGCAAACTCTGTGGCCAAAATATGTAATGAACAATTTACAACACAATAAGTGGGCCCCCGCCCCCCGCCTTGAAGAAATATATGAGCTGCATGATGCTTCCACGCAGAGCTAAATCCGGCCCGCACACTAGTACTGGTAAACCGCTTAGAGGATCTAAGCCTGCCCAGGAAACGCAGTGCGAGGCGGACCTTCCATGCTAATAAACCCTATTGGTTTCATTGGGCGATAGGGCTTGAGATGTCATTTCATCTCAATGTCGGGTAAAAGTCCCACAAAATTGGAAGCAATGTCTCCAAAATGACCTTTACAGTGTTGACGGGGACGATAAACCTCAAATCAAACAAACAAACAACACAATAAGTCTCATTATAAAGTGTCCAAATTTTTAGGGCACATATGGTAGTGTACCAGTTTATTTTTTCACGGGGAATACAGATCCCCAAAAATCCACTTCCCATTATTTGAAATAGCCTCCCTTTGAAGACATTGTTTGCACTGTTTTTTTTTGGTGCGAAAACCAGGCCCTGAGGATATAAAAAAAATTATGCTTAATTCACTTTGGCATTAAGTTTGCCACCCTTGAACTGCTGAATAAAAAAAATATTGCCACATTCATTTCTGACTATCAACCAATCAAATGACTTGATATGATGTACATGTATTTGTTCAGTTCATAAACTGAATGACAAACCGTGTAGACTGTTTGCAAGGTACATGTACAGGTTGTTGTGATCAGCTGGACAAGGGTTTAAAAATTTAGAAGCACAGCCAATAGCAGTCTCTACTGTCTACTGTTTAAACAGGAAAATTGCCTCATTTGTCTGTACACCACAAACCCTTTGTAATTCTGTGTTGGTGCATGTGTTCGAGTTTTATGACCCACCAACAACTAAGGTCATATCGAGATGGGAACTTGGTTTAAAGACTCATTCAAAAGTCTGGTGAAGCCTGGAATCCCAGGTTTGGGAGGTGAGTAGCTTATCCACTACACCACTGAGACTTCTATTTTGGGATCCAAAGCAAAAATCAATGTTGGTTAAACAATTGGGTTATGTCCATACAAAAGTATATAGATTTTATAGAAAATTACCATTTATGGTCACTTTCTATATAATCTATAAATGTCTGAGATTCATCATTAAATCATTATATCCAAAACCATGTTAACCCTTGTTCTGCTGAGCCCGGATATGCCTTTTCTTTGAAACAATGTATATCCAGATCAGATGGCTTCTGACGAAGCCATCTGATCAGGATCTACATTGTTTGTCATTCAGATTGTGAATTTGTTGTAGTAATTTGCTACAGGTAATCTGATTGGTTGATAATCGATAGTAGGTGTGGCATATATGAATATTCAGCAGGACAAGGGTTAAAAAGAGGTTGTGGTGTATTTTAATATTTTTGAGCATTAAAAATTTCACGCCCAAATGAGCTGAGTAACCTCGGGGCCAGTTCTAGAACACAAATACTAGCTACAGTGCTGTACAGTGATGAACATCTTCTGACCATTTCTCACTGCAATTAAGTCATCCTTCAAAACTGGGATCAGTCTGTAGCTGTCTTTCATACATAGTTTTGAGTATTGACATACTGTTACTGAACTTGAGCTCATTTATCCTTGCTGCATTACACCATCTGCAAAGTAAAAGAAACAAGAGTTGTCAGAAGACAACATAGCTCGCCTTTGGGGGCCTATGATGGATGAGGGCAAGTTTCTAAAAAACAGCCACAGTGACCTTGACCTTCAGCCCCTGACCCGGAAACTCAAAGTCACTCAAGATATCATCATACCAAACATTTGTTTCAAGTTATATTAAAATCCATCAATAAATGATGGTGCAAGAGCGATGACAAAGTTTTTCTAAAAATAGCCACAGTGACCTTGACCTTCAGCCCCAGACCCTGAAAGTCGATCTCACTCGAGATATCATCATACCAAACATTTGTGTAAAGTTATATTAAAATCCATCCATAAATGTAGGCACTAGAGCGATCACAAAGTTTTTCAAAAAATAGCCACAGTGACCTTGACCTTCAGCCCCTGACCCTGAAAGTCCAACTCCCTCGAGATATCATCGTACCCAACATTTGTGTAAAGTTGTATTAAAATCCATCCATAAATGTAGGCACTAGAGTGATCACAAAGTGTTTTTCTAAAAATAGCCACAGTGACCTTGACCTTCAGCCCCGGAACCTGAAAGTCAGTCACTCTAGATATCATCATACCCAATATTTGTGTGAAGTTATATTAAAATCCATCCATAAATAAAGGCGCAAGAGCGATGAAAAAGATTTTCTAAAAATAGCCACAGTGACCTTGACCTTAAGCCCCAGACCCTGAAAGTCGTATCCGCTCGAGATATCATCATACCCAACATTCGTGTGAAGTTATATTAAAATCCATCCATAAATGTAGGCACTAGAGCGATCACAAAGTTTTTTTGAAAAATAGCCACAATGACCTTGACCTTCAGCCCCAGACCCTGAAAGTCGAACTTGCTAGAGAAATCATCATACCCAACATTTGTGTGAAGTTTATTAAAATCCATCAATAAATTAAGGTACAAGAGCGATGACAATGTTTTTCTAAAAATAGCCACAGTGAACTTGACCCCGTGACCCTGAAAGTAGTGACCTTGACCTTAAGCCCCGGTCCCTGAAAGTCAAAGTCACTCGAGATGTCATTATACCCAAGTTATATTAAAATCCATCAATAAATGAAGGCGCTAGAGCGATGACAATGTTTTTCTAAAAATAGCCACAGTGACCTTGACCTTGAGCCCCAGACCCGCTATGTTTTTAAAAAAAAAATAAAAAAATAGAAAAAGAAAAGAAAAAAAAAAAAAAAAAAAAACATGCCATCCCCAGGATTTGAACTCACGCAGCTTGCAGGTAAACTTTAACACAGGATTTCAAGGGAGGTAATACAGAGGAAAATATTAACTTCTCAAAAAGTCCAATTTAAGCCAAAAAACCTGAAAAATGAAGTACAATGATAATGTTAAATATTTTTTTTTACCAATTGTTAATTATATATTCAAAATAAACTTGTAAAACATCACATATAATAGCTTGCAGGTGAACTTTAACCAAATGCCGACGCCGACGCTGATGCCGACGCCGACACTTGACGCCGACGACGGATGCCCGGGGGTATGGCAATAGCCCCCACTTACTTTCGTAAGGCGAGCTAATAAAACTCTGAATATATTGTATGACTACACTTTGAGTGGGACTGCACTTCCACCAATGAATGTTGTTAACACTTTTTACCAGGGGCCAGTTGTTCAAAATAACCATATCTTTAAAATTTGATCATTTAATATAGCAAATACATGTATGCTAATATTTTTGCTGAAAATCAGCAAAAATAACACTATATTAGATATTGTACCTACTGTAACAGGTAACAATTTGACCACAAACAAGCTCGTTAAGCTATAAATGCTTTGAACAACCAGCCCCAGAACTACAGCAGAACTAAACAAAGATGGCTTGGTTACCATTGTTGTTTAGAACGTTGACTGTGATTCGAACCCACGCACAGATATTTGGAATCAATGTTTAGAACTTGTTCTTGCATCCCTAGGAAATTCCGGAGTACACACAACATACAATGAATTTATAGGATCTCAAAAAGATATTCCTTAATAATCCGCATTATGCCTTCTTACCTGGCACCATCTTACCTGGCATCAGATTGTACAGCTACACTTTGTGTCTGCACTTCCACCAACAATGAAATATGTTTTGTTTGTTTGTTTGATTTGAGGTTTAACGTCCCCGTCAACACTGTAAAGGTCATTTTGGAGATGTTGCTTCCAATTTTGTGGGACTTTAACCCGACATTGAGATGAAATGACATCTCAAGCCCTGTCGCCCAATGAAACCAATAGGGTTTATTAGCATGGACGGTCCGCCTCGCACCGCGTTTCCTGGACAGGCTTAGATCCTCTAAGCGGTTTGCCAGTACTAGTGTGCGGGCCGGATTCAGCTCTGTGTGGAAGCATCATGCAGCCAATATATTTCTTCAAGCCCCTATGGGCGGGGGCTTATGAAATATGTTATTAGCAAATTTTGCCATAATTACAGCAAAACTCAGTCAAACATGACACAGATGGTTTGTTTACCATGGCTGTTTTGAACTTGTTCTTGAGTCTCAAGAAAATTCTTCCCATATATACAGTCGAACTTCGATGGCTCGAACGCCTTTGGGACCATGGAATTTTATTCGAGACAGCGGTAGTTCAAGCCACTGAAGGTCACTGCCAAGAGGCATAACAAGATACTTTTGAACATCTTTCGATGTTAGATAATGAAAATGTTTGCTGTGTGTACTCATTAGAATGAGTACACACAGCATACATTTGCCAGATAAAAGACTAAAATCTCCTTAGTCATCCCCCATCATTTCTTATCTTGAGGGTTTCCCTAGGGGCTAAAGTACGAGTTCGACCCAGCCATGGGTAACGAGCCATCGGTGTTCGAGCCATCGAAGCACTACTGTATATAACGCTGTATGTACTCATTAGAATCACGTTCTTGAGTCTCAAGAAAATTCTTCCCATACATATTTGGGATAATTTTAAGAAAATGTTCTTACTTTCTCCTATTACTATTTATCATATGACGTCGCGTCTGAGAATGTAATAACGTCATGTAATATTTTCAATAATCCACTAGTGGATTAAATATGCAAATTAGCTAGATACGTCCCGTAATGTTACATGTGCGATGTATCATGGCTGTTTCGAACTTGTTCTGGAGTCTCAAGAAAATTCTACCCATATATATTTGGGATAATTTTAAGAAAATGTTCTTTCTTTCTCCTGAGTATATATAGAGGATCTTACATTAGTGATGATGTATTATTGAATTTATTAAACCGAGTAGACGAAAAGGGATAAAATGCGAGGCCTTGCCGAGCATTTTATTCCTTTTCATCAATGAGCTTAATAAATACAAAAATGATTGAGCACGAATGCAAGATTCTATTTATCATATGACATTTAAAGCGCATTTTATTCACGATTGTTTACAAAAATGCCAATATTCCCCCATTAGTAAACGCGACGTCGTTAAGGAGGTCGTACATGTAACGTTACGGAACGTAACTAGCTAATTTGCATATTTAATCCACTTGTGGATTATCGAAAATATTACATGGCGTTATTACACTCTCAGACGCCATGTCATATGATAAAACGCTGTATGTACTCATTAGAATCATGTTCTTGAGTCTCAAGAAAATTCTTCCCATATATATTTGGGATAATTTTAAGAAAATGTTCTTACTTTCTCCTGCGTATATAACACTGTATGTACTCATTAGAATCACCTTGATGAGGCCATTTTTATTAGTACACAAAACAATAATTGTTTTTATGTATAGAGGGTAGCACATTTAGTACTTGTACTAATCTTCCATGTGGCCCTCTTTTCTTCCTCTTTCCTGGGTAGAAACCAGTACTAAGCAATGTGGATCAAGTCTCTTTCTCAAGGAAACAACACATGGCACTTGCGGGGATCAAACCGGCTACCTCTCAATCTCAAATCTGATGCTTTACCACAGTGCTCCACATAAATTTATTATACAAGCTTGGAAAGACACGATATTCCTCAACCCAAATTATATGGGAAACCCTAAAAGGGTTCATTGGCAAACACTGCAGGCCCAGATTAGATGACACAGAAAACAGCGTCTGATCAGGGCCTTCACTATTTACAGAATGTCCAACCATTTTCTAAACAAAATTCTTAATACAACAATCTGACACACCTAAATTTCAAATTGGACTCCTCCTGTGTATAAAGCGGAAGATTCCATTCATTAGGAAAAGGGTTAACCCTTAACCAACTGCATGAATTAATTTAGCCAGACTCATTTACATTTCAACCAATCAAAATACTTGATCTAATTTATTCATTCAAATTCACAAACTGAATGGCAAACAGTGTAGATCCTGATCAGATGGCTTCTCTGATCTGGATCTACACAGTTTGAAAAGGTAAGGGTTGTCGTGAACAGTGGGATAAGGGTTAATTATCCTCATTATGCCTTGTTACCTGGCACTATGGCTAACCCTCACTGGCTCAAACTACCCTTTTCTCAACAAATTTTCATGAGCCTAAATGTGTTTGAGCCATCGAAGTTCATCTCCATTTGGGCACCTACTATTTTCCCTTAACCCTAAGATGCCAAGAAAAACTACACCTGAAAATGTTTTCTGTATATTAGTGATGTGCGATATTATCGGTATATCGGTATATCGTGATACAGTTCAGAAAAAAATCATATCACAATACGGTCCGCAAATACCGATATTTTCGATATTTTCTTTTTTTATCCATTTTTCATATTTTCTTTCATAACTGATCGGTAAATACAGCTCAGTCTGTCAGTCTTTGTGAGTCCTTAAATACGGTAAAACTAGACCAGTTAGAATCGCAATAATTGCTGCACTGTCAATTCAGAGACAAGCCATCTGTGTATTTATTACGGTTCAAGTATGACACTATTGTTAATCCCTGTCATAAAATTGCCACCCTGCGGTGCGTGTCGATAAGGTGTGAAAATATGGTCGTTATGATTCTAATTGGCGTTTATCCTTCAATCACAAAATTTAATCCACAATCAATGTGAAAATGATTTAATCGCTCCTCAGACAATTAGCTATATCTAACGGTAGATATTTGCATAATAAAAACGGACTTTTCTATGATCTCATGAATGGTTATGTTTTGGCGCCAAATAGCAGACGCTGGACGGGAAAAGTCGAACGCTGTTGTTTATTGACACGGAGCCTTTGGGGATAATTCGGGAGCTGTGCAAAGCGCTGGTTTTCTATCCACCTAGAGCTATTCACAACCGTTTAGCTATCGAGAAAAGGTTTTTTACCTGTTCCAAACATTTTTTTATGAAAGAGATTCACACAATGACATTTAACACTTATGGGGGTGCTAGCGTCGGATAACGAAATTTACCGATCGCATGCAGAAAAATGGTAGCGGTGGTTTGTGGGCGGCGATTTATATCAATTCAAAAATCACTGATCGGCTTTTTCTGTATGTCTGTTCTTCGCCGGACATTGCCTGACATTGCCATGACCTCGGCTATAAGACGGGGTCATTTTGGAGGGAAAAATCCTCGTCTCATAGCCGAATTTTTACGGTAGGCCGAGCTAGGATTTCGGTGAATCACGCGGATGTTGTTGTTGTATACGTCACTTTAGTGTAAGCTGCCCAGCATTTACAAGATTGTGTAATAGAGTGAAAACCAAAACAAACTTTACCATGGCCAACTACCGATATCTAGCAACATTTCAGGTTGCAAAAGATGACAGTCACAAATAAAGTGACTGAGGCCATCAATCTAATACAACATTTAATAGCACTTTCAGATAGTATCTTTATTTCCCCTCATAACATTGGGACAATTCTTTTAAGTACCTTTGTTT
This sequence comes from Lucinisca nassula, assembly GCA_963580285.1. Taxonomy (NCBI): domain Eukaryota; kingdom Metazoa; phylum Mollusca; class Bivalvia; order Lucinida; family Lucinidae; genus Lucinisca; species Lucinisca nassula. The sequence continues at coordinate 122,905,397 of OY757016.1, read as the reverse complement.
TGTAAGTAGGTTAAATGATATTTACCCATGAAAACTCCCTTCTCTTTTCCATATATATTGTGGTTTTCCAATTACCAGTGTGTTTCAGATTGCTACATGATATATCGTGATACGTATCGTGATACGCAGTAACCGTATCGCGATATATCGTGATACGAAAATTCTGACAATACCCATCCCTACTGTATATGTCATCTGCTGAATCTTCTTTTTTGCATGCATGTAAACAGTGTGGACCCAGATCAGACTGCTCCTAGAGGAGCCATACAGGCAAACAGTGTGGACCCAGAGCAGACAGGAGCAGTCTGATCTGGGTCCACACTCTTTGCAAAAATGACTTTCAAACTTACCAGCAGATGACAAAACAGATGACAACTGTTGTGGTCGGCATCTGGTTAGTTAACCTTTGCCCTGCTGTAGGCGACAAGCCCCATCTTTGCAAACAGTGTAGATCCAGATCAGATGGCTTCTGAAGAAGCCATCTGATCAGGATCTACACTATTTGACATTCAGTTTATGGATATTGAGAAATGAATAACATCAAGAATTCTGATTGGTTAAAAATCAGAAATGGGTGTGGCTAAATTAAATATTCAGCAGGGTAAGGGTTAAGCAGATGTATGAGAAATGGAACTTAGCCTTCTTCAGTTTATGTTCTTCAAATGTGTGTGTACCTGAGCAGCCAATTAACCTTTATCTTGCTGAATATTCATTTAAGCCACACCCATTTCTGTCTATCAGCCAATCAAATTACTTGATGTAATTTATTGCTACAAATTCATAAATTGAATGCCAAACAGTGTAGATCCAGATCAGATGGCTTCTGAAGAAGCCATCTGATCTGGATCTACACTGTTTGCAAAGATAGGGTTGTCGTGAACAGCAAGATAAGGGCTAATACAGCTACATGCTAGAGTTTTTGCATGAAGCTACCTTGAGGTACTCCTCAGCCTTACTGTGAGAAGTAAAGGCAGTGGCGAGCCTAGGCATTCCCTGCTCGTCTACCAAATATGTATCTTTTTGTCATGCATTGGATTATTTATTCTAGATTTGGACAGCTTGATTTGATCTGTAAAAGTGTATGGGCAGAACTTAAAACAATGTAGATCCTGATCAGACTGCTCTAAGAAATCAATGTTTACACTGTTTGCTCATACGTATCTGTCCAAATTCATTGCTAATATCTAACATGCTACATTAAACCTTTTTATGCAGGAAACCCCAAAACGAGTCTGTGGCAAACAGTGCAGGCCCATAGCAGACGCAGTAGAATGCCGTGTCTGAGCAGTGCCTTCACTGTTTGCAGAAAACTCATCTATTTTCAGAAAAAAATCTAAAATAACGGAACCTGACACCCCTGAATTTCGAAATGGACGCCTGTTGTATATAAGATGGAAGATTAAATTCAGTACAAAATGGGTTAACTTATTACTGCTGAGATCATAAACTTGAATTCAGCACTTCAATAATGCAACATTCTTACATGGAGATTGATCATGTAATCTTTTCTGCAATCATTCTCTCCCTTCTGCAGATTCATGAAGGCCAGTTGTAAGTTTCTGACAAAAGAATGTGCATTGTTTGGGTTAACCACTTAAGTATAAGCTTGCCTATGAAAAGTGTGGCTGGATAAACTGATCAGCTCAACATGACCTCAGCAGTGTTGACTGGGCGGTTAAACTCCAAAACATAGCTCCAGACAAAGAGGCATAATTAACCCATATCTTGCTGAATATTCATTTAAGCCACACCCATTTCTGTCTATCAACCAATCAAATTACTTGATGTAAATTATTGCTACAAATTCATAAACTGAATGCCAAACAGTGTAGATCCTGATCAGATGGCTTCATCAGAAGCCATCTGATCTGGATCTACACTGTTTGCAAAGATAGGGGTTGTCGTGAACAGCAAGATAAGAGTTAAGGAACAATGTTCCTTATTTCTTGTTAGAAACGTATGTTGTAGGTACTTGTGATTATCACTTCAATGAGGCGATTCTAACAAGTACCTACATTATACAGTCGAACTTCAATGGCTCACACACCTTTGGGACCTCGAAAATCTGTTCGAGACAGGGGTAGTTGGAGCCACAGAGGTTACTGTCAGGTGGCATAACAAGATACTTTTAGGCATCTTTTCGGTGTTCTATAATGAATATGTATGATGTGTGTACTCATTAGAATCGCCTCATCTATGTGATTCTAATGAGAACACTTAGCATACATTTGCAAGATAAAAGACTAAAACCTCCTTAATTATCCCTCACTATTTCCTATGTAGAGGATTTCGGTAGGGGCTCAAGAATGGGTTCCACACATCCATGGTAAACGAGCATCGAAGTTCTACTGTATGTTTTTATGGACAAATAAGAAAAATTATCTCATAATTGTCCATAATATGTCGCCTTATCTGCACTAAGACTTAATTTGTATATATAACGTTAGATGACAATAATGACTTTTACTTACGTATTCCTTATTCTTTTCCAGCGGTCCATGTGTCTAAGTAATAATTCTTCAGGTGGTGGGCCTAAATCAGGGTCCTGGAAATGAAACTAAATGATATTTGATGTTCAAATAATTTTTACATTCTCTCTGCATTTATAGAAATAAGCCATAGATAACTAAAAGGACGTTATGCTCATACTTCAATGAATACATTGACTTATGCGACCTCACATCTTCCACATGATTGGACAATGATGATATAATGTTTGCAATGCTGTACAACTGCTAAGAGGAAAACTATGCACACTTATTTCAACTTTAGCCCCAAACCAGATTTTTTTTTCATCAGATAATGGCTAGAAAATAATATACACCTGTGGACACAAATCCGTTCAAACTTTGGCGGGCTTCATTTACTTTTGATTTGATGTTTCAGTCAATATTTCCTCACATCCTGTCAGTCAGCTGCAAACCAAGAATACATTCAAAACACAAAGTTTTGTACATTTCATTATAGACTCCTGCACTGTCCAATCAGAATATATCTCAAATGTCAATCAGATTTAAAAATGGAAAAAGTGCTTGCCACATTGAGACCAATCAATGAATATTTCTTGATCCAGATTTAGACTACTCTGATGAATAACCTTTTGCATGTCAAACTAACTTGATACAAAAAGATGCACTGAAAGGTACTTCATAGGAGTTTGAACGGTTTTGTGTCCACAGGTGTATGTAATAATCAGAGATTATCACATGGTGTTTTGGATATCACCCGCAGTATCAACTCGAGACCCCATTAGCAGCCCATGAGCTTTAGCATCTACACTGTTTACCAAGATAGGGGTTATCATGTGTGTTTGATTTGAGGTTTAACGTCCCCATCAACACTGTAAAGGTCATTTTGGAGACGTTGCTTCCAATTTTGTGGGACTTTTACCAGACATTGAGATGAAATATCTCAATCCCTGCCACCCAATGAAACCAACAGGGTTTATTAGCATGGATGGGCCGACTCGCAACGCTTTGCCTGGGCAAGCATAGATCCTCTAAGCAGTTTACCAGTACTCGTGTGCGGGCCGGTTTCAGCTCTGCGTGGAAGCATCATGCAGCCCATCTTTTTCTTCAATCCCCGACGGGCGAGGGCCAAGGGTTATCATGTACAGCAGGACAAGGTTTAAGTTGGTATACTTACAGCATAGATGTCTAACGGCTTCTCTTTGTTTGGTATCAGCGGTGGTATACGAGGATCTCTGTTGTTAGGAACACCATACTCTATCTTCAGTTTGATAGGGGGTGGGAGTTGGTATATATTTGGAAACCCCGACTCCCCTATATGTACCTATGACAAAACAAGCCATTCAAATAAAAAATGAATTCAGGATTTATTAACCTTGAAATGTTGATCACAATAATTGTCGTCTGCTTTGTTGTCTGATGGTTACATTACTTTAAAAAGTCACTGTTGCAAACAGTGTGGACCCAAATCAGACTGCTCCTGTAGGAAAACAGTGTGGACCCAGATCAGGCTGCTCCTGTAGGAGCAGTCTGATCTGGGTCCACACTGTTTGCTGTATGCAAAACTGTGTTTTAAAAGTTTATACGAAGTTTATCTGCATCAGCAGATGACACAGACAAACAAAAGTTTCAGATGCAGTTTTTCTTGGTGCTTTAAGGGTTAAACTTCAGCATTTTAGCAGGCTACATATTTGCATATTTTTGGTACTCCACAGGTTTGACATTTCATTCCAATACATGGGAATACAATTTGAATGAACTCGCTAACAATGTTTCAAGAAAATATAAGCAAATACATGTATTTAAAATTCTAACACTGGTTGCCTATGTACTAAATAGTTAAATCCAATGATATATTGAGTGTCAAATCACAGCCCTTACAAGATTATTTCTATTATTTTTAAGGCTGACACGATTAATTGTATAATCCATTAATTGATCAATAAATTCCACAAAAATGATTATCATTTCTTATTTGCTTTTAATCGATTACTTGGTAGGTACAATTTACTACCCAAAGTTATGCCTAAAATAGCTGGATGAGTGGCAAACAGTGCAGACCCTGATGAGACGCCGCATCATGCGGCATCTCATCTGGGTCTATACTGTTTGCTCAGGGATGTCTGTTCAAATATACATATGGTAAAGTGCAACATATGGTAAGAGTCATGCTCAGATAGAAAGCCAAGCAGGTAAAATAATGACAAAAAAACTTAGCGATTACTAATCGATTATCGATCGCATTGACAGGACTGATAATCGATTATCTTTTCAGCTCCAATTAGCCAGCCCTAATTATTTTAAGCCAATCATTAATCAGCGGAGGCAAAAACTGCAGTACCCGGAGAAAGACCACCTGACATATTGCAGAACTCGCCATCTCACCTGATGCTAGTGAGGCACCGGGGTACCAAGAGAACAAACACCTGACCTATTGCAGAACTTGGCATCTCATGCGGCACAAGCGGGACTTGACCCCACAGTGGTAACAGGCAGGTGAGTAATTGGAAATCAGATATGTCTCGGGTTTTTTTAACTCCTCTTTGGCAAACAGAATCCTCCACTATATAGCTTTTGATGGGTTCATTTCTAGTGACTGGGGTCTCCAGTCCGTTTTACTAGGTGTAAGTTTTACAACAATTCCAATAGTTACAGCAAACAGTCTAGACTCTGATCAAGTGCTGCATTTTGTTGCATATGATCTGATACTCTTTAGCCAATGTCCCTTTTATGAAATTCTAGCCACATAATGGTGAACCCTTCCAGTCTTGTAGCTCTGTACAGATACTTATGCAAACAATGCAGATCTAGATGGTTCATAATAAGCCATCTCATGAGGATCTACACTGCTTGTCATCCTGTTAAAGATTATTGACTTAACCACCCATATAATAGAATGGAAATGCCCAAATTCAAAGATGGAAGATCTCACTTCAAACTTAAGGGGAAAGGGAATGCCTGGCATGTTTTCCCACCATTTTTCAAAGGACTTCCTGTTTGCTTTTCTATAGGCTCAGTCTTGCTGAAAAAGGGGTCAACTCTTAAAGAATAGAATTTGCTCCTCAGGAGCAAATTCTTTCCTTTAAGAGTTGACACCTATTGGCATGGCCACAGGGGTCAGTTTCAAGCTTTTTGAAAGGAAAGATATACTATCCTATAATAATATAGACAAGGGCACCTTCGGGAAAATATGACCAGTCCTGAATGAAGTTGTGTAGCTCTGGCAGTTTGTAACACACAAGTCAAAATTCTTGTCACACATGTAGATAACACATTTATGTATACAATAGTACCTGCTATGTCTAATCTAGTCTTCACGGTATGGAGCCAAATGTTCTTTGTGTTGTGTCCTGGAAAACTTTGGAATCTCTTGGGAAGAGAGCAGACAGGCTTAGCTACACGCTATCATTTTTGAGCAATTCTGGAGATTATGTGTGGCGTTGCTCCATACCGTGAAGACTAGACTAGACATAAAATGACTTGGGTGTTACAAACTACCAGAGCTACACAACTTCATTCACGACTGGTCATATTTTCCCGAAGGTGCCCTTGTCTATATTATTATAGGATAGTATATCTTTCCTCTCAAAAAGCTTGAAACTGGCCCCTGTGGGCATGGCAAAAAAAATACTTTTGAAGGAGTTGCCTCCCCTGAAGGTGTATCCATTTCTCCTAAAGGGATGAAAGAGTTGATATTGCTCACTGCCAGCATACCTCATCCTGTGCCTGTGTTGGTATTTCTGGGGAAGGTGTTCTCTCCTCCTGCTGTGTTTTATTAGATATCCATGCTCTCGCTATAGAGTACAGACTACTATTCTCACTAAACTGGGCTAGGTCCACACTTCTGTCAAACAGTTTCATCACATACGAGTCTGAAATTATCAAATGCATGCATTACATTATCAAATGCATGCATTACATTATCAAATGCATGCATTACATTATGCAAGAAAACACTAAAAGGTAGCTTTGCCTGTTGCGAAGCATCTTGTTCCAAAGGTAAGTTACAAGAGGCTCAATGAGCCTAAACCGCTCACCTGAGGAACATTTTAATAAGCTTTCAGAAGAACACTGTTTTAAGTTCTTCCAATTATAAGTCTGTGGGAGTTTAGGAATCCCTGGGGCAGGGCCAGTTTGGACCCAAGGGACATGACAGGATTTTTATATGAGACTGGTCACTTAACATTGCTCCATACTACATATCTAAAATCTGGGCCGTAAGGTATCAGAGAAGAAGATTTTTAAAGTTTTTTTTCTTTCATATAGTAGCTAATGAGCCTGGGGGTGTGGCCAATTTACATCCTAGGGGGTGGGGGCATGGTTTGCACTTGACCTTGCTTCACACTTAATATCTAAGCTCTGGGCCTTGTGGATTTAAAGTTTTTCCAATTATAAGCTATATGGGAGCTAATGAGCCCTAGGGTGTGGCCAGTTAGGGCACCAGGGGCATGACGCGCAGAATTTATGTAGATGACCACTAGATGTTGCTACACACTAAATATCAAAGCTCCCGGCCATATGGTTTCAGAGAAGATTTTTGAAGTTTTCCCATCATAAGTCTATGGGAGCTATATGTTGCCACGGCAACCAGACTTCCAATCCAATCTGCCCCAAAATCTCATGCAGCCATTCCCCTTACCTGATAATGTTTCTCATGAAATTTAAGCAAGATTGGCCAAGGGATATCAGAGATATATTTCAAATTGTGGATGGACGACGAACAGACGGACGATGGAGCACTGGCATACTAACACCTCACATGAGCCTTTGGCACAGGTGAGCTAACAAGAAAACCTAGCTTCCATGTTAGTGTCCAGGTAAGTCACAAACTGGCCTGCTCAGCAACAGACTAGCAAATGTCTTAAAATTTTAGACACAGAAGCTACAGGTCTAGTGCTATCCAAGACGTTAACACTAAAGTAACAGATCAGACTGCACAAATGTTCCTACTGATCTTCACCTTGGTTGTTCCCAAATGGCAAAAACAGATTTTCTCATGATGTGGCTTATATATACAGTAAAACCTGTCTTAGTGGCCACCTCTATTAAGCAAGCAACCTGTCTTAAGCAAGCAGGCATTCAGTTCCCAAGAAAGGCAGATGTGTTAAATTTCACCTGTATTAAGCAAGAACCTGTCTTAAGCAAGCATATTTTGACTATCCCTTAGGCACTTGCTTAATACAGGTTGAACTGTACAGTGAAATGCCAAACACTGATGTCTCCTTTACCACGGCTGTTTTGAACTTGCTTCCTAGGAACAAATTACCATAACTGCAGATATTAACCCTTATTCTGCTGAATATTCATATATGCCACACCCACTACCAAATATCAACCAATCAGATTACTTGATGCAAATTATTACAACAAATTCACAATCTGAATGGCAAACAATGTTGATCCTGATCAGATGGCTTCGTCAGAAGCCATCTGATCTGGATCTACATTGTTTCAAAGATAAGGCATATCCGGGATTAGCAGGACAAGGGTTAATATATTTGGGATAATTTAGGAAGAATATACTTATCTTGAAATTGTATGTTGTGTGTACTCATTAGAATCGCCTCAATGAGGCAATTCTAATGAGTATACACAACATTACTTATTCTAGATATCCCTATTATACCGGTACCTCATGACATAATACACAGATTAACCCTCAGTTATTATCTACATGTATTTAGTATCACTAAACATGACACTGAAAGTGATATTGATGGGAGGCATCGGCCTGACATGGTGATTCAGAAATGCTGAAATAGTTCCATTCTAGACATCTAGATCTTCCACTCTGCACCAACATCTTTTCAACCTGAATCCTAAGTCAGATTGTGCTGTTTGATTAAGGTAATCTAACCTGATAACCAAGATGGCCACCATAGTAGAATATAGCATATCATGATCAGCCTCAACCAGGTGGGTGATTTTGGACCATCTGGCCCTCTTGTTTTGGTTTTACAGCCTTTTCAAGATAATTTATCATATGAAGTCGTTGATAAGCAGTGGATAACATCGTGTAATAAAAATCGTATGACCACATGTATTATAACACTTTGGCTGGATTAAGTAACGTCATGACGACCTCAGTGTCAACCATGTTGTTTTTTTCTTTCAAAAATTGTCAAATTTAAAGGCAATAAAATCCATTTTAGAGTGGTCATATGATAAACAGAATCTTACACGAGTGGTTATTTCATATGAAATTTCGTATGAAATTACCACTCGTGTAAGATCCTCTATTTAACAAATATTGAGCCGATCATTAATCAGAGGTGGACAAAAACTGGAGAAAATGTACCTGAAAACAAATCACTCACCTGGTTGAGGCTGCATTACGAAAACACGCCTATACAAATACATTGTTTAGTTTATCGCCGAAAAATGAAGATTTTAAGATGAAAAATTGTGGTATTTTTCTTATTACTGCTCAAAATATAGATTGTGGATACTCGTTAGAACCGCCTCATTGAGGCGGTTCTAACAAGTACCCACAATCTATATCTTAGATCAGAAATAAGGAAAATAAGGTTTACCCCTGTAAACCCCAGTTTTAATATATAAAAGTTGGGTTCAAGGGGGTCAAAATTATATAGGTGTGTTTTCGTGATGGATTATCATACTTACATTCTGCCATGGGGCCATCTTGGCTATCAGATCAGATACCACCTAACCCGCTATATATTGCAGAACCTGGTGACTTACATATGACCTGAGTAATTTCAACACTTACGGTGATGCCCTCCGGTATCTGTCTCTGCCACATCCTCTTTTCTTTTTCTCTTTCTTCCCTTACTACCAGTCCCAGTGGAAAACACATACGGTCTCTTACTGGGGGATGATACTGGAGATTCACCACTACAATTATAACTAGAGCTGTCAGTGAAACTGACTAGGGCCCCGGCAGCGCTATCAGAGGAGTAGGAAAATTTGTGGACGGACAGACAGACAGACGGATGGACAGAGTGATTACTATAGGGCACCCACACTGTCAGTGCGGGGCCCTAATAACATACCATATTGACTCTAAGTTTTGGGATAGACAGGCCTAAGTAAACAGTGTAGACCCAGATCAGACTGCTCCTGAAGTGGTCTAGCATCTAGTTCGATACATATTACCAAGACCCATCCATGTGATATAATGGCATCTTCAACCCATGTACTGAATAGACTCTTCTGTCTTATTCATAGCAGGAGTCCATTTAAAAAATAAGGGGTGTCAGGTTGTGTCATCTTTAAAATTTATTTGGAAAATGGTTGAACATTTTGCAAGCACTAAGGCCCTGTCCAGATGCCATGTTCTGCGACGTCTGATCTGGGCCTGCACTGCCAGTATCCCATTTTGGGGTTTCCCCAACAACATCTCAGCATTTGTCAGATGATTTCTGCTCCAAAAATAAACTGTGGTGCTTGTTAGAACTGGTTTGAAGTGTTGAAATAACATATGTCCTTTGAAGAAGATAAGAAGGGGTTTCCACATATTTTTTTATTTCTGCACAAAGAACGTATGTTGTGGGTACTCATTAGTTCTTGATCAACTTCCATGATTACCAGCCGGATGTGCATACGTGTGAGCTACCTAGGCCGGAATCATTATGTTGATCACATGGGCAAGGCCAGTTTCACAATGTGCCTTAAAAATGTAACTTAAAATAGTAATTCTTCATATATTTTGTTATAATACAGGTTGAGTGTGGCACAGGGATACAGACCAAGTATTTTGCTTTAGGCGCCCGACTGCCATAAATCCAAATTTTACATTGAGCTAATAGGCATTTTTATTCAAAACTTAGGCGCCCAGGCAAAAATTTGGGCGCCTTGGACGACAGGGCACCTGTTATTCTGTATCCCTGTAGCATATTGTAAAACTGGCCTGGAAAATGTGATGCCGATCAAGTATTTAAATACAATACCTAGTCAGGAAATCTATTGAGAAAGGCGTCTCACTATCACTGTCCAACGACCTGAAAAAGACATGCAGTAGATGTACTTGTAGTCCAGACAAAGCTGGATTAACCCTTATCCCACTGTTCATGACTATAAGAATCTTATATGGGGTGTGAGGGGTGGATGGAAAAATCCATCCCGAGGGTCAATGTCCGGCATCACGGGACAGTGATCTCGAGGGGCTGATTTTTCTATCCACCCTTCACACTCATATAGGATTCTTTTTCTTGCATACCTTCCATTTTTGGCATGGATTTTTAATGCTGCAGTCACTTCGGTTACCTACCTCCACCATATTGTGATGACACTGTGACTACAGGAATGTTTAGTGACGTCACGTAACATGCTGTGATGTCAACCATAACGGCGGCGCATATGGGGTCGTATTCAACCAGTGCATTTATCAAACATGCGAGAATATTCCATTTAGGGTAAGAACACCAGGGTTAGAACAGAATTTCTATCCCAAGCTAAAACTATGGATTTCCTTATCTGGTGTGCAAGAAAACTCCAACCTTGCAAACAGGTTAGATCCTGATCAGGAGCTACACTGTCTGTCATGCAGTTTTTGAACTGAATAAAAACATTATATCTAGTAATTTGATTGGTGGATAGTCAGAAATGGGTGTGACAAAAGTAATTTAATCAGCAGGGTATGGGTTAATAAAAACATCCCACCCTCTTTAATACACTTTTGTTGAGGTCCAAAGCAGAAACTTTGTTAAGTAAATCCAAACAAAAATGCATAGGTAAACAAAAATGGATAGAATATACAGAAAAATGACTATTTATGGTCATTTTTCTGTATAATCTATACATTTTTGGGGTCCATCTTTAAACTGTTATATCCAAAACTGTGTCATGATGAACATGCAGTGTTATAAAGAGGTAAGTGTGTAACTCTGACATTTTTTTAGATTTTAGAAAGTAAGCTTTTCAAACACTTGCATTTAAAACTTATACCCTTATCTTGCTGAATAGTCATCAAAGCCACACCCATTTCTGTCTATCAACCAATCAAATTACTTGATGTAATTTATTGCTACAAATTCATAAACTGAATGCCAAACAGTGTAGATCCTGATCAGATGGCTTCTTCAGAAGCCATCTGATCTGGATCTACACTGTTTGCAAAGATGGGGGTTGTCGTGAACAGCAAGATACGGGTTAACATCAAAGTGTTTTTCTGAGCCTTTCACCTTACACAGCCAGGCAAATTATTGTGACAAACAGTGCAAAAAGTTATTATTATAATATTCTCTACATGTATACTGCTGACTTATCTTTCACAAATCTTGTATAGAAGCCTCTGTGGTGTAGTGGTTGTGCTACTTGCCTCATAAATCAGGGGCTGTGGTTTCAATCCCAGGCTTCTCCAGACTTTCAGATGAGTCTCTATGAACCAACCTTAGCTGTTGGTGGGACGTAAAACTCAAACACACACAAATCTTGAACTAGTGACTGACCTGGTGTCAAAGGCAGGAAGAAAACATGCCTTTATAATGTTGACCAACTTAAACCCCACTTTAACATGTAGTAAAACTGGGGTTTACAGGGGCATATAATTTGTATTTCTGCTCAAAACCACAGCTTGTGGGTACCTATTAGAATCACCTCGGTGAAACCTCGGTGACCCTCTTGATGTCAACAGCATGAGTGAGTAAGTGTTGAGTCATACGGAGACGGGACCTTGGTTTAAAGACTCATCCAAAAGTCTGGAGAAGCCCAGGATCGATCCTGCGATCCCTGGTTTACAAGGCGAGTAGCATAACCACGGAGGCTTCTGTCAAGAGCATGACAAAAACATGCCTGTATAATTTTGTTCCACTTAAGCCCCACTTTTAGTAAAACTGGGGTTTGCAGGGGTATATATTGTATTTCTTAAAGTATTTCCTCTCAAAACATAGCTTGTAGGTGTTTGTTAGAATGTTATCTGAAGCTATGCTTAAAGTTTATTATTAGAAAACAAATTATTTATCAACCAAATTTTAATGTCCTTTGTGGTTTAACACTAAATTGGACAAAAATATATACAAAAAGTACTACAAAACTGCAAATACATGTACAGGATTTGAAAGTAACCAAGCAGCATGATTGAAAGTCATTCCGTTTAAATGTTTTAGACTGAAAGACCAGCAGTTGCTAGAACCTTGATGGAAATGATGAAGGCTTCCACGATTAATAGTATAATCGATTAATCGATCGATAAATTCCACAAAAATGATTATCATTTCTGATTTGCTTTTAATTGATTACTCGATAGGTACAATTTTCTACCCAACGTTATGCCTAAAATAGCTGGATGAGTGGCAAACAGTGCAGACCCTGATGAGACGCCGCATTATGCGGCGTCTCATCTGGGTCTACACTGTTTGCTCAGGCCTGTCTGTTCAAATATACATATAGTAAAGTGCAACATATGGTAAGAGCCATGCTTAGACAGAAAGCCAGACAGGTAAAATAATGACAAAAATCTTGGCGATTACTAATCGATTATCGATCACAATGACAGGACTGATAATCGGTTATCTTTTCAGCTCCGATTAGCCAGCCCTAGAAATGATACTGTTTGAAATCTTGAAATCAACTTACTCATCTGCAGGATCATCTTTCTTGTCCACCAGAGACTGCAGTGTTGCATCTAGTCTTGTACGAGCCGTGCTCACTTCTGAAAGATGATAATACAGTGTTTATAACCCACTGCAGTTGGAAAACCCCTAAAGGGGTACCTTGGCAAACAGTACAGGCTCAGATCAGACGCCGCAGAACGCATTTTCTCATAAGGGCCTGTACCGGCCCCGATAGCTCAGTTGGTAGAGTGTCCGCTCCAGGGCACGGGAAGTCTCGGGTTCGATCCCGGGCCGCGACATACCAAAGTCGTTAAAAATGGTACAAGCTGCTCCTCGCTTGGCACTCAGATTTACGGGGTAGAGCTAGGACTGGTCGATCCAATGTCAGGATAATGTGACTGGGTGTGGTATCATGTAATGTGTCTGGGACATGATACTTCAGTGAGGCAGCACTATAAACGTGAGCATTGAGCTCCCTGTCGCAACCAGACACCGTCATGATATGACTGAAAAATTGTTGAAAGCGACGTTAAACCCGAACTCACACACACACATAAGGGCCTGCACTATTTGCAAACAGAATTTTATGCCAAAAATAGAATAAAAAACAAAAAATAGGCCTACCATCCATTATAAGTTACATGACAAATGGACTTATCCAACATATAGCAAAAGAAGGGTCCACTTAGGCCTTCAGGTGTACCTCAAAGGATTCGACAGCTCCATACAGATAGCTCAGTGGTAGAGCGTCCGCTTCGGAAACTGGATGTCCCAGGTTCAATCCCCGGCAGTGCCATACCAAAGGCATGAAAAATGGTACTAGGCACTCCCTTGGCTGACTCTGTGACACTCGGGTTATCAAGGGTAGTCCTTGGAAGATAAATGAAGGCAGGCAAGTTTTTGTTAAAGGATACTTTGTTTGTCGCAATAATAGCTCCACAAAGCTTATATTATTTGTTTCCGATATGCGACGTTAACCCTTTACCACTCAGGGATTTTGTGAATTTCGCTGATTTTCACAGTGTTGCACCTGACAGCAACTTCAACTAGCCATTGTTTCATAATGGATGGTCAGTTTTACACCACTCGGTATGAATGTTCATTGGGCATTAGCCTTTCAAATGCAACCTTTCATGACTTGATCATTGTTGTCATTGTAAAGAGGGGGCATCTCAAAGTTGGCAAAAAGTGTGTTTTCACATGAATTTTTGACAACATTTTAATCTTCACACAGCTGTCAAGGCAACAATTAAGGTGTTTGGCACTGGCCATTTTCACTGTTTGCAGCATGTTTTATCAGCATCAATTTTCAGGTATTTTGACCCCAGACACCCTCAGATATAAATTTTAGCGGCCGGTTGGGCCATAAATCCAAAATTTTTCAGGATGTGAGGGGGGGCTTTGCCCCCCCTTAAACGAATCCGGGACGTTTCGCCCCCAAACCGTTTCCTCCCCTAGTCGTTTCGCCCCCAAGACGTTTCCTCCCTGGTCGTTTCCTCCCAAGTCGTTTCGCCCCCCTAGTCGATTCGTCCCCCTAGTCGTTTCGTCCCCCTAGTCGTTTCGCCCACTTTACACTCTAATTCTAATTTTCAATGTTGAACTTTTATTAGAGGTGAGAAGAGGCAAACATTTAAGTAGCATCATCGCCCTGTCACGTCAGCCTAAGTATCTGTATCTGTTCGTTAAGGGACTTCATTCATACTCGAACAGTATGTCACTGATGGCGCGTGAAAAAGAGAAAGTGGGAAATATTGGAAAGAAAGAGAAATAGTCGAGAGACAAGATAGATAAGAAAGGAAAGATTCCTGCTTGCTTTTTCAAATCATCATTGGAAACCAGACCTCTCCGGCTACAGAAGCGTCGCCCAACTGGCACAGGTTCAAAAATCCCTCAGACTTTACTTACAGACCGGCCCCTACCTAGCTGCTAAAACGAGAGAGTAGACGGTCCCTGCTTGAAGGATACCAAGTCAGGGGCCTCAGAAACAGATGCTGGTAAAGAATTCCAATCGGGTATAGTCCTAGGGAAGAAGCGGTACTTGAATGTATCAAGCTAACCCCGTTGTCTGATCAGGGTCTGCACTATTTGCTTACAGTTCAGGAATTAATGGGTCAGACGCCGCAAATCTGATCAGAGTATACACAAATTGCTGATGGAACATTGATGAAAGGAATCGACTTGATCATTGCTTCCACTTCTATTGTTGACGCGTCGTTGCGTAGGCGACATTTGAGGCAATACTCAACCATGTATTACCTAGTGGGCACACTAGTGTATGCAACGTCGTATCAACGCCGATGCAACTTTATGACGTTGCATCGGCGTTGACGCGATGTTGCGTAGACGGCATTTGCGGCAATATTCAACAATGATTTACTGGCCGACTCTGTTAACGAACCAACCGACCAATTTAAAACAAAACTGGTAAAGGTGCTTAAGCGATAATTAAAGACGTTTAACTTTGCAAAGAGCGCATGTTTTCACACCTTACCATTAAGGGCATTAATTGCGTGATTAATGTGTCAAATCAAATAAACAATGTGATTAACGGTATTGATCAAAACAGGTAATACTTAACATAATACCTAATTAACATTTTCATTCAAAGAACAGGTTCTTCTCTCTCTCTCTCTCATGAATCTTTTATATATAAAATATAGTTTGGGGGCGAAACGACTAGGGTTTGGGGGCGAAACGACTAGGGTTAGGGGGCGAAACGACTAGGGGCCCAAAAAGGGGGCGAAACGACTAGGGGGGAAACGACCAGGGGGGAAACGTCTTGGGGGCGAAATGTCTTGTTACCCCTTAAACCCCCCTTTCTTTTCTTTCTCCCGATACTGTTTTCGGTCAATTCTGACCATGATAACAGGTTTGGGGTGTGGCACAAATGTTTTCAATCCCCACCCCCAAAAAGAGCTTTGTGACACAGCCACCAGCAGATTAAAACTATTTACAAGAAGCCATCAGGGGAAGGAATCCATGCCTATCCCCTGCCCAACCCTAGGATATTATATTTTGGCCTTAAACCCATCAACTGTCTCAGAAGAGACAGCTTCGATTCTAAGGCCATTCCAAGTTGCAATTGTCCTGGGGAAAAAAGAACTCTTAAAACCATCCGTATAAGCATTAGGACGGTGATACTGAAAGGGATGGGACCTGGTTCTCCTACATCCTCCACCAGCTTCAGATAGGTACCTACTCTTATCTATAATGGCTAAATTATTGTGGATTTTATAGAATAGAGTCAGCGAAGCCTGCTCTCGCCTTTCCTGCAGAGTCGGCCACTGGAGTTCTTCAAGCATCTCTCCAACGTGACTTTGGTTGCGCCAACGTCTGCAGGTCCAGCGAGCAGCAGTCCTCTGAACTTTTTCTATTCTATCAGTCTCCTTTTGATGATAGGGCATCCAAACTGGAGCTGCATATTCAAGCTTGGGGCGGACTAAGGTTTTGTATGCAGCATCCTTGGTTTCCCTCGGTGCGAAGGCCAAATTTCTACGAAGGAAACCGAGTGTCTTAGTAGCCTTACTAGTTATCTCATTAATGTGTTGACCCCACTCGAGGTCATCAGTGATTTGAACTCCTAAGTATTTAGCAGAAGAAACGTTCTCTAAAACCTGGTTATGTAATGTATAACCATGGACCATCTGTTTATGTGGGGGGTGCCTTGTCACTCTCATAGAGTGACATTTGGCGACATTAAATTTCATGAGCCATGCCTCTTCCCAGGTAGCCAACTTTTCCAAATCATCTTGAAGTATCTGTAGGTCATCAGACCCTCTTATATTTCTATAAAATACACAATCGTCAGCGAAAAGGCGGATTGTAGAGTTGATGTTGTCTGGCAGGTCATTAATAAAAATAAAAAACAATATCGGTCCCAACACGGAACCTTGTGGGACACCAGACAGCACCGGGGCGGGGTCAGAGCAAACACCGTCAAGTACGACTCTTTGTGTTCGTCCGGATAGCCAAGCAGAAATCCACTGGAGGGTATCATTTCGGATACCATAGTACTCCAGTTTATACAGAAGTCTTCTGTGGGGGACTTTATCGAAAGTCCATAATAATTAGGTCTGTTTGTTTGTGACCCCTATTATGGGCCCCGTCCAGGTTTTCCTGTAGGTCGTGGATGAACTGGACAAGCTGGGTCTCACATGACCAGAATATTTTTAGTGGGGAGGCGCGCGAAAAAACAGGTCACTTTTTTGCCCAACAAATCCTTAAGCAAACATAACTATCCAGGGGTAGAAATGCAGATTTTAGGTGCTTCTGGGGCTTAAAATGGGGGGGGGGGTTCAGACACGTAAAAACACGTATCTGAGTGGTAAAGGGTTAAGGATATTCAACATGGCCGCCTGGACAAATGAGCAAAAATGACAGTGGCCCTGAATATGCAAGAAATTGAATGCAACCCTTTTGTTTTAGCCAACTAATATAATTGGAACATAAAATTGATTTCTTAAAGTTATTTAAATACCTGTTAGAAAAGTAAAATATTGTTCAGAGTTTTTTCTTCACTCACCTGAAAAATGCCAAACTTTGTGTATCAAAACTGGAAAATTCCCACAAGTACCAATGACAAAAAGAAATCACTGAGTAGTTACATGTTTCCTTGAGGTGCACCAGGAATCTAAATTTTGATTAGCTGCACTAAATTCAAATAAAGTGTTTTCAACCAAGGCATGTTTTGTGTCCAGGAAAAAAATCTTGTCTTTTTATTTTACACATTTCTTGACACAATAAAAGAAGTCCTTTCTGTGTATGGAGGATTTATGGACATCTCGGCCCCTAACAAACTCGGCCCCTGACAAACCCGGCCCCTGACAAACTCGGCCCCTAGCAAACTCGGCCCCCATTCAACTCGGTCCCTAAAAACTCAGTCCCTAGCAGCATTTAGGTCCTAAAATACAATGTTTTTGTTTCCGAGAATCAATTTGGAAGGTGGATAGGTAGTTTCACAGAAAGTTCGAGCATATTTATCGTTTTTAATACGAAACCTTATCCACGATAAAAGATCGCGGAAATCCATGCTGTAATTGGGACGGTGTTGGAATTGAGTGTTTGCTCAAAAACATAGATTGTTAGTACTTGTTAGAATCGCCCTGTCAATACGGTTCTAACAAGTATCCAAAATCTACGTTTATAGCAGAAATAAGATAAAATATATTCATGTTTCATTTGAAACTTCTCATATTTGGGTGGTGAAAAATTCAATATTTTAGAATAGGCATGTTTTTGTTGTTGTTTTTTTTTTTTTTTTTTTTTTTGGGGGGGGGGGGGGGGGGGGGCGGTGTTTGTTTTTGGTGTTGTTTTTGTGTGATATTTACATTTACAGTGTAAAACCAAATGTAAACCTATAGAAAACAATATTCGCCCCCGCCCATCGGGGCTTGGAGAAATAGTTTGGGCTGCATGATGCTTCCAGGCGGAGCTGAATCTGACCACACACGAGTACTGGTAAACTGCTTGGAAGGACTAAGCCTGCCCAGGCAAAGCGGTTTGAGTCAGATCGTAAATTGCATATAAGCCTTCTGGTTTCATCGGGCGGCAGGGCTTGAGAAGTCATTTCATCTCAATGTCGGGTAAAAGTAGTCCCACAAAATCGGAAGCAACGTCTCCAAAATGACCTAAATAGTGTTGACGGTGTCGTTTTTGTTTGTTTGTTTGATTTGAGGTTTAACGTCCCTGTCAACACTGTAAAGGTCATTTTGGAGACGTTGCTTCCAATTTTGTGGGACTTTTACCCGACATTGAGATGAAATGACATCTCAAGCCCTGTCGCCCAATGAAACCAATAGGGTTTATTATCATGGACGGTCCGCCTCGCACCGCGGTTCCTGGACGGTGTTGTTAAACCCAAACAATATAGTTCATGATATACATGGTTCTCCACGATCTGATTGTGCGTTGGCGACGTTCATTTAAGACTTTACACTGGAAATGTAAATATTACGAAAACACTCCTATACAAATACATTGTAAATTTGTTTTGGCCAAAAATGGAAATTTTGAGATGAAAAATTGTGATATTTTTCTTATTTTTGCTCGAAACATAGATTACGGGGGCTCGATAGAACCGCCTCGACGGTTCTATCGGGTACTCACAATCTGTTTTTGGAGCAGATATAAGAAAAGTAATGTTTTAATGAAGAAACTTAATTTTTCTGCCGTTCATGAAAGTATGAATGACAGCGTAGCGCTAGCAAAGTTTATATGAACCCCTTCGGTGTTAAGTTACTTTGCAGGCGATCCGCTGCTTTCATACTTTCATGATTTGTTTTTTGTTTGATTTGAGGTTTTACGTCCCCGTCTACACTGTAAAGGTCATTTTGGAGACGTTGCTTCCAATTTTGTGGGACTTTTACCCGACATTGAGATGAAATGACATCTCAAGCCCTGCCACCCAATGAAACTGATAGGGTTTATAAGCATGGACGGGCCCGACTCACACCGCTTTGCCTGGGCAGGCTTGGTTCAATTTTTGTAAGTGCGAAACATAACATACTACTAGTCTCAGATGGTAGAGATGAAATTACATGCCAATCGATCAAGCGACAGTGGACCCACAGCAGCGGTTCAATCAACGGTATTAAGTTCATTTAACTCATGTGAGATGGGTTACTCATAATTTCATCAAAATGAGTTCAAAAGGTAATTAAGCATATGTACATTAAAAATATGTGTAATAGTTTGGTAATAAGTCAGTTCCAACACTAATATATACATATTCTAATTTTAGGGGCCGAGTTTGTCAGGGGCCGAGTTTGTAGGGGCCGAGTTTGCTAGGGGCCGAGTTTGTCAGGGGCCGAGTTTGTTAGGGGCCGAGATGTCCTGTCACCGTATGGAGAGATAAACTTGCATTCATTGGGATAAATATGCAGGTAAGTTTATTTTTGTGGCTGACTGAACACACCTGTGTAATGTTTACAGGTAGAAAAAAAGAAAGGGAACAAATTAAGACCAATCTTTAACACTAGCTACTGTGATTTTAAAGTTGTTATTAAATTTTCTTTCGCCTAAAATCTCCATTAACTTTATATAATTTTGTCAAACATATCATTTATATCTAAAAAATGCAATACAATCATGTTTAATGCTGTGTCACTATTTTGTAAAACTAGGTGGTGGAGTATACTTCTCACACGTGTCTAATGTTTACATTTGTAACCAACGACTTGCACGAGGATTCTCATAAAATACTGACGGATCGATATGCAGTATATTGATCAGGGGGTGTAAAATAACTTACTTAATATGTAAAGGCGAAAGATACGAAAAATGGTTGTGGTTTAAAGAGAAATATTTATAAAAACAATTGAAACTTGTCGCTGCGACCATTATTTTCCTCCATGAAAAATTGACAGTTTGTGACATCAATCTGGTTACCGGCTTCATATCTGGTTCAAGATTCTTTGACTACGTCTTTGGCCGTTTACAACATCACTCTTCCCTAACGACCGGTCTGTGCCGTTTATAAGTGTGCGTGAGCAGGACTGAGCTGGTCTAGGCATACATTTAGCCTTAAAATGCTGCCAAAGTAAATGTAGGCTACACTGAACCACTTTTCCTCGATACATTTATCTCGTTTTGAGCGATGACAAAATTCTTGTAAAAGCCACACTTGTTTAAAAATTAAAGTACTCGGCTCCAACCGGAAACCAGCATTTCTATAACAGTGGTCTCCCTTCAGACCAATCGCGGATGAAAAGTAGTTTCAAAAGTATTTATTGAATAAATGTGTATAATCTTTCTTTGCCGGTGACATCCCCTGGAATCCTAAAATAAGATTTCATAACGAACATAAATTCATTACAAAAATGTAAATATGACGAAAAATAACTCGATCTTTCGCTGATAAAAAAGTGCCGTGGCGTATTAATCTTATGTTTTAGCCAGGGTGTTGTTCGGCTCCTTGCCGAAAAACTTTACACAGAGTAACACAACAAATGTATTGTTGAAATGTTAGTATTTGATAGTTTCTATGTGAAAATCGAATGGTGCGGTTTTAAAGGTGTATGTTTGGGGTTTCAGATTACATCAAGTACCTTGGCGATCCCGTCATGGTTACGTCAATACGAACGTGTGAACTTGCGTGTAAACACATCCCCAGATGTTCGGCCATGATGAATTTTGTTTCGAAATTTTCTACACACCACGTGAACAAAAATTAATTATTCGCTTTTGGAGCTGTTTTATGAAAAAATATGTCCCGGTGCACCTTCCCTGTGCAATTACTCATACACAAGTGGCAATATATTTTTTATTTATTCATAAACAATTTGGTTCTAAGTCTAAAACAAACGAGCATTTATTGCAATATTAATTTTACATTTCTCTCGTTATAGTAATTCAGATATTTAAGTGGTTTTGTCTTGAGTAAACTTTGCCCTGTTATTTTTTACACTAATAAGAAAAAAATTTCTGAGACCTTTGCTTAATGCTCGAATTCATAATTTCTTTTTTCAAGTGCATATTGTGCTATTTCAGCCATGTTGGTCGCAGAATATCCTTAACTGAAATCTGGGAACATACTGAATTTTAGTCTAAAATGCATTGATTATATCTGAAATATTGTTTCTTGCAATAAAATGATGAAAAACATTGTTTTGGTCAGTTGGGATTTTCTTCATTAAATAAACAGCATACAGTTTCTTTATCTTATGTAGACAAATGAAAATGCCCGCGAAAACTAATTATTTTCGTCATAAATTCAATCACACTAGATTTAATTGCCAAGTAGGCACTAGGCCTACATGAATTAATTGTTCCGGGTCATTGTTCCTACCGTGTTTTGATTTATTTGACATTTTACTCCGTAATATTTGTCAATAGCAAAGATTTTTCATTATTGTTTATTTTTTTATTGTTCGGATAGCACGAAATACCCAACCACATTCATTCCGGTGGAAAGAATTACCGAAAAGCAACCAAAATACCGGAAAGCACGTAGAAATACCAAAAAGAGAAAACATTTAGACAATTGCAATATATAACATATCTCAATAAGATGGAACAATTTTGTTTGCTCTCTGTACTTCTTAAAATCCTAACTTGTGCATTCATTGCAATGGTTGGTATGCTCCAATCGATATTAATAATCGTCATCATTACCTTTCTTTCTTTCTTCTGATACTGCGTCGGTCACATTTGATCATTACCGCAGGTGTACATTACATACACGCCAGGTTTGCAGGATGAAAGCCTGCACAGTTATCATGTAATTACGGTAGGGATATTTAACCTGCACAGAGGATGGTTCTCCCTAAACAGGGGCCTCCAGTTAACGTCCCCATCCGAAGGACGCTGCACTTTATAATAATAATAATAATAATAATAATAATAATAATAATAATAATAATAATCGACCTTATTTAGAGAGGGTAACACATGTAGTACTAGAACTAATCATCCATTTGGTCCTCTGTCCCTGGGTAGGAACCAGTACTAAGCAATGTGGATAAAGTTTCTTGCTCAAGGAAACAACACGTGACGCTTGCAAGGATCGAATAGGGTATCTCTCGATCTCAAATCCGATGCTTTACCACTGCACCACAGCGCTCCACAATTATTAGGAGATTATGACATTCATCCCTGCAAATGATGCCAATGGAGCGTGTTTGGACAACGAAATTTTATTGCCGCTGCCTGGGATCGAACCCGGGACCTCTAGCAGCAGAGGCAAGTGCACTAACCACTGAGCTATCACGCTACACACTTACCTATCTTTCTATCTATCTTCATGTACTGCCATACGCCCGCGAGGACATTCTAGGCAGATGCGCTGTCGAACACAATTAATGGAAAAGAAAAGTTACAAGCTGATAGTTAAGGGGACGAAAGATGATAGGTTAAAATAGTGAAGATAGGCTAAAATCAGGTTAAAACAACAACTTACGGATCTAGGGTCTGGAGTGCTGCAGCTCGCTAACTTTGACCTTGAATGATTCCAGGTCTGGTGAGCATGCGGCGGCTTCAGGTAGGGCATTCCACTGGACAATAGCCAATGGAAAGAATGAATACTTATAATAATCTCTAGTTGTGTGAAGTTGACAGAAGGCCAAAGAGTGGCAGTGCCGTAAGTTTTCCTTAGCAACATGTTGTATGTATTTGGGGAGGGGCACTGCTACGTAACCGTGAACGATTTTGTAAAAAAGGCAAAGGCGTGCATCTGCTCGTCTCTGCTCTAGAGTTCTCCAGCCAAGATAGTTGACCATGGCAGTAACGCTTGACCGTTAATCGTAATTACTTGTGGTCCAGCGAGCAGTCCTGCGTTGGACTTTTTCCTGCTGGAGTATTTTCTCCTTAGTATGGGGATCCCAGATGGGGGCGGCGTACTCCAGCTGAGGGCGGACCAAGGTGTTGTAGGCAGTCTCCCGTACCCTAGGATTTTTGTTTTGATGTTTCTTTTAATGAATCCCAAGGTCCGGTTAGCGTTTGCAATTATACGGTCTATGTGGCAGTTCCATGATACACCAATGGAGATACCAACCCCCAGGTACCTAGCACTGGTGACAACCTCCAGGATTTGACCGTGTAAAGTGTTCACTGAATTTATTGCTTTCCTGGCTGTTGTCACCCGTACCACCTGGCACTTGGATGGGTTGAACTCCATGTCCCATTGGTCCTCCCACATAGATTGTCTATCCAGGTCATTCTGTAGCACAGTTCCGTCATCCGTACCCCCAATTGTCAGGTACAGTTGTCAGCATATTACAAGTATAGATACTCTTTGGAAAAAAAATATAGTAAGAGGTGTTTTTATTTTTTTATTTGGTTTTAGAAAGAAAATTCCGTGCAATTTTGTTAGAACATGAACTTAAGGTATTTGAAAGTGGGATCTCTTTGTTTTCAAAACATTTTCCCTATGCCTTATTTTCCGTGCCTTAATTCTTTTGTATAAGTCCGATGCTGTTCATAATGAGGTGAATAGATTAAGTGAATAATATCCAAAGCTGAAACTAAGCAATTATTGTATCTATGTATACAAACTTAATGACTCAAGTGTATGCCATTATTACACACAATTTACTCAAAAAAGCCAACCTGTATATAAAACGAAAGAAATATCTAATCAGTTTTTTTTGCTACAGTACAACACCATGCTTTCATTCGCTTTATTTTGGAGACAATTATATTTGTAGACTGAAGAAATTCTGTCTCTCTCTTCATTAAAGTTTTTCTTGTATTTTATATTTCCGTAGCGTGTTATAAATTATTATAGTAATTGAAAACAAAATATTGGTCCGGATGTGATAGCTCATAATGAGCCATTTCATCTGGATCTACACTGTAAAGATATGTTTAGCGGGCTAATAGTCGACCAATTCAAAGAAAATATGTCAGTATAAGTTAAGGCAATATTTGAGCCGGGGCATAGTATTTTCTACATAATTGCTTCCACGCTCAGCTCCAATCAGCCAGCGCAAACGTGGATCCATGTGTGACTATTTGAGCCGGGGCTAACAAAACCCAAACGATATACCAGTAAACGCAGAAAAAATGAAGATGGCCTTATATCTTTGAGCAGTTATAGTCCGTTGATTCTGATCTTTTATGACCAGTTTAAATTTATGCTCGATTGATCTGAGCTAGAAAATGTCTTGTATCCGTGACGCCTGGACTACCCAAACAGCGAATCCAGTGCTCGAGACAACTGTCCTATATTTTACATGGGTGCCCATCAAGGATTCTGATCAACATGTGCATTCGCGCAATCTGATCAGAAGTCAAACCAACAGACAGAAATCATCTGGTCAGACGCTCCGGCTCATTATGTAATAACTTGATTGTGGATTAACGAGAATACCTATTAAAGCTTAAGCACATTTGGTTAATTGGGTCATTTATTGGCATGTGTCTCATGCTATTTAACCCATTAACACTCCAATCATAACAATTGTCGTCTCAGCTTTGGTGGCAAAGTTGCAAACAGTGAGGTCCTAGATCAGACGGCCCCTTTAAGGTTCAGTGTTAGTGATTTTGAGTGCAAAAATATAAATGCTTGCAAGAAGATGCAGCAAACGACAGTAACATAAAAATCGGCGTTAACAATCCTTGTGTCATATTGACCCGTATATAAGTATCAAATGTATTTAATGAGTGAAAATAAATTGTTCATCGAAATCTATCACGGAAGCATTTTTATGTGCTTAGTTGCATTCATATTTGAACAGTCCTCGTAGATAGTTTATTCCAGAATATGCTGAATCAAGATATCAAAATGAAATTCCGCCGGCCATTTAACATATATCCCAGTTCGAATATAAACGAGTTTGTGCTATATTTAAAAAGAAATGCATGTAAGTAAGTAAGTAAGTAAGTAAGTAAACGCAGTTTATCATATGACGTCGCGTCTGAGAGTGTAATAACGCCATGTAATATTTTCGATAATCCACTAGTGGATTAAATATGCAAATTAGCTAGATACGTCCTGTAACTTTACATGTACGACGTCCTTAACGACGTCGCGTTTACTAATGGCGGAATATTGATATTTTTGTAAACAGTCGTGAATAGAATGAGTTCTAAATGTCATATGATAAATAGAATCTTGCATTCGTGCTCATGTATTATTGAATTTATTAAACTCGTTGAGGAAAAGGGATAAAATGTTCGGCAAAGCCTCGCATTTTATCCCTTTTCCTCAACTCGTTTAATAAATTCAATAAAACATGAACACTCATGTAAGATCCTCTATGTATACAGCGAACATTGCGAGACTGTATGGGCGAACAGACTCTTCCTAACCTTCGCTGATCGCATAAGCTCCAGGTAGGTTTTCTCAATACACGGCCCGATTGGACAAATACGATAATAATAATAATACAATGTAGTTCGTCTGTCATTACTGGCAATGACCAATCTTAATCATATTTGAGAAATGTTTCTATTTGTGTGTTCTAAGATGGCTGATGAGACCGATTCTAGCTCTGAACTGTCTGTTGCAAAAAGAGTAACAGAGGCTAGAGGAAGACAGCTCTGTTGGTGATGCCTTAGCTCTGGCTTTGCGCTGTGCACGTTTCTGCTCAGCTTCACTGATTCTTTTTGCCTCATATTCATTGGCACCACTTTTGATGAGACCTCGCCACTTTGCTCTGTCCTGTGCAATTTGTTCCCACGACTCTGTTGGGATGTTGAAGTCCCTGAGGGAGGCTTTGAGGGTGTCCTTGTAGCGCTTCTTCTGACCGCCTTGGGAGCGTTTGCCCATTTTTAGTTCTCCATAGAGAATTTTCTTCGGCAAACGTTCCTCAGGCATTCTGGTAACATTGCCTGTCCATGTTAACTGTGCTAATTTCAGAAGAATATGTACACTTTGATTCTCTGCCCTGTTCAGGACTTCCGTGTCTGGAATCCTGTCTTGCCACTTAATCTTTAAGCGTTTTCTAAGACAGCTAGTATGGAAGTGATTAAGTCTTTTGGCGTGCCGTTGGTAAACTTTCCATGTTTCACATGCATACAATAGTGTTAGCAGCACCACAGCTCTGTAGACTTTCAGTTTTGTGTCAAGTCTGATTCCACTTCTGATTCCACGAATACGATAGATATTTAAAGACATGATTTTCACGCCGGGGATCTGGTTTCCAGCTTAAACCGGTGCAGGTTACCAGCAGATGAAGAAGGTGTGGCTTGGTTTCTATAGGGGCCATAAAACTTTTGAGGATGCTGCTGTCCATATAGACGGATCCAATGTTTCGACACGTGACTTTGTTTACACATCACTGCGCATGTGCCAATTACCCCCCCCCCCCCCCCCAGTAGAGTAGCTCTTTTATCGTGACTGTTGCCGTATAGGTCAATCAGAATTTCGAATATTTATCGTATGATTAAAATCCTTTCTACCCTACAAAATTAACTGATCCTTGTTATTTTGTGTTTTTGAAAAATAGAAGCAGAGGCAATTATCAGGAATCGATACAATTAACCCACAGCTCCCATCAGAGACACCAAAGGGAAAGAAACACAAACATGAAGCAAAATAACCCAACAGCTGAAAGCCAAAAGGACAGTTACTTTCCCACAAAATGGCCAAAAGGCTATCCAAAATAAAATAATATAAGCGACACAAACACCCAAAGACAAACCATAACAAAAATAAACGGCGACAGAAGAGCCGCCTTGGAACGGCCAGCGGAAACGATTTTCACTTGGGGTGGGGGGGGGGGGGTGCTTAAATAGATTTTATGTGGCCACAATCCTCGCCCTTACTTCCGCCGCGATTAAGACAATATGTTCAGTCCGCATGAAGGCCTCCTAACTCATCAGTGCAACATCTCCGTGAACACAAAAATCAAACAACCACAGAGATGAAACAACGGTGAGGACTCGACAGCAAGAAACAACAGACATGCTGGAGCAAAAGAAAACCAACACTTAGACTCCGATGGGCCCGACAAGAGATAGAGCATCAGGTACCAACCAGCATAAGCATTTACGTTGGACCCGTCATAGAATCTGAGGCCTGACCCACCGGCGTGCAATAAAAGAGGGAAGCAAAGTTGTCAACCGTGATTGGGTTAACTACCATGCACGCAGTCTGTCGTATAACATTTATGTTGTACCCAATCTTTTTATATCGAAGAATGATTTAACGAAATTGGGTGCTGAAGTCATTTCGATTATAAATTTCTTTAAATTTATATACTAAGTCATCATAAAATTCGGGTTCCGATAGACCTTGTTGCAGAAAAGATTTAAGCCCAGTATTGAATTTTGAAATTACTTAAGAATGACGTCTATAACATTTTGAAAAGGCTTTGCGTAGTTTATGGTACCGATAACCCTGATTAAGAAGTTTAGCCGTTAACAATTTATTACGGATGTTGACGTCAGCTACATGACTACACACTCTAGCAAATCGAAATAATTGTGAAATATAAACGCCGTAGGATGGCGCACGTGGAACATCACCATCCAAAAAAGGATCGTTTACAAATTCAAAATCAAAATCATCGCGTTTATCATAAATTTTGCAAGAAACTAACCCATCCACCACAATAGATAGATGTAAATCCAAAAACGGGGCCTCGGTACCAGAAGGATTTGCTTTATTTAACTGAAGTCCTGATGGGTAAATTTGACTGATCAAACCATCGAAATAGGTACTATCAATATTTAATAAATCATCCAAATATCTAGAAGTGGAGCTAAAAGCTTCAATGATTTCAGACTGGTTATCAGCAGAAAGGGATATCATGAAGTCTCTCTCATAACAAAACAAAAACAGATCAGCCACAAGTGGTGCTCAATTAGTACCCATCGGAATACCCACAACTTGTCTAAATAACTTAGTACCAAATCTTATGTAAATATTGTCAAGTAGAAAAGTGAGAGTTTCACACACCTTCTGACATGACCATAAAGTATAGTTTTTATGCTCTTCAGAAGTGAAAAACGCATTTCTTACATTACATGCAAGATAGAGCAGTCTTCCCTATGAAATGTCCATTCAATTAAATCATTAAGTTTTTCTTTTATAAGATTATGAGGAAGTGAAGTGTAACGGGTGGAAAAATCATAAGTAGACAGATTTGAAGCACGAAAACGCCTGGATTTCAATTTATTTAAAACTTCATTAGATTTTTTTATGTACCAAAAACAGATTTCTACCTGATCTTTCGAATACTTTGTCGCACTATTTTATCACGTTTTTTTATGGCAGTAAAACATGAAAGTAATAATTTGGAGAGCTCAGTGGTGGTACAAGAGCTTGAATTTGCAATAAACCGTGCTTTGTATGGTCTTTTATGAAGTTTAGGTAACCAATATAACGTAGGAAGTATTAAATGTTATAGAACCATTCTCTTCTGACATTTTATCGTACATTTTGTTGCCGAAATAGAACTGTCTCAATGAGGCAGTTCTAATGAATGCTTGTGGGTACTCGTAAGAACCGCCTCAGTGAGACCATTCGAAAGAGAAACAACATTCTATATTACATGTATAATGTGGGTGTACGTTAGAAGTAGTTTAGGTCGTAGTACCAAAGCGTTAATCCAAAATCATTAGTCCATAGACAAAATGGCAAATATCAATGTTCAGATCAACAGACATGGACTCCAGGAGAGTGTAATCAGGCGTCCGCGGATAGTAAGCATTACTTGGTAAGCAAGCTTCGCCCACCATGCCCATCGACCCGAACGAAGAAAAGGTGTAAATGCCGAGAAGGGTATGTCCGAGATTTTGGAAGTCTTCCTATGGCTTTCCATTGGCAAACATATCAGAAATAATTCTGGAAATGGCCACATTGTACGGATCAACAAGATCATGGTGCCTCCCATAGAACTTCTTTAGTGTTGATACCAGTTTGGTTTTTTGATACCCCTGGCATAAAAGCCTGGTAGTGAGCACCTTCCCACGTTCCATAAAGTCCTGAAACTTGGAACAGGCTCTAGCATAACGGATTAACTGTGAAACGTAAACTCCATATGCTGGTGCAGATGGGATATTACTGCTCAGGAAGGGAAAGTTAACAATGGGAAAATTGAAGTCATCTTGTTTATCGTACAACCTGGTAGTAAGCTTCCCGTTGTCAATATAGAGATAACAATCCAAGTATGAGGAGGAGGTTGCAGTCTCTGTTGTTTCCTTAATTTCAAGTTCACGTGGATAGATGAATTCCATGTACTCTGCGAATTTAGCATTTTTCAGAGACAATAAATCATCTATATATCTGTAGGTGAAATTGAATTGTTGTGCAAGGCGTTTCTTGCCTGCTATGAGGAGACCTTGTACAAACCCCGCCTCATACGAGTACAAGAACAAGTCGGCAAGCAACGGTGCACAATTAGTACCCATTGGTATGCCAATTGTTTGCTGAAATAATAGGCCACTGAACTCCACGAAAATATTGTCAATTAGATATTCCAGCATCCTTATGACATCTGCATCAGTGTGCTTTTGTGGTGCATCAGAGTGATCTCGAACGAAGTATGTGCTTTGTAGCCAAGGACAACATACTGGTAGCGACGGTTACCATTCTTGTGGAAAAAAAAAACATCGATTTATGATTTCCTTGAGTTTAGATTTCAATTTATCATGAGGAATAGTTGTGTAGAGTGTTGAGAAGTCGAAATATTTTATGCTGTTTACTGAGAGAAAAGACTGTGACTGAAGATGTTCTAGAAGCTCTTTGGAGTTTTTCAAGATCCACATCTGATTCACACCACTCCTGGCATATGCAGTGTCACAATATTTCCGAAGGCTATCTTTAACTGCAGTAAGGATTCGTGTTAGGCTCTGTGAAAGAGGTTTGGTTGAGCACTTAGCTGAACCCGCGATATATCTCTGCTTGTACGGATTCTTGTGAAGCTTAGGAATCCAGTACAACTTTGGAAGTTTCATTTCTTCCTCTGGGAGGGAAATTCCAAACGAGAGCATCACCGATTGGTGGTTTTGCAGAATTTCATCTTTGGACAAAGAAAAAAGATTATATGTTGGGTTGCTTGTCATAGTATTGTTAGGTGCCTTGTCAGCTGGAACAACGACAAACTTTTGATGGATTTCAGCTAACTCAGCAGCAACATCTGGATTATCAAACATCGAATAATGTCGGCGAGACATGGTTCTACTGAGTACTGTTATACGTCTGTTTACCAAGGCCATTACTGATTTTACCCATTCGGAGAGGGTGTCAACCTCCGCATCCTCTTTCCTAGCCCAGCGCCGTGCATACTCTTCAACAGAACCCAAAATTAATTTGGAATTCTGTTTCCAAGTAAATGGCTTTGGTTCCCTGTATTTGGGGCCTTTTGAAAGAATGTCTCGAAGTTTGTCATTTCTAACAATATTGAGGTCTCCTGTAATGATGTGACCTGCTGGATTGTAACAAAAATCTGAGACATTACATAAACATTCGGGGGGATTTTGGGCAATGTTTTTGGCATCTAGACCTTGCAGCACGGTTTATAATTGAATATTTTGGGTGCAATCGGAGTAGAATAACTGTAGGAAATAACTGGTGGGCTTTTGTTTTTGAAATAAGCTGGTACGTTTGAAGTCATTGTTTTATTGTTTAGAATATCGCCAATGTTAACAGCGTCAAGACCTTTAATTCTGAATTCAAGCTCCAGAAAGTCACGAGGTGGAGTCTCTTCTGGAGAAACTGTTTGTACTGGCTTGTACAACCGAAACATAGCAACATCCGCAATAATAGCAACCAGCTTATATTCAGGAGAGTTTGAATCGAACGTGTTCACATCCAAAGCTTCTTTCTGCAAAGAGCGAAGTTTAGTAACCGGCAGTTGATACAGTTTGGTACGAATATGATGAAGTCCTAAAGGTTGCTGGACGTGTGGAAGGAGATTGTCGAATGTCACATCCGCATGAAAATTCGGACGGTTATAGGGCCGATGTCCATGACTTCTCCTACGTCGTTGGGAGCTGCCAAAGAGCCTCATCACATTGACCGAGCTGCATCCAGGGCTAGTAAGATTTCCTACAGAGTCTATCTTGTCATTGCAACCGTAGGGTGCTGCAGTACCTAATTCTCTAATCCAGAACTACTCACGTTTTCTACGAAATGGTGTGCTCAAGCTGGGATTATTTGTAGGGTGGTATATTTTTTTCCAATATTCTTACCCTGAAGGACAAACTAGAATGATCTGCTAGGTTGAAATGTTGGTATAACAACTGATTGCCTCCAGTATTCACTGCATATCTATGACCAGACATTCTAGTACGGAGTTGTCTTTTTGTCTCACCTACGTATATCAGTCCACAAAGTGAACATTCCACTCCAGAGACAACATTTGAGGACTTACAGTTGAGATCGTCCCGGCTCCGTGTGTGGTATGTTTTATTAGTGAGTTCACTAGTAAACTTTGTATCCGTGATCAAAATTTTACAAATTTTACAATTTTTTGAATTGCATGATGTTATATTGCAAAGTGGCTCACTGTCATCAAATTTCAAAATATCACGTAATTTAACTGTACAGTTTTTGATCTGTTTGTAAACATCACCATCACGGTACCAAAGGGATTTTTCATCAGACTGTAAGTATGTCATTTCTTGTATATCTTTCAGAAGTATTTAGGGGCACCTAATCGGGCTGCAGATCCCGTGCCCTTGGAACCTGCAGGAAATGTATGTTCGGGTTGCCTTGTCGAGGAAGCAACCTATGATAGGTTGACGGTGCCCTCGGGGACGGACAGACCATCCACCAGGCAGAGACACCAGCCTAGTGGTGAAAAGTAGTTTAGGTCGTAGTACCAAAGCGTTAATCCAAAATCATTAGTCCATAGACAAAATGGCAAATATCAATATTCAGATCAACAGACATGGTCTCCAGAAGAGTGTAATCAGGCGTCCGCGGATAGTAAGCATTACTTGGTAAGCAAGCTTCGCCCACCATGCCCATCGACCCGAACGAAGAAAAGGTGTAAATGCCGAGAAGGGTATGTCCGAGATTTTGGAAGTCTTCCTATCGCTTTCCATTGGCAAACATATCAGAAATAATTCTGGAAATGGCCACATTGTACGGATCAACAAGATCATGGTGCCTCCCATAGAACTTCTTTAGTGTTGATACCAGTTTGGTTTTTTGATACCCCTGGCATAACAACCTGGCAGTGAGCACCTTCCCACGTTCCATAAAGTCCTGATACTTGGAACAGGCTCCAGCATAACGGATTAACTGTGAAACGTAAACTCCATATGCTGGTGCAGACGGGATATTAGAACCGACTCATTGAACATTTGTATATATGTAAAATGTTAGTTCTAGCCATAATTCGTTAGAAACGCATAGAATGAGGCGGTTCTAACAAATGCCTTAAGGCTACTCGTTAGAGCCGCCTCACTGAGGCCATTCACTCTATAGTATATTAAAACGACGTTAAACCCGAATTCACACACACACTCTATAGTATATTGTGGCGGTTCATTGAACATTTATATGTGTAAAATACTGGTCCTAGTACTTATTAGAAATAAATCAAGTAGGCCTACCACACTCTATAGTATATATATTGTGGGGGGTGGGGGGTGGGGATGGGGGTGTCTCGTTTGAATCGCTTCATTGGGGTGACGAGGTGTGTGTGTGGGGTGGGGGTGGGTGGGTCTCGTTTGAATCGCTTCATTGAGGTGACGAGGTGATATCTCGTGATCCGCTACTGGGTACCATGATCCATAGCGGTCTCGTAGACCTATTCTGCAATCCTGAAAGACAGCCGAATGGGACTAGGGAAAATGATTATGTGCATTTTGTAGACGGATAATTTGTCCATAAATGCTACCATACGTTCAGGGCAGCAAGCTACCGTATTGGCTACAAAAGTGACTCAATAAACGAAAACACGCCTATACAAGTACATTGTAAATTTTACAACCGAAAAATGAAAAATTTCAGATGAAATATTGTGATTTTTTTCTTATTTCTGCTCAAAAACATAGATTGTGGGTACTCGTTAGAACCGCCTTTGTATCCATAATCTATGTTTTTGAGCAGAAATAAGAAAAATAATCTATCTATCTATCGATCGATCTATCTATCTAAGCCTCCGTGGTGTAATGGTTACGCTACTCGCATTGTAAACCAGGGGTCGCAGGATCGATCCCGGGCTTCTACAGACTTTCGGATGAGTCTTTAAACCGAGGTCCCGTCTCCGTACGACCTTAGCTGTTGGTGGGACGTAAAACTCAAACACTCACTCACTCACTCACTCACTCTATCTATCTATCTATCTATCTATCTATCTATCTATCTATCTATCTATCTATCTATCTATCTATCTATCTATCTATCTATCTATCTATCTATCTATCTATCTATCTATCTATCTATCTATCTATCTATCTATTTTACCCAATATTGTGATGTAATGAAATCTCCAAACCTACCGCCCACTGAGGAGCTAGGGTTTAAGGAGCGGTCCGACTCGTATCACTTTTCCTTGGCAGGCCATGACCTTCTTAGCGGTTTACCAGTTCTCAAGTTCCATCATGAAAACACGCCTATATAATTTTGACACCCTTGAACCCCACTTTTATATAGTAAAACTGGGGTTTACAGGAGTAAACCTTAATTTTCTTATTTCTGCTCTAAAATATAGGTTGTGGGTACTCGTTAGAACCGCCTCGATGAGGCGGTTCTAATGAGTACCCAGAATCTATATTTTGAGCAGAAATAAGAAAAATATCACAATTTTTCATCTAAAAATGTTCACATTTTTCGGCGCTAAATGTACAATGTATTTGTGTAGGCGTGTTTTCGTAATGGGTCAGTTCAGCTCTGCGCAGAAGCACCATGCACCATGTAGCCCATTGTAGGCAGCACTGCAGCTGTCAGTTACTTTACCATAAACGAACGCGATATCACATTTAACCCTTTTTTTGAACCAAATGGAATCTAGCAGGAGTTCATATAAAAATTTAGGGGTGTCAGGTTGTGTTTTCATCAAAATTTATTTGGAAAATGACAGAACTTTTAGCAAACAGTGGAGGGCCTAATCTGACGCCGCGTTCTACGGCTCTGATCTGGGCCTGCACTGTTTGCCAGGGTACCCGTTTTGGAGTTTCTGGTACTGGGTTAAGTTGACAACACAGCCGTGTGCTACAATACTGTCTTTCACAACTGCATTTTGAAATGAAAATTTGGGATATTTTCCTAACTGGATTTTAGGTGTTAGTTAGAAATTGAGGCGGTTCTAACCAGTTATCCAATTTCCTGTGTGTTGATATTATTTGACAGCAGATCATCTTGTTTTCACACTGTTCCGTGGCGTAGGTTGTCACCTCTTATGTTTGACATCCATGTGGATGACTTTGGTATTCATTCTGATCTCTATAACAGCCGCCTGGGACCTTTATTCAAAGTGTGACATTTCGATGGTTGAAGGCTAACTGTTACATGTAATATTCATGAGAGATAATTCCATGATCCATATGTTATGCCATTTCCAAAGAAAATGATAATAACAAAAGAACACCAGTGGGATTCCTTGTCAAGGAATGGCAGATAACCTTTTTGTCGCACATATAACGGCGTCCATAAAGTTGTTGTGTTGTGGTTTTACGACCCAGTCAACAGCTAAGGTTATGTTGGACAGGCTTAGACCCTCTAAGCGGTTTACAAGTATACTTATTGAGATCGCAATAACACACACACGCACACACGCACGCACGGCACGCACGCACAACAGCCGGTGGGTCAACAGCCAAGTGCCCATCGGGGCTGGGGGCTGGATAAATAGATTGGGCTGCCGCTTCCACGCAAGGCTGAAACCGGCCGCACATGAGTACTGGTAAACCGCTTAGGGGTCTAAGCCTGCCCAGGCAAAGTGGTGCGAGTATGACCATCCATGCATATCAACCATATAGGTTTGTTTGGATGGCAGGAGTTGAGATGTCATTTCGTCTCAGTGTCGGGTAAAAGACCCACACAATTGGAAGCAAGGTCTCCAAAATGATCTAAATAATGTTGACAGGTGCATTTAAAACAAAAACAAAATCGCCGACCGAGTCCTCAAGCAACCGTTCCTCTGAAGCTGTTTTCCAAAATAAAGGAAAGATAGGCTAGAGTAAAAGAAAAACTTTTATATAGTAAAACTGGGGTTTACAGGAGTAAAACTTATTTTATTATTTCTGTTCTTAAATATAGACTGTGGGTACTCGTAAGAACCGCCTCACCGAGGCGGTTCTAACGAGTACGCACAATCTATGTTTTGAGTAGAATTATCAGAATTTTTATCTGAAAATTTTCGTTTTTGGTGGTAAAACTTTTTCAGTGTATTTGAGCATTCGTGTTTTTGTAATGTGCAGCTGCTGCAAGCACGCAGTAGCTATAGAACGCCCCGGCACTGGAAGTGTTGTAGCACGTCCTCTCTCATCACAAAGATGTAAATACTACAAGACAAGTACAGCAAGGGAATACAGTAAAATTCCACTAATAAGGGGAATGGGAACACCTTCAGGGGAGGTAACTCCTGCAAAAGTATTTTTGTCTCCCATGTCAATAGGAGTCAACTCTTAAAGGAAAGAATTTGCTCCTGAGGAGCAAATTCTTTCCTTTAAGAGTAGACCCCTTTATCAGAGGGACAGGTCTTAAAGAAACGCGAGCAGAAAGTCCCGAAAATTGTCTTCCTTTGAATAATGGCGGGAAAATCTGTTAGGTGTTCCCATTCCCCTTAAGACTACCAAAAATTGAGACTTATTCTGCTTTAAAAAGCTTATTTAGAAGGATTCAGTTGTTCTGTTTTTGTGTTTTCTGCATACAGCATCCCCTGGTCAGAGACCACCTTTGGAACAGTTCCAAAGGTGGTCTTAATATAAGAATTTTACTGTATATAGCCTGTGTGCGGTTCCACATTTTTATGAAAAAAAAGAGAGAGCTTTTTTATTATGCCCCCGTAGGAGGGCATATAGTTTTTGCACTGTCCGTTTGTTTGTTTGTGGGTTTGTGGGTTAGTCCCCATTTTTTGTGATGCAAACTACTTCCCCATTTCTTCGCCTATTGAGCTGAAACTTTGCACATGTATTCCTTGTGAGGTGCAGGGGTGCCTAACACAATTTTCACGTTGGTCCTATCATTTTTGGAGGAGTTACGGCCCTTTATTTTCTAAAAAAAAAGTGTGCTAAAAACCTTGTGATGCGAACTTCTTCAACATTTCTTCACCGATTCAGCTAAAAATTTGCACATGCATTCATTGTGAGGTAAGGGGTGCCAAACACAATTTTCACGTTGATCCTATCATCTATGACGGAGTTACGGCCCTTGATTGTCTGAACAACGCCTTAGAAAACCTTGTGACGCGAACTACTTCCACATTTCTTCACCGTTTGAGCTGAAACTTTGCACATGCATTCCTTGTGAGGTAAAGGGGTGCCTAGCACAATTTTCACATTGATCCTGTCATCTGCGGAGGAGTTACGGCCCTTTATTTTCTGAAAAACGCGTTCTTAAACCTTGCGACGCGAACTTCTTCCACATTTCTCCGACAATTTTGTTAAATTTTTTTGCATATGCATTTGCAAGGATATGTAGATGTGCCTAACATAAAATTCATTCTGTCCGGATAAGGTGTTTTGGATTTATGGCCCTTGATTTTGTCAAAAATGCGCTAAAAATTTTGTGACGCAAATTACCTCCATATTTCTTCACCGATTGAGCTGAAACTTTGCACATGCATTCCTTGTGAGGTGAAGGGGTGCCTAACACAATTTTCAAGTTGATCCTATCAACTGCGACGAAGTTACGGCCTTTGATTTTCTGAAAAAAAAAAACGTTCGAAACCTTGTGACGCGTACTACTTCCACATTTCTTCACCGATTGAGCTGAAACTTTGCACATGCATTCCTTGTGAGGTAAAGGGGTGCCTAACACAATTTTCACGTTGATCCTATCATCTGCGAAGGGGTTACGGTCCTTTATTTTTTGGAAAAAAAAAAACGCGTTAGAAAACCATGTGACGCGAACTACTTCCACATTTCTTCATCGTTTGAGCTGAAACTTTGCACATGCATTCCTTGTGAGGTAAATGGGTGCCTAGCACAATTTTCAGGTTGATCCTATCATCTGCGAAGGAGTTAAGGCCCTTTATTTTTTGAAAACAAAAAACGCGTTCTTAAACCTTGCGACGCGAACTTCTTCCACATTTCTTCGACAATTTTGTTAAATTTTTTGCATATGCATTTGCAATGATATGTAGATGTGCCTGACACAAAATTCATTCTGCCCGGATGAAATGTTTTGGAGTTATGGCCCTTGATCTTCTCAAAAATGCGCTAAAAATCTTGTGACGTAAACTACCTCCACATTTCTTCACCGATTGAGCCGAAACTTTGCACATGCATTCCTTGTGAGATGAAGGGGTGCCTAAAACAATTTTCAAGTTGATCCTATCAGCTGCGACGAAGTTACGGCCTTTGGTTTTCTGAAAAACGCGTTCGAAAAACTTGTGACGCGAACTGCTTCCACATTTCTCCACCGATTGAGCTGAAACTTTGCACATGCATTCCTTGTGAGGTAAAGGGGTGCCTAACACAATTTTCACGTTGATTCTATCATCTGCGGAGGAGTTACGACCCTTTATTTTCTGAAAAACACGTTCGTAAACCTTGTGACGCGAACTACTTCCACATTTCTTCGACAATTTTGTTAATTTTTTATGTCCCCCGTAGGAGGGTATATATTTTTTTGCACTGTCCGTTTGTTTGTGGGTTTGTAGGTTAGTCCGCACTTTCTTCCTCAAATTGGCTCCCACGGGGGCATTGCTCACTTATAGTGACAGCTCTTGTTCTTCCTTTTTCTGCTGTATATGCTATTTGTTGATGCTTGGTAGAATAGATTTACGGAGGCGACCCTAACGACCTGTCCTCAATCCACGTGAACACAAATTGACAAAATATTGTATACCCTTGTAAACCCCACTTTCTTAATATAAAGTATTGTTTACAAGGGTGTTCATTACATGGATTTGTTAACGTCATAGGTATGCATGCAGGAAAATCTGTAATGTTGAGGAAGCGGAGTGAAGTGGTTTTTTGTTAGTTTAAATATAGTGAATTCCTATATTAAGACCACCATTGGGTCTGTTCAAAAGTGGTCTTTAAGACCATTTTTGAACGGCCCAAAAGGCGGTCCCTTATTAGGAGACACTGGGTGTAGAAAACACAAAGAATGAATAACTGTAACCTTTTCAAAGAACTTTTAAAAGCAGATTTAGTCATATTTTTAGGTGGTCTTAATAATGGATTTTACTGTACATACGAATTAATGTCGTGTGCACCCACGAAATTCGAAGTTTAACCCTTCTCTTGCTGAATATTCATATTAGCCACACCCATCTCTGACTTTGAACCAATCAGATTACTTGATGTAATTTATTCCTACAAATTCATAAACTGAATGTCAAACAGTGTAGATCTACACTGTTTGCAAAGATAGGGGTTGTCGTGAACAGCAAGATAAGGGTTAATAACTCACTTTTGTTCGGTATGGACTATAAATTAGTGTTAATGCCAGAAGCCAAGATGTCAGCAATTCCACTTTATGCATAATTTAGATAAAAAATAAGTGATTCTGTCAACTGAACTTTGTAAATTGACAGTTTAAAATAACACCTCCCATGACGACCGCAACACAATTTATGACAAACGCTGCGGTGA